>OX596274.1:39618346-40818346 GCA_951394225.1 Harpalus rufipes | reverse complement strand
AATAACTTTACTGGAAATATAGGATCTTTTGCAAGACAATTTATGTATGGGTGCGTGCAGTAACATTATTTTGAATTTGTACATAATACATAGGATTGACGGAAGGTATTGTGCTGGCCACATCAGATTTTTTTCTATTGAGATAATTTTACAATGAGATTTTTAAAACAACGACCTCAAAAATATGACTCGGTGTTTTTTTTGTCAGTAATGTGTATTCTGTGTTGTGAATTTTGTCTGATTGTATACATTAATACATTATATCCAAGAGTGCGCTTATAGATCTTCTAAACGATGTGTTTTCAGTGCTTTTATAGACTCATAAGAACACCGAAATAGAAAAAATGATATATGTAATTGAAATACATACTTCGGAAATAGGGTGGTTTTATTATAGCGGCTCGTCACAAATATGAAAATATTTTGAATGGCTACTGCATCTATAAATCTATAACGAATAGTGAGTCAGGAGGAGGTTAGTTCTACCAATGAAAGTAAAGAAATTCAAATAGCGGAGGAGTGGCCATCAGTCCCGCAGTGCAGTTCTCAGTTTTTATTTGAGTATAAATGTCTTGTATTAAACTTAATAATTTAAATACTCCTCCAATTATAAAGTATGTAGACTTATCCAGTGTTATAATATTCATTTATTTTTTATAAATATAATTTAGAAATAGTATATATTTCAAAAACATTTAGGTCTACGAAGAAAACAGTTTAATATGAAAACTTATATTCGTGCGTCGCGGCTATTTTTTTAAACTTGGCGGGGGGGGTTCCTAACTTGCTTATTAATTAGAGAAAAAAAATCAAAGTAGCTGACATCTGGTGAGAGACTTGTGAATGTAGCAAATGGGGAAAACATTACCTTTTTAACTTTTCGCTAAGAGGTTTTGGATTCATGCTAAAAATCGCATATCCAGATTTTAATGAATAAGCACGTTTTAAGGTCCCTACAATCCGATTTTAACATTTTTACGATGATGTCTGTATGTGTGTGTGTGGATGTATATGTGTGTGTGTATGTATGTAGGATGTTGGAAGGACGATTACTCAAAAACTATAAGACTTTATATTTGTTTAACTACGTATTTCCTAATCGGACATTTATGGGAAGATTTGAAAAGGTTTTGGTAACTATTGGACAACCGGAAGTAGAAGATTCTTGAAAAAATATGACTCGGTGTTTTTTTTGTCAGTAATGTGAATTCTGTGTTGTGAATTTTGTCTGATTGTATACATTAATACATTATATCCAAGAGTGCGCTTATAGATCTTCTAAACGATGTGTTTTCAGTGCTTTTATAGACTCATAAGAACACGGAAATAGAAAAAATGATATATGTAATTGAAATACATACTTCGGAAATAGCATGGTTTTATTATAGCGGCTCGTCACAAATATGAAAATATTTTGAATGGCTACTGCATCTATAAATCTATAACGAATAGTGAGTTAGGAGGAGGTTAGTTCTACCAATGAAAGTAAAGAAATTCAAATAGCGGAGGAGTGGCCATCAGTCCCGCAGTGCAGTTCTCAGTTTTTATTTGAGTATAAATGTCTTGTATACTCTTGAAAAAAAATCTTCTAAATATTATTTTTTTAAATTTTTTTTTGGTAATATTAAAAAAAATTAAATTCTCTATCTGATACATTAAAATATTTTATTATATATTCTATAGATTTAGAGATAAAAGAAATATAATATATAAAATAATCTGTTGTAATAAATTTTACAGCCGAAAGAATGCCATGGAAAATAGTTGAAAATTGTATATGTTTGTAATTGACAGATAAATGTCAGTGTCAGAAATCCGAAGACATTACTGAAGATTTTTTCTGGGAAGTACATACATTATATTATTTCTTATTGTATTAATAGTTAAATATTTAAAATTATAGGTATATTACACATACCCTTCAGAAATACTATAAATGCCAACAATGAATTGGAATCATCTCGAAAAATTAGAAGAGAAGGACAAAATTTCTTCATAGAATGAATTTATATATAAAAAATCTAAATGTAAAGAATAGATATAAGCGAGAATACAGCTCGAAGGAAGACGATATATATGTAAATGTATAAACACAAGATGAAAGTGAAGATGGTCTCCACTCTACAATGTAATGAAAGTAAAATGTACTTGGAGAATCTCTTAATTCTTGATCTGTGACTATTATGGAGGTAACAAGTATAGGTTAAAGAACTTAAATTTGTTTCAAACATTATGGGACAATGTACACCAACACTGTAAACTAGAGTAACATTGCACTGCGAAAAAGCTATCAAATTCTTCTCAAATAAGTTGTAAATATTGACAAAATTACACACCGTTATAAGAATAATCGGAGTGCAATCTATCCATCACTTTATTAAAGGGAATTAATGTGTTATTTAGATACAACATGTATGAAAAAATAAAATGTTAAAGAAAATATGTAAGAATAGATGCACAATCCAGATATATACTTTATAGACCGCCCAAAATTAATGTTTTTCTAGAAGAATGTGAAGAGAAAGTAAACAAGAACGGTGTTCGAATTGAAAATCCCTGTTACCAGCTTAAAATTTATATATGGTAAACTCTACTTTGTAATTTATTGTACATAATTTATGGTAAAGTATTCTATACATTTTGTAAATATATGTGAAAATTGTTTTATGTTGAGACATGCTCTTATTGAATAATAAAGAAGTTTATACGTCATAGACTTATGAATATATTATTTGTATTTCTAAAAATATTCTTTGCTTTATGCATACAGCCAGGTAAAATATACGGCGAGAGGTTATGTGCTGGCCACATCAGATTTTTTATCATGTGTTGGTTCAATGCAATGAAATAAATATTTATTTTAAATATAAATGATATTTTGCAATAAATCGTTTCAATGTTTACACTTTGAAGTAAAAACAACAAATTATAACACTATTTTGCTAGTACGAATTCCCCATTTGTTATCTAGGTACATTCCATTTTTTCTCCTATAGGATTTTTTTCACCTGATTTTCACCAATAGTTTTAGTTTACTTATATTTTCAGATGAAATTATATAAAAAAGGTAGAATTACAAATTAAATTATTATTTAAACACAATTTTAAAATATAAGTTGTGATTCTATTCTAAGAAAATAGACCTTTCTGGTTAAATTATTATTGTTACTTAAATAAATGTTTATTAACCAGTATACAAGTTACAAAAAAAGAACATACAAGGTAACTCGGAAAAAAGCGAATATAAAGTACAAGAAACAATTAATTACAAGATTTTACATTGTAAAAACAATTATCAATAAGATTTAACTTAATTTTGGTTTTGTATACATTAAATTTAATGATGTTACATCTTTTAAATTTGTTGCTAATTTATTAAAGAGGATTATTACATGATAAAGATAAATTACATTTGTTTACGTGCTATTGAATATGATAATAGTACATTACCTCGTGTACGTTATTTAATATTAATTACTTTATTATCATTGCATAAATTAAAGAAAATTATAAGTAAATGTCAATAAATATTTGTTGCAATATTTTACTATGTAATATAAAAATATTTTCAATTGTCATGAATGGTTAGCATGGCTGCCTGTGGAACGAAAGAAATTTTGAAGGTTGGGGTTCAAATCTCCATCAAGCTAAACTTTTATTATTTTTTATTTGCGTATTAAATACAAATTATAGTAAATATATTACGAGATAATATGGATGAATTAGTTAAATAATTACAAATAAGTTTCTATCACGATATAAAAGTAATTTCAATGGAAGTAGTAACCGTCAAAAGCAAGATTTTAAACTATAGCACATACTTTTTCTTTATAAATACAGTAAAAATACAAAAACATACAAATATTCATTGTGTATCAATCATGTTTTATTAAGATCAAACGAAAATATTACGTATTTTTATTAAATCCATATTTTGATTATTGTAATCAATTTTCGTCATTGTTAAAACCAGGGCAAGAAACCGAAAACAATATCGGTTAATGGTTAACCAAAATCGAGAACTTAATTTTTAAAATGGTTTTCGTTCAAAAACCGGTTTACTATTTACTTAACCGGTTTTTATATTGGTTATGTAAACCGGTTACATTAACCGGTTTATAAAAAAAAATTAAATTTTATGACAGATAAATATACATTTGTTTATTAAGCTTTTTTGTTTTAATTCCATGGCTATCACTATTTTTGAGTTGATTTTCGACATTTTCATACCTAATTTCTGCTGTTACAAAGCATGCAAAATTAATTTTGTTTATTGATTCAAATACAAATTTTTATAATCTACAACTGTAAAATATGTTTAAGTATCTAAAATAATTTAGGAAGCAACGCGCAAGAAAAACTGTTTTCCTATGGTAAATGCCTATGTAACGGATTTTGAGGGTCACCCGGTATATTTACTAAATAAAATAATAAACTAATAAATACAAAACGCAATACGAGTATTACCGGGGAATAACGTATTACGTACAAGCACGAACAAGCATGGTCAGACTTCGGTGCAGTACGTGCTAAGAAGGTGCGCAAGGAAACAGCATCCGGCTAAATCGTGATTTATATTTAAAATTCCCTCCTTTTCAGAAACGGTTTAAAAAAACCGGTTTTAATTAATTTTGTTAACAGTTACCGGTTTATTTAGTAATTAAAAATATCGGTTTCGGTTAAAAATCAAAATTTTAGACCCAAAATATCGGTTAACCGGTTTTTTAAACCGGTTTCGTGCCCTGGTTAAAACCAATTATTTTTATTTATAAAATATTGTATCCATTTCAATATCTATCTTCTATTTTCAGTTACAATAATTTAGAAATAAGCATTTTCTATAAAAAATATTTAAAATACTTTTCATGTCAACAATGTGTTCATTGTTTGGTTTTTTGTTTTGTTTATATCAAATATTCATGTCAAAATGAATTTCTTAAACGCTAACGATCAAGTGAATATTATAAAAATGGATTACAATTCGTAATTAATTCATAAATAAAAAATAATGAAAAGTTTAGCGTGATGGAGATTTGAACCTCAACCTTCAAAATTTTTTTCATTCCACAGGTAGCCATGCTAACCATTCAGCCACAATGACAATTGTGAATATTTTTTATTACATAATTAAATATTGAAGCAAATATTTTTTATTGACAGTTATTTATAATTTTCTTTAATTTATGCACTGATTATACAATAATTAGTATTAAATAACGTATAGGAGGTAATGTACTATTATCATGTTCAATAGCATGGCTTAATTTTTAGCCGGACACTTTTTATTTGCAAAAAACTGTTTTCTCATGTTAAACGCCTATGTCAAGGTTTGCTTGGGACACACGGTATATACAAACATGGAATTGGAAGAGTATTCAAAGTATTAAAAAAAAGTTTAAAGTCTTACTACTAACATTCATAATTAATCTAATTATACGCTTTTGTAAAACAAATAATATGTTTGCTGATGCCGAATTACCCCATAAGCTAATAGCATAACAAATTATAGATTGGAACTTAGCAAAATATAACATGGTATAGTTGGAGAAACAAATATTTGGAACTGACTTATGCAGGGTTTACAATCTTTTATGGATGGTTGGGTTTGTTTGCGGTCAGGACTCATAAATTATTCGAACTTGAAGGCATCAATTTTAGGGTAAGAAATGGGCCGTATTAAAAAAAATCATACTCAATGTTTGTATAAAATTTGTAAATTGAAACTATATAATAAATAAAAAAACAAAATTTTAGTTTAAATTATATTCCCAGGGTCTCCACATATTCACAATTTTATTCAAACACTAGAAACAAGCAAAGAAACGACGTTTCGTTTTGATGATTCTTTCAACACTGAAAAAGATTTTTGCATGTACCTCAAAAGAAAATTTCAAATAACAGTTTATATTTAAAATTACATTAGAATTTATTGTAATCCCTATAATATTGTAATCATTTAATCTCTTTTCAATTTACTAATTGATGTTAGAAGTGTATTTTAAACGCATTGTTATTTGAATACAGATTTAAAAGTACATAATTAGGATACATCTTATAATATTTCAATCTCTTTTCACTTTACAAATTGACGTTAGAAGAAATACACTTAAAACGAATTATTATTTTAATACAGATTTAAAAGTACATCTTGAATGCAAATTTCGGGTACGGCCCAGGACAGAAAACTCTACCTGGCTCCGAGTACCAAAACCGCAAAGTCCATAAAACTTTATAACGACCAATTGGCAGAATCTATAATGAGTTCCAAATATTTGTTTCTCCAACTTTTTTTTTATGAGTGTATCAACTGATACAAAGGTTCTTAGTTTACAGATAAGATAACAAAGATTTTAATTTTGATACTGTAAATGCAATATGGGTAGACCAATCTATATTTTCTTGAAAAAAAAAAAACTCCCAAGTATTTTCGTATTATCAGATATTTGAATACTTTTGTTGTTGTAATAATTATGTATAAGTAAGCGAGAGTTTTGTTTATTTAATAAAAAAATAAATAAATAAATATTTCATCACGGCATATTACCCATTGCTGGGTGTGCCAATCTGCTTCATACGCAGATGTCGGTAATGATGGAATATTTGTACCGTGCGGGCGCTTACCAGGCGTCACCTCACGGGCACTCGTTGCTGGCGTGGAGAGTGCGCCACAGGGGTCAATTTTGTGCCATTAAAATGCGATGTAATTTTTGGCGTCGGTCGGGATCGAACCCGGGTCCCCTAGATTCGCGACCAGACACTCAGGCACACGGCCACGAGACCCCATAATAAAGTATGAAAATGCATTATAATAGTGTTTTCACAGTTTATTAAAAGTTTATTAACGTCACACCAGTTAAAGATACACTCTACGAAATTTTGAATCGTTTCACGAACAATATCCACTTTATTTTTTCTAATTATCTGACAAATATCATCGTAAAATAAATACAATATTTGGGAATAGTTCTGTTTATTTATTTATTTAACGACGACGTTTTATCGTCATAAACAAATGTTTCACATTGAACTTTTTGTGTTGTTTAGAAGATGTGTTAAAAAAAGTCATTCACAAATATTACAAATAAGAAAGGACCCAATTTTACGCGCTGTGGTCCACCAATATTATTAAGTTTACGTTCATAGAAAAATGTGTGATTGAGACAGCCTGGTCGCGACCTGTTAAGTAACTTTTTATTAAATTATTTGCAACAAATCTTGATGAGTTACACAATTGAAGGCTTTAGTTAGGTCATAAAATGCCCCGTATGTCTGTTCGTAGTTATCAATCCCTTTGTTATTCGTTATATTTACTAATGCCTGTGTTGTTGACCTTGATTCGCGATATCGCGGGTACTTGTTCCACAATTAGAGTAGACAAAAGCATAGTTTAAAATCTGCCATGGAAAACAAAAACTAGATACTAGACATAAATATAAACAATGTTGTTAAACTATTTATTTTGTATTTTTTTACCTACTTATAAAATGATTCATTGTTTATTGAAATATTTATTACTAAAATTATACTTAAATGCGCGATTAAAATAATAAATGCTTGACAAAAATTGTAAACTTATTTAATTTAATAGTTATTTATGCAACATGAGTAAAAAGTATAGTTTTATTTCACGAATTCATGAAATAAGACACTTTTTACTCTAGTTGCATACAATATTTTTTTATTTTTACGTCTACAATAAAAGTGTAAAAAAAGGTGCCATAGCGTTTAATTTTTTCACCCCTTTGCGTTAAAAAGTGCACTTTTTTAACACTTTTATTGTTTTAATATTGTTACGACTAAGTTGACATTCCATTTTAAAAGGATGCTCGTTGTTGACAATACTTTCGCTGTAACGTAAGTTTATTAATTCAGATACCTATATTACCTGGATTTATAGCCGTACGAATAACGTTATTTTCTGTCAGTGTCGCTGACTGTCAGTATCTTTTATTTCACATATTTGGTTTTACATTAGCTAATTAACTTATCAGTTGAGCTAAAATCTTAATTCATACAATTCGAAGATGACCTTCATCGGACATCTTTAAAAAATTTACTGTACATATTTTTTACTGACCATTTAATATCAGTTACTATGGGTAATGTTTTCAAATATCGAATATTTATAATTTTACCGTGCATTTATTATCTTTCCGTTAATCGTTTATTTATGGTTCTCATTAATGTATGGAACATCGATTATAAAATAGAGTTTCGAACAAAATAAAATCAATCTTAACATGTATTTCATGCAGTAATTCTTATACAAACACTATTTTTTCATTTAAATTTGTATTTTTAACAATTTTTTGACATATTTATAACATCGATTTGCTGTTTCATTCAAGGTAATTACTTCACTTTTAACATTGTTATGCACTTTTACCAATAATCGGCGATTAACATACGTGTTATTTAAATAAATATTAATGTTATTGTAAAGTACAAAGCTATAATACGTAAATAAAATATTATTATTTATTACTAGATACTACTAGAAGATGATGGAATAGGTACCGGAAAACAGAAGAAAAAATCTGATGTGGCCAGCACATAACCTCTCGCCGTATATTTTACCTGGCTGTATGCATAAAGCAAAGAATATTTTTATAAATACAAATAATATATTCATATAAATCTATGACGTATAAACTTCTTTATTATTCAATAATAGCATGTCTCAACATAAAGATATTTTACCATAAATTATGTTACAATAAATTACAAAGTAGAGTTTACCATATATAAATATTAGGCTGGTAACAGCAATTTTCAATTCGAACAACTTTGTTTACTTTCTCTTCATATTCTTCTAGTAAAAACATTAATTTTGGGCGGTCTAAAATGTATATATGGATTGTGCATCTATTCTTACATATCTTCTTTTACATTTTATTTTTTCATACTTGTTATATCTAAATAACACTAATTCCCTTTAATAAAGTGACGGATAGATTGCACTCCGATTATTCTTATATAGATGTGTAATTTTGTCAATATTTACAACTTACTTGAGAAGAATTTGATAGCTTTTTCGCAATTCAAAGTTACTCTAGTCTACAGTGCTGGTGTACATTGTCCCATAATGTTTGAAACAAATTTAAGTCCTTCAACCTAGACTTGTCATCTCCATAATAGTCACAGATCAAGAATTAAGGGATTCTCCAAATACATTTTTCTTTCATTACTCATTATTTCTGACACTGACATTTATCTGTCAGTTACAAATAATTTAAATTTGCAACTATTTTTCATGACATCCTTTCGGTTGTAAAATTAATTACATTATTTTATATATTATATTCCTTTTATCTCTAAATCTATAAAATATGTATAAAAATATTTAAATGTATCAGAAAGAGAATTTATTTTTCTTTAATATTATCAAGAAAAATTTTCAAAAAATAATATTTAGAAGATTTTTTTTCAAGAATCTTCTACTTCCGGTTGTCCAATTATTACCAAAACCTTTTCAGATCTTCCCATGAATGTCCGATTGGGAAATACGTTGTTAAACAAATTTTAAGTCTTATAGTTTTTGAGTAACCGTCCTTCCAACATCCCACACACACACACACATCCACACACACACACACACAAACACACACACACACACACACACACACACAGACATCATCGTAAAAATGTTAAAATCGGATTGTAGGGACCTTAAAACGTGCTTATTCAATAAAATCTGGATATGCGATTTTTAGCATGAATCCAATACCTCTCTTAGCGAGAGGTAAAAAGAGACGTCCCAGAAAAACATGGAAAGACGGCGTCATAAATGCAATGTTAAATATAAACTTAAAGGAAAACGATTGGAGAGACCGAAATCGTTGGAAACTAGGATGCGAAAAACGACTTTAAATGTTGTAATTAAATCGCAAAATATATATAATATATACTACTAAATTTAAATATGAAGTTTCATGTAGAAAATGTAATTAGTTAGAAATGCAAAATTCATAAACACGATATTAGTAAATTACCATTTTCGGCTGGCCAATTTATCACTTCGAAATACTAATGAACCAAGTAGAAACATAAAATATCAAATTTTTCTAATAAGTTAAATTTAAAATACACGGTCCTCAGATGGATATGTACAGAAACATCAACTAAAAATAAGTTTTATTTATTCTAGGAATTTTAATTTGTGCTATCTGCAAAAATCTAAAAATGTCAAACTGATACGATCACAGTACCTCCCTTATATAAATCATTAGGTAAAAATTGGTTATTTTTACTTTTCATTCCAATTAATGCTTCCGTTTTATTGAAAATAATTTAGTATATGTACATTTGCTCCGCACATTTTTTAAAAATTTAGTAAATAAATTTTTCATTACATGCCTTCTATTATGTATTGTAATTTATTTACAATACCCTATTTGAAACCACAACTATTATAAAAACTTGTATGATATACGTAATTGCATATTTGTTAATCACCTATTTAGCATAATAATGTTTTTAAGTCAGATTAGTTAATCTTTATGGCAGAAAGTTTCGTGATAGAGATATTATTAAATTTATGAATTTAGTGCATAAATATTACTATTAATTCGAAGAAATTAGACAAAATAAAAAAACTTAGGAATTAATATGCTGAATAAGTAAATTCTACTGGAAAAACCATTTTGTCATGCAACTATTTGTGCATTATTGACTCAGCAGGTACATGGGCATTTATTTTAGGGGAGTTGGGACAAAATATGCATACATGATGCAAATCCATAACGAATATTTTTTTCCTTTTGGGGCTAATCTCCAGTTAAAATTTTAACTGCCAGTTAAATAAACAAAACTGAAATGAACTTACAAATAACAAATTTATTATTGCTGTCAACAATTCGATTTAATATTGTTTATTTATATAATTTTAAATGGAGATTGTAAACAAAATTCTGATTTAAAAATATGAAGAACAAAACAAAAATATTAAAAGCACAGCCTACCTCAAAATATCGATGTAAAAAAGTGAACGGCAAATAAACTTCATCGCCTTCTTTGCGACAACTGACGGTGTACTCATTGTTGATATAACAATCGATCTCCTTAACAAGCTGAGTATCGCTAATATGATCCGCTATCCTGTCGTAAGTTTTCATCCGAGATGGTTTATTCCAATCCGGCGACGTAAACCCACATCTACTCCATAACGATAACATAATAAACAAAACTAAGCCGCATAAGCAAAACCAAGCCATCTTTAGGTTAATTCGCATCATGATGAAAAAAATACTTGGTGGCTAAAATGTGCATAGTAAATGTTGTATTGTATGTCGTGTACGAATAAATTTGTGCTGTACTACCTTTATGTTTCTAAAAAAATTCGGTGAATTGTGTACAGAATAGTTTGGGTGTGTGATCCCACCCAAATTTTCATTGTCAATCATCAGTTAATGTTGTATCATTATTCGTAGCACAAACAATCAAGTATTATTTAGAGCCCACAAATTTATTCTCAGTGAGTGACAGCTCGCTTGGAAATTGTTGATTGTAACAACATTACAGTATTTATATTATTTCCAACAACCACTTCCACTTTATTACGTTATAAAGATAGTTTATAAACATTTTTGATAAAAAATAATCGTTATAAGTCCAATATCGTTGTGGGTCAATTAAATAAAGTGATAAGAAAGTCTTGGAACCTGGTACCACCTTGTTTATTTAGATGCACATTTGATTTGTCAGTCACTCGGTCATTGGATATTTTTGCACTCAAACATTCTGAGGTTAGTTAGCAGCGCTGCCAACGTTATCGATTACAAACGCACCAACACTGTTACCAACATGGAGGTAGGAATATATATGGAGGGAGTATTTGCAATCGCTAGTGAAGTTGCTTCCCCTTCTACATTGTGACCGCTGTCAGTTTGAACTTCAAGGTTGTTGCTGTCATTGAGCATTGTTTGTTTTTAAACGTGTACGTGTTTTGGAGAAGTGTTTACCGTTTATGACTTTTTAATATATGTATATCGTGGTTTATATTGACTTTTCTTTAAGTGCTTCGTAACATTTGGTGAAAATTAAGATTTTTTATTCATGTGAGTTATGAAATATTGTTTTATTTTAAAACTGTAACTCAACGTATATTTCGTGTTTATAGCAATTTAACAGAACAAACATTATTTGGACTAGTTGACTCTTGCACTACAATATGTAAGTTTTCTTGCAATAATATTGTATGTTTCATTTAACATAGGTAATTATTTGCAGATTGTTTGTAACTTGGTGACTTGTTGTGTTGTGGGGTACTCCAATAAGTCAAGAGGAAAGTTTTATTTTTATATTATTTAACAATAAACAATTAAAAAATCTAATGAGTGTATTAAACAATTGTAATTTCGTATAAATACCTAGCCTAGATCTATCGATTTAAATAAATATTGTAAAAGATAATCGTATCGGTAACAGGTAAGTGGAATTTTAATTATTTATAATTTTTCTATATTGTAATTTCTTCTAAGTACATATTTGCTAAAAAATATTTGTTTATTGATATTACTAGAAATAAGAAATCTTAATTTCAAATATTTAATTTTATATTTGCCGCGTGAATTCCCACCACAATGTGACTGCAGCAGTACCTGCGTCCGTCCCCACAGGCCTGCATTCCCCTTGTCCTAAGTTCAAGTTTATGCTCCCTCCATGTTTATTCTTACCTCCATGGTTACCAATGTAAGATTACATTTTTTCATCATTTTTCACACTCAACTATTGGTAACACTTTTGAAAATGGCGACGTGGAAATTTCAAAATGCCGAAGTTTATTTGGAAAGTGATGAAAAAACCTCGAATATTTGTGAAAATGTGTATAATGATGAAAATTATATGATTTGAAAATAATAATTATGCTTTAAATGTTACATGAACACTGAACTTGCCTTTTATAGGTGCCGTATGCGGAGTCGAAGAAATATTATTGATCGCCTTTTGAAAGCTCCAATTCTGGAAACTGGATTTATAACTTCCTGGAGCTTTTCTTTGCAACTGGAGCCCAGTCATTTCTTCCTTCTTCTTCTACCTGCCTAACAAGCTTACTTGATCTTCAATATTCATAATGAATTTATATCAGAGACCTGTCACGGAGAAAATACTGATTTTATAAAATTTAGTTTTTGTAATTCTTTGTCAATAAAATGTGTCCATAATTAATAGTGTAATTTTATTATATTACTGCACTTATATATAATATATTGATCAGTATAAATAATTTAATTATAAATAAAATTTATATAATAGAACATTTTTTTTTATTTGTAAATTTTTAGTAAATAATTCAAGAAAAAATCAATATATTTGAAAAATAAAATATAATAAATAAATGCAGAGGAAACTACAAAATGTTCCATAATTTGTTTTTAAAAATTGTCTTATGGCAAAACGAAACGCCTCAATGGGTATGCAACCATCAAAACTACTGCGTTTGGTGTAATAATACAGAGAATGTTTCTAATAAAAGTATTTATTACAGCAGTATACAGTATTCTGAGATTCAAATATAATAACTTTTCATTAGTAATCGGCCCAATTTTACATTATATATGTTACAGTAAATGCGGATAGTGGGATAATGTGCATATTGCTCGATAAATGTAAATATTCGCTTAAAATTATTTTTGCTTGCAATTCAACTAAATCTTATAACAATAACCTCACCTAACGCATTAAACTCACCCTGAGTTTTCTAAGAATGACAACTAGATACAATAGTAGTTGTGTATGGTAGAATGGTTTAGGGCTGTCAAAATCTGCTGAAATTGCTAACCGGTTAACCGTCGGTTTATAAACCGAATAACCGGTTATTAAACAAATACCGGTTTTTAACCAAGCAAAAGACCGGTTTTTAACCTCTCAGAAACCGGTTTTTAACCGGTCAGAAACCGGTTTTTAATCGGTCATGAACCGCATTCCGCCGGGCTAGAAAACCGGATTATAACCGATCAAAAATCGGTTTTTAACGGGAGGACGGCAGGTTATGCTTAGTGCATATGGGCAAACTTTTGGCAAAGTTTCCTTAAATTTGTTTCCCGAAGAAGAAAATTTGGAGAAACTTTTGTATCAACGTACCATGCGTCGACACGAAAGAAGTAGAAGTTTAAGTTTCCTCAAAACTAGTAATTTATCTCTAAAAGTACCTAGGCTTTTGGGGAATTATTTTACCAAAAGTAAGGATTACAAAGTCAAATAAAATATAGAAAAAAAACCAAACCAAATTATATGTACTTATAATTAAGATAATAGAAAATTCTAACTAAAATATAAGCAAAACTTAATTTACGAAGTAAGCTAAACTACAAGGTGATTGAAAAAATAGGGACGAATAGCTAATTTCTTTATTATTAATTTTAAACTTATAGTTAAATGTCTCATTTTGGTGTGAAAAGATGCGGAATTCTAAGATAATGGAAAATTCTAACTAAACTAAAATATAAGCAATACTTAATTTACAAAGTAAGCTAAACTACAAGGTGATTGAAAAAATAGGGACGAATAGCTAATTTCTTTAATATTAATTTTAAACTTATAGTTAAATGTCTCAATTTGGCGTGAAAGGTTCCGGAATTCTAAAATAATGGAAAATTCTAACTAAACTAAAATATAAGCAAAATTTAATTTACAAAGTAAACTAAACTACAGTGTGCTTGAAAAATAGAGACGAATAGCTAATTTCTTTTTTATTCAACTTAAACTTCTATTTAAATGCCACTTTTTGGTGTGAAAAGCTCCGGAGTTCTATTTCCGGTTTCGCTGGAAGTGAAATTATCGTTTTTTACTTCTCGCTAAGAGAGGTTTTGGATTCATGCTAAAAATCGCATATCCAGATTTTATTGAATAGGCACGATTTAAGGTCCAAAGAATCCGATTTTAACATTTTTACAATGATGTCTGTGGATGTGTGTGAGGTTGTTGGATGCACGATTTCTCAAATTCTATAGGACTAAAGACCTGTTTGACTACGGATTTCTCAATATAACATTAATGGGGAGAGTTGAATAGGTTTTGTTACCATTTGGAAAACCGGAAGTAATAGTATCTTAAAAAAAAATTCTAAATATTATTTTTTTGAATTTTTTTATTGTTAGTATTAAAGAACGTAAAAATTTTATTATATCTTCTATATATTGAGATAAAAAAGTAATATGTAAAATAATTTATGTAATAAATTTCAGACGCGAAACAACTCCATAGTAACCATCAGATGTTTGTAAATGACAGAAAAATGTCAGTGTTTAAAACCCACAGTAGTTCATAAACCGAGTTAGAATGACAGCTAGTAATAATTATGTACATAAATGTCAAATGTCAATTTTAGATCCCTAATTTCATGATTTTCCAATTCCATGAGGTTTATTTTCCTCGATAAGTAAATTCCACATTCTTGGTGACAAATTAACCACATGAAAAATTATGACATTTGACATTTATGTAAATTATTACTACTGTCATTTTGACAATGGCCTCCATATCTGCTTGTTTAGGACAAGTATGACAAACTAACTACGTGAATTAAGAAAATCTTGAAATTTTTAATGAAAAATTATGACATTTGACATTTATGTACATAATTACTAATTTTCATTCTGACACGGGCCCCCATATCTGCTTGTCAAGGCCAACAATATCACATGACTGCTCGCGCCCTATACTTTTGTAACCAAGAACACCAGTGCCGAGAGGTATTGTGCTGGCCACAACAGATTTTTTTTAAACGGAGTGGTACATATATCTTTATATTTTCAGGAAGTATTTTAAATTAGCTTTTCAATGATGCCAAATACTTGCATTTTCATTAAAAATAATCGAGTTTTTTTAAATCATTATTGTGCCATTAACCAGATGTATTATTTGTCTAAAATTCAAAAAAGAGTAAAATTTAAGTAAATTTAAAAACCTATAATACTTTTTTAAACCTTTGACGGTTCAAAATAATCAGTAAGAAATAATATGTCTGATAAACGTCGAAATAATCCTCAAACAAAGAAGACCCAAATGTCATGGCAAATTGATAATTCATTCAAAAATTAATCACTGTAAAGCAAATTTAAAATACTTTCTGAAAATATAAAAATATATGTACTATTCCATTTAAAAAACAACGATAACTTCCCTTTTGTAATGTAAACAGGAAGTACAATTCCAGATCTTTTCATGCCAAAAAGTGGTATTTAATTTCGCGCGCAACAGTGTAATTTAAACTATAGGTCTAAAATTAATAATAAGAAAATAGCTATTTGTCCTTATTTTTCAATAACAAGAATTCTAAATAATTAACTGAAATATACGAAATAAACTAAATTTTAAAATCAAGGAATAACAAATAACGCCAAAAATTATATTTATATATATTTTATATATACCGATTACGCAAACTGGTTAAAAACCAGTTGAAAACCGGCTATAAATCGTTTAAAAACCGACTATAAACCGGTTAAAAACCAGCTATAAACCGGTTAAAAACCGGCTATAAACCGGCTAAAAACCTGGTATAAATCTAATAAAAGCCGGCTATAAGCCGGATAAAAACCGGTTAAAAAGCGGCTATTATTCGGCCAAAAAAACAAATTAACCGGCTTGCCGAATATTTTAGTTTAAAAAAAACCGATTACTTTTGACAGCCCTATTAGTATGGTTGTAGAAATAAGTAGTTTTGGGTAACTTTCTACATTTACCGAGCAATGTGCACATTATCCCACCATCTACTTTTACTGTAACGTATACATAAAAAATAGAAGTACAATGTTCTTTTCGAAAAAATGAGCGTCAAATTAATTGTTAAAACTCAATTCGTCAAATATATTTTAGCTTGTTACTTGATTTGACAATTTCCGAGTCACGAAAGAATTATTAAGAATAAGACAAATGATGCATATTTTTAGATTTTTTTTTTAAATATATTTTAACCTTCCGTCACCTTTAGGTAAGGAAGGTATTGTCTTTGGTCAAAAAATTCAATGATGAGTTTTTACTGAATAAGTACGTTTTAGGGTCCATATAATACGATTTTACCATTTTTACGATGATGTCTGTATGTATGTGTGTCTGTGTGTCTGTGTGTCTGTGTGTCTGTGTGTCTGTGTGTCCGTGTGTCTGTGTGTGTGTGTGTGTGTGTGACAAAACTTCCGGATTCCATAACTTCAATACCACGATTCCAAAAATTATAATTTTTTCGTATTCCTCAAGTTTACATCCAGAAGAACAACTGATTAGATTTTGGTTATAATTGGTCAACCGGAAGTAGTCTCATTTGAAGATTTAACAGTTAAATTTGATTTATTGACATTTAACGATATTATAACTTAAAGAATATATTATTCTCTATACGATTTGATTACAATTTATACTTCATATTCAATAGATACAGAGTTAAAGAATTTTAAAGAAATTAAATTTTATAATTCAGCCAGCTATGCCAAACTTGGGAACTAGTAATATATTCATATAATTCAAATTGACAGATGTCAGTATCAATAAAAAGTAAATTAATGTGGCAGATATGAGGATGTTGAAGTAGATATTGGGGAATACACGGAAAGATACGGTAAGAAAATAACTCTAGTGTTACAAGTTTTTAGAAAGATACAAGAAAAACGATTACATTGGTTTGAACATGTCATGAGGAGAAATGAAGAATTATATTGGAACAAGAATGAATAGTTTAGTAATAGGACGTTAAAGAAACAGAGGAAGACCAAAGATAAGATGGAAGGACTGTATTGCGGAAGATTTGAGAGAAAAGGAACTGAATGAGAACGACATGCAAAAATAACGACCCCTAACGAATGGGAAAAGCTAAAGAAGAAGAAGATGCCAGTGTCAAGTGCAATTTGAATAGTTTGTTGTTGTACTGGAAATTTAGAATCTTTTGTAAGAAAAATTATGGAATTTATACATTATACACGAGAATGACGGAAGGTATTGTGCTGGCCACAACAGATTTTTTAAATATGCAACAATACACTTCACCATTCTCTTTTCAAATTTCGGTTTTCACGGCCTTTCTGATTTTCTTAATCGTAATAATTCTAGCATGCTCCTCGTATATAAATAAAAAGATACAAAAAACGTTTTTTCAATGGCGTAACTTACTCCAATATGTCATCCATATAAAAGGTAAAACATGTACCTCATATTCGAAATCTGATAGTGATAAAAAATGAGCATTGTCGTTCAAAAGAAAATAAATAATATAGCTCTAGCGCGACAAAGTAGAAAAAACGCTCGCTGTCCAAATTTCTAACTATACAATGTTGAGAAATGTCACTTGTCTACATTCTTAATGGAAACGTTTAGTCAGGAACTAATGGCACTGTAGTGCCACATTTACCACCTTTACAAATCAATCTGACATAACTGCTCTGTCGGTATATAACTAAAAAGAAAAAAAATGCTGCTCTATTGTGAAAATAAAATAGGGCATTCATTTACAAAAACGAAAGAATAAAATGTTTAGATTAGATTGAAGCAGTAGGTCAAGAAGAATGGGAAATAACGATAAATTAAAATTAAATATAAAAGACGTTTTTTCTTTATATTAATCCTTATTAATTGAATAGTAGTGTAAGTACAAAGTGTACTTTTTTTTTATTATTTGTTGTGGTAACGACTGTAGAAAAAATCTTGTGTCTGTTTCAAGCGCAAATAGACATTGTCGATTTCGAGAGAATGCCGCACGACCTCTCAATCGACAATGTCCTATTTTGCGCTCTTAATACACAAATAGCTATTTATATTTTCTAATGATCTATGCATTTGTTGAGACAAACAAGTACAATTTTAAAATGGCATATTAATGGTGAACTTTATCCTAATTTAACCGACTGCGTATTTCTTAAAATACGGGTTCTGTACGAGGGTCTCACTAGAATTTTTTTAAACAGTTATTTATCCGTCATTTGAAATTAAGTTGCGATAGTTAAGTCATTTACAACTTAGATAATCATTTTTTTCAATAATCGTTGTGAATGAAAGTATGTAATTAAACATTGAGCATTTTCGAATCATGATACATATGTACAGAGTGCCCATTTTATCTGTTTCCGCCTGAAAGTTTAATAATATGCAACACAGACAATACACACTTCGTGTAAATATATTACTTTAAATTTTAAATCGAATAATCCCAGTAGGTAAGAGCAAAACAAAATTTAAAAAACCAAGTCACTTATTAATAGTTATATGGGATGCCTATTCATAAATTTTCAGGCGGAATCAGATAAAATGGGCACATTATTTATTTATGCAAGTTGGTAGAGAGAACACTTTCAGTTAAATGGTACATTAAGAAATGTTTGCCTGAAGAGTACAGTAAAGTTCCAGAGACATCTATAATTATGTTACTGTTACATCAGGATAATGCGCTTTCTCATTGGGCAGCTTCAACCTTTAACACTGCAGTTTTTGGCTGAAAAAAAATATAAAAGTAATGGAACACTTGCCATACTCGCTTGATTTGACTAGATGATACTTTTGGCTATTTTTTCATCAGAAGAAAAGATTGATTCTGCCTTTTAAATCATAATCGAAATACATACAACAAATTTACATAAAAATCGTAAAATATTTACTGATTAATAAATGATAAAGATAAATAATTAAAAAAAAACATTATTCATTATAAAATTATAAGGGACATTTTACGACGTAACGGGTGTGTGGAATTGAAGCAATAAAGAAAATTATTTTTTTATGCTAACAGCATAAATTAGGTATGAAAATATTGAAAATCACCCCAAAATAACGATAGCTATGGAACTTATGCTAAAAATTAACAAATATTGGCGATTTCTCTGTCAAGCTAGAAGTTAATTTATTTTTATTATTATTTGTAATTTTTGTTAAAGTGAAAAATTATTTATGTAAATTAATAGATAATTGTTCACATGAACAGATATTACAAATAATGCATAATAAAAATATATTAACGTAACTTAACAGATAAAACGTCAAATATTTGTTAATTTATCTGTTTTTAATCCATGGCTATCGCTATTTTTGGGATGATTTTCGACATTTTCTACACCTTTTTTGTTTGAAGCATTCTTACCTAAAATAATTAGGATAGCAGGCAATTACGAAAATATAATAAGTCCTATGTTCCGTTGTCGCGGTCAGCACGCTGTATAATATCTGCTCTCATGAAAGAACATTGTTTCAGTGTTACTGGACACTGGTTGTACAAAATGTAAATCGTTGTGCAAACGTTACCATATTATTTAATGCAAAAATACTTCAAATAAAAATTATAGAGATTTAAATTTCGCATTTAAATTATGTGAAATGATT
Organism: Harpalus rufipes; assembly: GCA_951394225.1. NCBI lineage: Eukaryota > Metazoa > Arthropoda > Insecta > Coleoptera > Carabidae > Harpalus > Harpalus rufipes. The sequence goes on along the minus strand of OX596274.1, from coordinate 40,798,048 downwards.
ATTCTACTCTTTATGTAAGCAAAAATTATAAAATGATTGTGTCTATGAGTTTTAGCCATGGATTATGACAAAAAAAAATTGAGTTGTTGTAATTGTCAGTTAAAACTACAACAATTTACCTTTTGTATTTTGTGTTAGTTTACTACTGTAATTTATATTTTAAATTTGAATTGACAGTTAAAAACAACGTAATTGTTTTTTTTTTTTTTCGTTTACACAAAGAGCTAGAATATAATTTATATGTAGAATTTAAATCTCTATAACTTTTATTTAAAGTATTTTTGCATAAAATGATTTGCAAACGTTTGCGCAAAGAAAAACTGATTTCCCATGTCCCCGTCTATAGCCACTTTTCGATTTACACCCTATACAAAATTTTATAAAAAAACAATAAAAAAAATAGTTAATGGGCCCAAGCATTCTCAAAGAAGATTGGTTGCTATGGTTGGGAGCTTTTAAGAAGTGTAAGGAAAGAAAGGTGAAGTGTATTATTGTAAAGGGAACTACTTTGGAACCAGGGATAAAATAACGTTTACAAAACGTTACGTTATTTCATAACGTTATAAAAAAATGAATCCGTTACATAACGTTATAAATATCTCAAAAAAAAAACATATCGGTATACAGGGTTTTAAAAAAAGTGTTCGGAAATTTTAATATAGACCAAAATAAGTGAAAAAAGCCTAATAAATATGGGTCCGCAAACTAACCGTTTCAAAGATATGAGCTATTTTCAGAAATGTACTATGTATGGTTGGGCATTCTGGGCGACAGGCTGATAGGACCCTTAAATCAAAGGTACTGTAGAAGATGGCTAGGACGAGGAGGCACAGTGGCATAGCCTCCCAGGTCTTCTGACGTAACGCGATAGGGATTTGTTTTTACTGTTAATCACAGCAAACTTGTTGCATATGTAGTGACTTGTTTTTACTTCCTTGTACGTAAGTAAAGGAAGTATTGTAATCGCGAAAAATTTCGGTTTTCAGATTTCAGCGGAAATATCCATTTTGATCATCCCTGAATCCATTTTGACTAATTTCGTCGTGACGTCTGTACGTACGTACGTCCGTCCGTACGTACGTATCTCGCATAACTCAAAAACGGTAAGCCGTAGAAAGTTGAAATTTTGTATTTAGGACTCCTATAACATCTAGTTGTGCACCTCCCTTTCTGCTTATTACACAATTTCCAGAAGTGGCACTTTACATGAAGCCTATAATAGATTTTAATGAAAAACTGTTTTAAAATATAATCCAAAACTTTTCAAATTTGGTATACAAGACTTTTATGTCAATCGAAATAACATAATAGATTTTTGTTAAAATAGGCTAACCGGAAGTGGTACATTACTTGAAGTTGTTACCAGTTTTTCTTGAATATTTTTTTTTTATTTTGATTTTAGAAATAAATGCTTCAAATAAAAGTTTTAGAGAATTAATTTCTGCGTCTAGCACATCAAGTATTATTAAATTAGCCCTTTGTATAAGCGAGATATGTAAATTTAAAAATTATATACTTTTTTGTTTTTGTAATAAAGGTTGCTATGGATTAAGACAAAAAAATAAAAAAAATGTTCATGTCAAATTACGTTAAATACGTGCAATTTTATGATTCGTACATTAACAAATATATTTTTATTGTGAAATTAGTCATATTCATTGTTGTAATCAAATATTTCTTTGTTGTAATCAAAACTCTCTTTAAAAAGAACCGGGTTAGATTATGGTCGCTATATATCTTACCGTTTTGAATTTAAAATTAATGTTTTGTAATTTAGTTATTAAAAAAATATGTATAGTTTAATAATCGTACAAGGAAGTCGTGTGGTGTCCACATCAGATTTTTTTATAATAACTCATATCTTTGAAACGGTTAGTTTGCGGACTAGATTTTTTTTCACTTATTTTGGTCTATACTATACGCCCTTAAAAATTCCGAACACTTTTTTTTAACACCCTGTATAACGTATTACCCCATTACGTTACTATAACGTTATGTTTGTTTCGTTATTATAACGTTACAATAACTGTATTTTTCATAAATTTGTAATAAAAATTAATTAAAAATAATAGAAACAATATATAAAAAAAACTGATGTGGACACCACATGACTTCCTTGTACGATTATTAAACTATACATATTTTTTTATAATTAAATTACAAAATATTGACAGGCTTAAGCCAAGCCCGAGAAATATTTTGATATAGAACAAAAAATAATTCATTTACTACTATCATTCTTAAATTAACATTAATCTAACCCAGTTCTTTTTAAAGAGAGTTTTGATTACAACAAAGAAATATTTGATTACAACAATGAGTATGACTAATTTCACAATAAAAATATAATATTTGTTATTGTACGAATCGAAAAATTGCACGTATTTAACGTAATTTTTTTTTATTGTTTTGTCCTAATCCATAGCAAGCTTTATTACAAAAAGTATATAATTTTTAAATTTACATATCTCGCTTATACAAAGGGCTAATTTAATAATACTTGATGTGCTAGATGCAGAAATTAATTCTCTAAAACTTTTATTTGAAGCATTTATTTCTAAAATCAAAATAAAATCATTTTATTCAAGAAAAACTGTTAACAACTTCAAGTAATGTACCACTTCCGGTTAGCCTATTTTAACCAAAATCTATTATGTTATTTCGATTGACATAAAAGTCTTGTATACCAAATTTGAAAAATTTTGGATTATATTTTAAAACAGTTTTTCATTAAAATCTATTATAAGCTTCATGTAAAGTGCCACTTCTGGAAATTGTATATTAACCAGAAAGGGAGGTGCACAACTAGATGTTATAGGAGTCCTAAATACAAAATTTCAACTTTCTACGGCTTGCCGTTTTTGAGTTATGCGTTATGCGAGATACGTACGTACGTACGTACGTACGTACGTATGTACAGACGTCACGACGAAATTAGTCAAAATGGATTCAGGGATGATCAAAATGGATTCAGGGATGATCAAAATGGATATTTCCGCTGAAATCTGAAAACCGAAATTTTTCGCGATTACAATACTTCCTTTACTTACGTACAAGGAAGTAAAAAAACATATACTAATATTATTCTAGAAATAAAATGAAGTGTACAGAAAAAAGAAAGTATGTATTATTAGGAAATTATATATTATACTTTCATCGGCCAATATGAATAACGTTATAGTGAATCGTTATTTATTACGTTACGGTTACATAACGTTAATTTGTAATTATTACGTTATTAAAAAAAATCATATATGAAACGTTATTATAACGTTATCAGGTATCGTTACGTTACGTTTTCCATCCCTACTTTGAACATATTTAAAATAAAATTCTAAAAAACTAAATCATTTGTTTTATTCTCAATAATTTTAACGTGATCGTTGTACAATGCTCATTTATAAGTTTTGATGCGGGAGAGTTAGTAAAAATGTCATTACGAATGTAGATGCGGCGGAAGTGTAATAGATAGGAATGTGTTGTGATTGTGAAGGCCGTTCTCACATGTATTATATATTTGTTTACTACCCTAGACAAACTCCTACACTTATTTGCATTAATCGCAACTCGTCGTCAACAAATCACCCGTGCTGCGTTGCTAGGCAACGAGATGCTGCTGTTATCCCGCGCCTGGCTGCTGCACCAGTCAGTTGCTTTACGTTCGCGGCACTTTCACGTTGCTAGAGTTACGCTGCCTGCTGTACGTGAGTGCTGTGATAGTGCGTGGAATAGATAAACATAAAGTTAAGGTAGGAACAAAATAAAATAAAAATGAGGAGAAATAAGATAGAAATGATAAGAACAAAATGCAGATGTATGATGTTTGTGTATGTGTGGGCGGGATTTTATTTTTTGTTTATATGTGGGTTGAAGTAATCAGAGATTTAATTTGTGCGATGGTCCTTCATTAACTTCTTAATTAAGGGGTGTTATTGGCATTTGGGAGACTTTTATGCTACAAGAAATACTTGTTTTTGTTTTAAGATTTAAAATAGAGAATATGTATTTTAAACGTAATGTTTATTTGTTGTAAGAAGAAAATGTAAAGTTATACAATATTAAATGATGAAATAGACGAAAAATAAATTGTGTATGTGGTTTTTTTTTATATATGAATGAAATTATGTGTTAATATTATCGATAACAAATCAAAATAAATACTGAAATATAGTGCGTAATTTTTTACTATGTAAAATAGGTAAATTTAAATACTTTTACGAGAGCATGAATAAATGTTCAGAAATAATTCCAAGTGAGTAAACGTTCATAAATTTATTAACAATCAAAGTTACTAAATTTGTGGAAACGAATTCATAGTCTACCATATATTTCTAAAAAAAAAAAAACTTACTTTTATCTACTGAAAGCTCATTTTTAAAGAGCATGAATTTAATTGATCAGTAACTTTACTAAAAAAATTATATTTTAGTGTTGGAGTACTTTGTATATTAATGATTTTTTTTTTAAAGAAGGACTATGGTTCGCCTTCTTAAGGTAAATAAATGATTGTGATTAAAAACCAATCATGAGTTGTATTTATTAAGAAATATTATGGACATTTGTAGAGCCACAATGGCACTCATCTTCAGCATGGAATACATAAAGCAATGATTATTTTTTTTTTACATAATGTTATACACTTTGACGGTAGGTAAAAATATACAAGTTGTGTTCGCTCACAAAAACCTATTCTTGAGGTGTAATGCTTGCACCTAATAAGTTTGACAAGAATATTTAACTTAAAAAAACTTTTAAAATTTTGAAAATAGTTTTTGGTTGACCATGACTGAGTCATGCGGTATGCGGTTAACTGAAAAATGTAATTTAACCTATCTAACATAACCATAACCTAACCGAATCTAACCTGGACATAATATTCATATTAACTGATTACGTATTTTACAAATTTCTGATTGTGCTACCCTGGGTTCACAAGAGATACACTCACACTTTCGTTTAAACTTTTATTTTATATTATTTTCCTAATTTGATACAGAGCTGATTAGAACCTCACTCGGCAACTGACTGCTACTAACTCTAACACAATATTTCAGTAGTACAATATTATTTATAATTAATTGATTATAACTAATTAATTCATTACGTATCTATAGGTCTCCACAATGATCATTAATGTAAAACAAAAATATAAACTTTTTTAACGTAATACTTTAATGATTATGATGGACAAAATAGTTAACTATGAAGTGTGTTAGTAAGGACGATTAATAATCGATAAATTTGTTGATATCATCGTACGCCGATTAACATACACATTACTTTACTTACTATATTTTTCCGTTGACTGTATCGTTGGAAGAGTCTTAATAAGAGCGATTAATAATGGCGACATTAGTTGGTGTTATTAATCGCAAATTCACAAACGCATTAGTTACAATACTAGTATTTTTCCGTCGATCGTATCTTAAATTTGAGAAAATCTTATTTTATTCCAACATTATTTGTTAATATATGTGATTAATAAACTATTTTCAATACCCATTAATAAACGACAATGGGATTTTCTTATTTAATTATTAGCGATTTAAAATCAATACGTACTCATAGCAGCCTTTAAAATTTCATTGTTAACTATAAATTAAATTAAGTATAAATGATTATAAAAGAAAACAGCAAAATTATTTTGTGTCGCATTTGTGATGTGAAGAAATTCTGGTTTACACAAAAACCCATTTCAGCGAATTTATTAATTTTGTAAGCTAATCAATTTATGATCGTGTAACATAGGCTCAAAAAGAAATGAAAGATAATAGCCAAATAAATTTAGAAGAAGGGTCATATATGAAATACAGGAAAATAAATGCAACAACAATAAATATGTTGAATAATTGCAATATTATTTTAACGTACCATGTTAATAGCTGCAGGTGAAATCATGTTGAAATTATGTTAATACAGTACGAAATAAAGATAATGTGATATATGTCTTATATGCGGAATGGCTATTACGACATGTACAATAATGCTATGTTAAGACTAAGGAAGGAAGAAATACTTTGGAGAATGAGGAAGAAATTTTGATTAGGGTTCATTCAAATCTTAAGTGACAAATTGAGGATTATTGCGTCTTGTTAATAAGGACGTTTTGACACATACATGTTCTAAATATAAAAATATATCATCGTGATTCTTAATTAAATATTTATATAGTTCGCAAAATATTCAAAGTTATTCTATTTTCAATTTATTTTTATATTTTCTACGTTCCAACAGAAAAGTCAAATGATTATTTTCACATACAGGGTGTACGAATAATGAGATATTTACATATACATTATGTATATTGATATCAGTTTATTAAGTTAGGTTACTTACAACAGAATTAGTACTGCCGATTTCATAAAATGTTTTGAATTTCTTTTTTCCAATATATGTTTCATAAACGTTGCTTTATTATAAAAAAAAACGAGTGTCTAAATGGTTTATCAAACGAGTCACTTGCTATACTTTTCCTACGACTGCAAATTATGACAACAATAATAAAGAAACTTATTAAGTTACTTATTTATATAGAAAGATTGAAGCTATAGCTTAAGTTGTGATTAAGATATTGCTTTGCGTAAATAACTATTAAATTTTACAAACAATAACTTTTATTGCTATTAAAACTAAGATTTTTTAAATTATTTTCTACTACAAATTAGTATTACTAAGTTGTTACTTTTTCTTTAAAAATGCCAGTTTCGTTTCGACATCAACCGTTTGACGAAAACGACTAACTGAACACTATACGAACTATGTTAATTAAATTTGTTTAAGAGAAACACGAATTTTCACGAGATAGTTGAAAAACAATGTCTATTCTCTGCAGACTAATTAATCGTTCTCAGAACGCTATTATAACACGAAGCTTGTATTATTTTAGTTATTTCATAACTAGAGGAGCTATCTTCCTTTATATTTTCTAAGACGGACTAATATAGTTCATAAGCTAATACTGCACAAAATGTATTCACATTTTAAAAATTTAAAAGAAATGCAATTAAGAATATTTTATAATACTGATTTAAAACCGATAAATATTGATAAGGCTAAAATATTTTTAATAAATTTATTTGAAATAAATTTTTAATTTATTATCCTTTTATAATTGAATTTGTTTTAAATATATCTTTTAAATTAAAAACGAGCTAATGAAAATTGATATTGTAATATCAGAAAGATATAAAATGCATTATTCTCCATTATTAATGACTTTTTATTAAACAGTTTTAATTTGTTTTTAATTTGAATATTTTATTTTATTTCCAAGGGTTGTAACCAAATTGTATTACAGGCGATTGAAAAAATCAGGGATGATACTGCTTCCGGCGAGACCGGAAGTAGAATTCGGGACCTTTTCACACCAATAAGTGGCATTTAAGTTCACCCTCAACTTTGTTATTTAACCTATACTTACATAGGCCAGGTCATGTCTAAAATTAATAATAATAAATACCTAGTCATTTGTCCCCGTACATTAAAATTAAAGCAAAAATTGTATTTATTGTGGCTTAAAACAAGAACAATCAATGATAATTGATCGTAAAATCGAAGAGGAAAAATCGCTATATTTTTATGTCGTAGCCAATCTGACATTTTATAAATCGCCTGGCTATTTTATAAACCACGGACAGATTATCAAATCTTCGTTGCCTTATCGTTATTCTCATTTTATAATCTGGCTAGACGTTTTATTTTGTTCATAGATGATGGTATTTTTTTTAGATAAATTCATTTATTTGAAATCGTTCCTAAAGTGCACAAAAATCGTCATTAAACGTACGTTGTACAATAGCAAATTTGTATGTAAAATGATAAAAAAATATGTGGCAGAAGAACGAATTAAATAATTCCAATGAAAAAAATTGAGGTAACACGCTAATTTTAAGTATTCTTTACGATAATTTCAATGTCCGGAGGTTCCCAACATTGAACATAAGTTCGTTTATTCGACTGGCAGCAATTGACAGCTTTGTTATCATAACCTATAAAAATAAATATATCTTTGATTTTCACATTTCGATTTCAAATAAAATTTAATATGCACTCATATGATTCATTTTCCTCGGCCCTATAGCCTCGGCAACTAAATTCCACATTCGTGATAAAAAATAAAATTTCAGTGCTTTGATAGATAAATAACTATTACACAGCGAAACCTAAGGAACAGAACCAATAAAACAATATTTCATAGTCTCTTGATGTTTCAAACGTTTGCCATTTTATTTTTCATTAATACAACATACTACCAATTTACTATCATTGTAAAGCAAATTTTGTGTACTTTTCAAAAATATAAAAAACTATAGTGTGTTCCATTTGAATTTTCTAAGTTGGTATCATATACTCCGGAGCCGGACGTAATAGAACGCTTCTTAATATGGCATCTTATTGTCCATATTGGTTATAGTAAATTTGCTTATTTGAAGATAATCGCTATCTCCCTTAATAACGGATATAATTGCTGGTTCATGCACGCGTGATCACTTGTTCTGTATACAGCTTAATTTTAAATGGACCAGTATTACTGTCTCGAGAACCTATAAGAATTACTGAATTTAATTCTGAATTCAGTGGTATAATATTTTTATATCCTAATATAACGTTTTTTTTGCGAAAAATAAATGTAATTTTTTATATTTTGATTAAAATATGGCTATAATAAGAATGCCATGAATGGAAAAAATGAATACGTGTTAATATACATATAATTAGAATGCCATGAAACAAATACGTGAATATTTCGTTTGCGTTGACATTTATGATTAATTAATTCTGTCAGAGTACTCTAATTCTATGTAAAAAAAAATTAACACGTATTCGTTTTTCCCATTCATGACACTATTATTATAGCAATATTTTAATCAAATTATTGTAAAACTACATGCATTTTTTTCAAAAAAATAATTATGTAAGGATATAAAAATATTATATTACTGAATTCAGAATTAAATTCTTTAACGAATGAGCAAATTAAAAATATATATTCTCATTTAAAATAAAAAAAGTTAGGTCTCGTACTTTGAGAACCACTGATCGAAATAAATTAATTTTCTTTTCTTTAAATTTGTCCTGTGAAATAGAAATTGTTTGCCCATTTAACCGTCTTTGTAGCTCTTATAGTTCTCGAGATGGCAATGGTGGCCCATTTAAAATGAACATTCTGTATACATATAGAAAAAAAAAGAAAATACTAATTGCAATAACGAAAGTAGTCAGTAAAATCGTGAAGGGCTTTAGTGCTATAGACAATTTAAATCAGAATTAGTGACATTTGTAATCAATATTAATAGTACACAAAGTTAAATTGAAAGTTTATTGTTGATTAAATAATTCATGTCCATAATTATGGCAAATTAACATTGGTTATTCTTGCATTAAGCTTCAGAAATAACTATTAATGTAATTATAAAAAGAAAAGAAATGAATTGTCTGAACTAGAATTTAAGTTTTCTAATCTACATCTGTCAGCCTGTTACTTCAACCACTAATTTCCAATAAAACAGATACATATAGGTACCCGGCTACATTTCTAACATCCATATAATTTATTAAACCATTCACTTTTATCTATACAATTCTCATAAATGTCCACTATGCAACATAACAACCAAAAGGCAATGTAACTCATTACATCTAGACGATAAATTTGCACATCTGCTATAATAATTAACATTCATAACAGTCTTTGAAAGTTGATTGTCGCGTCCATAAAACAAGAAAGAAACGGAGTCCATTTCCTCGATATTAATATCGCCATTGCCTTGCTATCCTTTCACTCTTGAAAACAGAAGAATGTGGTTGTTTCAGAATGGCAAATCTCTGTCAGATGTTTTTTGACGCCAGCTTCAGATGCCGAAACATATGGCAAAGCGTTAGTAGTTTGTTTATTATTGGACGGAGATTGTGTACCACCCTAACTTTAAAGGGTAATTTTGTTTAGATAAAGTTTAAAATACCTCGTATGTCCCAAAGTGATTTAGAATGGAACAAAAGAGAGGAATTGAAATAATTTTGAACTTTCGGTTTGAATATAAGAAAATGACTGAAGTGAAAAGTGCCCCATTAGGAGGCCATTTTAGTTGTGTATTGTTATTCGAAAAAAAAAAAAATTATAGGTACTAGTTAGCTGACAATACAACTCATCGGAAAATAGACTAATCTGTTAGCTCAGTTGTTCTTAGTTACGCTGTATAACATCGGTTATTTGTGTTGCTAAGTTGTGTTTCGCGTAACACAATTCACAGGCCTCGGCTCAAATTCATAGACGTTACTCAATGCCCACTCAAGCTAGACTCAACTGTAACTTGGTTATAACTCACTTCATTGTGAGTTAATTTTTATAGTGGATTACTATTATCTTGTAAAATTTAACTGAAACGAAAGAAATTAATGAAACATAAAAATAATGGAATAATAGGAGTTATTTTTAATTGTTACCATCTTGTACGAGCTGAATAAATTCAAAAAAATTGTAACATATTTTAATACAAAATACTTTCTGATTCAGAAAACAATAAAATAACGACAATTGGACGCTGAAATAATTTATTAAAATATATTCCTGTTGATTTGAGTAAGATGTAAGATACCTATAGACCACACTTTTCTCAACTGACACTTAATGTCAACTCACTTGTCATTCAAATTCGTCTGGCCTAAAATCTCTGAATTACAAATAATGGCATTTGGACCAATTGAGTGTAAGATGACTGAGTGGAGTGTAAGGTGAATGAGTTGTGTCTTTGAATTTGGCTCCTATTCTACTAAAAAATTATGTATCGTCACGACTCGTTACCACGCAACATTTAGTTATAATAATGATTTTTGCCAAATCCTATTCTGCTAATATGTTTATCGTTACGAATCGTTATTTTATATCGGTTATTAACGACAAGTTCACATGACTTGTTAAAGTAGTAAAGTTTGGTATATTTCAAAAACAAAACTAAAAATGGCTGAAGGAAATATTTTATTCTGCAAAAGTGTGTATTTATTCACTTCTTTACAATTTTATTAATTATAATTTTTAATTTAGATATTCGGAATATGGACAGGGAATTTTAATAAAAGGATAAGTTATCAATTTCTTCTTTTAAGAGCATTGTGTACTCCTATACTAAAATATGAAGCAAAAATTGAAATAAATTGTTCCTGTATCAGAACTATTCACATTTTTAAAAAATCAATATTAGACAAACATATTTCTGATATGAACCTGCTTTTAAAAAAAGTATTATTGAAATCTATCAGCACTTGACTTTTATTTTAATGGGAAAACAAGAAATGCTACTGAATTTTGGGTTTCCCATTAAAATCAAAGTCCAGTATTAATAGATTTCGATAATTATTTTTTTTAAATGTAGGTTCATATCAGAAGTATGTTTGTTTAATGTTGAATTTTTTAAAATGTTTCTAGTACAGGAACAATTTATTTGATTTTTCGCTTCGTATTTTAGTACAGGAGTACACAATGCTTGAAATTGAAAACTTGTTTCATACAATTCTCTGTCCAAATCGCGGCTATCCTCTCGTGACTATCTACTTCTAAATATCAACTAGTGGACACTATTATCAATACATAATTTTTAATATTAACATATTTCAATTAGTTAAAACAATATATTTAAAAATTTAGATTTCGATAAATAATTAAATATAAATTGACTGTTGTTTAATGTAGGTCTATTGATGTATTTATTATGCATCTATTTGATAAAATATATTTATGTAGGAAAGTCAGATTACATGTATAATCATACTCTGGGTAATATTTAAAATTCGTTTACTATATCAGAAAAAAATGCATATAGAGATTTGTTCATACAAATATATTCAAATGTGAGGATTTCATTAATAAGTGATAGTTTGCCGAAAATTTCTAGAGTACCTACTTATAAATTGTTATTCACATTACATTTCATGTAAATTCACTTCATTATTTAAATATAATGAATGAATATGTCAAATTTAAATTGAAATACAAATGTAAATTTATTCTGTGAATATAAACATGAAATTAAATGATATCGTTATAATCATGATACTGATAATTTATACCGATATGATTAGTAGAATAGGATTTTGGCATTTGTTGTTATTAACGTCGTTTAACCAAATGCTTATCGACATATTTCGATTCGAAACAAATGATTCATATGTAATCATATCATCCATGGTTATAAATAAACAAGTAATATTTTTGATATTTCGTAAAAATATAGTTGATTGATTTGTTTCATAGTCTTAACATATACAAATACAACTCGAGCTTTAAAAATCAACTAAATATACAGTTTGTTTCTCAATGTGCAACCTGAAAACACTTCTCATCCTGTCAACTGTATATTCGATTATTTTCAAATGGATGGTAAGTGAATACTTACCGTCCATGGTGGATGTTTAGTAAATATTACATATTATACAAATTTTATTTTTGACATCAATCTGACAGCTGTTAATTTTTTATTTTTCTTCTATTTTTGCAGGTATTGCAAAAATAGCTTACTAACATCGATCTATAAGTGATTTTTTATATATATTTTATTTGCTTATTCGATAGAGAATTTTATTCAGAATTCAGTGATATATTGTTCTACCCTTGCATAACGACTTTTTTGAGTAAAATGCATATAAAGTTTAATATTAATTTGATTAAAATATGGCTATATTAAGAGTGCCACGAATGGAAAAAATGTTATTTTCTAAGATAGAATTAGAACGCCATGAATGAAATATGTGAATATTTTGTTTGCGTTAACATTTATGATTAATAAAAAAGAACAAAATATTCACTTCTTTCTGTCACGGCTCTCTAATTCTATGTGAAAAATAATATATATTCATTTTTTATACTTCGATGTGTCAAGTTGATACTTTACACACTGCAGACAATGTGTAAAGTAAACGATTTTCGTATTTTATTTAATTTACACATTACAGAGCTACCACCATCAATACACGTTTGGCATTTAAATTGTCTTACCTAAATTTAGTTTTTTCTATACATTCATATTGGTAATACTGACAGAACTGCAGTATTCAACTTCAGATCTGTTATCTGTTAAATGTGAACTCGGTGGCTCTTATAGTTCTCGAGATAGTAGTAATATGCGGTCACGTTAGAATTATTATTTCCTTCCATTTCTTAAAAGCTCCCAACCATACTTCTTTTGGAATGTTTTCAAACTAATTTCTGGAGACTTAAAAACAGCCAAAGCTGTCAAATTAATTTTTAATGACTTAAAACTACCAAAACTTCAAACTAATTATTGGGCTCTCAAAAACTGACAAATTAATTTCAGGTTGATTTAAATACTGTCAAAGCTATCAAATTATAAATCATGATACGTTAAAAAAATTATTAGCTAAGTTCTAACTACCTTAACTGTTTACAATGGTAGTGTAAATTTTGTTTTCCACAACCTACCTGATTTTCTTATTCTCAACAATTCTTAATATTTCTAGCGTATTAATGTTAAGCATTTCAACAAACATTCAACATGAATTTTCCGAGTATCTCTAACGATTCATTTAATCTTATTCTGTTGGTAAAGCTTAATTAATATTTGTTTGTTTATAGAATTAATACAGTACATAACTGTACTGCAACTACAAGCAGATAATAATTAATAATACTCTTTGATATTAAATAAGCTTAAAACATTTAACAAATCAAAGAGTTTCTATTCATTTCGCGGAAATGTTTAAAATAAAAAGAAACGTCATAAAAACATAAATAAAGAGGGTGAAGGCATATAAAAGTTATTTATAGCCTCCCCAAGTATATGTTGGGTCTTAAAAGGCAAACCGAATAAAAAAGGCTCATCCAAACATATTACTTCATATGTTTCAGCATAACAATCCTTTGTTGTCTAATGGTGAAAGAACTTCTTGTTAGATCGAAACAAATTGATCTAAATTAAAACAAAAAACCTTAAATGGGCTCACTTATTTAAGAATGAAATATGAAATCTGTGCGGGAAAAAAGTCTTCAGCGAACAAAAACTAAGGAAACTGTTTTTCAACTTGTCAGTCTCTTTTCGGAAGAGATGACTTTACTTTTTCTCGTCTGTTTTACATCTTAACCAAACTTTAAAAGTTTTATGATTATTTTATGTCAGAAGATGCCATTTTCTTAACTTAATCTGTAGATGGTTCTTTTGTTTTACGTCAAAATTATATATATGTACAGATGCACATGTACTTACTAAACACTCGCCACTGAGAGGATATTAGTTAAATTAGGGTAAAGCTGACTCATTAGTAGACAATATTTAAGATGTATTTGTTTTTCCGAAAAATGCATATGTACCTAGATAAAAATAAGAATTCAAATTTTGCTGTTTTATATTCTAATACGGAATTTTGGTTTGCACTTCTTTAGGACACTTTTTTAAATTTTTTTTACTTTCGATGTATTTCTTGTTTAATTATGTTCATTTGTTTCAAACAGTAAAAATGCAACAATTATTAAATTTAGAGGTAAAAACAATAGGATCGTCCCTGCAGTAACAAATTAGTAGATGTGTTATTTATATTAAAACTAGATCTTAAAACTGTGTGATAGTAACTATCAAAATTTTAAAAAAGTTAAGTATTAGTTTTTAAAATATTCGAGTTTTTGATGCCCTTTTCAAGTAAATGAATGCAGAAAATAACGAAACAATGAAATTAAACTAAATAATGTTTGTTTGAAATTATTATGCCACACCCGATAGAAACGACGTGCGATTGTAGAAAAATGAAAGAAATGTTAAATGACATAAGTGGCAATGAAAACTTGGACTGTAATATACCGACGTATTTGTTAGTAATTATTTTATTCGGTCGAATTCACCATTCCTTAATCATGAGTTGATCCACAGGTCAACGCTAATTCTGAATCAATCTAATTCACCATTAAACACTAATCTTCTAATCAAAATCCAAGATCAACTGATTCCTCATATTCCATGAATCAAGGACTAATCACATCTTTGAAGCCTAATTTTGACATAGCTATGTCAGGATTCTGGCTGTTGTACCATTGAATTTATAATACCCTTATAAATTCAATGGTTGTATTCATTTGTAACTTTGTCTCATGCTTCTTCTTTATCTTCATTTAAAACTACATTGGTTTTATTATTTTGAAATATACTTTTTAATTAAAATTATACAACCTTTTAGTTTATGTTATCTTGGTTACTTATGGCTATAGTTTTTGTTATTATTTATTTATGTATGCAGCTTATGCTGCCGAAATTTTGGTTATTTAATAAATATACAGAACATAAACTAAAAGGTTGTATAATTTTAATTGTATTGTTAGTTCTGAAAGATTTTTAAAATACTTTTTAATCCTTCATTTTCACTATATTTAAAAACACTCCTTTATTAGAATCAGAGTAATTTCTACCTAAATCAAAATTAAAGTATAATATTATTATAGATAAATTATAAGATATATTTTATAAATAAATTAATAACTTACATATTAATATTTTTTAAAGGAAAATACAATTACCACGAATAAAATTACATGATAGTTACATTAATTGTCAAAATCAAAACAAAATGTGAATTTTTAGATGCTTAGATCATGATTTCTTGATTCAGGAATCAAATTGGTGAATTAGAACATACGAGATACGATACGAGATTTGTTTGTCATTTTTAAGTTCATACAATAAATTGCATTCAAATCGTATTATTTTTTACAGTTTAGCGTAGAATTTTGTTTAAAAAATTAGTGAAACTAAATTGGTGCATCGGAGTGTGATAAAATTCTTAACAAAAAATCTGATGTGGCCAGCACATAACCTCTCGCCGTATATTTTACCTGGCTGTATGCATAAAGCAAAGAATATTTTTATAAATACAAATAATATATTCATATAAATCTATGACGTATAAACTTCTTTATTATTCAATAATAGCATGTCTCAACATGAAGATATTTTACCATAAATTATGTTACAATAAATTACAAAGTAGAGTTTACCATATATAAATATTAGGCTGGTAACAGCAATTTTCAATTAGAACAACTTTGTTTACTTTCTCTTCATATTCTTCTAGTAAAAACATTAATTTTGGGCGGTCTAAAATGTATATATCTGGATTGTGCATCTATTCTTATATATCTTCTTTTACATTTTATTTTTTCATACTTGTTATATCTAAATAACACTAATTCCTTTTAATAAAGTGACGGATAGATTGCACTCCGATTATTCTTATATCGATGTGTAATTTTGTCAATATTTACAACTTACTTGAGAAGAATTTGATAGCTTTTTCGCAATTCAAAGTTACTCTAGTCTACAGTACTGGTGTACATTGTCCCATAATGTTTGAAACAAATTTAAGTCCTTCAACCTAGACTTGTCATCTCCATAATAGTCACAGATCAAGAATTAAGGGATTCTCCAAATACATTTTTCTTTCATTACTCATTATTTCTGACACTGACATTTATCTGTCAGTTACAAATAATTTAAATTTGCAACTATTTTTCATGGCATCCTTTCGGTTGTAAAATTAATTACAACATTATTTTATATATTATATCTCTAAATCTATAAAATATGTATAAAAATATTTAAATGTATCAGAAAGAGAATTTATTTTTCTTTAATATTATCAAGAAAAATTTTCAAAAAATAATATTTAGAAGATTTTTTTTCAAGAATCTTCTACTTCCGGTTGTCCAATTGTTACCAAAACCTTTTCAGATCTTCCCATGAATGTCCGATTGGGAAATACGTTGTTAAACAAATTTTAAGTCTTATAGTTTTTGTGTAACCGTCCTTCCAACATCCCACACACACACATCCACACACACACACACACACACACACACACACACACAGACATCATCGTAAAAATGTTAAAATCGGATTGTAGGGACCTTAAAACGTGCTTATTCAATAAAATCTGGATATGCAATTTTTAGCATGAATCCAATACCTCTCTTAGCGAGAGGTAAAAAGGCAATAGTCCTAAAATTATTCATGAGTGAATAGTGGCCGTGTATGGGCACGATGCCCCAAGTTATTTTAAAGTAAAATTTTAGTGTAAACAGTTTCGATGGGGAAGGGATTCGATACAGAGGATGATACAAAATCTGGTAGACCACTTGAAGCACGAACTGCAGAAAATGTTCAACAAGTTGAAAAATTGGTGAAGGTTTTTGTTATTGTCAAGGAACTGTCTTTATCTGAAACCAGTTTTGGAAAATTTTGCATGATGATTTGGGCATGTGGAAGGTGTCTACCCAGACTACTTACGTGTACACTGGAGCAGAATCAGATAAGGAATGAAATTTCGCAAGAAAATTTGACTGCTTTGGAAGATGACAGCGACTTTTTCTCGAAGATTGTGACTGGAGATGAAACATGAGTGTATCACTGGGACCCGTCTACCAAAAAAAAATTCATGCAGTGGGTTCATAAGGCCACCCTCCGCCCAAAAAGGCCAAGACACAATCTTCAGGGAAAAAAATTGATGGCATCAATTTTTTGGGATAATGAAGGAATATTATTGATAGAGTATATGCCAAGAGGGCCTACAATTAATGCAGAGGTATATGGCAAAACTATTCAGAACTTAAAACTTGCCCTGGAAGAAAAGCATCCGAATTCCCGAATTCATGCAAACAAAATAAATTGTTGTCAATTGCAAGGTTCACAAAGCACGTAAAGTTGACGATATTATCAGGGACTGCGGTTTTACAGAACTACGTCATCCACCTTATAGCCCCGATTTGGCACTTGTTGATTTATTTTTACTTAAAAATATGAAAAAAATTCTCAGGGGAAGAAGATTTGAATCAGACGAGGAGTTAATGATGCTGTTGACAGTTATTTTGCAGATCTTCCAAAAAAATATTTTTTTTGACGGAATGGCACACTTGAATAAACGTTGGGAAAAGTGTGTTATTGTTGAAGGAAGTTATGTTGAAAAATAAAGTATTGTTCAAGCCAAATGTGTCTTCTTTCATAGCTAGGTAGATTTCTTTATAAATTGCCCCCGTACGTTGATCTACAGATCAGCAGATTATCAATCAACGGATTAATGGTGAATTCGACCGTAATGGCTTATTATCTATGCACAGTTCCAATTATTAACCACGAAAGTTATTTTAAAGTTTAAACATAGGTATTTACATATTTTTATTAGTGTTGAAATAAATCAATTTATATACCTCCAATTATTAGCGAGCTCTAATGTTTGAGAACAAAATGAGATTAATATCTACGTCAGAATATTAAAAAAATTAGTACGGCTGAATGAATACCAATCAACATTTTCTAGAACTCAAGGTCACTTTCAATTGAGATGAATAAAAAACGTTGCAATTCAAATATGTACCAGAATACGTTTTTTATGTTTATTTACGTATAGCAAGTAAAAAGTGCAGTAATAAAGGCACTTTTATATTTTTAACAGGCTTTAAACTGAAACGAAGCGTCTCTAAATAAAAAGTTATATCCATTCTAAAACCCATTATTAATGTTAAGTCTTTCATTATAAACCTCATAAAAACTTTTTATCTGTATGTGTGGAGTTGGTATGCAGAGCGACAGCAACACTACACCAGCGGCAGTGGAGAAGTTTATGAAACGTCGGTTTATTAAATTTCCCTGTTTGCTTTAGGCGCGTCATGTTACACATTCCGATTCGCATTCGCCCGTGCGAAGCTGAAACTGACACACAGACATATATATGAAATATTTACCTTCGTTACTTGTCACTAGTGATAACATAGACGTGATCGGTTTTTCATCATATTTTCAATTTAAAGTATAAAAATATTTGTCAATGATGTTTTTTAATAACAAATTGAATATTTTCACAGATTTTGTATAATAAAATTAATGAAGATATATAATAGGGTAGCCGTCACCATATTATCAAATTAGAAAATTGGTCATTTATATTAAAACCAGACTTTTAATCTGTATGATAGGCATTGCGAGTTGTTTATGGTTATCGTTGTTGTTGTTGTTGTTGTTGTTGTTAGAGTTGTCAGAGTTGTTAGGGACCTCCTATATGGTTGACATGTTGAGTAATCTTGGCTACTCTGTTTAACTTTACCTAATTTTGTACTACTGATGATGCGTACTTAGTTCTTGAAATACGTATTTAGTTTTTCTTAAAATTAATTTTAAAGTTAAGGGGTAATTTTATTAGTTTTAGTTTGGACTATTAAAGTTTAAAGTTATTGGTTTTTAAAATATTTGATTTTTTAATAACCTTAACATCTACGAGCCTAGGCTTATAATACTTCGGACGGTTTACATTTACAACTAAGAAATTATAAAACCTACGTCAATGGTAAGAAATTTCTATAAATTTCTTTCGACTAGTTTAAAATATAGATTTCAAACTTACAAAAACTGAATGGGGTTTCATAGCCGCGCGCCCGTTCATTTTTATTGTTTAGAAATTTATATATATTTAATAAACATAAGCTTTATTTATCCTACTAGCCTAGGGCAATTAAGGCTAGTAAAGTTGGTGCCAAAAAATATGAATTAACCTAAAAAAATCTGTTGTGGCCAGCACAATACCTCTCGCCACTTCCGTTTTTGGTTACATAAGTATAGGGCGCGAGCAGGCATGTGACATTGTTGGCCTTGACAAGCAAATATAGGGGCCCATGTCAGAATGACAATTAGTAATTATGTACATAGATGTCAAATGTCAGAATTTTTCATTAAAAATTTCAAGATTTTCTACATTCACGTAGTTAATTTGTCACCAGGAGTGTGGAATTTACTTGTCGAGGAAAATAAACCACATTGAATTGGAAAATCACTAAATTTAGAATGAGAAATTATGATACTTGACATTTATGTATACATAATTACTAGCTATCATTCTGACATATGCCCCCATATCTGCTCGTCAAGGCCAACAAAGTCACATGACTGCTCACGCCCTATTGTATTAACATTTCTTGTATACCTACACTCTACACCGAAAATTCTACTTATATCTATTCCTTATATTTAGATTTTTTAAATTTAAATTCATTCTATGAAGAAATTTTGTCATACTCTTCTAATTTTTCGAGATGTTTCCAATTCATTGTCGAGAGTAACAGTATTTGTAATATACCTATAATATTAAATATTTAACTATTAATACATTAAGAAATAATATAATCTTAGTATTTTTTTTTGTAGGGCTCTAGTTCATAGTGCATGATAAATGTTTGAAAGGTTGAAAAATATATGTAAAAGTACACTGTTGTTTAAAAGTTTTTTATTTATAAAATGTTTTCAATTATCGATTTCGGCTATGGATGGCCATCCTCGGATTTCTGACACTGACATTTATCTGTCAGTTACACACAATTTAAATTTTCAACTATTTTCCATGGCATTCTTTCGGCTGTAAAATTTATTACAACAGATTATTTTATATATTATATTTCTTTTATATCTAAATCTATAAGATATATAATAAAATATATAAATGTATCAGATAGAGAATTTAATTTTCATTAATATTAGCAAGAAAAAAAAAAATCAAAAAATAATATTTAGAAGATTTTTTTTCAAGAATCTTCTACTTCCGGTTGTCCATTTGTTACCAAAACCTTTTCAGATCTTCCCATGAATGTCCGATTAGGAAATACGTAGTTAAACAAATATAAAGTCTTGTAGTTTTTGAATAATTCCACATACATACACACACACACACATACATCCACACACACACACACACACACACACACACACACACACACACACACACACAGACAGACATCATCGTAAAAATGTTAAAATCGGATTGTAGGGACCTTAAAACGTGCTTATTCAATAAAATCTGGATATGCGATTTTTAGCATGAATCCAATACCTCTCTTAGCGAGAGGTAATAAAAAATGGTGATTTTTTTAGATTTATAATAAATTACTAATTATTCAAATTATTTCATTTTTAATTAAAGTGGGCCTTATTTGTCTCCAAGACTAAAAGGGGACAATATTAATAATTATGAATAAATTATTGTTTTTTGGAACAAATGAAAATTCTCGTTATTTTTTATCAAAACTCGTATAAGCATCTACTCGTATAATGAAGTTCGCAGAAAATATCAACATAGTAGATATCAAACAATTTTTATCTTGTTCAAGTAGATAAATAAATAATATAAATAACTCCCTCCCTCTTCCAAATTTACGGGAGTAGCGACCGTTTCATCCCGTTTATAATTAAAAAACACTGAAATCCCCCAAAAATTGTGCAAACTCATCACGATTAACAACCATTAACTAAACTTTATTTTGTTACATATTTAAAGAGAAATCATTAGACAAATTTATTCCAGTTGTCAGAACCATGAATAAATAAGCTCTTTCAAGAAATCTCCAAAGAAAATCAACGCAATTACACCCCGAAGACATCAACTCGTCTTTCAGTGCTGAAAAGGAGTATTTCCGTTTCTGGTTTCAGTTTTAAAAGCATTCTACCGCTTATTGCCCGACAAGCAAATATTGAAATATATTTGCTTAAAACTACCATACCGCTTATTCATTTGACATCAGCAAACTGAAGCCTGAAATTCCAAATCTGAAAGATGAAACGGGGAATTATATTCCGTTTGAGCTGATGCTACGTTTACATTAGCATGAACAGGATAATCGCATTACATTCATGACGGATTGAGATTAAACTGATCGGATTATGATCGCGGTGAGTGATCCGAGAATGAATTGACATTTGATTGATTAGATTGGTTTAGTAATATGCATAATCGATCAAATAATTGTTAACATTTTTATCTCTATATACTTTACTTTTTACACTATTGTTAAATTTGTAATTACAAGAAGGGCACACGAAAAGGATGGGTATAACACACTAGTCTTTCAAAAATTTATACTGACGATATCCAATGTAGTCTGACAACCGGTGTTGGGGGGGGGGGGTTGTGTTTGTGTAATATGGTACGGAATAAGGCTGTTTTTTTATCTTAATTTTTATGATTTTATCGATCAAAATCGGTCATCAGGTCTATGATCGATTAAATGTAGTCTGTGATCATTTTGATCGATCAATTGGTCTTCTTATCAAATGGAGCACAGCGATATTTTTTCGCAATCATAGTTTCTCAACCTTCTCCCTCTAGGCTCTAGACTACAGTCAGCGTTTCAGCGATGCCGCTGCTCATATTCGCATGCGTTGGATCGATCAAATCGATTTACTGTTGGATTGATCAGTTGATCATAAATCAAAATCGTTTAAACGCACAGATCGATTGATCGACTAAATGTTGTCTGTGATCATTCTGATCAGATCGATATTTTTTCACAGCATCGCAACCCTATTACGGAGCTCATTACTGCGCTACAGTTAAGATCGTGCAAAGTACAGCGCGAGACATAAATAATTATGGAGGCATTTAAAATTCATTGGGCTTGGGCGTGCGTTAAATAGTCAAAAATAATACATATTTGTTACATCTCAGGCTCATGTTACACTACTATGTGGCAAATATCCACTACGAAAATTATGATATATTCTTTGCGAAAAAACTTTTATTTACTTTAGTTGATTGTAATTTTTGATTTTATACAAAACATTTTTTTAATCCATTTCAGGCGGGGGACAACTGCACCCCCCTACCCCCTCCCATGGCTTCACCCATGAATAGTATCTTATGTACCCGCATAAAAACTAAGCAAACGAAACTGCTTGTGCCGACAGAGGCCTCATTTAATTATTTATATTATCATATTATGTACGACGCTACATTAAATGCATATCTGCTAATTCGGAAAAAGTGGAATTATTCATGATAAAATTGTGTTTGTAACAAACAATAACAATAATTACGACAAATAAAGAAAAAACAAAAGACTGCCTTCAATTGTTTTCCATTGTAAACGGCCACTATGATTTTATTGTAATGTTAAAAGTATGAGTTGTATATGTTGGAAATAAAATATTACAATATATATCAGATAGAGAATTTACTCTTCTAATACAAGCAAGAACATTTTTTTTCAAAAATTGTAATGTTAAAAGTATGAGTTGTACTCGTATATGTATGTTAGAAATAAAATATTAAAATCGCTATAACTATGAAACTAGGTATTTCCGGATATATGTTTATATGAACTATTTTTATTGTTTTGAGATATATTATCCACCTTTAAATCCATGACCTCTATTTTTTGAACACTCGGTATTAAGCAAGATATGATTTTTTAAAAGTTTTGCGATGAATTTGTGACGTCACGTGTGGCGACCAGTGGCACTGAAACAATGTTTTTTCATAAGAGCAGATATTATACAGGGTGTAACTCAACCTGTGTAACAAAATTTAAGGGTGTATAGTATTGGACGCACTGATCATGAATCAAAAAGAATTTTGTTGAAATTCGTAATATTAACAGTAGTTTGCAAAACAATATCATTTTGGGTACCACTGGTTAAAAAATAGTTATGCAGGATTTATTAGTGTTATTAATCATAATTACATAAATGTAATAATAATTTTACAAACAGGAAAATATGAAAAATTGTAGGTACTTACAGAATGTCACATAATTTATAAAAACAGGAAAAAAACTGCGAAATTTTTAACTTAAAAATTGTTCAAAGTTGTCACCATTCACAGCAATACACAATGCAGCACTGCCAAAAACTTACTGATAGAAAAAACTATTTGATTAATTTGTGTATTACACAATACCTATTCAATCTTCTATTAGGTTTCTATCAAATATTGCGATATTAAAAGTTGCTATTAACCCAGTGGCCCAAAACTGTTCATTTGCTTGGACCCATTTTTTAATTTGCGAATTTCAACAAAATTCTTTTTGATTCATGATCAGTGCGTCCAATACTATACAACCTTAAATTTTGTTACACAGGTTGGGTTACACCTGTATACTTTTTAATATAAAAATTATATTTTATATATTTTAAGCCTTAATTTATATTAATTAAACTTAATGCAAAAGAAAATAAAATATATTTTTTTCAATTTGATGTTTTTTTTTTCATATTTGAGTATATGCTGTACAAAAGTTTGAGATAACAGTGGTGGTAATAATAAGAACAGAAATGCCAAACAGAACAAACGAAGTATTTTTTTTTGTTTCTTCCGTCTTCAGCCTGCATTGTAGGTTTAGTCTTGTTAGAAATAAATAAAGCAATTAAAATAAATCAAACGTATATATATATATAACTTTAAATGCCAACAAACAAATGAAATGTGTCAGTTCATAGTTCTACCATCTTTATCCGCTTTGGACGGGGCGTTATGGAGTTAGCTACGCGGTATATTCAGCTTTTAAATGTCTGGCCAATAGAATCAATAGAAATACAAATAATATCAGAAATGTTTAATTCGTTATAACTTTTTACTGAAGAATATTTTTTTTAATTATTTTGCTTTTTATATGAATTTGTTGTACATCGATATACTTTATGGGCCCAAAACGAAAATATAATCAGTTCTTCATGTGAATGTAAAAACGAAGAATATTAAAGTAATTGTAATATTGGGAATTATAGTATTGGAGAATTCGAAAAAAATTGCACACACTTGCATACAGACATCGAATTTTTTGACCTAATACAATATATACATATATATATATATATATATATATATATATATATATATATATATATATATATCTTCCTTATTTATAGGTAACAAAGGTAAAAAGAAACAAGTAGAAATCATATGAAACTAATTATTGTTTCTTTATAAATCACCTTTGAAAACCTCCAATATATCGGCAGTGTTACATTCAATATTTATGCTTTTCTTATTATCCAGCTCATAAATTTTAATGACCAGAAACCACCAATATCTTAGATTAAAACATCCACGGGCAATAAATAACGTAGTAAGCACTAAGCAGGAGTTCTTACTTCTTACATCCCAGCGCGAGCGTGCGAGTTCAGGAAATCCTTGCAGCAGGAAGCAAAACAAGTCCTGCTCCACATCCTACCATTGATGAGAGGAGAAGAGACGAGCGGAGAGAGGGCAATGAACGCCTAGACAGCCCGGCCACGTGGAGAGCCACGCCCAGGGAGAGAGAGAATTTTTGGTAAATTGCAGTAATTTGTTACAAATTGTAACCCCAAGGGGAGTATGTTTATCATTGGTAGTTGAAAGATAATATTTTTGATTGTAAATTGTAGTAGCGTTTATTTTCTGTAACCTGTTAATATTTACCTACTTTGCAAAGGGTGATTTAGGTATTAGTGCAACAAACTTTAATGTTTTTTGAAAGGTAATGGGATTTTGTTCACAAACAGTGGAGTTCGTTAATAATTGGAGTCACATACGATTGTTCAGTTCAACCTTCTTATAAATATACAGGGTGGGGGCAGTTAGGGGTGAACATAATAATTTAACTTGGGATTTGGCAAAAAATGTGAAGTGAAAAATTGTACAGAATTAAAAGTTGTATACAAAACTGTTCCCGATTCCGGTATCTGTACTAATCCCGGTTTTTTAATGGCGTCACATAATAGTATGTCGTAGCCAGATTGTCAAATCTTCGTTGACTTAGCGATGATTTACAGTATTTTTGAAGGGTATATGTAATATACCTATAATTTTAAATATTTAACTATTAATACAATAAGAAATAATATAATGTATGTACTTCCCCGAAAAAATCTTCAGTAATGTCCCTGGATTTTGACACTGACATATTTATCTGTCAGTTACAAACATTTTAATTTTTCTATTGGTTTCCATGACATTATTTGGGCTGTGAGATTTATTTCAACAGGTTATTATGTATATACCTTATATTTCTTTATCTCTAAATCTATAAAAGATAATAAAATATTTATGTGTATCATATAGAGAATTTACTCTTCTTTTAAGCAAGAACATTTTTTTTCAAAATGTGTATTTAAAATTTTTTGTTGAAGAATCTTCTACTTCCGGTTGTCCAATTATTACCAAAACCTTTTCAGCTCTTCCCAGTAAAGTCCGATTGAGAAATACGTAATTAAACAAATATTAAGTATTATAGATTTTGAGAAATTGTCCTTACATCGCTTTAAGTTTGTCTTATCAAATCATGTAACTTTTATATGAAACATTTTTTTATATCTTTTATAATTGCGGAGTTATTTGATATTTTTTAAAATCGCGATTTTCAGTTTTCTTTTGAATACCTTTGAAACTGTTTGGAATTTAAACTTTTCTCAATGGAATCATAATGAACACTTAAGTCTGCGCAACATTGCCCATTTAACCGTCGACGTAGCTCTTATAGTTTCCGAGTTCGCAATGGTATACCACTTAATTTAGGACACCTAGATATTTAAATATGTTTAAAATAACTTTTGTGCTCAATAATTGGAAATACGCGTGGATATAAATATTACTTCGTGTAGTAAGTCTGTTGAAATGAATAGTTTAATAGATGAAATTATATTATTACGTCGTTCAAATTTAAATTGCACATAAATTATGCACTTCCTATTGACTGCTCCGAAAATTTCCGGGTGATGTGATGTACATTTCCTTTTCAATACGAGATTGCTCCAGATATGATAATTACGTGTGTTCCAAAACTGGATTATAATACAGTTATTTATTTACCTGGTTTGAGATTAAATTGCGAAGGTTAAGTTAGTAGTTAATGAATCAATTTCATAAAGTATCGTTTTGAATCAAAATATTTAAGTCCTTACGAATACACAGGATTTAGATTCAGTTTTTAAGCAATTTAACGCTGGAATGGAGAATTTGAACGAAATATGAATCTGTTCAGTATCATAAAACGGCAGGATGTCCTTCTACTGTTGTTACCGAAAATAATATTGCTGCTGTTAAGAAAATAATCGAATAAGACAATATAGGCACTTATGTGGTAGTAAGCATCAACTGAGGGATGGAATGATACATGATCATCTGAATTTTTAAAAATCTGATGTGCCCAACACATTACCTTCCGTCAATTCTACGTACTTTTTTGCAAACTATTCTATGGCGCTTTCTTTTTAGGGTAGAAATGAACTGATCTTACCTCGTACTGAACTGAACTGAACTACTCCTTTTAAATATCTGGCATTGTATTTATAACATAATAATCTGCTGAATTGGCTTGTGGCTATAATCTGTTGTATTACCTTAAGTGATTTGTATTTGACACATTAAATTATTTTAATTTTTATATTTCCAGTAAAATCATTTCACAGAGATTTTAAGTAAATTTTATTTGACACTGACATCTGTCAATTAGTAATATTTGAATATTCTAATTTTTTCCATAGTGCAGCTTTTAGCAGCATAGGTTGCAAGATATTTCTTTATAATTCTTATCTCTAAATTCATTGAATATGAAGAAATATATATATATATATATATATATATATATATATATATATATATATATATATATATATTTAATTCAAATAGAAAATAAAATATTCTTTAATATTTATAAAAACATGAAATGTCAAAAAATGATATTTAACTGTGTTTTTTCAAGAAAATTTCTTAAAATCTTCGAATTAGGGTACTTCCGGTAAACCAATCATAACGAAAATCTAATCCACTCTTCAT
Organism: Harpalus rufipes; assembly: GCA_951394225.1. Lineage (NCBI taxonomy): Eukaryota > Metazoa > Arthropoda > Insecta > Coleoptera > Carabidae > Harpalus > Harpalus rufipes. Next base: position 40,770,493 of record OX596274.1, on the reverse strand, counting down.
ATGAAAGAATTATAATTTTTCGAATTGTAGTATTGGAGTTATAGAAGGAGAAATTTTTGTTCTACACACACGCTCACTCAGATACACACACACATACATACATATACATACATACATACATAAATACATACAGACATCATCGTAAAAATAGTAAAAACGTGCTTATTCATTAAAAACTCACCATCGACTTTTTTGACCAAAGACAGTAGGTACCTTATTGTATTAATGTAATTACTGTACTTGTGTTTATGTACCAAACCTAACACAAACTGACAAAAATAGAATCTCCCTTCTACAAAACAGTTGTTTACGATTCGTTTACGGGGTATGTAAATATAACCACATAAGCGAATTTCGAGAATTAGCTAATATACCGACTATCGAAAATCGTGTAAAAATCGCGTATCTCTGTCTAGTATATAAAGTTTTACTAAACGGTTCTCCGTCTTATTTAGTTGATAAATTAATTCAAAAGAATTATAATTATACTCTTCGAATTAAGAATTTGTATATTATACCATCTTTTAGAAAGTCAAAATTTAAGGGATCTTTCTCATATCTAGCACCAATGCTCTATAACGCTATTCCTGATTCGTTAAAATCTCTATCTCTATGTACATTTCGTAGATATATAAAAGACATGTTTATCACTTAACATTGTTCATTTTTGTTATACAAATTTTATATATATATATATATATATATATATATATATATATATATATATATATATATATATATATATTATTTATAATATCTAATTTGTATATTATTCTTTGTAAAAAATCCGGGTAATTAATTTTTTTTTATATTTATTTATATGGTTGGGTGGAAGAACATTATTATTATTAATAGTTAAATATTTAAAATTATAGGTATATTACATATACCCTTAAAAAATACTGTCAATTGCAACAGTAAATGGGAAACATTTCGAAAAAATAGAAAAGGACAATATTTATTCATAGAATGAATTTAAAATTTAAAAATCTAAATATAAAGAATAGATATAAGTAGATTTTTTAGTGTAGGGTGTAGGTGTAAGAAATGTTAAATACAATAGGGCGCGACCAGTCATGTGACTTTGTGGGCCGTGACAAGCAGACATGGGGGCCCGTGTCCGAATGATAGCTAGTAACTATGTACATAGATGTCAAATATCGTAATTTCTCATTCTAAATTTAGTGATTTTCCAATTCCATGTGGTTTATTTTCCTCGACAAGTAAATTCCACACTCCTGGTGGTGACAAATTAACTAAGTACTGTGACGTTAGTTGCACAGAAAGGTGCGGGAGTCAACTACGCACCCTAGTTGACAGGTGATTTAATATGATACGGTAAGAGAAATAAGGTTGAAGGAAAGTTAAATAAGAATATAGAAAGCTAGCGCAGAAATAAACTGTAACAGTACGTGAATTTAAAAAAATCTTGAAATTTTTAATGAAAAATTCTGGCACTTGACAACTATGTATATAACAACTAATTATCATTCTGAAACGGGCCCTCATATCTGCTTGTCAAGGCCAACAATTTCACATGACTGCTCGCGCCCTATACTTATGTAACATTTCTTGTACACACAAATAATTGTAGGTATCTCTTCTTTCGTTCTATGAGGAATTTTGTCCTACTCTTCTAATATGTTCAAAATTCTTCAAATTCATTGACGGTATTAGCTTTATTTCTTAAAGATATATGTAATATTAATATACTTATAATTTTAAATACATATTTAATTAATAATACAGTAAGCTATATTAAATGTACTCGTACCTCCCAGAAAAATCTTCCAGTAATGTTATTAAAAATGCTGATTTTTGACACTGACATTTTGCATTTATCTGTCAATTACAAACATTTAAATATCTCAACTGTTTTTTGGGCAACGAGATTTATTACAACAGATTATTCTATATTATTATATACTATATCTCCAAACCTATACGAGATATAATAAAAAAATTAAATGTGTCAGATTGAGAATTTAATTATATTTATTATTTGTAGTAAAAAATATTCAAAAAAAATATTTAGAAATTTTTTTTTTAGAAACTATCAATTGTTAACAGAACCTATTCAACTCTTCCCATTAATGTTAGATTGAGGAATCCGTAGTTACACAGGTCTTTAGTATTATAGAATTTGAGAAATCGTACCTCCAACAACCTCACACACATCCACACACACACACACACACACACACACACACACACGCTGACATCATCATTAAAATGTTATAATTGGATTCTACGGACCTTAAAACGTGCTTATGCACTAAAATCTGGGTATGAGATTTTTAGCATGAATCCAATACCTCTCTTAGCAAGAGGTAAAAAATATTAGAAAAACATTTACTCATAAACCAAGTTTTATTAAAATCAGTGAATTCAGCTTTCCAGTATATTTCGAGATGGTACAAAATAAACAGTAAATTATATTTATTACTAAATCAATAAATGCAATACATAGAGGACATTATATTTTATAAATAACTAATAATGAAAAACTACATCAATTTGTATATTGTGATTAAAATAATATAAGGTATAATACACTTTTTTAATTCTTTTGTCACAATTCGCATACTAACCTTCAAGTGCGTTATTTTCATCATGGTTCTTCAAATACTTGAAAAAATATGTAAAAAAATTATACTTATTCTAAATGGAGCAGGTAGATATTTTAATTTTAAATTTAATTGCAATTCGATTCATGAAAGTATGGCATTAATAAATTATAATTTTACCATATACGGATTATTTTTATTTGACAAAAACTGGAAAACTTGCAAATTGAATATCAGAGACTATATAATAATATCAGGTAATTATATTAATTTATAAAGATATAAAATAAGTTAAGTTCGGGAGAGATGAACCACAATTAAAAAAATTGTCCGCTTTTATTTGTTTTACAATAAAATATTAAAAAATACATACATAGTTAACATTGTTATATAGCTTCATATACATATTGCTGAATTTAAAAGAATTATATCAAATATATATATAATATAAAAGAAAAAAATCTGATGTGGCCAGCACATAACCTCTCGCCGTATATTTTACCTGGCTGTATGCATAAAGCAAAGAATATTTTTATAAATACAAATAATATATTCATATAAATCTATGACGTATAAACTTCTTTATTATTCAATAATAGCATGTCTCAACATAAAGATATTTACCATAAATTATGTTACAATAAATTACAAAGTAGAGTTTACCATCTATAAATATTAGGCTGGTAACAGCAATTTTCAATTCGAACAACTTTGTTTACTTTCTCTTCATATTCTTCTAGTAAAAACATTAATTTTGGGCGGTCTAAAATGTATATATGGATTGTGCATCTATTCTTATATATCTTCTTTTACATTTTATTTTTTCATACATGTTATATCTAAATAACCTTAATTCCCTTTAATAAAGTGACGGATAGATTGCACTCCGATTATTCTTATATCGATGTGTAATTTTGTCAATATTTACAACTTACTTGAGAAGAATTTGATAGCTTTTTCGCAATTCAAAGTTACTCTAGTCTACAGTACTGGTGTACATTGTCCCATAATGTTTGAAACAAATTTAAGTCCTTCAACCTAGACTTGTCATCTCCATAATAGTCACAGATCAAGAATTAAGGGATTCTCCAAATACATTTTTCTTTCATTACTCATTATTTCTGACACTGACATTTATCTGTCAGTTACAAATAATTTAAATTTGCAACTATTTTTCATGGCATCCTTTCGGTTGTAAAATTAATTACAACATTATTTTATATATTATATTCCTTTTATCTCTAAATCTATAAAATATGTATAAAAATATTTAAATGTATCAGAAAGAGAATTTATTTTTCTTTAATATTATCAAAAAAAATTTTCAAAAAATAATATTTAGAAGATTTTTTTTCAAGAATCTTCTACTTCCGGTTGTCCAATTGTTACCAAAACCTTTTCAGATCTTCCCATGAATGTCCGATTGGGAAATACGTTGTTAAACAAATTTTAAGTCTTATAGTTTTTGAGTAACCGTCCTTCCAACATCCCACACACACACATCCACACACACACACACACACACACACACACAGACATCATCGTAAAAATGTTAAAATCGGATTGTAGGGACCTTAAAACGTGCTTATTCAATAAAATCTGGATATGCGATTTTTAGCATGAATCCAATACCTCTCTTAGCGAGAGGTAAAAATTGTAAATACAACTCTTATAAGTACAAAAACAATGAAAAATAAAAAGTTATATTTTTCTGTCAATGAAAATCTTCCGGGGATTTACTTAAAAAATAAATTATTTTCACATAATTAACTAGTTTCGTATAGGTTTTCTTTTCGTTGTAATTACTTTCCTACACGTCATACATGTTCCAGAATATCATGCAATTTTCCTGGATATATTTTCACAAAAAATGCGTTAAATCCAATATTCCGTTTTCTTAGTGCACTGATAATCTTCATCACAACTCATACACTCATTGTCGTCCATATTTATTTCGGAATCATTGTTTTAGCAAATGTTCATTAAAATTTCAATTTCTGTTCATGATTAATCATACTGCTCAATTTTTTATTTCGTTTCTTTTTGTTTTTAATTATTTTTCTTTATTTGACATTGACTGTTTGGCTAGTTTTAAGTTTTCCTGCATCCATTACTCTCTGTGTGAGCGTCCAGTACGTTTATAATTGGTCAGTATAGCAGGTCATCTATAGGACATGTATAGCAAAACTACAATAACTTTTGGTTAAACTGTTACATTGAACCTCTTTCTGCTTGAGAAATTATATTAATTGTAAAAATATATTACTCTGTATGAAGAAAATATCAAAATGATTAATACAAAACTATTTAAAGGGGTATAAAAAAATTTCGAGTAGTAACTTACTTGTTTAATTATTGAAAGAAGCAACACAAGTAAAATTTACCGACTGACTAAATGTATTATTCATGTAGAAACATTCGTTAACATCGTTCTACTATTATTTGAATTTTGGCACAAAAGTCATCTCACCCGATAAGCTATCTCTCCCGGATTTACCCTGCCCTATACAGTATCGTACATAAATAAAGCGACTCTGTAAGAACCAATAAAAAATACTTTCCCCTATTTTAAATATTCAATATATATTTTCAAAATTCACATGTAATGTAAAGGTGGCATACATCCTATATAGTTGCTCTATTTATGTCCGATATTATACATATACTTGGGTGTTAACAATGCGGTTCAGTACTAAAGAAAAGATTACATATTTTAATAAAATTGTGAAAATATGACTAAATTTAAATGATTTTATACCAAAATTTTATTAACATATAAAACTTTGCATTCAAAATTTTGATAAAAACTTTGTGCGTTATAACGGTACGACGTTACAACTTGATTATAGTAGTATTAAATGAAAAGAAATTAGTTTTATATTATTCAAAATATCACTATATACCTCAATAATCATACACAGTATGATAACAAGTATAACAAAAATAAGTGCTAAAATTCTTAATTTTATTAAATCTTTCAAAAAAAAAATCGAAAAATGAGTAGGTACCGAGCCCCATTACTCGATATTTTAATTGAACAGCATTTATTTTTCTAAACTATAACGTTTCGTTATACACTTATTCTTTCATTATGGTAAGTAAGATCTAACAAATTCCTAAACATAAATACATGTACACAAAAATTCATTCGTTTAAACATTCAGTTGTCGATTATGATGAGAGTGAATAGATGTGTAAGTGTGTGTTGTTTCTTTTTATAATTTTTGTAAAAAAATTGTAAAAGATATAGGAATTCTTTTCTTCTTTTAAATTCGTTTCCATGGTTAAGGACTACAGTTGGAATACTTTGGGAAAAGTAACGACATCTTCATAGAATCCAAATATAGATTTCCATTTACAAAATCTGATGTGGCCAACACAATACCTTCCGTCAATCCTACGTATTATGTATAAATTCCATACATAAATTTTCTTGCAAAAGATTCTAAATTTCCAGTAAATTTTTTTTATAAACAAACTATGCAAATTGCACTTAATACGGACATCTTCTTCTTCTTCTTCTTTAGCTTTTTCCATTCGTTATGGGCCGCTATTTTTTATTTTCTTCTTCCACTCATTTCTGTTTTGCGTGTCGTTCTTATTCAGTTCCTTTCCTCTCAAGTCTTCCGCAATACAGTCCTTCCAACTTATCTTTGGTCTTCCTCTGTATCTTCAACCCTCTATTTCTAAGCTATTCATTCTTTTTCCAATATATTCTCCATCTCTCCTCATGGCATGTTCAAATCAATGTAATCGTCTCTCTTGTATCTTTATAAAACTTCTAACACTAGAGTTATTCTTTTCTTCCTTACCGTATCTTTTCGTGTCTTCCCCAACATCTATCTCAACATCCTCATCTCTGCCACATTCATTTACTTTTCATTAAGTGCGTTCAATAAGCCCCAGGAAAACAAGCAAATTAAAATTTGTTGAACGACTTAGTCTTGCTAACTTATGAAATATAATGGCGGGAAATGCAAATTATACATACATGAATTTAACTTGTACTGTTTCTATCTCATTTTATGTTGTGTATGTCAAGAAGGCTTTCAAAGTTTTGTGATGAATGTTCATAACATTGTTAAATTTGAAATACTTTCTTAGACCTAAAAAATGTTCAAAATTAATTCCACTATCTGCAAATAACTGTACCCATCTATAAATTCATTTTGTATAACTTTCCAGACCAATAAAAGGAATGTGAGAGATACACATGTTATACTTGACAATTGTATAACTTTTTCGATGACATTTGTGAATATCAGTTCGTCATATAGCTAGCAAGTCTATCAGTGTACTAAGCAACAAGTCTCGTTTGCTTACCTAGCATTTGCTTGAACTGCTTACTTCATTGAACGCACCTATTGATACTCACATCTGTCAATTTGTATTATCTGAATATATTAGCAGTTTCCATGGTTAGCATATCCGGCTAATTTATGAAATTTAATATTATTATAATTCTTTAACTCTATATCTATTGAATATGAAGTATAAAATGCAATCAAATCGTATAGAGAATAATATATTCTTCAAGTTACCTAAAGGTGACGGAAGGTAAAAATTGGAGATTCCACTTGACGTTAGACAACTTAAATTTTTTTGTTTTATGTTTGTGATTATGTCTATAGTACGGCCACAGTATGATTATAGTTCCTACATTGTGGACTGTGGTACTCGTGTCAAGTTATAAAGCTATTTGATAGTGTTTTGTACATATCCAGAACTTAGCCTGATTTACATTATACGCTAAATTCGATACTAGATTTTAGATTTTTTATCGGCTAGAAAGCATACTATATTTCATCCAATTTAATATGGCGTCGTATAAACTAAACAGCTGATGCATGTAGCTAAACAGTGTAGCCTAGTGGAGCAAACTATTTTCTCACTGGTTTGATAAAACGTTTTTGAAATGAATAGGTGTTTAATTCGTGTTCATTATAGATCAAGGGTTAACAATCATTTCTGTTCTTGTTGTCGTTTGTCGTTTCAATTTTAAGTATTTAAAGTAAAAAAAATATTTTATAAAATGGAATATTATTTTTAAATAATAATTAACAATTAATCATTTATAAATAATGGTAAATTTAGTTTAATTAAAAAACTAAATTTTCCATTATATACAAATTATTAATTATTATTTATTACTCAAACATAATAATTTTCCATTTTTTAAAATAATTTTTACTTTAAATAATTAAAATTGAAACAGCAAAAGCAGAAATGATTGTTTACCCTTGATCTATAGTAAACACGAATTAAACACCCATATTGAATAAAACTAATGACCGAGCAATACTTAACACCTCGATAAATGATAATCTTTAGTAGGTGGCTATATTTAGGTGTTATATCGTCATTTATTATTTGTTATAGATGAAGAATTACCAACACAAATATGAAAGACAAAGGATCTACTTTTTCAAATATGTAGATTTTTGATGTTCCACTAATATTGCCGGTGTTTGTATACAGGTGTAACATCTAAACGAGTTACCCCAAATACTTTCTATATTATTAAAGATACAATAAAATACAAACTTATAGAAGGCTAAGGGGGACATTCGATTAGAGAAGAAACTATTTTCGATTTTTATAGTCATTTTTCAGTAAAAAACAAAAACTGCTATTTGAATTATTTAGAATAGAAATCAAATAGAACACTGTTTATAAAGTTATTAACAAATATGTGTTTAATTTTAATTTAAGCTAAATTGATTTTCATACATAGCCTGAAAAATAACTACAAAATTCATTTGATTTAAATTTCAATTGAAAATAGTCACATGGTTGCATTCAGAAAGAAAAACACTCCATCTAGTTGGCATAAAAACCCATATCATCCCATTTAAAAAAATATAACTTTGTTTTGTAACTTGAGAACCACTGGTTTAAAAAAAACATCTCTAATCGAATGTCCCCTCGCTCTTCTATAAGTTTGTCTCATAGTATTTTATTGTATCGTTAATAATATAGAAATTATTTGAAGTAGCTGGTTTTGCTGTTATACCCTGTATATGTATATAAATAACAACCATTATACTACGTTACATTTCCAAACAAATCATTTTCACGTCCATAGCCGTATTCTTTCGCTGGGTTGGATCAGATCCAACTGATCGTAAGGATTAGATCAGATTAGATCACTATATTTACCATTGTTTATTCTTGTTTAAATTTCTTTTAGAACCTTAAATGTGACCTCTTGTTCTAATTGACTAATAAAACATGACAGATTCTTCCGCCGCTTCCGCCATTTTTGTATCTTAAGTGATTTGATCTTTCTAATCCAAGTTTTTGTTGGAGTAGATGGCACTGATCTGGATTACTTGGTCTTGGGGTGGGAATACTGATCGGAATTCGAAAGAACATGCAATTTACTGATCCATGTAACATGGATCTGATCCATCGCAGCGAAAGAATACGAATCATATACCTACGTTGGTATTAAGGCGCGTATTCATTTGAGCACGAACAGGAACGAGGCAAGGCGAGGCCGAACGAATGCCTCGTTTGTAAATTTGTTTGGTAGAATACGCGACCGGACGAAGTCTGTCGAGGCAGCGTACGAGGCAGCGATCCGACTATGCGAACAAAACGTTTATTTCTATTTCATTAAACAGTCCACTGACTGAAACTGGCAAGAAGCGAGGCGAGGCAGCTGAAACGAGGAATTACCGTCCACATCTATTCAAATTTTTCTTTGAAGTACCGACTTCCATCGGATGGCATTCGAACTGCCTCGGACTATGTGTCGCCACAACCGAATGCTATTTGCCGCGCCTCGATAAAACGTACACATACGTATGCTCGTTCGGCCTCGCTTTGCCTCGTTCCCGTTCGTGCTCAGATGAATACGCGCCTTTACAGTGCTGTGCGCTCAGTGGGCAGGTCGAGTGTGAAACTTGGATGAAATAATCAGCCTTATTCTCGTGACCATTGTAATCGATACAATATCTTATAAAATACGATTATTGTAAACTTTACAATAATTATGAAAATTCGTATTCACGTGACCATTGCATTAAATACGATCTTGCATAGAATGCAATATCTTATACATTACAAGAACTAGTCGAGTGTGGTATTCTAGTGACCAATTTTATAAAACTGACAATTGCATTGAATATGATAATTGCATAAACTTATTGTAATCTGAGCAAGTACTTCGACGACTTGCTAGGCAAATTGTTTGTTGAAAAATATTAACTATAATAGTGAAATATCGGTGGAACATGGCAAATGATGGATTTCTACTACTAATTGATATTCTACAAAACGATGAAAATAGGTATGTATCACTGGAAATGAAGATAATAATATATATATATATATATATATATATATATATATATATATATATATATATATAATTAACCTTATTTTTGTGGTTTTTTAAAAGACAAAACTTAAGGGTTTCAAGAAGACAATTAAGGGATACTAGTGATCCACTTACACTGCCCGAAAACATTTTTAAAGGAAATTATAGGCTCTCGCGACAAGTAGCACATGATATTATTTTGCAAATAGCACCGTATTTAAAAGATTCACAAAGATATGAAATAAGTATTCCGAAAAAATTAAAGGTATTAATACTATCAATTGTTGCTTACTGTAAAGATTTAAATGGGTAGGTTTCCTTTAAATATTCAACAATTTATTTTAGATTATGATGGCACAACATTTCTATTCCCAAGGTAGTTACCAAAAATCTTCAGGACAAGATCATATAATGCCGATGAGTCAATCTTCTGTAAGCCGCTGTGTTAAAGAAGTGTCAACAGTAATAAATGACCATTTGCATTATTATGTTCATTTTCCAATCACGGATGCACAAAGAAATATCGAAAAAGAAGGGTAAGAGTTTGAAGTACTACATTATTTACATTCATATTTATTTTTTATTTATAGTTTTATGAATATGGCCAATGGTTTTCCTGGTATTATTGGGGCAATCGATTGTACTCATGTGGCAATTATAGCCCCACCGACAGATCATGAAGAGTACCCAGGAATTATATTTATAAACAGGAAGAATTGTTATAGCTTTAACGTTCAAATTGTAATATTTTGTATACCTTAGAATTTTGTACGTGATTCCATTATATTTTAACTAATTTATTTATGATTTACTTAATTTTTTCCATGAATCAACATCTCTTACCGGCCCATTTCCGCACGCATTCATTGCGTTTACCAGTTCTAACCACAACTTTTTTACTGACTCTGGTGTCATGTTAGGACTTAATTTTCCAGTTCGTAAAACAGTATGTTGGTTTAGATACTCTAAATATATTTGCTGCTGGGTTTTACTAACTTTCTTTTTTGTTGCCATGATTTTGTTTAGTTTGAGAGGTTAAAAATAACTATCAAACGTCAAAGTTCCAATATAGGATACCAACACGCGTAAATGAAAAATATTTTTTATTTTCTACAATATCACATTTTTATTAAATGTTCTTTTAATTTTAAACCATTAAGTGTAAATGTGCAACAATTCAATTATTTAATATCACTTTAAAACAATTTCAAATAGTTTTACATCCATCAAAACAATTGCATTTTGTGTTGGTAACAATTATTATTGCTTTCATACTTGTATAGATTACAATGTCGTAATTCATAAAATATCTTATTTTGTTGTTTACAAGGTGGTCACGAGAATACCAAATTATTATAATGTCTTAAAGGACCTTGTAATCGTAATTGTAAAGTTTATGATATTGTATTGAATACAATGGTCACAAGAATAAGGCTGAATGTCCGCTCTAGTTTGGGGAAAAAATCTAGTAAGAAACTTGTTGGCTTTAAATTTTGATTCACATTATAATTTATTCTGGCTAAAATCTGTATACAATGCTGTAAATAAAGCTTTACTTTCATGTTGCCCACAGATCTGCTAAGAGGAATATGAATCTGAATCTGATATTTGTAAAATCGAATATTTAAACGAATGTTTTTATGTGTACCTACTTGAATTTTGAATTTATACAAGTAGGTTATTATTTTCCTCACTAATCCTGTTGAAGGTATAAATGTATTCCGAAACGTATTTTTTTTTAAAGAATAAGTGTTATATGACTGCGGTTTCGAGTAATTGTTAACACTTAATATACACTATATTAGAGAAATTTATCAACATTTATAATAAATTTTGTATTACAGTGTATGTATTATGTGATTTAATAAGTTTGGGGATGGTACAAATTCGTATTAAACAATTAGAATTGCCGAGCGAAGAAATTATAACGAATATTTGTGTTAGTGCTATAGGCATTTTTAATTTATTAGCACTGGCTTTAATCATAAGAGATCGAAAGGTTTTAGAACAATTTGAAAAGCAAATCGCAGAAATAGAATTTCTCATGGACCAAATAGATTTAACTGTAAATTACACATTTATTACGACTTTGACATTTATAACATGTTTTACGTGTTTTATAAATGGAATATTTTTAATAATTTTTCATTGTTATACAATTTATGAAAACCACTATGACCCGTACATATACTATGCATTTATTTCGACTATTTTGTATATTATAGAAGTACCACGCCTTCTGATAATTGTTGACGTGTGTTTTATGTTTGCATATTATTTGACCATAATAAGCAATTCAATACAAGGAGACATAAAAAGATTAAAAACTGAGAATAATTTACATTCCTCAATGCAAAACGCTTATTCGTCAACAACCAAGCTGCAAATTATTGCGGATATACATTTAAAAATTGCTCAGACAAAAGATAATATACACAATAAGTTTGCTAACTTTGCAACATTTAGTATTATACATATATATGTTCTTCTAATTAGTTCTTATGGATATATTTACATTTCCAAAAACGTTTCAGTTGTAATTTTTCCTATTTTAATATTTGTTTCAACTTCTGGCATTATATTTTGGTTAGTTGTTGGCGTATGGATGGAAAGCTCGGTAACTATATTTATTATTGTGTTTATAGTTATTTAAATGAAAATGTTACAGGAGCGAAAATTACTACAAATAATGTGTAACTGGTGCGTGTGCTACTCTGACGATAATATGGTACAAGTAGTACGTAAAAATGAATGCGAACATGCGAAGCCGCATATACATAAGAATACAAATGTGAATGAGGCAAGCTGAGATCGTATTGAGTGCCTTGTCGAATTTACGTGGAAACATACGAAAGTGGCTTAGACGTAACTTGCTTCGCATAATAATAGGGTACCTTTCCTCTATATACAGGATATAGCCATGGGCCAAGATCGCAGCCATTAACAGACCAATGTCAAACATACTGAGAAATCATTTCCCTATTTATTTGTAAGAAATGTGTTGTAAAGCAATGGCACGTATTTACGTTTTTATTCAATTTTTGTTCAATATTTTTTCATATTTATTTAGTATTATTTGTTCAGTAAAAAAATCTAATGTGGCCGACATATGACCTCCCGCCAATTTCATGTTTAAAATAGCAATGATCTTTAAGTAAAGTATCTCTTCCGATTGGTCGTTTGTGAACAAAATCTAATTTGTTGTTCCAATATCTGTTGAGAGTTCAAAATTAAGTACCACTTCCGTTTTATCATATATAGTCCAAATCTAATATGTTGTTTCAAATTGCATTTTTTCAAGAAAATCTGTTTAGAGCTTCCAGTAAAGTACCACTTCCGGTTTATCAATTATAGAAAAAATCTAATATATTATTTTCATTAATACAACAATACAAGAGTCTTAAAAACCAAATTTGAAAATTTTTGTATTATATTATAATATATTTTTCACGAAAATCTGTTCAGAGCTTCAAGTAAAGTATCACTTTCGGTTTATCAATTTTAGTCAAAATCTAATATATTATTCCCCTTGTTATAAAAGTCTTAAATACTAAAATTTACAAGTATTGGATTATATTTTAATATAGTTCTTGATTAAAAACTATTATCGGCTTCAAGTAAAGAATCTCTTCCGGTTGTCCAGTATAACCCAAAATCTAATCAACTCTTTATATGAGAGCAGAAAGCTTAAATACGGAAAATATATATTTTTTAAAGTTCGATATGAGTTATCGAAAAAATCGCCACACACACCCACACACACACACACACATACACACACACACTCACACACATACACACACACACACACACACACACAGCGAGAGAGAGAGAGAGACAGCATTGTAAAAATAGTAAAAACGTTTACGGGGACCCCAATTCTGCTTATTCACTGAAAACTCACTATCGAATTATTGGGCCGAAAACATTACCTCTCTTACCTACGGTATGGCGGGATGTAAAAACAATTTTTGTTCAGTATTGTTTTAATAGTTATTCAGGTTTATTCGTTCACTATAAAAAATATTTTCCATATCCGTTCCGTATTATTATGTTCGTTAAAAAAACATTTTTGTTCAGTATTTTTTTCATATTTGTTCAGTATTGACACTCAGACCTACCCTTACTTAACAAAGAAATAATTTTATGCAGGGTATAACAGAAATAAGTACATTAAATTTAACCAGTGATAGAATTCATCGAGTGTAATAATATTTCTTAATAACTTTTTCTTATAACTTTCTAGATATTGAGTTAAAATTCTTCAAAGTTTTGTCACAAATATCATTACCCAGTTGAATAAAATAAACAAATGCATTTCGGCAACGTAGAGCGCGTTGCATAATGTCAAAATTCAGAATAGGAGTATTAGCGCGTGCGTCTACAAACAGCTATCCAGTTGTGTTTTCTTTTTGGTTGTGACGAGCGTTATGGGTGTGTTTTTGGTCTGTGGTTACGACTGAATACAATGATTAGAAACTTTTGAATAAATTTGCAGATACACCAGAAGATGAAACTATACACAAATAGGAGAAGATAAAAGATAGAATAGAATACCTCGACTAAGGTAACATAAAAATCATGCGTCAAATTTTTGTTGCAACAGGTTGAACAATCAAAAAATCTGATGTGGCCAACACAATACCTCCCGTTTAATTTAATTTTTATTCATATAAATACTTAAAATTAAATTAAATTTAAATACTGGGTTCGATCCCGACCGACGCCAAATATTTCGAATTTTAAATGACCCCTGTGGTGCACTCTCCACGCCAGCAATAAGTGCTCGTGAGGTGACACCTTGTAAACGCCCGCACGGTACAAATATGTCATCATCTTTACCGAAGAAATCTGTGTACAGGGCAGATTGGCAGACCCAGCAATGCGTAATATGCCGTGATGTTAATTTATTTTATTTATTTATGTACTTACCTATATTCATTACTGGCGTGGAGAGTGCACAATAGGGGCCAATTTTGTGCCATTTCAAATTCTAAAATATTTGGCGTCGGTCGAAACCGAACCCGTTCCCAAGATTCGCGTGAAGTGACGCCTGGTAAACGCCTGCACGGAACAAATATGTCATCATTATTACAGACATCTGCCTACAAAGCAGATTGACTCACCTATCAATGGGTAATATGCCGTGATGATATATGTTTTTATTGTTTTTATTATCTTACCTATATTTTTACATATTTACTTATGCTGGAAACTGTATTAAGATCCTTTCCATATAATTATTGTTCCATTTAGTCGCCGCAAAATGGTGCTGTTTTTCTATAACCTTGTATCATAAAAGACGACTTTTGTAATTATGTTTCAAAATATTTATTTCACAATGTAATTTTTTTACGAATTTGTATTTTTTGATGATGGTGGGTTTTACACCCGAAACGTCCAATTATACTGACTTCATTTTCAATTAAATATGTGAATCTAAGAGCCTAAATAAATTATTATATTTTAAAACGATAACATTATTATTTGAAATGATTAGTTCGTTGACAGTAACATATATCTGTCAGTTACAAACATTTGAGATCTGAATTGTGTAACCATGTGAATGAGTTGTGTATAAAACGTAGGCTCCGGGATTAAAATTATAGATAGTTTTATAAATTTATCCATAAAATATATAGATAAAGTATTAATGCAAACCTGTAGAAAATTTAATGATCTTTAATTTTTATAATAACATAAATCTCGATAAAATAACATTTAAAGGTATTTTTCGAAGAATTTTTTTTTTGAGCTTCCAGTAAAGTGCCATTTTAGGTTATATGATTGAAAAATGCTAAAAAATTGAGATTTCGAAAAAAGTTATTAAGAAATATTTATTGCTTTCGACGAGTTCTATCACTGATTGAATTTAATGTATTTATTTCTGTTACACCTGTATACTAAACGCTACACTGGTGATCCGCCGGAAACCTATCACGCCGCTAATTTCTCAGGGTTGGTAAGAACTACATTGACCGTGGTTTTAACTGGAATGAAGGAGTGGCTGAAATTTAACAAATTAGTTTTGTTGGTTCCTGTAACCCTTTTATTACTATTCGAAATGGAATACCAATCGAAGTTGTTTCCCGATGACTAGTTTTTAGAATTGATGAAAATTCAAAAACGACGCCATGTATCGTGACATCTATTGGCGTTCGTATTTCTGACGGTCGTCGGAGTTATTTCCCGATGAGTAGTTTCAAGAATTGATAAAAATTCACTGGCCTCGCGACATCGATGCGCGTCGGTCTCTTCCGACACCCGTCGAAGTCGATGCCTGATGAGTGTTTTTGAGAAATGATGAAATATCAATAACGACGCCTAGCGTCACGACATCAATGGGCGTCGGTATCTTCCGACACCCGTCGAACTTAATTCCGGATGAATGTTTTTGAGAATTGATGAAAACTCAAAAACGAGAGCTGGAGTCGCGACGTCGATTTTAGTTTACTGATCATTCAATATTTATACTGAACAAATATTATTTTACTGAACATTTATTTTTAATACTGAACATTTATGAAAAATACTGAACATTTAAATTAAATACTAATCATATTGTAACGTTTTTATTTATTTGGGTGAAGTGTAAAACACAGACAAATATTATTAATTAAATGAATACGTTTATTAAACGATAAATAAATATTAAACAGATAATTAAAAGATAATAAATTTAACTAACACTATGATAAACAAATTTAAAGACTAATAATATTATAAGACACTTAACCACTAAGATTATTTATTTAAACAATTAACTCTACTCTTTATGTCAATAATTACATTTATTTATGTTCACTTGTCGACTCTTGTTTATATCACCAACTATTCACGACGCTTATTTATAACAGACTTCTTTACTCGTTGCTTTTATAATACAGAATGCGTTCGCTGGCTTTGGCGACGGGTTATATACCTGGCGACTTTAATTCTAGAACCTCCTGAAGAACTTCTAGAGGTAAACAACACGCACAATAGATTACGTCACGTCGTGACCTGTCCTAACGAGCCCGCTAGCCGCGGACACAGAGGCGCCAGAATGGCGCGGCGGCGGCGAGGGCTACGGAGCGGCGACGTTACAATATATTAATTCAGTGAACATTCAATATTTATACAGAACAAGTATTATTTAACTGAATATTTATTTTTTATACTGAACAAATATTACTTTACTGAACATTTATTATTAATACTGTACATTTACTGAGTATAAAATACTGTTCATTTAAATAAAATACTCAACAAATAAATTATTTCCTAAAGGAATTTTAAATAATGGGGTCTTTTTACATTTTCTAATTTATTTTTTCTTGAAAGAATAGGTCAAATTAAATATGTAGGTGTATGTTTTACACTACTTCAAAAGTCTTTAGAATCAGAGATATGATTTTTTAAAAGTTGTCTTTAATTTCAAATATTTGGACGCTGACATCACGGCTTAGCGGATGCGTCAGTAGAGCCTACCGGTTTTGTTTGGAACTATGAGTGTTTGGGTTATCACTTGTCATTTTGATTTTGTGACAGCAACATATTGTTAACTAAAAACATATTTCATACAACGTTTGATATTTATTTTAGTAAATGTTTTATACCTCTCGCTAAGAGAGGTATTGGATTCTTGCTAAAAATCGCATATCCAGATTTTAATGATTAAGCACGTTTTAAGGTTCCTACAATCCGATTTTAATATTTTTACGATGATGTCTCTCTCTCTCTCTCTCTCTCTCTCTCTCTGTGTGTGTGTGTGTGTGTGTGTGTGTGTGTGTGTGTGTGTGTGTGTGTGTGTGTGTGTGTGTGTGTGTGTCTGTGTGTGTGGAGGCATGTGTGTGTGTATGGATGTGTGTATGTTGGTCGGTTGGAAGGACGATATCTCAAAAACTATAATACTTAATATCTGTTTAACTACGTATTTCTCAATCGGACATTACTGGGAAGAGCTGAAAAGGTTTTGGTAATAATTGGACAACCGGAAGTAGCAGATTCTTAAAAAAGTTTTCTAAATATTATTTTTTGAATTTTTTTGTTGTTGTTTATTAAAGAAGAGTAAATTCTCCATCCGATACATATAAATAATTTATTATTTCTTTTATAGATTTAGAAATATAGAAATATAAAGTATATAATAATCTGTTGTAATAAATCTTACAGCCCAAATAATGTCATGGAAACCAATTGAAAAATAAAAAATGTTTGTAACTGACAGATAAATGTCAGTGTCAAAAATCCAGAGACATTACTGAAGATTTTTTCTGGGAAGTACATACATTATATTATTTCTTATCGTATTGATAGTCGCAAAATTAGAAGAGTATGTATGAAAAAATAAAATGTAAAAGAAGATATGTAAGAATAGATGCACATATCCAGATATGTACATTTTAGACTGCTCAAAATTAATGTTTTTACTAGAAGAATATGAAGAGAAAGTAAACAAGAACGTTGTTTGAATTGAAAATCCCTGTTACCAGCCTAAAATTTATATATGGTAAACTATACTTTGTAATTTATTTTACATAAGTGTAGCCATCTTGCCAACCACGTACTTGCAAAAATCATGTTTGCACAGATACTTTTAAATAAACCAATCTTCATACATTTATGATCTAATTAAACAGTAAGTCGATGGATACTTCGTGCTCTGAATAAAAATTGTATGAGTCAACAGGTGTTTTTCCAAAAAAAAATTGCTGTCTTGATTTTATAAGTAGTACGACGGGAAATGACTTCCTCAAGTTTTTAACAATAATATCCGCAACCCAACCCGTATTTCTTGAGCAAAGCAGCCCTATAATGTAAAAAACCATGTAACAAACCTAGACGATATGTATTAAAAGGCTGAAGTTGGGTGAAATTGATCCCCGGAACGTCCCAAGAATAAATAAGATAGTTAAAAAACTTTAATTATTTGAATCCATTCCTCAAAGAAGGCCGAAATAAACACATTTTCAAAACATCTAATCTTGAGGAATATCCAGTTCTCGTTCTATAGCATGTACATAATTTATGGTAAAATATCCTATAGATTTTGTAAATATTATTGAATAATAAAGAATAAAGAAGTTTATACGTCATAGACTTATATGAATATATTATTTGTATTTCTAAAAATATTCTTTGCTTTATGCATACAGTCAGGTAAAATATACGGCGAGAGGTTATGTGCTGGCTACAACAGCAAACGGAAATCACGTGTACTGTGAATGTGTGTGAGAGGAATGTCTTTATGAGTAACAAACCGTGACGTCACGAATTTTATAACCGCGAGTTATAAGTTTATTAGCAAATTTATGAATGCAAAGTCGCATATTTCATTTTATTTTATAATACTATATTTATTAAATGAGACGGATTTCACGATTTTATAAAAAAAAAATCTGATGTGGCCAGCACAATACCTTCCGTCAATCCTGTGTATTATGTACAAATTCCATACATAATTTTTTTTTGCTAAAGATTCTAAATTTCAAGTAAAATTATTTCATAAACAAACTATGCAAATGGCACTTGACACTGACATCTTCTTCTTTAGCTTTTCCCATACATTAGGGGTCGCTATTTTTAATTTTCTTCTTCCATTCATTTCTGTTTTGCGGGTCATCCTCATTCGGTCTTCCGCAATACAGTCCCTCCATCTTATCTTTGGTCTTCCTCTGTATCTTTCAATTTCTATTACGACCCAGATCATCATCTCCGTAAGCTTGTTTCAAAGGTTGAAACGTTTCTGTGAAAGTTTTCCCCAGTTTCACGCAAAATTTTGCAGGTTCCACTCAAATAACAATATCACGAAAAACGAACCAGACATCAACAATCCAAGAACATGTGGTTATAGAGGAGGTTATGCTCAACGCAATGATGCCAACCTCATATCACTAAATATCTCCGTTGGCACGTAATTCAAAATGTTCGGTTATTTTCTAAACAGACCTCGTATCCATTGAATATGAAATATAAAATGCAATCAATTTGTATAGATAGAATAGTCTTTAATATTTATAATAACATTAAATGTGTAAATAATATTTCATAGTTTGTTTATAAAATAATTTTACTGGAAATATAGCATATTTTGCAAGAAAATTTATGTATAGGGCGCGAGCAGTCACGTGACCCTGGAAAGAAAATATGGGGGCCCGTATCAGAATGACAGCTATTAATTATGTCCATAACTGATAAATGTTATAATTTTTCATTCAAAATTTCATTTTTTGGTATTTTATGATTCCTTTTCTCGGCAACTGTATTCCATACTCCTGATAACAAATAAACCACATGAAATAAGAAAATCATGAAATTTTGAATGAAAAATTATGACATTTGTCAGTTATGGACGTAATTAATTGCTGTCATTGTGACACGGGTCCCCATATCTGCTTGCCAAAGTCAGTAAAGTCATGTCACTGCACACGCCCTATACATAAATTTTATTGCAAAAGATCCTATATTTCCAGTAAAATTATTTCATAAACAAACTATGCAAATTGCACTTGACACTGACATTTTTTTCTTTAGTTTTTCCCATTCGTTAGGGGTCGCTATTTTCTATTTTCTTCTTCCACTAATTTTTGTTTTCCGTGTCGTCCTCATACAGTTCCTTTTCTCTCAAGTCTTCCGCAATACAGTCCTTCCATCTTATATTTGGTCTTCCTATGTTTCTTCCACCTTCTATTACTAAGTTATTCATTTTTCTTCCAATATATTCTTCCTTATGACATGTTCAAACCAATGTAATCGTCTCTCTTATATCTTTTTAGAAACATTAGAGTTATTTCCCTTATTCTTTCATTCATTTACTTTTTATTCATACTGACACCTGTCAATTTGAATTATCTGAATATATTAGCAGTTTCCATGGTTAAGTTAGCATAGCTGGCTGATTTATGAAATTTATTATCTTACCGACAACATTCGCATTCGTTCTCAAATACGAGTATATATGCGGCTTAACAAAGGAATAAGTTAGAACACTAAATAATCTTATTTCTAGAGAAATAATATTTTACTTCAAGCTACAACTAATTACAGACGCTTTCTTTATGGAATATTACCGAACAATCCAAAGCTGTTGTTGAGTGTAATAATTGATTTATACATTTACAAACTGCATTAGTTATTATTAATCATTCCTTTTATTTTTGCAGATTTTTAAAATGACAATAGCGACCCTACTATTTTTTAAACAATTTTTTTAAACTGAAATTTAAACCAAAAAGTCCTTGACATAATAATGCATTTTAAGACGACATCAGATGAAGAAAGAAATTCATATTTTGTATTTGTGTAATAACTGAATAATACTGCGTTATAGATCCAACTTCTTTTAACAAACGCAGAGTGTTTTTCATCTTATCTTTCCAACCCATGTTTAAGTAGTTATTTTCTTTTATAAATATAGTCTATCTGCTAAAGGAACACAAAATATAGTGGGAGAGCACCATTTCTTTAGATATTAATCCAGAAAAGTTCATGCATTTGTATTTTACTAGTTGAATTAGTAATTTTTTTGGATAACCACTAGTGAATCCTGAAAATCTCAGAATCGAGTAAAATGATATTCTGTACGTTTTGTGCATGCTATTTTTCCTGATAAAAACAACAAATTGAAAATATTAGAGTAATTAATGTAATGGAATACCCAAAAATAAAATAAAAAATATGTATATTTTATTTTGATACCTTACCACACGGTCATCATTACCGATATTTGCGTAAAGCAGATTGGCATACCCAGCAATGGATAATATGCTCTGATGATATATTTATTTGTTATTTACTTTATTCAATTTTGCCTTATAAAGTCTTGTTTATTTACTTGGATACAGACCGTTAAAGTTCCCAAGTAACACTGACCGACGGTCGATCAAAAAGTGACGTCGATTTCAGGTTGATTTTAAGTCATATACTGCCGTCTAATCCGACGTCTATACGACGACACTGTGACGTTGATTTTTGGTCTGAAATAGGACTATTTAGACATCTAATCTGACGTCTATACGACGACACTGAGACGTTGATTTTTGGTCTGAAATAGGACTATTTAGATGTCAGATTTGTGGTCGCTATGACGTCCATGTGACGACTTTATGTGGTCATAATTAGGTCTATTTAAACCTTTTTTAAACGTCTAATTTGACGTCTTTATGGCAATTATTTTTACTTTAATTTCAATATTATTAAATATTCATATTTATATTTTAAATTTATTTATTTTGGCAATTAATAACACACGAAAGGATATATTATTTTTATTTAAATATCAATTCTTTATGCAAAAATATAAAATAATATATTAATTGTTTATTATAAAATTAGAATAAAGGTAATATAAAACTTAGTTTATATTTACATACCTATATGTATAATATATATATTTTTATTTATGTATTGTCATTACCAAAATCTACGAATAGAAGCAGATTGGCACACCCAGATATGGGTAAGTCGTGGTGATATTTATATTTTATTTATTTAAAACATATTACATGTTTACATAATTATTAATGCCAAACAGAAACAATTTATATCTGTTATATTTTTTGGTATAAAAATCATGGACATATTAATTTTCAGCAATTTAAAAAAAAACTTTTTAAGAAATGTTGCTAATACAAAAGCAAATGTATAAATAAAGGGAAATATATAATATAAAAACAAGAATTTATGTATAGTTTTTATCTGAGCATTTCCTAAAGCTCCAAAAATCCCACTTTCCTAAGTTTTCCAAGAATCTTTATATCTTCCCTTTCAAGCTATTCTAGAACAATTAGTTTTGTGTATCAGTTTCTAGTAAATCATCGACAAAGAGATCTTAGTGATTTTTAATACATATTTCGATTTTGGTGATCTTGACCATATTGCATTTTTTTAAATGGAAACTTAATTTCTAATTTCTCTTTTGTATAGATTGGCATTTGCTCTAATAGAATTTATTGATACAAATTCAATACAAACTGCCGAAATGTTGGCTGTGTAATAAAAATAATAAAATTTATTGCGCTTGGCCCGAAAATTTGAAATATAAAAAAAATAATTTCTACGGGAAATTAACAATTATTCTCAGCAGCCCAATTCTGAATATAAATTATACGAGGTGGAGATTTTAGAATAATTTGGTAGGTCGAAAGAATTATATTTTCATTTTTGTATCTACAACTCCTCTAAAATTAAAAGAAATTACAGCAAAATAAAAATAAATCAAATAAAAATTTATATATTTACTTATGCTCAGACTACATATGTATGAACGCACCCTCCGCCATTTTTGCGTCATGTCCAGCATTTTAATTACCACGGAAGATTGCTGAAAATAACATTCTTAATACAAACATTGAAAATTTAGTATATTGTAAGTAAATAAAATTGTACTTTATTTTTTAATTATTTCTTTATATTATACGGTATAAATAAAACTAGACTTCAATTATTTATTTTTCCTATCATCATTTATGATTATACCATAAAAATTACGTCGAAACAATGCCCTAAAATGACGTTGAAGCAACGTCTTAAAAAGACGTCGATACACCGTCTTAAAAAAACGTCAATACAACGTTTTACAATGACGTCGATACGTCTTAAAATGACGTCTAAAGAACGTCTTAAAATGACGTCTAAACAACGTCTTAAAATGACGTCGTACAGCTCCACGCTGAGACGTCTTCAGAACGTCTATGTGACGTAAATTAGGACGTCACAGTGACGTTGATTTTAGATCATTTGTGTTACTTGGGATTGTTATTTTGTAAGCAATTTCATTTCGCTAGCGGTTTAAAATTTTGCTGGAATAAATTCAAATATTCATCGTTTATCCGCCACAAGAAGAATAAAAATGTTATAATTTTGTATATAATGTATGTCTTTGATTCATTGGCCGCGTTCAGTACGTCACAGATGCTGAACGAATCACAGTCGTCCATTCATTGCATTCGGCAAACTTCGGTACTCACCGCTGCCAGAGTTGTGACGTGCTGAGCACGGTCATGTTTCATATTGAAAAACCTCTAAAACAGTATCAGAATTATTTATTTCAAGGTCCATTATAACAAAGGGTTTATATTTATAAACAATGTCTTTGTTATGATTTACGTCAACTGAGGGCAAGTTGTAATAAAATAAATCAAAAATTTATTAAATAATTATACATACATTACAGGTATTGAAAAATTCAAACACTGCCACTTTCAAAGTTTCAATTTCTCGTAACATTAACTAATTCGACATCCACCAGCTATACCCATAACAAGTATTGTCTGCAATGGATCAAGATTTTTTTTTTCACTTATTACGTTTTCATTTTTAAAGAATTAACTGACCTGACTTTTAAAAACCTTCGTCCAATGCCTCATTGGACGAAGGTGAGGCACTGAAAAATTTTAAGACGTCATCAAGGCTTAGTACTTTAATTTTTTTGCGTCTAAATCCTCTTGAATTTCGTTTCAACAGAGCTTTCACTTTAGGGTATGTACAACAACGAATCAAAAAAAGTTACACTGAACATTGTTGCGGTTCGTGAATGTGTGCAGGAGAACCCGAGGCAGTCAATTTCACTCCGTGTACAAGAACTCGGCATTTCGTAGACTTTAACTTGGCGAATTTTGCGTCGGGACTTGGGCCTACACACGTACAAGATCTAAAAATCTGTTGTGGCCAGCACAATACCTCTCGTCACTTCCTTTTTTTGGTTAAATAAGTATAGGGCGCGAACAGTAATGTTACATTTTTGGGCTTGACAAGCAGATGTGTGGGCCCGTTTCAGAATGATAATTAGTAATTATGTACATAGATGTCAAATGCCAGAATTTTTCATTAAAAATTTCAAGATTTTCTAAATTTACGTAGTTAATTTATCACCAGGAGTTTAAAATTTACTTATCGTATATTTAACATTTAATTCTGCTCCACATGGAATTGGAAAATC
This sequence comes from Harpalus rufipes, assembly GCA_951394225.1. Lineage (NCBI taxonomy): Eukaryota > Metazoa > Arthropoda > Insecta > Coleoptera > Carabidae > Harpalus > Harpalus rufipes. The sequence goes on along the minus strand of OX596274.1, from coordinate 40,745,682 downwards.
ACTAAATTTAGAATGAGAAATTATGATATTTGACATCTATATACATAATTACTAGCTATCATTCTGACATGGGCCCCATATCTGCTTGTCAAGGCTAACAAAATCACATGACTGCTCGCGCCCTATTGTATTTAACATTTTTTGTATACTTAAACTCTACACCAAAAATTCTACTTACGCATATATCTATTCCTTATATTTAGATTGTTTAATTTTAAATTCATTTTATGAAGAAATTTTCTCCTCTTCTAATTTTTCGAAATGTTTCCAATTCATTATCAGGATTGACAGTATTTTTGAAGGATATATGTAATATACCTATAATTTTAAATATTTAACTATTAATACATTATGAAATAATATAATGTATGTAGGTACTTCCCAGAAAAAGTCTTCAGTAATGTCTCCGGATTTCTGACACTGACATTTATCTGTCAGTTACAAAAAATTTAAATTTTCAACTATTTTCCGTGGCCATTCTTTCGGCTGTAAAATTTATTATAACAGATTATTTTACTTATTATATTTGTTTTATCTCTAAATCTATAGAATATATTATAAAATATTTAAATGTATCAGATAGAGAATTTAATTTTATTTAATATTACTAAGAAAAAATTTCAAAAAATATTATTTAGAAAATTTTTTTTCAAGAATCTTCTACTTCCGGTTATCCAATTGTTACCAAAACCTTTTCATATCTTCCCATGAATGTCCGAGTGGGAAATACGTAGTTAAACAAATTTAAAGTCTTATAGTTTTTGAGTAATCGTCCGTCCAACATCCTACATACATACACACACACACACATACATCCACACACACACATACAGACATCATCGTAAAAATGTTAAAATCGGATTGTAGGGACCTTAAAACGGGCTTATTCAGTAAAATCTGGATATGTGATTTTTAGCATGAATCCAATACCTCTCTTAGCGAGAGATAAAAATGTTACTGTTTGGTGCGGATTTTGGGCCGGCGGCGTCATTGGTCGGTAGTTTTTTGAAAACGACGTTGGTGAGATCATCACCGTCAAGGACGAGCGCTACAGAACGATGATAATCGATTTATTTTGGCAAAAATTGAACGATATGGAGGTAGACGACATGTGGTTCCAGCAGGACGGTGCTACATGCCACCCAGCGGACGTCACGATGGACATTCTGCATGAACGATTTGAGGGTATGTTTATCTCTCACAAAGATGGCGTGAATTGGCCACCAATATCGTGCGATTTGACCGCGCTAGACTTTTTCTTGTGCGGTTTCCTGAAGTCGCAGGTCTATGCCAATAAGCCGCAATCCAAAAATGACCTTAAAGTCAACATAACCAATGCCATCGCTCAAATTCAGCCAGATCTATGCGGCAGAGTCATTGAAAATTGGACCAATCGGATCCGTGCCACCGTGAGAAGCCGCGGCGGACATTTGTCCGATGTTATATTCCATTTATAATGGCATAAATGGACCTTTCAAATAATGAAAGAATTTCGTTAATACCTCACACACTTCCACACATTCCATTTCAACATCGACCGGCACTTATTGAAAAATCCTTTAGTTTCAGAAAAAAAATAAGTAAAATAGTCGGTGTGCACATTTTCAGCATCCGCGCCTCTATAGGCTTTTACTAATGTACGTAATATTGTTTTTTATACATAATAAATCATTTAATTAACAATATATTTATGTTTTATTTGACTGTTTAACACACATTTTTTGTAAAACAGAACTTAAGCTTGAGAAACATGTTAAACAAAAAAAATCTGTTGTGGCCAGCACAATACCTTCCGTCAATCCTGTGTATTATGTATAAATTCCATACATAAATTTTCTTGCAAAAGATTCTAAATTTCCAGTAAAATTATTTCATAAACAAACTATGCAAATTGCACTTGACACTGACATCTTCTTCTTCTTTAGCTTTTCCCATTCGTTACGGGCCGCTATTTTTTATTATATATACGAGGTCTGGCTATTAAATAACGAGATTGCGCGCGCAGAAGGCGTGCTAGAGGGGGAGGGGGGGAACGAATGCAGCGTTGGATAGCTGGAAGTGTCTACTATTCCGTTTTGTCGCTGTAGTAGTATTTTTTTCTATAGAGGTTAGAAACAAACGTGTTTTTTCTCGTGCCGATAACAATGTGTGACGAAAAACACGAACAACGGATCATTGTGAAATTTCTCGTTAAATTAAAAAAAGCTCCGACTGAGTGCTATAAGTTGTTGAAAGAGGTCTATGGTGAGAATTCTCTATCTCGTGCGCGTGTTTTCCAATGGTATAAACGGTTTTCTGAAGACCGAGAGAGCATCGAAGATTTAAAGCCATGCTAATCGTTTTTTCGACATCAACGGCATCGTGATGACTGAATGGGTTCCCGAGGGTCAAACTGTAAACCAAACTTACTATTTGAAAGTTTTGGCAACACTGCGAGAACGAGTTCGTAAGAAACGGCCGGAGTTGTGGAAAAACAAGTCGTCGATTTTGCACCAGGACAACGCATCTGCCCATAACGCGCTGTCTGTGAAGCGTTATTTAGCCGCTAGAGGCACTCCAGTGCTCGAACACGCGCCGTACTCGCCTGATTTAGCACCCTGTGACTTTTTTCTGTTTCCGAAGATCAAGTCTGCCTTAAAAGGAACCCGGTTCGAGTCGATGGAAGAGGTGAAGCGAAAATCGGCGGAGCTCCTAAACGCTCTTACAAAAGAAGACTTCCAACATTGCTTTGACCAATGGAAAAAACGAATGGAACGGTGTGTGGCGAGGGGAGGGGAGTACATGGAAGGGGAGCATTCGATTATAAAATAATTTTTAAAATAAAAGTCTTTTTCATAAGCAGTCTCGTTTTTTAATAGCCAGACCTCGTATATGAATTTAACTTGTACTGTTTCTATCTCATATTATGGTATGTTTATATCAATTACATGTCAAAAGTTTTGTGATAAATATTCATAACATTGTTAAATTTAAATATTTTCTTAGATCTAAAAAAATCTTCAAAATTAATTCCACTATCTGCAAATAACTGTACCTGCCTATAAATTCATTTTGTATAACTTTCCAGACCAATAAATTCGTCATATAGCATATAGCTAGCAAATCTTTCAGTGTACTAAGCAATAAGTCTCATTTGCTTACCTAGCATCTGCTTGAGGTAGGTTAAGTTGTCCCCCCCCCCCCAAGTCGGAATTAATAATAACAAATTAATGTGACCAATTGCGCCCTTTATGCGCTTGTATGCACCACCTTTACTTTTTTATGCGCTCTTCTAGTTTCTATTTTTTTTTTGTTTTTTCAATGGGGGGGAGGCAATTTAATGGGTAGCCCCCCCAAATTGATAAATATTTATTTTATTGTTATGTATGGCTTGATAAACATATGCCATGCGCTACTAGGCGCCAGTGCAAAATATTAATGCGCCAATCACGTTCAGGGTATATGTATTATTGAATCTCCGGGGGGGCTACATTAATGCTGATTTTTTTTTAATTTTTAAAAATTTGAAAAAAGCTATTATATTCGAATACGTATGCGCTCTTATGCGCTACCACAAATATTCAATGCGCTTTTTCCATTGAAAAAATAGAATGATGGGTGGGGGGGGTCAAGGTAATGATATAACAAAAATTGAAAATTATGAATTTTCTAAACGAAATTTTATTGTAAATATTATGCGCTACAGTTTACGGTGGAACAAATTGAAAAAATCTAGAGCCTACAATTCATATAGAAAGGGCCATAGGAAGAATCATAAAAATTTAAATATTAAATACGATTCCATCATTTTGAATGCCTTATGCATCAATAATATTTCAAGTTTGTGGGGCATTGACAAATTTTCAATATCTGTTAATAAGAGAAGAAAAAATATTCTACAACAATGAACAAATTGTAATTCAGTAACATTCTGTATATTAAATTAATAAAAAATCTTTCAGAACTCATATTTCAATTAAAATGATACAACCTTTTTTAGTTTAATTTTGTATATTTATTTAAATAACGACGTTTCGGCAGTATTAACTACTGCCTTCTTCAGGAATGAATAACAAATCAACAAATATATAAATAAAAATAATAACAGAAACATTAGCAACAGGCAACCAAGGTGACAATTACAACATATTTAATATAGGAAGCCATGCACGACTAAGATCTAGACCATCACAATGATTGAGATTATTACTCTTGGTTTTGAAAATCTCAATATATATTATATTGGATATTGAAAATTTGTCAATGCCCCACAAACTTTAAATATTATTGATGCATAAGGCATTCAAAATGATGGAATCGTATTTAATATTTAAAAAAAAATTGATTCTTCCTATGGCCCCTTCTATATGAATTGTAGGCTCTAGGTTTTTTTAATTTGTTCCACCGTGAACTGTAGCGCATAATATTTACAATAAAATTTCGTTTAGAAAATTCATAATTTTTAATTTTTAATATATCATTATCTTATATATAGGGGGTATCATTCTATTTCTTCAATGGAAAAAGCGCATTGAATATTTGTGGTAGCGCATAAGAGCGCATACGTATTCGAATATAATAGCTTGTTTCAAATTTTTAAAAATTAAAAAAAAAACAGCATTAATTTAGCCCCCCCGAGATTCAATAATACATATATCCTGAACGTGATTGGCGCATTAATATTTTGCACTGGCGCCTAGTAGCGCATGGCATATGTTTATCAAGCCATACATAACAATAAAATAAGTACATATTTATCAATTTGGGGGAGCTACCCATTAAGTTGCCCTCCCCCCCCCATTGAAAAAACAAAAAAAATAGAAACTAGATGAGCGCATAAAAAAGTAAAGGTGGTGCATACAAGCGCATAAAGGGCGCAATTCGGCACATTAATTTGTTATTATTAATTCCGACTTGGGGGGGGGGGGGGCAACTTAACCTACCTATCTGCTTGAACTGGATACTTCATTGAATGGTTCTGTTAATACTAAGACGATTAGGATAATTTGATGTCGCTACACATCTGTCAATTTGTATTATCTGAATATATTAGCAGTTTTCATGGTTAGCATATCTGGCTATTTTATGAAACATAATATCTTTATAATTCTTTAACTCTATATCTATTGAATATGAAGTATAAAATGCAATGAAATCGTATAGAGAATAATATATTCTTCAAGTTATAATAACGTTAAATGTCAATAAATGATATTTAACTGCGTTTTTTCAAGAGAAACTGTTAAAATCTTCAAATAAGGGTACTTCCGCTTGACCATTTATAACCAAAATCTAATCACTTGTTCTCCTGGATGTAAACTTGAGAAATATGAAAAAAATATAACTTTTGGTATCATGGTATTGAAGTTATGCGATCCGAAATTTTCGTCACACACACACAGACACGCACACACACATACATACATACAGACATCATCGTAAAAATGGTAAAATCGGATTATAGGGAACGTACTTATTCACTAAAAACTCATCATTGAATTTTTTGACCAAAGACAATACCTTCCTTACCTAAAGGTGACGGAAGGTAAAAACTCTCATTATCCAGTTACATTTATCGAAAATATTAATCATAGTATCATTGGGAAAACCATAAATAATGTTATTTTGTAGTGCAATATCTTCTGACAGTTTCTTGTTTTTCCTGAAATTTTTATTTTTTGACTTAATGTGGTTTCTCAAATAGGTGACTCAAGTTCAGGACTGGTAACCGAAATTAAGTTGGATGAAAAAAAAAAACATAATTAAATGGTACACTGAAAAATTTTTTTGGAGAACGAACATTTAAAAAAATACGAATGTTGCTAGCATTAATTTCATTCAACACATTACGAAATTTATAGTGACACGCACCGTTTTAACAAGTGTAATTTTTAAGTAAAAGCTCGTGTTATGCAAGATAATACAAAATAAAATATTACAGTAGGAAGAGAATTAATTTATGTAGAATACAACAATGTATATGGTCTCATTGGGGACAAATATGTCAGCGAGTTTTGCGTCCCTCTGCGTATACTGAATTAATTACAAATTCATTTAATTAGCCCTGTAATTAACAGCAAATGCACTCCACTAACCACATAGAGTAACATATCCTACAACAAATGACGAACAGAACAGAACACAAGTCTCCTTGATGTAATTATCATCTAACACAATTAAGTTACGTTCCTACCTATTGTTGTTATGAGAAGAAAATTCGACGATTTTCATGGAATAAATAACTTTGAACTTTGGAACTATTTTCGTTAGAGGTTAGTTCGGAATTGAATTAATCACTAGCAATGGAAGATTCGCTAAATGTACTTACGATGTTCTGCGGATAGCAAGTTGGGAGTTCAGACGATGGCAAGGATCGCAAGATTGTGTGATTAGGATAACTTGGTTAAATGATTAAACGATAACAGATATTGAGCTCAGATATCCCTTCCAAGCGGACTAAACTCAGCAATTAAATATAATAGGGTAGGATAGTTCAAAACCAGGGCTGGTTAAATTTTTCCCTATCTTATTCTTTTAAACCCCACAACCCAATGAATACAAAATAATAAATTTATTAGAAATAAGCTAATAATTGAATTAAATTATATATTAATATAAATTAACATTTTTATACATGAGGATCATTCTAGAATTAATGAGAATTAAAGAAAACAGGTAAGCCGTGGAAAACAAATTTTAAATTTAGGTATTTATCCGTCAATTGAAATTAAGTTGCAAAAATTAAGTTAGTTACGATTATGTTAAACTATTTTATTGAAGTATCGCTTTGAGTGAAAATATGGAATTAGCTAGAGAGCAATTTTAAATCATGATTTACTAATTTAAAATATAAATTTTAAACTTACAAAAACTGTATAATTTTTTTTCCGCCACCTTTAGGTGTTACGATTCCTACAATACTATTTTTCTATTTTTACGATGATGTTTGTATGTGTGTGTTTTGTTTGCGTGTGCGTGTGTGTAACTGTAATTTCGGCTGCGATAACTCCAATACTAGAATTCCAAAAAATGATTCCTCTTTCTTACATACAAATTGATTACATTTTATACTTCATATTAAATGGATATAGAGTTACAGAAATTATAAATGAATTAAATTTCATAAAGCAGCCAGCTATGCTATAACCATGGAAACAGCTACTATATTAAGAAAATTCTAATTGAAAGATGTTTCTGTATAGAATTTGTGCGAAATACATAGAACTGACGGAAAGTTTAGTGCTGGCCACAACAGATATTTACCTCTCGCTAAGAGAGGTATTGGATTCATGCTAAAAATCGCATATCCAGATTTTATTGAATAAGCACGTTTTAAGGTCCCTACAATCCGAATTTAACGTTTTTACGATGATGTCTGCGTGTGTGTGTGTGTGTGTGTGTGTGTGTGTGTGTGTGTGTGTGTGTGTGTGTGTGTGTGTGTGTGTGTGTGTGTGTGTGTGTGTGTGGATGTATGTGTGTGTGTGTATGTATGTGTGTATGTGTGTGGAATGTTGGAAGGACGGTTACTCAAAAACTATAAGACTTTATATTTGTTTAACTACATATTTCCCAATCGGACATTCATGGGAAGATCTGAAAAGGTTTTGGTAACAATTCGAAAACCGGAAGTAGAAGATTCTTGAAAAAAAATCTTCTGTATATTATTTTTTGAAATTTTTTCTTGGTAATATTAAAGAAAATTAAATTCTCTATCTGGTACATTTAAATATTTTATTATATATTCCATAGATTTAGAGTAAAAAGAAATATAATATATAAAATAATCTGTTGTAATAAACTTTACAGCCGAAAGAATGCCATGGAAAATAATTGAAAATTTAAAATATTTGTATCTGACAGATAAATGTCAGTGTCAGAAATCCGGAGACATTACTGAAAACTTTTTCTGGGAAGTACATAAATAAATAAATAAATAAATAAATATTTCATCACATACATTATATTATTTCTTAATGTACCTATTAATAGTTAAATATTTAATATTATAGGTATATTACACACCCTTCTGAAATACTGTTAATTCCGACAATGAATTGGAAACATCACGAAAAATTAGAAGAGTAGGACAAAATAGAATGAATTTAAAATTAAACAATCTAATTATAAAGAATAGACATAAGTAGAATTTTTGGTGTAGAGTGTAGGTATACAAGAAATGTTAAATACATTAGGGCGCGAGCAGTCATGTGACTTTGTTGGCCTTGACAAGCAGATATGGGGGCCCATGTTAGAATGATAGCTAGTAATTGTGTATATTGTGTATATAGATGTAGAAATAAAATAAAGCGTTCAACATTTGGATTTGGCTACCAGTGACATCTATTCATTATGAAATACGAAATAAATTATCAGGAAATTATACTTTCAAACGGTAAAAATCTTGTAAAATTTGTAAACTTGGATAACGTTATAGTAAAATGTTATTTGTTATGTTACGGTTACATAACATTATTTTGTAATTATAACGTTACTAAAAACAATACTAAATGAAACGTTATTATAACGTTATCGGGTATCGTTACGTTACGTTTTCCGTCCCTGGTCAATATACATTTTTATTTAAACCAATTTTAGAATAATGAGAAGAAAAAAGAAACAATGTTAAATGAAAACTAGAATTGCATATTTTGTGAGTAACACCAACATTTTTGAATAATTAGTTAATTCGAAATGATCTTTTAATCCAACTGACCTTGCCTTTGTTCAAGGTAAGACGTAAATTCAACATTAGTAATTCTAACAGTTTTGTTGACCACGCTAAAAATAGCTAGTTTCACTTTGCTTGACATATAAACAAAACATTGCAATAAAAGAAAGTCATTTCTCTTTCACCGATCATGAATTTCAAAAAGAGCAACTTATGTTTTCATTAAAATGTATAGAAAATTTCTCAGCTGCATTTTTCTTAAACATAAATTTCACTTTTCTTCATATATTCGCTGCGAATAAATGAATAAATCAATTTGCACATACGGCGAAACATATCCGAACAAATCTAGGGGTGTTTGTTTTATTTACATCAACAGGAAGTTGATATTGCAATAAAATTCCTTGGTACAAACGCGCCCGTTTCATTTTACCGATTTCCCATAGGACATGCTCTAAACTGCGTCCGGAATTAAAATGTGCGCTTGAAAAATAACTTCGATTTGTAACTGTAATCGGGGATGGTGGTATATTGTCAAAAATAATAGATTAATTCGACAATATAAAGTTTCAATATGCTCGTTATTGAATAGAATAAAACGAACAAAAGAAAATAATCATGTAATATTTATCAATTTATCATGCAATAAAACGTTGAATAACATTTTTCCATGACCGATGGTAAAAGTCAATTACTATATCATTAATTCACGCTTCAAAAACTAGGGGCAAGTTTTGTGCGTTAGGTTAGGTCATTGTTGTTTTTACTTCCTTGTACGTAAGTAAAGGAAGTATTGTAATCGCGGAAAATTTCGGTTTTCAGATTTCAGCGGAAATATCCATTTTGATCATCCCTGAATCCATTTTGACTAATTTCGTCGTGACGTCTGTACATACGTACGTATCTCGCATAACTCAAAAACGGTAAGCCGTAGAAAGTTGAAATTTTGTATTTAGAACTCCTATACCATCTAGTTGTGCACCTCCCTTTCTGGTTATTACACAATTTCCAGAAGTGGCACTTTACATGAAGCCTATAATAGATTTTAATGAAAAACTGTTTTAAAATGTAATCCAAAACTTTTCAAATTTGGTATACAAGACTTTTATGTCAATCGAAATAACATAATAGATTTTGGTTAAAATAGGCTAACCGGAAGTGGTACATTACTTGAAGTTGTTAACAGTTTTTCTTGAATAAAATGATTTTATTTTGATTTTAGAAATAAATGCTTCAAATAACAATTTTAGAGAATTAATTTCTGCGTCTAGCACATTAAGTATTATTAAATTAGCCCTTTGTATAAGCGAGATATGTAAATTTGAAAATTATATCCTTTTTTGTTTTTGTAATAAAGCTTGCTATGGATTAGGACAAAAACAAAAAAAAAATGTTCATGTCAAATTATGTTAAATACGTGCAATTTTATGATTCGTACAATAACAAATATTATATTTTTATTTTGAAATTAGTCATATTCATTGTTGTAATCAAATATATCTTTGTTGTAATCAAAACTCTCTTTAAAAAGAACCGGGTTAGATTATGGTCGCTATATATCTTACTGTTTTGAAGTTAAAATTAATATTTTGTAATTTATTTATTAAAAAAATATGTATAGTTTAATAATCGTACAAGGAAGTCGTGTGGTGTCCACATCAGATTTTTTTTAAAGAAATATACAAGCTCTCAGATAAATGCCAGTGTCTCTCAGAATTACCACAATAACAAGGGATTCTCGTTGTCAACTGTATAACATATTTCAATTTTACACTAAGGGCTTCTCAACCTTTTTTGTCTGCCGCCCACTTGTCATATTTTAAAGCGATAAACAAATTGCATCAATTTGTTTATCGCACATCTAGATAATTCGCGATAACTTTAATGCAATATGAGTGTCTCGTATTTGAGGCTGATTAACAATAGTTATTTATGCTACAAGAGTGGTAATAGTATATTATTCAATGAGCATGTAATGTATGCTGTTACTCATGAGAATGAAGTTTGCATCACGAGCCGGAAGGCGAGTAATGTAAATAATTCGACTAAGTAATAGCTATTACATGCGAATAGAATATTATACTTTATCAACAACTGTCAAATAATAACGCATACTGCACCATTATAAAATCAGAAATAACCGAACAAATTTTAAAAAATTGTTTATTTACAAACATAAACAAAGTTGATCGCTAGGTATTTGTTATAACAAAATTATGAAGTGATTTGACATTTAGCAAAAAAAATTCAACCGACTATTCAGCTACATTTTAAGCTTCAGAAGAAAATAAAACTATAATAAATGAGAAAACTAGTATATTTTTGGCTTTTTATGTGGAAAAAATACTTATTAAAAGTAATTTGTTTGTACTCTTTGAAAGGTAAAATTTGGATGTGACAAAACGATTGAATAATATCATTCCATCGAACTGTAAATATTATTCAATTAGCAACAGTAACTAAGGTCATTAATTGATAAAAAAACGGTTGAATTATGGGTATATTATTTGACAGTCGTGGATAAATAGTATTTACCAATCGAGTTATACCTTTAAGCATTATTGGCATTCTTCACCGTTGTGCATCATATCTAATGTAAATAAAGTTGAAAAACACTTTTTTAGCCACGACTGTCAAATAATGTACCCATAATTCAACCTGTTTTTATCAATTAATGACCTTAGTTACTGTTGCTAATTGAATAATATTGAAAGTTCGATGGAATAATATTATTCAATCATTATGTCAAATTCAAATCTTACCTTTCAAAGAGTACAAACAAATTACTTTTAATAAGTATTTTTTTCACATAAAAAGCCAAAATTATAATAGTTTTCTCATTTTTTATAGTTTTATTTTCTTCTTAAGCTTAAAATGTAGCTAAATAGTCGATTTAAAATTTTCTGCTAAATGTCAAATCACTTCATAATTTTGTTATAACAAATATCTAGTGATCAACGCTATGTTTATGTTTGTAAACAAACAATTTTCTAAAAATTGTTAGATTATTTCCGATTTTATAATAGTACAGTATGTTATTATTTGACAGTATAGTATTCTATTCTCGAGTAATAGCATACATTATATGCTCATTGAATAAAATACTATTATTGAATGTCCAATCTATAAAGCTTATAGAGATTTTTATTTAGCTTCTTACTTAAAGAATAATGGCAGAATTGAGTTCTCCACATTGCTACAAAGCTTAACAACTGAGAAAATAAACGATGTTGTCTTTTATGTAATTAAAAGTTTATCTTTAAGAAGCTTCGCTTTGTACGAAATTATCGTTTGTTTATAACTTTGTAATTTACCCTTTTAGCTAATTCTGCTACTAGTAATTATTTTATTCACGGCTTATACGAGTATTATAGTTATAATAGTTTAGTTAATTTATATTTTCGTAATTCTTTTTCTTAATTTTGGATACTGTCGGTATTATTTTATAAAATTTTCTTAATATTAATTTATGTAAATAATATTTAATATAAGATTATGGTGTTATACTTGTGTAATTTTGAGTAATTAATCTACATCAATTTATTTTTTAGATTTTTTTCTGTTTGCACAATCTTTAAAATTATTCTCACTTCATAAGTTGTACTAACATGGTATCAAATAAACAACAATAATAATAATAATATATCAATCGAGGAAATGTTTGTCGAGAGAAGCGAGCGCTGCTAATTAAGTCCGAAACTGGTCAAAGATATGTCTTTACCTTTTGAGGTACATGTAAGATTTTTTCCACTCCCGATGATTTACTTTTTATCTTTGATACATTGAAGCAAAAGATCTTAGTATTACTTGGAAAATTTTGGAAGAGAAACACTGTCATCTGTGTCATTTGACAAGTCAAATATATGTGTAATGACGACAATTTGAAAGGACTTAAATTAAAAATGGTAAATTATGAGTATGAGAGCAAATAATTTCACACAAGTTTAAAATATCTAATCGTTGGTATTTAACAAAATAAGGACGTAAGGGTGCTGCGTAGGGATGTAATGTCCTGTCGTCAATAGAAACCGAGACCTTGACTGTAAAATGAAACTATGAATGAACATATATATGTTCCTACAATCGTTCTAAGAGCCTACTTATAGCGGTAGTGGGAAAAATATTTTAAAATTGGTTTTAATCGAAGATCTACTCTTTCTTCAATTTTCAATTATCAGATAAATACTAATAATTTCTGCCGCCCACCAAAAATCGGAAATCCCCCACATTGACAAATCCTGCGGTATATTAGCACAATTATAGTAAATAATATTTTGCTAATAACTAGATAACTATATTTATTTGTAATATTTCAAAATATTGTCATGCACAAAATTTGCAATATTTCCTTTTTCACAACAAAATCATTCAATAGTGTTATTGTGTTATTAAAATTTCACAATGACCAAATTATTTTCACAAGCCGGAATATTCCAATTCATCCATACGTAAACAATACAGACAATTATACTTCCGTCGGGTAATAGACGAACAAAAATAAAGCTCATTGCAGTGGAATAATTAATTGTAGCAGTCAGCAAATGCAAGCTGGCTGGATGTGAATGTTAAATATAGATGGCAGTGTGTGATCTGGCAAGGCAGGATCTACGCTACTCGTATAGAGAGATACAGACAAATCAGATTTGCACTTCCGCTTATGGATAATCAAATAAGAAGCCCTTTGTCACTAGCGAAAATGCATTCAGACTACAATAAATTTGTTGTGGAATGAATATGTATCACTATAAGGAAAACCTAATTTGAATATTATATACAAGAAATGCATAAGAGTTTCATGCAAATTTTATTGTAGAATATTTTGTTCATTATACAGAATCATTGGAAAACTTTAAAACTATCACCATTATTTTCATAGACTACTAAATAATAATATTTTATATTATATTAGGCGATGGGAAATAAACAATATGACATCTGGTGGCATTCTGCGGAACTATAGTTGATGGGATAAGTTATACACGTGACATTTTCTTGATTGTATAAACTCAAATGTTATCTATTATGTTTATAATATTTACATTTACATATGTAATATCTTTTAATATTATACACTTAATGTATAAATAGAATTAGTAAATGTCAAATTATCCCCTTTAAAAGCCACTTTGGCGCTACGATCTAATTTCCCATAGGATACCTTTATATACAGGATATGGTCATCGGCCAAGATCGCCGCCATTCGCGGGCCACTGTCAAACATACAGAATATTCATTTCTCTATTTATTTGTAAGAAACATGATATTATATTATAAAGGAATAGTAAATAATCACACTATGAAGCTATAAAGGTAATAAAAACTAATTTATTTAAGATACACAATTATTATTATGACAGATTTAGAGGTTATGTAGAGTATAGGATATAGGTTGATATTATCACATCTAATTTAATAACTGTAACTGTAGTTATTATTTACATAATAAGTATATATTCTTAACTTACCTTATAAAAATTTAAATGTTTGTGGGTAATATTAGTAATCATAATTAGTAAATAGTAAATAAAGGTAAATAAAATAAAAGTATTACTTACACTTTAAATAAATATTAAAAGTATATCTAGATGTGTTTTTCATTAAAATAAAACAACTAGTCGACGAAAATACATAATAATTTGCGTAACAATAACACATTTGACATTGGCCCGCAAATGGCGGACGAAACGGGAGCCACATCATGGCCATTCCCTGGATATAGAGGTACCCTAATTTCCCAACACTTATAATATAATTTTTAGGCAATACCTTGGCTGCCGACACCGATTCCCATATCTGTATCATCACAATTATTTTTTCCTATTTTGCATTAACAAAGTGAATTTTGTACAACTGTTTTTATCAAAAACCGTGATACAATGAAAAATTTTGTATAAAGATTTTTTGGGGATTTTTGTTAGTCACAGTCTAAGTGTCAAATAATTATCTTTCATTTTAGATGTCATTACTCATGAAAAATTGCTGAATTTAGATTTTTTATAGTAAAATATTTATATCAAACAATCAAGCACTCCTTTAAATTAAAATTCAAAAAAATTATTTGTAGATTCATAACATAATAAATATAAATTATAACTCTAACCTAACTTGTAAGTAATTGTCAAAATGTCAAAGTAAATTATTATTTTAATGTTTATTGAAACTGTTAGTGTTACCAACTTTGATATTTTAATATTTCTTTCAATAATAATTTTAACAAGAGTAAAATAATGCGAAATACGAAAAATAGTATGAAAAACACGTATTACAATGTCCATTTGTAATACTCGTACTTTGCGTAACTCGCCTACGGCTCGATTACGCAAAATGTACTCGTATAAGTATCATTGTAATACTTGTCTTCCAATATACTATTTGCATAAAATTGTAAGATGATGATTTTGAACTTGGCTATTTCTGTAATAATATAACCTAACGCATAAAACGCCAGTTCATATCTGCACCTAAGGCAATGCCTAACTTTTAAACTATCAGTAATTAAGAAAATTGTTACAAAAATACAAGGATACTCCCATTACCTATCCAATGGTATACAATAGTTATTTGTTTAACTAGGCGCTAAAATATCAGATATACAGCAGAGGCTGCCGCTTCATGCTGCCGAAGCTGTAAATCTGTGTTTAGTGCCGTGATGAATACAATATTTTTTGCTGATTTTAGAAATAATTTGAATTTATTATTTTTATTACCTATTTTGAAAGTATGTAAATAGCAATAGTAGGCAGTAAAAATATTTTTACTGCCTAGGCAGTAATATACAACTTCGGTTTATAAGGCCAGCTTAGATATGTTTCTTTGTCAAAAATTCGTATAGGTTACTAGATAATGACGAAAAATGGATTTTGGTAAGAATTTAATATAATTCTTGAACAACTGATAAAAGAAAATTGTGTGAGATAAAAAATATATATTTCTATGATGTACAGATGGCCAACAGGAGTCGGTAAGATAAATACAGGGCGTTTTTTCCTTAGACCTGTTTTCGAGTATTTCACACGTGGATGCCCTGCGCTCTTAATGATGTCACCAAGAACCATCCCGCAAGATATTTCGGGCTATTTTGTGAATTTGTCGATTTTTAGAGAAAATGGATGTGCGTGTGTGTGCTCTTTGAATTTTTTGTACGATAACGAAGTGTAAATACTAAATGTTTTGTACGAATGTATTTTGTGTACATGGTATGTACTAATCTGTCAGATCTTACTGTAAGTGTGATAATGTCCATGTTATTTTATACGTATTTTTTTTATTACTTGTTATAGACCCTGAAGACGGTGCAAGGGTGCACCGAAACGTCGGTGTTGTAAAAATAAATGCCGTTTGACTGAGATTTCGAGTAATTGTTAACACCTTACAAATTTATTTAAAACGTTCTCTCTATGATACGTTACATTATTACATACACCATACACCACTTGTAACTGCAATAGTCCACCCTTATATTAAATTCTTATTCAATCCACCCTTTATAATTTCAATCTCAATCCACCCTATTGAATTATCTTGATGATTTACGAGCGAAACCAATATCACATGTAACGATTCTTCTATTCTAAACATCATCCCTTATGTGGGGACATGTTCACTTTGGCTTCTTACCACATTAGCTCGGGGGGGTTGGTTTCCGTACGTGATATGTAAGGGAGGTTGGGGATTGTACCCCCGTGCCCGTGCAGAGGGAAGCTACAAGAGTTTCATAAAGTATTGGCGTAAAGCAGATAAGGGAAAAAAGAAAAGTTTTCTGATAAGAAATGAAGTCGAACATATTAAATTTTTTTGTAAGGAAATTTAGATTTCACACTGAGATTTGTAAATATAATACAAAATATGTTTAAAAGCTTATTCAGAATTAAAATCTACCTAGTACAAGACTAAAATCAATAACATTTTTATTTTATTTTACGAAAAAACGCAAAATTGAATTCGTAATTTACAGCATATTTTAGAATAATGTCATGGAAACCAATTGAAAACAAAATTAAAATTAAAATGTTTGTAACTAATAGATGTCAGTGACAAAAATCCAAGGACATTACAGAAGATTTTTTCTGGGAAGTACATATATTATATTATTTAATTGTACTAATAATTAAATATTTAAAATTATAGGTATACCCTTCAAAAATACTGTCAATCCCGACAATGAATTGGAAACAGTTCGAAAAATTAGAAGAATAGGACAAAATTTCTTCATAGAATGAATTTAAAAATAAAAAATCTAAATATAAAGAATAGATGTAGTAGAATTTTTGGTGTAGAGTGTAGGGTATACAAGAAATGTTAAATACAATGAGGTGCGAGCAGTAATGTCACTTTGTTGGCCTTGACAAGTAGATATGGCGGCCCGTATCAGAATGATAGCTAGTAATTATGTACATAGATATCAAATATTATAATTTTTCATTCTAAATTTAGTGATTTTTCAATTCCATGTATATTTTCCTCCACTAGTAAATTTCACACTCCTGGTGACAAATTAACTACGTGAATTTAGAAAATCTTGAAATTTTATATGAAAAATTCTGACATATGACATCTATGTACATAATTACTAATTGTCATTCTGACACGGGCTCTCATATCTGCTTGCAAGGCCAACAATGTCACATGACTGTCCGCACCCTATACTTATGTAAACAAAAACGGAAGTAGCGAGAGGTATTGTGCTGGCCACAATATATATGTATGTTTTTTACTGTTTTACGCATTAATGAATGTATAATCATATATTAATTCACCATTTTCTTTTATTTGAAGTGCTCAGTGAAAAATTGGTAAAATTGCATATTTTTTTTTTTATAAAAATTAGGTAATTAATCGCCATTATTAACATACTTGTTAGCTAAATAACTATCAATGTTACTGTAAAGGTGTAAAGTACTTCTAAATGAAATTATTATTACTATACTGCATTTGGTTTAAGATTGCAATGGTGGATGGAGCTTGACGAGAGTATACAATAACCGAAACATTCAAACACATTATTTGGAGGTGGAACATCTTCAGTATCATTAATTTGTGGATCATTTAGATGATGCGAAATTGCATAATTAATAAAAAAAAATTGACAATTTGACACTTGACAGCTTGATAGGTGATGTGTCTTTTGCATTTAAATTAACTTTTTACGTTATATTATTAGTTATTTACAAGTGACCCAGTTGTTTGCCGCTAAAATGCGGGACATGTTATAAAAAAAAAAAACGTTTAACTCGTTTATATAGATATGATTTTCATACGGCCGAATTCACCATTCCTTAATCAAGATTTGATCCGAAGATCAACGCTGATTCTAAATTAATCCAATTCACCATTAAAAATCAAGCTAATCTAATAATTATAATCAATGATCAACTGATTCGTCATATTCCATGAATCAAGGACTGATCACATCTTAATTCTGACAATTGTAGCTATGGCAGGAGTCTGGCTGTTGCAGTCATTTGTAACTTTGTCTCATGATTCTTCTTTATCTTTAGTTAAAAGCGCTATATTTAAAATAAATAAATAAATTTATTATCACGGCATATCATCCATTGCTGGGTGTACTAATCTGCTTTGTACACAGATGTCAGTAATGATGATGAAATATTTGTACCGTGCGGGCGTTTACCAGGCGTCACCTCAAGTGCAATCATTGCTGGCGTGCACAGTGCACTACAGGGGTAAATTTTGTGCCATTTAAAATTCGAAATATTTGGCGTCGGTTGGGATCGAACTCGGTTCCCCAGATTCTCGACTAGACACTCAGGCACGCGGCCACAGACCCCAAAACATAAAATGTATTTTATAAATAAATTTAAAACTTACATATTTAATATTTTTTAACGAAAAGTGCAATTACCACTAACAAAATGACATGACAGTTACATTAACTGTCAAAAACCAAAACAAAACTGTGAATCTGTTGATCATGATTCCTTGATTCAGAAATTAAGGTGGAGAATTAGAACATATTATGTTGATCTACGTGCAGCTTAATTCCAATCAGCTGATTATTAATCAACGGAATAATGGTGAATTCGGCCTTTAGTTTATTTAATTGTGCGTCATTCAAATGTTTTGGACCTATATTTTTACATATTAATATAAAAATTGAAAAAAATATACGTTTGATAAATCGATTGAAAATATTTAAAAAATCTTATTCCAATTAGAGAAAACAGCAACTTCTTTCCACTTCGAAATGATAAAAAGTTAGGAAAAGGTTCAATCCGGGACACTTTCCGGGACAGTTTGCAATGCGGGACAAATGATTCAAATCCGGGACAGTCCCGCGCACTCCGGCACGTCTGGTCACTTAACCCTATACCATGCTACACTGCATTCTTAATCCAAATACAGTATAATAGGATCCTCCACCATAGAGTAACAAATTAGAATATAAATAAATAAAATAAATATATCATCACAACATATTACCCATTGCTGGGTATGCCAGTCTACACAGATATCGATAATGGATAATTTATATTAAAATTTTAAAAATAATAAGGACAAGGGCTTTAATTTTTTTTTAAGTGAAAAATAAAAGTAACATTCTTAAAAAAAAATGAACCATAGATGTTCTCAATAATTGTAGAGCAACTCTCGTAATAACATATTTTAATGACGATTTCTCCTATTTTAATGACAATTTCTGAGTATTGTAATTATTATTACAGGAACAAAATTAATTTATCTTAAATATAATTATTGGCAATAAAAACTGAAATCATATTTTTAATTTAGTATAAAATTAATTCTAATGACAGCATATAACAATCTTTAATAATTTCCTTAAAACATTTATTTACGTTCTCTCGGAAAAGAATTTTAATTCACCGTATTTTAAGTCTTACAATAAGCAAACAGTAAACTTTCAAGTAAAATAACACTAATCTTGTGTGAGTTGGCTGTGTGAATAAACAAGTGTACGTCGCTTCGTCGCTGCACAGCCAGAGTTGATTTTCATTTTCTATGTGAATATGCACGAAACAAAAGACGTACGCTCATCTGCTGATAACGTCACACCGTCACATTATTTCTGCGCTGTGTACATTCACAGGAAATGAAATGAGAAGTATTATAGAGTGACACTTTTGTAAGGACGATATAAGGGTGATTTTCCTGTATCAGAGGGTTGAAGTTTTGTTTTGACAGAGTGTACTCGGTCACGTTGAGTGGAGTTCATTTCAGTTGCTGTGGAATGTTTCCGACAGCAAGGAATTGCAGTTTTTTATACTTTGCAGTTTTTTGAATGTTTCTATTAATTTTCTCGAGTTGTAAATAAAATAAATATAGCTTCAAGACTTCAATTACGATTACGTAATGCGTTTGCAAGTGACAGTTTGATAATTTTCTTTATAAATATTTTAGATTAAATTGTATTTAATATAATTTTATAATTACTGAAACATTTAAATTCAAAGGCTGGTAGTATGAGTATGAACAACTGATTAAGGGTAATTACTGAGCAGTTGACTAGCATTGTTTCATCCCTGTGAATCAGTTATGGATTATTTTAGAGCAAAATACTTCGAATAAAAGATGCGTACAATTAATTTTTGTATAACAGTTATTTGAAGTGTTTTTCGTTAAAATAATGCGTAAACGATTAACAAAGATAAAACAATGCTAGTCAACTTCTCGCTAAAGCTGGATTCAGAGATTGCGTAGTAAACATAGCATAGAATAGCACAGAAAAACATAGAAAATGAACATACGGAAAAGCGTGTACTGATTCAGAGTTACAGACATAGCATAGCACAACACAGCAAAACATGGGGAATTGGTCATATTTTATTTCGAAGCTATGTTTTGCCATGTTCGGCCATGTGCGCTATGTTTCGTGAGTATTCGTAGTTACAACACGCCTACTTCTGCAGCGCGTTAATGTTGACAACTTGCTGACATTTGTTTTGAAGTTTGGTTAAGACAACTTTTAAGTTATTTTGTATTGCAGTTGTGTTTATTATAGTTATTTAAGAAGTGACAGCTAAATAAAACTTGTGAAATCAGCAACAAATAATACTGACATGAAGTTTTCTACATACAACAGTTCTATGTTTTCTGTACAATCTCTGAATTGGTTTTAAGTTTCTATGTTTTCCTGTGTTGTGTATTCCTATGCTGTGTTTACTACGCAATCTCTGAATCCAGCTTAACTCTTAATCAGTTGTTCATACTAGCAGTAACAGCCAAAGGGTGATACTATTCATGTTTTACAGTTATTAAAAAAAAAACTAAATATTCTATTCTCTTTGTTTAAATACATGCTCAATTTTTATAACTTGTCAAAGTAGGAGTCTACGAGTCAAAATATTTAAGTATACTCTATTTATCTACACCATCATTTATAGAAGGTGTCTTATTTTCGATATTTTTTAAGGTATTTCGGATAATATGAACGACAGAGCAAAAAAATGCAAATCCAAATTTTGACAGCAATATTTAATTACTCATTTGACATTACGTGTCGAAGCGATATTCGGGCCTATTCTGTAACTCAGTGGTTAATTTTTAACAATTGGTTAATAGTATATTACATCAGAGGTGGGATGTTTCATTACAGCCGAGGACTTATGTATATTACCGAGAGGCGAAGCCTCGAGGTGAGATCCAGCGCGAGGCTGTGATGAAACTCCCACACAGGTATGTATACTATTTTATTCACAATCATCCTCTTTTTAAATCAATAATTTTCAAAATAAATCAATGAATTATAACCTGTAATTTTATTAATATTTTTGACAGCTGTATTAAAATTTGTTTAGCCTACTTTATTATAGAGATCTATAACAATGTTGCTAGGCAACCCTTTCATAAATATTTCCAACCCGTGGGGTGGAAGTGAAATCTGATATTTTCATACGTAATATAACAAGTGATATGATTATCATCGATGATATTGTCGAGTGAAACCGAGCTGCAGATTTCACGAGTCGGAAGGACGAGTTGAAATGTGCTGCTTCGGTTTCACGAGCAATATCTTCGATTATTAATCATATCACGAGTTTATATTTAATGAGAGAATATAATGAATTTTTGCAATCTAACCTAACCTAACTTTTAATATACATATTCATATTGTATTAAAACATGGTAGTGCTTACGAGTTTTATTTAATATTTCGGAGTTTGAATTATTGTTATTATTTCATTTTATACTCAAAATTAACTGTCAATGTCGTAAATAAAGAAAACAAATCCCTTAGGAACGACTATAAATACGGTGTTTATTTCCTTGTTTTTTATCATCGGTGTGATAAACGCGTAGCTAGGGAGATTCTGAATGTTGATTGGCGGAAAACATGTCACGTGACTAAGGAATTATATTCTCCACCCAAGATATTATCATTACAGTTAGGAATGACGTATTTCCCAACTTCTAAAAGGTTTAGAATCGACATTTTACTATAATGATTGTGAATAAAATTTTATCCAATAGATATTGATTTGATAACTAACCTATAAATCCATTTTCTGTTATATGTCAAAACACTTGATTGGATCAATTTTTAGACAATCGTTCAAATTAACTACTGAGTTACAGAATAGGCCCAGTGAATTAAAAAAAAAAATCGCGGCGTATTACCCATTGCTGGGTGTGCCAATATACTTTGTACTACTTAGATATCGGTAATGATGATAACATATTAGTACCTTGTCCCCGTGTCGGCGTTTACCAGACGTCACCTCACGAACACTCATTGTTGTCGTGGAGAGTGCATCACAGAGAAGAGTCATTTTTTTGCCAATTAAAATTAGAAAAATGTTTTGGTCGGAATCGAATCTGGTTCCCCAGATTCGCGACTCAGGCACCTACACGACTATGAGACCATATTAAATAACTGAGAGAAACAAATTCGGGCATTAAATTTAGTAATTTCATACGACAAATTATGATAAATAGATTCGCCAATTCTTTTGGCGTAGGGCTCGTATAATCATCCAGGGCTATGCTCAGTAATATTAAAAATAATAGTGACCATCTTTTGTTACTTTTTTTTTTAAACTATTTTTGTTGAAACAGACTCACTTTGGAAGGCTGACTGCTGCTTAATTTGTTATATGAATAGTTCCAACTTTCGTCGCCTGCCACAATGTTATAAACCAGATAAACGAATTTGCGGGCAAAGCGTAACACGAGAGTGGCTACCAAAAACTAGGGATTTTTATACTAATAAATTGGCATTACTGTTCTCTACGAACTGTCAACTTCTGAGTGTATTCTACAAAAGAATTAGCAATGATATTTATTTAATGTAGATACTAATTAAATGTATGTATTACTATTTGAAAAAGGAAAAGCAGAATTCTAAGAGAAAAAAAAACTTGTTTGATATATAAATTGATTTTTCTTTATCTCATCTATGCAGTCGATCGGTTTTAGATACATTAAAT
This sequence comes from Harpalus rufipes, assembly GCA_951394225.1. Classification (NCBI taxonomy): domain Eukaryota; kingdom Metazoa; phylum Arthropoda; class Insecta; order Coleoptera; family Carabidae; genus Harpalus; species Harpalus rufipes. The sequence goes on along the minus strand of OX596274.1, from coordinate 40,722,633 downwards.
AAATAAAATAAATCGAGAAACCAGTTCCGAATTCTGGAAAAATGTAGTATACTACCTGAATGATAAAAAATATTTTCTATTTTCTCTGTTTTGTAATTCAAATATCACATTCTATCACGCATGTTGATGTTAGAAGGAGCTTTATTCTTAAACGATTTTTGGCGATATTTTGTCATTTGAGATTGGCATGACTGTAATAAATACATTAAATATCTAAGCAACGGACAGAATAAAAAATATAAGTCACTGTCACCAACCTAATAATTCTATCAAATTTTCCTTAATAGAAATTATTAATTATTTTTATGAAAAAATAATATACGAGTAAAAGAAAGTCTCAACAGAGAAAATACTATATAAAACACACGTTACAGAAGACTATTCAAGCACTCGTGCGTTCGTCCACTCACCGCTGCGCGCTTGTGTGCGAATTTGTAACTCGTGCTAGAATACGTTGCCTTATGTAACTTACTATTCTGTTTCGCAATTAGAATGATATATTCTAGCGCGGAAGCATCTGCATTGATGCTAGAAGGAGCTTTATTTTTAAACGTTTTTTGGTGACATTTTGTTATTGGATTGGTATGATTGCACTAAATACACAAAATATCTTGGCAACGGACAGAATAAAACATAAATCACTGTTACTAACCTAACTATTCCGTCAAAAAAATACCCTAAAGGAAATTGTCAAAAAAGAGAAAGTAGTAGTATAAAAACTCGTTATAGAAGGCTATGCATGCACTTGTTCGTTTGCGCACTCGCTGCTACGCGCACGTGTCTGAATTTCATACTCTTGCTTGAATAGATTGCTTTCTGTAACTTATGTTTTAATATACTATTCCCATGTCACCGTGAGTAGTTATTTTTTATTCTAGATTGCGAAATGTCACTTTTGCATTCGAAAATGTTTTTTTTGCGAGCACAGTAGCTAAAAATTGTAATAAATTAAATTGTAAATACATAATCATAATAGATTTGTATGAACACAAAAAATTGAAAAGAAGACGTATAAATAATTTTAATACATGTCAGGAAAAATGATACATCTTTCTCCTTTGCTGTATAATACTATTAAACAATATAAAAAAGTTATTAAATATAGGTAATATTAATGATCTTAATTCTAAAACGTTGGACAACTGACAGCCGACAATTTTTCGCTATTGTTTACTTGGTTCTCGTTTTGGCCAATCAAAAAGCAGGAAACATGATTTTAAATCTGTAATCCATTCTTAATTAAAATTAACTGTAAATTATTACCTTTTGTCTTTTGTTTATAAAATTTATTCGTTAATAAACGCCTTCTTTGATCTTTTTTACTGCGTATTCATTTTTAAATTCCCGTGTAATTATGAATAAATACAACGAGATTGTGTTAATTCATTCATTTTTGCTCCATAGCGACAAATTGTAGCTAAACAGCGTAAAGTTAGAATTACCTTGCGTAGGTTAAAAGTAAAATACCAACCTGAACTAATTGAAGTGAAATTTTTCTATGTGATTATGTGTATGTACTTTCGCTGTACATATTCATTATATAATTATATTGATATAAGATAATATTGGGGTTTAGTAATATTGTAAAAAAGAAATTTAATATTTGGTAAAATTGCTATTTGTGAAAGAATTTTATTTACTACATTCCAGAAAAATAAAATACTAGGTACGAAAATCAATAAATACCTCTAATGGTATTGAAGGAACACAACAATGAAGGAAAAATGTAAAGAAAATTATTAATATGTCCTGTTTTCAATTTTTTCAAAACGTTATAGAAATCTATTATTTTACAATAATACGCTACAATTTACAAGAATTATTTATTCAAAACTTATTCATTATAGGTTTCCTAAAATGCTTATCCAACTAAAATATTTTCACAGGAATTATACTTCCTGTTAAAACGGAAATAGCCCCTAACTTTCTTAACCACGTTATATCTTTTATTACATCAATAAAACGAACATAAAATTTTACATATGTCAGGTTCAGTTCGATTAGGTTAAACTAGGTTAGTTTAGATTACTTGAAGAAAGAACTGTAATTTCAAATAATAAAATGTTAAAAGCTTTTAAAATTTAACATTAAAGATTTTTATGGTTTATAAATTGTAGATTAACAGTGTTTTTCTACGAGGGGATTGATAAATTCACGACCTAAAACAAAGAGGGCAACAATAAATAACTGGTCATTAGTGTCCCTGCGAAGTTAATCCGCCAATTTGTGAATTAATTGGATTATTTTGAATTAATGTGTCATGTGTGCAATGGGTTTTTTTAAAAATGGAAAAATAGATCACTGCTCAGAGATTAAATATCTGCACAAAAATGGCTTACCACCGTAGCAAATTAATGAAAATACGGCAAATACTTCGGGAACCTTCTATCCATTATAAACAACGATAAAAAAGGAGGCAGCTGCATTTAAATGCATGGTAGGGAAAGCATTAAAGATGATTTTCGCAGTGAAGAAAACATCAATTTGATTCACGATATGGTCATGGCAAATCGAAGAATCAATAAATAGCAGAGGCTGTCAGCATCGGGTTCAAAACATTCTGACCAATAAGTTAGGAATGACAATTTTTTTGCGAATTCTGACGGTTGATTAGAAAAGTGTTTGTTTTCAGACGTCATTCGATTTGCTGCGTTATTATGAAGCTGATCTTGATATTATGGTTATGGAAAGATTTGTTACTACAGGATGAGACATATGTTCACCATTATCAGCCTGAATAAAAGCAACAGTCTAAACAGTGGAAGCATAGATGTTGACCACCTCCCAAAAAAGTCAACGCACACGTTAATTAAAAAATCAATTAAATCATAAATTTAGCGGATTAACGTAAACTTCGCAGAGACCACTAATGACATTTCACATGACCTTACAAAAAATAATTGTGTGTCTATACTTCATTTCACGTAAGAAAATAGTAGATGGCGCTTGAGAGCCGACCGTTTTTATATGCATTAAATTAAATAAATAATTTAAATTCGTCAAACCAAACTTTGCAAATAATAACTATTTCTATCGGTAAAAATGTACAAGATCTGTATATAAAAAATTACAACGAAACATGGTTAAACATCACTTAATTCTGTAGATTTTATTTGGTAAGTGACAACTGACAGGTGATATTTTTTTCGTTTTTGTGAACTAGGTTTGCATTCTAACCAATCAAGGTGCAGAATTCATATCCCTATCTAAACGAAGCTATTTTCTTACGTAAAATGAATAGTACTATTTTTATTTGAAATATTTTTCAAGATTACGATATTTGTTTGTTGGATATTTGAAAATTAAAATTTTGAACAAAATCAGTTTTTATTATTATTTAGTAGCATATGACAATTTTTAGCAAGATAGTCTCCCAAAGGCGAAGCAGATGTCCTATTGAACCGAAGTCGTATCGTTGTTAATGTTTCCGAGATATCCATGATGGCCGTCGAAATCAGGATACACTGTATAGCATATAGATTTTTATACAGGGTGTTGACTGCGACACGAGAATAAAATCCTATATAAGATCTGTTAGAATGTTGATATTCATTCGTTTATATCGAGTCGTTGATCAAGTTTTCCACGTACGCGTGTCAAATTCAATAAATAATTCAATAAAGCTTCATATTATTTATTCTGTTTTATTGTTCCTGTTTTATATATATTGTATGTGTTTATTGTTTACTGTGTTATCTGCGTTACGTTCAATATATTCTCGTTTATTACTTCGTTGTTGTGTCTTATTTTACCTATCTTGCAAATGCCTCGATTTAATAAGATCAATAGACAAAATTAATTTTGCATGCTCTATAACGGCAGAAATTAGGCAGAAAATCACCCTAAAAATAACTGTAGCTATGGAATTAAAACTAAAAATTAACAAATGTTAGCGATTTATCTGTTAAGCTAGGTTAATTGATTTTTATTATTATTAGTAAAAAATTACTTATTTAAATTAATAGAATAATACCTAATAAAAATATATTAACCTAACTTTACAAGTAAAACGTCAAACATTTGTTAATGTATCTATTTCAATTCCGTGGCTATCGATATTTTTGGGGTGATTTTCGATATTTTCATACCTAATTTCTGTCGTTACAAACAATGTAAAATTAATTTTGTTTATTGATTGAATTTTAAACTCTACAATTTGAAGCATTTTTACAAAAATAATTAGGGACGTAGGAAATTGCGAAAATATAATTTTACATGTTATAGTCCTATGTTCCGGTGTCGCGGTAAACACCTTGTATAAGTACAGGGTGTTTTCAAACTTCAACTTCAACTACTGACCAAAATAAATAAAAAAAGCTTAATTAGCATGCTATCTGGAAAACTATGAGTTACGATATTGATTAAATGAGACTTTTTCTTTACCTTTGAGAGGCCATGATGTTAGATGTGTTTTTTTTAAAAAAATCACATAATAAAGTAAAATATTGAGGCGTTCTTGACCAATATTTAATTTTCAAATAACTTCTTTCCTATTAGAAATTGAGAAAAATATTTCATATACAGTTTTATTGTATTTTCATAGTCCATTACTCACATAGACAAAATTTTGTTCAATTAGTATATCTTTCTCAGTTTTTCTTCAATTCTAATATAAAATGGATCTCTTTCTCGGAAACAGTTGAAGCTCAGAACTATGTTGATTTGTACTCATATTGGTCAGTACTATATGCCCTTAAAGTTTGTACCCGTAACTATGAAATATCCTTCTGTATGTATGTATGTATGTAGGTATGTGGAAATAGCAAAATAACTTCATCTTTAAATCACCATCCATTACCACACCAATCACATCTTTACACATTTTTGCACCCAATACTATTTTATCACCACCATCAACACCACACGCATTCCGTTACCCCATTACTACATCGCTGCTCGCTTCATTCACAGATCCAGTTCCCCACTCGTGTGAGTATGTGTGGCGCGCTCATTTCCACGTGAGTCCCGCGGACGAGTGGAGCTAGTGGAGTGCGTTTGTGACGTGAGTGACCTGGTGCCATGGACAGCAACTCCGTGTCGCCCATGCCGGACACGGCGCCCATCGCCGAGTTCGACAAGAGCCCCCCTACGCCCCCCGAAGAGACACTGCCCATGGATGACCTGCCGCCGCCTCCAGGGGGATCGGTCCATGGGGATGATACCAAAGAGTGAGTACACGATTGTTTATAGTTTTTAATGTGTTTGGTAGTGATATAATGCTTGGTTTTAAATGCTTTGTAGTTTAGTGGTGGTTTTGTTTTTAATTAAAGTAAATGGGATACTAGACAGTAGTACAGGTGTCAAAATTTTATGTAATGTTAAGTGGTTATATCCGTTTTACACGGGTAGAAAAGGGACACTCTAGAATTATTGAGAAAACGGCATATGGTTCATATTTTTCAGAATTTTATTTTAAATATGTTTAAAGTAGTTCCCATCAACAATATACACTTTTGTTTCCTTCCATTTCTTAAAAGCTCTCAAACATTTTTTTTAAAATACTTTTAAAGTTTGAAATTAAACTAATTTGTGGGAGACTTAAAAAGCTGTCAAAACAATTTCAGGCAAACTTAAACTATTAAAGCTGTCAAATTAAAAATTATGATTCGAAATTTTTCCGTATTTCCACTTATACAACTGATATCGGTAAAAGAGCACTTATTGACCGCTATGCTTATTACGTTATTGTACCATCAACGCACGAAATTAAAAAAATAAGATTTGAAAATGATTTTGACATATTAAAAAAAATTAGTGATCATTTTTAAAGTAAGCTTTGATCGCTGTTTTTATGTATTTACCGCCTCGCCTCTTGATCGTAAGTAATCACAATCATTTAACTGATCAGTAATTTGTAAATAAAATCTACTGCCTTGGAAACCCTATGGATAAACATTAAAAAGAACCCGATCGTACAAAAAATTTATTAACTACATTCTAACTTAACTTTCGCAACTCAATTAAATAACGGTCTAATGCCCAACACCGCTGACCCTTAAATTTGAAACTAGGCTTAAACAAAAAAATGCAAATCGACATTATAACATTATGTTTCGATACGATATTGTCAAGTTAAGAAATACTTAATCACTTAAAATTTACGTGTCATCGGTGCAACCCGGTATAAATTATTGATAGTGCCTGTTTTTTTTCCACAGCATACCTAATTTTCTTTATCTCAATAATTCTTTCGTGATTCTCGAACCTTTATTAACTAGCGGTCGTACCAAAATTGTTAACTCTTAACATTTTCATTCACAAGGCCTTCTGCCCTTTGGATCATCTTAAGCATATCTTCCCCATGTACGTCAATCATCCTTTCCGGAAAAAAATCGTGCAGGATCTCATTATGGCATTACGTTTGTATAATATTGTTTCAAAATATAGAGTCATTCATTGATATGTACTCGTATTTATTAAAATTTATTGGAAAAGAAACATCAATTTTCAATTATAATATTCTTTTAAAAATTATTCAAATATGTACGAGTATACATGATTGTATGTATATTTTCAATTTGTATAAATTCAATGTTTTGATAGTTTTTATAACTTAAAACACCAATAAAATGTTTTACTGCATATTTGAACGTAATAGTATTTTGAAAGACACGTATTACAATGATCGTTATGGTAATACGAGTACAGTTTGCATAATCGAGCTGTAGACGAGTTACGCAAAATACGAGTATTACAAATAGTTATTGTAATACGTGTTTTTCATACTATTTTTCCTATTTTGCATTTATTCTCTTTTATTTCAAAATTATTGTTGAAAGAAATATTAAAATATCAAAGTTAGTAACACTGACAGTTTCAATAAACATTTGAAGTTTAATTTATTATGACATTTTGACTACAGTTACTTACAAGTTAGGTTAAAGTTTAAATTTATGTTTATTATGATATGAACCTACAAATAAATAATTTGAATTTTAATTTAAAAGAATGCTTTACTGTTTGATGTAAATACTAAAATGAAAAATTTCTATTTAATACTTAGACTAAGTTACCAACTTCACAATTTGAAGAATTCCGAAAAATATTTGTACAAAATTCTTCATTGTAACTCTGTTTTTGATAATAGTATATTGAAAGACAAGTATTACAATGATCCTTATTGTAATACGAGTACAGTTTGCGTAATCGAGCCGTAGGCGAGTTAAGCAAAGTACGAGAGTATTACAAATGGACATTGTAATACGTGTTTTTCATATTATTTTTTCTATTTCGCATTAATTAATATATTAAAATATAAAGGTTGGTAACACTGATAGTTCCAATAAACATTTGAAAAATAATTTACTTTGACATTTTGACAGTTATAAGTTAGGTTAGAGTTATAATTTATATTTATTATGTTATGAACCTGCAAATAAATTATTTCAATTTTAATTTAAAGGAGTGCTTTATTGTTTGATATAAATATTTTACTATAAAAAATCTAATTTCATTTTTTTTGTGAGTAATGACCGGTAATGACAACTAAAATGAAAGATATTTATTTGACACTTAAACTAAGTTACCAACTTAAAAATTTTAAAAATCCCCAAAATCTTTATACAAAATTCTTCATTGTATCACTGTTTTTTTATAAAAACAGTTGTACAAAATTCACTTTATAAATGCGAAATAGGAAAAAACATTTGTACAAAATTCACTTTGTGACACGAAATAGGAAAATATAATTATTAAATATGGTTCTCTTTACTCATACTTTGAAAGTTTAATTTATGAGACAAAGAAATGCAATCAATAAATTAATAAATTTTTGGCACGCATTTTGAGAATTTAATGTTAGTGGATGAATGGTACCTACAACCATTATGGTATAACAATATTGATCAAAATAGGTAAATATTAAGATATTACAAACAATATATTTTTATTCTTATCTTTAGACAGAACTAAATAATATTAAATTTCGAAAAAAATATAAATAAATATATCATCCCAGATTCAGGTTTATTACTCATTTCTGGGTTTGCCAATCTGCTTATATTCGCTGTAAAAGAAAGAGCACATGAGTTACTTTTGTGCTTTTTGAAAATTGGAAATAATACATATATAAAATATAACTTAATTCATTACATTTATGTATGTATAAATTTGAAAATATTTGATATAATCTAAATTATACTCGTATTCTTGTTGTTTTGTAAAAAATATACACATTTCATTTTTATTTTTTAAATCATTCATATTTATAAAGGAAAATTTAAAATACATACGTTCAAAATAAAACATTGAGTAATAGTTCATTTTATTATTACCTAGACAGAATGGCAGAAAAATAAGTCATGTTTCATTATAATAAAAGTTCATACTGCACATTTGTTTTATATGTTGCAGGGAAAATAAATAAAAATTATGTTTCTATAAGAATGACTTTTACAATGTAACATTTCTGCTATTACATATATGTATTCTGTTTTGTATATATCAAAATACAAGCTGGTAGACGTATGAGAGTATTTTTTACTTTAATTGAATGAGCAGTTAATCATTTAGAAGCATAACATTTTAAGATGTAATTGTTTTGTGTATTACAAAGTTATACAACAATTAAATCAGTTCACATTCACATACCCACAACACTAAAACTAAATTGAGTTCGTTGAATGCTTCGTTCATGTCTGTTACAGAATATATTTTTCTAAAGTTTTTATATATTATAGAAATATGTGAAACAAAAATGATATTAATATATGATGACATACCCATTTATTTTCTGTTGATCTTTTATTTATGGGTCTTATTAATGTATAGAAAAACTTCTATTAATAATCCGCTATGAATGAATGATGTTGATTTTCTATTAATAAATAATTATAGAATAAGTAATCAGAGATACCACTACTAATATTTATTTATGTATCAAGGCACCGAAGTTCTACTTTGTATCACGTATGTGGAAAATAAAACATATTAGTGATATAAAGGAACTTCAGTGTCGAGGTGCATATTAAATTTTATTTGAAATCGCAAAATTGCGAAAATGAGAGGAATATTTATTTTTATAAGTTATGTTTACATATCTGCCAGTCGGACACTCAATGTTGCTAATCTCGGACATTGAAGTTATTGTAAAGAACACTCAAAATTATGTGTTTTAAACTTCATCGGAATTATTTAGTGCGTCATTGCACATATTTTTGTCATTTTACTGAAAAAATTACTATTGTACATAGACCATTGACGTATTATATAAATGGACGGGACATTTATGCTCCTTTACTGTACAAGCAATGACGCACACTTTAGAAAACGATAGCGCTAGTTTCGGCAATGTCAAAAGGTGAAAAATAATACAGAGTGCTTAGGAGTATTCATAATAAAATGACGGATATATTAATGTAAAATATAATTCATATTCGATTTAACATACAATATGTAACTCGTATATTAAATTATTTGTGAAAATGACAAATATAGAAAAGTATTTTCGCTTTAGCTAATATTTTTTATTTAAAATTTTATTTTTATAAACATCTAAAGTGTAGTCCATCGATTGGAAATGATTGCTGCATATCACAGAATGTTTGGACAGCTTGAAATTGTGTCATCTAACTGTAATTAACCACTTTGTCCAGATTTTAATCCTCCGGAAATCTACTCGAAAAAAATTCACATAAGATTATTTCATTTGAGTGTACGACGAAAACGAAATACTTACTTGTGAAATTTCTCTCTTTGTCTTTTTGATAACGAACTGTGAATCCATATGCACTGCATGACATTACTATTTTAAAAGGATAAATCACACTTATGTACAGACTGTCTCATTTTCGATGTTTTTTAAGGTATTTCGGGTAATATTAACGATAGAGCAAAACCGTTTGCATATTCCAGCGTCAACTTTTCGAGAAAATGTAATAGTCGCCACAGGAATTTTCGATCTTCTTTTGTTTTTAAGCTACAGGCAAGAACTCGTTTTTCGCTAATTTCGAAAATATCTCATATCTAAATTAATATGATAGAAAAAAATTGTTCAGACAAATTTTGTACCGTTTTTGCGTAGAATAAAATAACGCAATTCTTTTTTGAAAAATTTATAATTCTCAAGATATAACAAACATATTTTTTTAAATAGAACTTTTTAGGAAATAGTCTGATCTTTTTGCTTATTTTATAACCTTTTCAATAATATATAACAAGTCTACATTCTTTTGTTTTAAACATGAATAAAAGAAATTATTAATTTTTTGGAGTGAAAAAATTGAAAATAATTATCAAACAAATAAAAAATCTTTACTACATATTACCTTTTCTTTATTTTTTCTTTGATTTCATCATTTCTCTAATTTATATACCTCAAAAAGCATATTAAACCATTCTTTTCGACTTGTGCCAAAGCTAACTATATAACGTTGATAAAATATAATTTATCTTACCGGACATAAAATAATTAAGAATAATTTTAAGAACATAATTATAAGATATAGAATTAAAATAAACAAATGATGATCTGTAATAGATTTTTTTCATTTGTTTCTTAATAGTTTTTAATTTTTTCACCCCAGAAATTTAATAATTTATGTTTTATTCATGTTTAAAACAAAGGAATGTAGACTTATTCTATATCATTGAAAAGCTTATAAAATAAGCAAAAAGGTGAGGCTATTTTCAACATAGGTTCCCATTTCTAAAAATATAAGTTTGTATTATATCTCAAGAATTCAGTTTTAAAAAAATCTAATTACACCATTTTATTCTACGCAAAAAACGGTACAAAATTTGTCTAAACAATTTTTTTCTAACTATCATAGTCCATAAGATATGAGATATTTTCGAAATTAGCGAAAAACAAGTTTTTTTTGCCTGTAACTCAAAAACAACAGAAGATCAAAAATTCTTGTGATGACTATTAAACTTTTCTCGAAAAGTTGACCCTGGAATGTGCAAACGGTTTTGCTCTATCGTTAATCTTACATAAGGCCGAGATACCTTAAAAAATATCGAAAATGAGACATTCTGTATATAGTATGAATGACAGAACATAACCTAAATTACCAAAGAGCTACATTAAAATTATTTATATTTCATATTAAATCAAAATTGCTCACTTTGTAATTAACTCTTATTTAGAGTGATATAAACGCAGAATCTTATTTATAGTAATATTTTTAAATATGTTTCACTTTTACTAACCTTGACAGGACAGCAAAACAATAGACCCCCCTCCACTACTCTAAGCACTCTGTGTTATTTGTGGTGTTATTTTTCACCTTTTGACATTGCTCAAACTAACTAACACAACACGTTTTTAAATCTGCATGAAATTAATTTGACAGTTAAGTTACCAGAAATTAATTTGACAGCTTTGACAATATTTAAGTCGTACAGAAAGTAGTCTGGTGCAAAATTACGAGTTTAGAAAAACGAAACAAAACCTTCATTAATATGTTTTAATAAATTTACGACAATCTTAAAAGTGTTTTTATAGTTTTAAACGATTTGAACCCAGTTTACATTGTTTTTATTTACATTAAACAAGTTATTAACCTTTGTACTACATGCTACAACTATCAATTTACGAAAAGAGTTAAGAATACATTTGAATACTAACATAGTCTGTAGAGGAAAAATATATCCTTGTGTAATATACAAACATCACGCTATTCGGAAATGCTTCATTACTAAATACTTCTTTCAACATTAAAATTGCAAGAGTACAAATCATATAATAGATATTATCTAATTTAATATTTTATGAAGAACATTGATTTTTATCTACAATTTACGACTTGAACTAGTTTTCAAATAATTAGTCATGTAAATTATTATCTATTTCGTTACAAATTATTGATTTACGAGTACAATATGTGTTTTATATTTTTTTTCATGTTTATAATTCCATATCTGTGAAGTAAGTCACATTCCACTACTTGGTGTTGTGTGTCTTTGTTCATGTCATACAGTCATGCCTTATGATTACAATGAAAATAATAGGCGTCGATATTTTGAAAAAAACAATTTTATTGTTTGATATTTGATCTTGATATATGTAGTTTATTTGTTGAGTTTCTTTTATAAGAAAGAAAGAATTCTTGTGTAAAAATTGGATGTAAAGACAATTGAAAGGTTCTTGACATTTGGAACAATAAAATTTATTTTGGGAATATATAAATATATAAATTCCAAAAATTATTTTGGCAAAATCTAACGAAAATTAGTAAGTGTCATAATTTTGTACTACGAAGAAACGAAGATCATTACAAAAGTTTGTGGTCTTACATAAACCATTTTAAACAGATATTTATCTGACATTAGAACTTGTTAAAGTTAAAATAAATTAGTTAGTACTTAGTTAAAGTGAACTCACCGAAGTAAGTACTACTTTTTCAAAGTTTGACTTAGCGGTTCATATTGTTTTTCAAATTCTGAAACAATTAATTGTACGTTTTATGTACTATTTGTTGGATCTTACGGGTTGTATTAAACTATTTGTAATCTTAATTTGATTCACCAAATTTCTTTTGTGTATGTGTGATTTTTAAAATATCGGTCACTAGTACGCACTTTCACTCCGACGGAGGGTAAGTACGTGACACGTACGTAACTTCATAACGTGCAATACGATCGGTAAGGTATGTTCTGAAAATTCAAAAAAATCTATGCTATTACATTTTTACAGAATATAATAGTATATTGTGTTATTAGGAGTAAAAGTGAGACTCTGTGTGGCGAGCGTGGAATTTTAAACGACGAGCGAAGCGAATCGGATAAATTCACGCGAGGCACACAATATATATATATATATATATATATATATATATATATATATATATATATATATATATATATATATATATATTTGGAATCTACGTGAAATTACGAAATCAAAGATATGGATGAAATGCATTTTTCTTGAAGAAATAAATTATAGAAATTAAAGAGAAAATTATGAATAATTAACCCGGTGAACCATAATCAGGTAGGATGTGATAACAAATTGATCACTTTTTACCTCTCGCTAAGAGAGGTATTGGATTCATGCTAAAAATCGCATACCCAGATTTTATTGAATAAGCACGATTTAAAGTCCATAGAATCCGATTTTAACATTTTTACAATGATGTCTGTGTGTGTGTGTGTGTGTGAATGTGTGTGTGTGTGTGTGTGTGTGTGAGGTTGTTGGATACACGATTTCTCAAATTCTATAAGACTAAAGATCTGTTTGACTACGGATTCCTCAATCTAACAGTAATGGGAAGAGTTGAATAGGTTCTGGTAACAATTGGACAACCGGAAGTGGTAGTTTCTAAAAAAAAAATTCTAAATATTATTTTTTGAAAATTTGTTACTACAAATATTAAAGATAATTAAATTCTCAATCTAACACACTTAATTTTTTAAATATATCTCGTATAGGTTTGGAGATATAGTATATAATAATATAGAATAATCTGTTGTAATAAATCTCGTTACCCGAAAAACATTTGCGATATTTAAATTTTTGTAATTGACATGTAAATGCAAAATGTCAGTGTCAGATTTTTCTGGGAGGTATGTGTACATTTCATATATATTATTGTATTATTAATTAATTATATATTTAAATTACAGATATGTTAATATTACATATATCCTTAAGAAATACCGTTAATACCGTCAATGAATTTGAAGAATTTTGTACATAATAGAACAGTAGGATAAAATTTCTTATTGAACGAAAGAAGAGAAACAATTTCAATTATTTGTGTGTACTTATAGGGCGCGAGCAGACGTGACCTTGTTGGCCTTGGCAAGCAGATGAGGATCCGTGTCAGAATGACGGCTAGTAGTTTTTACATAGATGTCACAATTGTCATATGTCATAATTTTTCATTCAAAATTTCAAAATGTTCTGATGTTTATTTGTCATCCATTATTATGGAATATACTTGTCGAGAAAAATAATCCACATGGATTTGGAAAATCATAATGTTTCGAATTAAAACTTTTGAAATTTGACACCTATGTATATTACTAGCTCTCATACTGACACGGGCCCCCACATCTGCTTGCCAAGACCAACAAAGTCACATAACTGCTCTCGCCCTATACTACATAAAATGAAAATGGCGAGAGGTATTGTGCTGGCCACAACAGATTTTTTGTAATGAAATATAGAATCTTACAAAAATAACGTACTATTTATACAATTAACTTAAATAATACTCAATATTATCTCAACTGTTTTCACAGCCAGCCTGATATCATAGCTTATCAGGTTAATTATTCATAATTTTCTCTTACGATTTTATTTCTTCAACAAAAATGTACTTCACGTCGTTGAATTCGTAATTTGACGTAGATTCTAAATATGTAAAAATATATAGGCTGTCATATGAAATATGAAAGTTAATGTCACTTCCAGTCAAACCGGAAGCGCCAGTATCATGCCAAGTACCATGATTTTTGAGCCCCTAAGAAAATTAATAAATAATTATGAATAAAAACGTTATTTCGAGTGGCCCGTTTTTCAGTGTCACCTGCATTACCGGCTCCAAAAATATTTCGTTTATTTTGAAAGATACAAAAAATTGTTAAGGAACATAGTTTAACCAGGCAAAGGGGCTCATAAAATGATGGTAGTAAGAATTTTGTATCACTTCCGGTTTTAGCGGAAGTTGGTACAACTTTAAATCAGCATTGCCAAAATATCGTAGTTTTAAATCAACCATTTCAAAATGGCGACCATTTATTTTATTAATAAAATTCCTTGCAAAATAAAACAGCAAGCTATGATAACAATTTTATTACCTTAAAAAAAGTATTTAACTACATTAGTTTTGTTATTTAATGTGACATTTACAATAATTATTATAATAATTAAGGCCCAAGGGCAGTACACAAATGAAGAAATGGTTGATATAGTTTTTATATTCAGTAAATGTCAAAAAAAATTCTATTCTATTCAACTATATGGAGAGAGGTATCCTTAGTTTTCATTTTTCTTTAAAATAATAAAATTGTCTTCATAGTTTGCTGTTTTATTTTGTATGGATTTTTATTAATAAACATTTTGAAAATAAATGGTTGCCATTTTGAAATGGTTGAAGTACAACTATGATATTTTGGTATTGTTGTGAAGGTAATTTTACGTACATTCTGTATATACAGGGTGACACTAAAAAACGGGCCAATCGAAATAACTTTTTTATTCATAGTTATTTTTTAATTTTCTTAGGGGCTCACAAATCATGGTACTTGGCATGATAGTGGCGCCTCCGGTTTGACCGGAAGTGACATTAACTTTCATATTTCAAATGTGACAAGGAACATTTAAATTTGGATTTTTAAAGGTTGGAACGTCATATAGATCTTTTTCACGTAATGAATAATAATAACTTTTGACAAGTTTTTCATGCAATTAGGGAGGAATGCCAGTTATCCTTATTTTATGAATGAAACATTGAAATGATTTTATTAAATGGTCGTCAACAGTATCCATATGAGCTAATGAGCGATACAGTGATGTATGATCATATTTACGAATACCATAGACGTAAACGAAGACAAGCATTCTCAAACAGAGTTATTCTACGTTTTTCTGAGATAAATTTTTACATATTTGAACGCACTTACCTGATTTACGCACTTCGGCGAGTTTACTAATAATTTTTTTCAAGTATCGTTGTGAGTGAAAATATGGAATTAACTAGAGAGTATTTTCTTGCGAAAAAACATTATAACATTTGGCTCGTAAAAAAATTACGAGATAGAAGGTTTTCGTTTGAAAAAAAGATTAATACTGCAATACTGCATCATGATTATTGTTAAAGCATTCCAAAAGATAGTTGGGAGCTTTTTAAGAAGTGGAAAAAAAGGTAAAATGTATTATTCTTGAAGGGAATTACTTTGAACATATTTAAAATGAAATTCTAAAAAATATGAACCATGTGTACTTTCTGATAATGCCATCATAATTTAGCTACTGACGGGACAAAAAGTCATAAGTCGATTTTTCAATTAATGCGTTTGGTTTAAATTTGGTATACCTGAAACGTATAACTAGACCCTTTCAACAGTATTTACGCATGCCCATAAACATAAACTTCTAAGATAAGCTTATGTCCTAGTTCTCAGACAAAATATGCATGTTGAGACTGAATTTAATCCAAACAAATTAATCGAAAAAATTGATTTACCACCCTTTGTCCCGGCAGTAGCGATTTATACATACGAATATACTTGAAATCTTGAAATATCTAGAATATTTTATTCTTTCATGAATACTGTATTCGATGACGTATGTACTAATTTATCAAATATTAATTCTTTTTTTTTTTCTGATGAAGTAACAATAAAAACGGTCTCCCAATTATTACATTGACATTTCCAATAATAGGAACATTTTTCACACGCAAAAGTCTTATTATTAAATTAACCACCGATAAATTATATGGTAGTCGATAGCGATAAAAATGCCAAAGAAACGAATTAACTTTAAAAATTTAACGAGGATAAATATTAGTTCAGTCTCAGGTTACTAATATAGGTCCACGCATAGTTCAATAATAGAGAATTCTTGGAAAAGTAGTTAAAGTTTAAATTCATATTTGTTGGAAAATTAAAAAAAAAATACCTATGTATATAAGTATTTATTTAAAGAAATATGACATTTATAGTAAAATATAATTAATTAATCAAATTAATAATCTGTAGAAAATTAAAAACAAATGTATGTGTAATTGTGCAATATCCAGAATTAAATTGCCACAAATAATTTATAATATAATCGTATTTTTTTTTTAAACCAACTGAATTATAAATACGTATACCAAACCAATACGTTATTCATACATAGGAACATAGCTTTTGGGCATGGTAATATCTGTAATATTCTTCTCGTAAGAATGGCATTGCGCAATAATGTTTCGTTTATACGAGCCCAAAATTATAATAGTTTGGCCGGCATTATATTTTAACTTAATGACATTTCATATATTACAAAAAATTCAATAAATATTTTATTCTTACAGAAATTATATTATTACCGTAATATATACAATTTTAGTTTAAATTAAAAACAAAAAGAAAATATAGTTTCAATAACAATTAGGTTTTAAACTAATTTAAATTAACTTTAACACACGTATCAGAATAGTTCGGCCACTATTTTGATATTGTGTGCACCTCCTTTATTGACCATAACGGCTTTAATTCTGCTAGGGATTGTATCAACTAACTTTGCACATTCATCAGGTTCAATATTATCCCATACTTGTTGCAATTTTACTTTTAATTCGTTTACTGTACGTGCAGGATTCTTACACAGTTCCTTTTTCATTTTATGCCAAAGGGACTCAATTGGTGATAAATCCGAACTACTTGAAATCCACTATCACTTTTCAAGCCAGATTTTAACGGTTTTTACCGAATGACACGGAATACCGTTCTGTTGATAACCGTAGCTCCTTTCGATGGACTGGCATAATGGAATTAATGGTAAAAAAAAAATCTTTAAGTATATCTTTATATTTATCAGCGTTAACAGTGCCACTTATAAAATGTATCTTGCCCAACACCCTTCTAGACATACAACCCCAAACCATAACGCTTGCAGGAAAATTCACTTTTTTAAACCAAACATTCCGTCTGGTATGTCTCGGAAAAAGTACGCAATACGCGTTTTCTACAATCTCTTAAGCAAACTTCAAATTTGGACTCATCACTCCAAATGATGCTATGCCATTGTTCTTGAGTCCAATTTTTGTGATCCTTATCCCATTTCAACCGATTACGCTGTTGCAATTTTGTAATCAAAGGCTTTTCTTAGGCCTAGTGAAACATACAAAATACTAATAATCCTTTTACTAAAATAAATTACCTTATAAAACTTGTATCCTATTTGTTTAATTTTTCTTGTTCTGGTAGATACCGAAATTTGTTTTTCGATCATTTCACGCCATTATATCATTATACGGTAATATCTCGAGCATTTGATCGGCGATTTTATTTCACAATTTTACTTAAAGCTCGATGATTAGCATTAGAAGTTAATAATGGACGACCAGTTTTTTTCTTTCCATGACATTTCCGTTTTCTTTAAACAAATTAATAGTACCTTGTGCTGTCGAACACGGAATCGAATGTGAAATCGATTTTTTTCATATCGGCATTAGTTCTGGATTTTATTTACTCTTGACTATATTACTATATAGTTTAACACGAGCCATTATAGTGTAAAATCTTATCACTTACAATAAATATCAAGTACTTTGTTGATTTCAACAATGTGTCCATTGTTTTGTTTACAGATGAATCATGTACCGTCTACTTTACAAAATTTATAAGTGGCCGAACTTTTCTGATTTGTGTGTTCAAGTTAATTTAATTTAGTTTAAAACCGAATTGTTAGCGGAACTATTTTATTTTTGTTGTTAATTTAAGATGAAAGTGTATATTTTACGGTAATAATATAATTTCTGTAAGAATAAAATAATTGAATTTCGTGCCGGCCGCACCAATATGATTTTGAGCTCATAGGTAGTTTAATTCACTATAATCTCTGATGAAAGTGGTGCACCGACTAGGAAACTATCCTTTCCTGCATCAAGAAACGCACATGTAAACAAGACTATTATTCTAGCCCTTTTCGATAGTTTTTTTATTGCATTATTGATAAATCACGTAAATGAACAAAAACAAAAATGCTAAATTCTACACCAATGTATACGAACTATACTGACAGTTTCAAAATATGTTCTGAGCTGAGTTACTACAAACGTCGCCTTATGATCATATTCTACAAACTTTATGACAAAAAGAAACTATTTCGATTACGTATGTTGTCAAGTTTCATACAGTTTTTATTGCGTAATACCATTCTTACGTGAAGAATACTAGGCGTTTTAAGTCAGTCGGATCTTTCCGACGGGTCTGTAACAAATGTATCAAATCTATCCAATTATCGAAGCTTTTACGAACGCGTCAGATCTGTATATGAATTTGAAGTTTAAATCAAAGATTATACAAAAAGTTTAACTTGTTAAAATGGATAAGAGAGTAACGTTTGTTTCTGTAGTTGTACATAATTTTATAAACGACGACTCAAGTGAGACTGAAAGACCATTTGAATCATTTGTTTAAATTATTTCGATCAGAAATTGTTTCATGTAGTAATTTATTTGTTCGGAATAACTCATAAAGACTTTACAAAGTGCGAACTGCCATACTTTCTCCAGAACTTGCTGTAGTGCTGCAATGTTTATAATCAGAAATATTTAAATAAATACATTTTCTGAAACACAAATGACTACAATTTTAAATTTGTGTGCGCAATCTGTATTACCCTGCACATAGATCAGTCTCTTTTTTAAAAATGTGTAGGTATTGCATATCAGTTTTAACCTCGTTGTAATTAAACTCAAATAATATTTAATTATAAAGTATTTTATTTAAAAAAAAAATTAAAATTATTTAAAAACGTTGTAACGTCACGATCCATTTCTGCTAATTCATATTTTCGGGACTGCTCGCAATATCTGTTGTTGTCTGATTGTTGACTTTACGTGCAGTGGCCTAATAAGCAGCATCAGCATATCGGCCCGGATGAAAGCCAAAAAATCACAATTTTTAGTAGACCTTAAATATTTGTATTTTCTTTCCTATACCTTAAATAATTTAATGCTTGTATCCCATGTCCATTGCATCATCAATTAAGGAGCTTTTGCCAAAAATAATCACATTCCAAATATTATATAAGTTATATACAGCGACATCTACTTTCAAAGAAGCCATACAATTTGGTAAAACTGTTTGTCGCAAAACGTATCGTAGTCACATGTTATTACATAGTAAAGTTTCAGCGTTTCTGCAAAAACGTCCTATAAAAATTACTAATGTGCAACGGTGTTCTATACCATTTTTTTTCTTCTGGAAGAACAGGATGAACTAAGATTTTAGTGCAAACGCAATATACGTAATAAGCGAGATATGAATTTTTAAAGTTCAGAATTTGGCGTGTGTCGTAGGATGTTCTTACCAATGGACGACAAACTGTTAGATGGTTTCACGGTGGGCGGGCGAAAAAGACGCGCGAATGTCGCTTTTAAAATCAGGCAACCATTCTAATTGCTTACTACATGATATGTCATACTAATTATTAATCGACTTGAATCGCTTGTAGTTTGCGAACTAATTAATATCTAAACAAATTTTTGTCACTAATGCCCAGTAATTTTCGTATATTTTCACTTTCTTATTTAAGATCGTTAAAATTTGACTATGGTATAGTATCCCATTGCTCATTAACGTTTATTTTTCTATTACTTAACATCCAGTAAATAATTTTCTAACACTTGGACATCCTGAGTTAAGTTACAAAAATATTTATCAGTAGGGAAACTAGAAAGCTTTTTGTGTTAAATGCGGAAAATTTGTGGTATGCAAGAACGAAGGAAAACATTAAAACAATAGGCTTAAGTTTTTTTCAGAATTCATGGGTAATAAATCACGTATCCTACATTTTCCTGACCTTAGTATACATACTAATGTTTGATTAGTTATGACACATTTTACACAAATAATTTATTACTGAATTATTTGTGCTGTGAATATTAATTATTATTTTATTAAACAACAATACCATTACGCATTTAAACTACAACAATTACTTCTTTATATGGAATTTATATTTGTTTTAAGTTTTAATGATTAAGATATTATGGCCACAAATAGTGCATAACGTGCAACATTAAATATAAATATTTTGATTATAAAAGAGGACAATAAAGTAAAAACATATGCCTATGTGTGTGTCGTCAAGAAATGTGTTAAGAATGATTATGTCAAATAATACAAGGTGATAATCAAATGATCGGCAAACAACGTCCGCGTTGTCCTTGTCGAGCAAACGACGCCAAATTATCCAATATTTCCCGTGCCGGAATATATTATCCCATTTATAAATTATTTTACGGCTTGTACTATCTATTCTATACGGATACATGATAACAAGAAATCATAACATTTCAAAGGCATTCAAGCAGTGATTTATATATGCAATGTTATACAAGGAAAATTTGTAGGTATAATTTCAATAAGTAGATGTATCGCACGCTCATATTTTTTTTTATCTAAAACAGTTCTGTTTTTTGATAAATGATGTAAAATACATAGAATAAGATATTGTTTTTCCAATTTTTAGTGGAAAAATATTTTTGTAAAGGTAAATCGTTTACTTAATATCATATTGATTCCATGTAAATATATTTTAAACAAGTTACAATTTTCATATGAAATAATGCTAAATTTTATGTGTTTCAAGATACTAATATGGCATCGCCTACTATGAAGTCCACATAAAAATTTATTGGAGTAAATGAAATTTTGAGAACTAAATTAGGAAATTGGCATTGAAAATAAACAAATTAACTATAAATCTATATATACAGTTGAATTTTCATATTTCACATTTTTTTTACACCATAAATTTAATTTAATAATTATTGCATTTTTGTTGTTTAAAACAAATTAACATAGATGTACCTTTCCACTATGGCGTCCATATAAAAATTATAACTATAACCTCATCATAACTCAAAATCTAACTATGATAAAATAATTGAGCATCACCATTCGGAAAAACATGAGCGTCATAAAGAAATGCAAACCAAAATTCCTTATTATTTCATACTTATAAATTAATTGTAAAAGTAAAAGTAGCAACATTTGAATTTTTATATTTATCTAGTGATCTAAGGTTTTTCTCGAAAAAAAATTTGAAATAGTATATTAATGGGGAAACTTTGCTTTAATTTAATCGAAGTCATATTTTTTAAGATCCCAGTCCAGTGGTTAGGGTTGAGAAATGGGCACCCTGAATGTGAATATTTTGGTCAGATTAGGTTAGGTTATGGTTAGGTCAAGTTAAGTTACGTTAAGTTAAATTTATATTATGAATACTGTCTATTTATTAGAATAAATACTGATTCAATATATATAGCGGCCTATTTCATTTAAATCTATACTAACCATCAGTGGCGTACATAAGGGTGGGTCCAGGGGGTCCGGATACCCCTCTTGAAGATACTAAAAAATGTTTGTATCTATTCGTATATACTTTATTTACACAATGAGTTTATTAAGTTAAATTATCAGCTAAGGTACTGTAGAACTACGATATACTGAAATCATGGAAGTATATTATATAGTTTAAAATTTGTATTCAATGGACGCTATAGTATATGCTGTTATGCTATAGTCCGGACAATTTTACTTGGCGAGTAGAAGTAATTAAATTTTCTCTGCGGTTAGGGAAAAGTTATAAAAACCATAGGCGCGCCAGAAAAAAATTCTATTTCATGAATGTACAAACATTACAGAAAATAATAATAATTTATTTATTTATTACATTTAACCAAAAAGAATACAACAATATCAGGTACGAAATGCAGATCAAAACTTTAAACTGAATGTTAATTATTAGCAAACAGGTATTTATATTAAAATTTCATAGACTAGGGGTTGGAAAAGAACCATTTAATCTTAATCTATCTACAGTTATTTTCTCATTAATTTCTGGTTTTAAGCTTCTTCTACCTGCTAGCTGGAAGACAGGTATTGATATTATTCGTATAATAATCGCATTGCATAATTTATACAAGGGTTTTTCTTGTTATTTGTGTTTACTACTATGCTACAAATATAAATATTTGTCAATACGTTTACTGTACTAACATGTTATATGTAAAATTTAAAATAAATATTCAAAAAATTGAATTATTTGTAGTTTTCTTATTGTCAATAAGAAAATTTATGCACGTCTATGTACAAACAGAACTTTTTGAATATAAGTGTAATAAAGAATTCGCTTTGAAAGGTGTTAACCCCCCAATAGTTGTAAAATCACTATTCCACTTTTAACGCAGTGCGGTATCTAAGAAAAAGTATATATTTAACAAAACGCATCGTAGGAATGGTGAACCGACCTACATACCAATCCCTTGCCAAGTAAAATCGTCCGGACTATATGCTATCGTGTGTTTCTTTCTATTCAGGCTAGCTAACAATATTCATTCCGTTTTTAGGCAAGGCAATCGTTCAATTTGAAAACCGTTTTAGTACTTAAAAGCTTTTCATGTTTAGTTCCTAAAAATATAAATAATGGACCGTGCTCTCAAGAAAAGGATGCTGCAAAGAAATTATTTATGTTTTACAAAAATGATCAAAATTTAATTACTGAAGAAGAAAACACATTAATCCCTGAGCTTTGCATATGGTATAGATCTTTAAAGGCTGGTTTTATAAATAAATTTAATCTTCGCTTAAAATTTAGTTGTCAAGTGAATTTAATGAAATGAATAAATTTGAAT
Source organism: Harpalus rufipes (assembly GCA_951394225.1). Taxonomy (NCBI): domain Eukaryota; kingdom Metazoa; phylum Arthropoda; class Insecta; order Coleoptera; family Carabidae; genus Harpalus; species Harpalus rufipes. The sequence continues at coordinate 40,699,327 of OX596274.1, read as the reverse complement.
CCGTTTCTCTGTTCTTATGACATTTAAATCATTGCTGACAAATAAATGAATTACACCCGAAAACGGCAATTTCAATTTTAAATACTTGTAATAAGGGTTTCATCCAAATATTTATAAATTACTACAAATATTTGTCACACTTTCTGTTAGCACAAGTAGCACAAAGAGAGTCAAGACTTATTTGCGAAACTCTATTTCCGAACAACGACTATGTTAAATATTCATAGAGATATTAGTATTTCTCCAAATTAAATTATTGGCATACTAGCCAAGTAGCCGCGATGCTTATATTTAGCGTTGTAGTATAATAATAATACGATACACATTTATAATAAAGAATGTAAGTTCCTTCTCAGCTGTATTAATTTTTTGACCCCCCCCCCTACCCTTGAGATAATTCTGCATACGCCACTGCTAACCATGCTCAAAATGAGGCTCTCTATTTGGAGGAAGTGTTAACAGTTTATCGTTAAGCCGTAATATTTTTTTTAAATGTTCTGTGACGTAGATGTTAAGCTCATTTTGTTCTCAAACAATAAAGTTGGCTAATAATTGGATTCACAAAAATTGATCGACATATTTCAACACTTATAAAAACAAATATATTTTAAATAACTTTCGTGGTTAGTAATTGAAAATATGTATGTTTGGATAATAAGCAATTTAATAAAATAAATAATAACAACCTACGTATATTATAGTCCAAGTTTTGATTGCCACTGGCAGCCTATGTCATTCAACATATCTTTCCCTTTCATACAAACGCGCGTCCTTTCTATCTGGCATCATAAATCAAACAATTATTATTTGGGTTTATTTTCATTCTTTCGTTATTTTGTATATTCATTTACTTGAAAATAAATTTCGTATTTCAAAAAGGCTATAAATTAATACGTAGCCACTGTAAAATAATTTGTGTAATAAAATAAAGGAACAATTTCCCTATATTATGTGACCTAGTGCCCTATAACACACTGTTATTCACGGAATTTAATTAATAAATCTGGGATTGTCGCCTACCTTTATAGTAATAAATCGAAAGTATTAAACCGTGTAAAAATAAATTTCCTCTCCAATACAATAACTTCCTTTGGTGACTTTGTAGAGCGTTTAAAATAGTTCGTCCAAACGCAAAATTATCCATCTAGAAAATCGAATTAGAATTGATTATCGATTTTAAAATATACTATTTTTAATTCTCACATACATTTTTTCATATGCAACCTATTGTTTAGTAAATAAATTTTTCAGATATTAGAAGCTAATAGCTGTAAAAGAGAAATGGAAATAATGTACACTGTTTTAGTTAGAACATGTTAGAATCAATATTTGTTCAGTATTCAGTGTTTGACCTATTTTAAATTTCAATAAAATCATGTATTTGTTGTTAAACGCATGAATAGATATTCTGAAAAAAGAAGAGTTATGAGCGTTCAAAATTCAAATTGAAATTACATCAGAAAAATCAGAGATGATTTAATTTTATTTTCAGCAGCAATATAATTTTCATTGCTGTAGGTCAAGTATGTTTCACAATAAACATTTATTAATTCTTATCTGAAATGATAAAAATTTCAAATATGTATTTTTATCTAGAAAGATAGCTTTCACATCAGAGTTATCCACTATTTTTTTAAATATATTTCTAAACTGAAAGTGATCTGTAGTTCTAGAAATTCTTAATTGTTATTTGTTAAGCCCTAATAATGTTTTCAATATTCTGTGACGTAGCTGCTAAGCTCATTTTGTTCTCAAACAGTGGAGTTCGCTAAGTTAAATGTCACTTTTTGGTGTAAAGAATTCTGCTTCCGAAAATACTTTTCGAAAATATAAAAATACAGGGTGTCCAGGATAACTTGTCCAACATGGGGATCTTGAAAACTACACTCACTTTACCAAAAAGATGAAAGAAGAAAAGAATAATAAGATATAAGTCCAAATACAAAACAAGTATTTGTTTGTGCAGATCATTTTGAGAGAAATGAACTTTTAATTCTATAACACATTTTAATGAGTGCGTGACGTCATTTAAGATATGCCATCTAGTGGATTTTTTCTAAATCATTGGGTGGGTGACACTATGTGGCCAAATAACAAGAATGAAATAAAATATATTTATACTTGTTAAAAATTATGAAGAAAACGACAAATTTTTTTTTTTTTCTGTGTTACAAACAGAAATATATCTAATAAAAAAATATATATGTTATGTAAAATTTATGTTTCACCAGAGATTTTAATATCGGTTGTTAAGCAAATCATTTGACAACTATGCTATTACTGTCACTTTGCGATTGTTTTGGTACATTGACCAAAACAATTTTGGTATCATAATAAACATAATAAGTACGCAAGTTTGAAGTGCAAATATGCAGGAACAAAACAAAATAAGAAATGAATTTAACTCACGCAAGTGTATCGCTATATTCTAATATTTTATATTGTGGACATAACCTTCTTTATAAAACTTATATCCTCTTTTCTGATTTCCATCTGTTCTTCCTCTCTTTTTAAAGTATTCATCGCATATACTATACCTAAATTTACTCAGTTTTTTTAAATTTGTTGTATATATATATATATATATATATATATATATATATATATATATATTTATATATTTGCTGCCATATTTGAAATTTAAATGTTCTTCACCATATCATCCACCTGCGCTAAAAGTTAACAGCGCACTATGTACATCTTACTTTTATTATTATCTCTCTCTTATAATGTAATAGGTCCATTACACAAACGAATTTTACACAGTACTTCAAGTAGCGCCACGAACAGCATACCATTGTACCATTTTGAGAAATTAGCTTGTCACAAATAAATAGAATTCAGGGACAAGGAAAGAGCCTCCACGAAGTACACTCAGGCGTCCCCTGGACAACGGTTCGTCATATGTACCGGTTACCACCACAGGAGCATGGATAAATATTGTGTTATTTTATGTTCTTGATACGAAATAAATAAATAATAAATTAATTTTTAAATATTTTGTATTTACTTTTGATAAAATGACAGCACATTTGCACATCTAAACTTCATTGACTAGGGTCAACGAAGATCAGAGACATTGGTACTATCCTTTTAATTAAAAAAAAAAATAACTAGGTGTCACTACTATCCGCACCAAATCTGTAAAAAACTCACGTCAAATTTTTATATGGGAAAATGACTTGAAACGGCCATAATAAGCAATTGAATGAAATTGGCCCTGCCCTTTTGGATCTGTTGCCCAAGAGTCGTCCTTGGAGAAACATCTGAGCGGTTAGTGTGATTTTTTTCATAAACGCTGTTTGACGTGGTCGGTGATTTTGAAATGGCATTAAAAAGCAACGTGTTAACATTAAGTTCTGTTTCCTGTTAGGGAAAGCAGCAGCAGTGCTTGGAAATTCGTTAGCATGAATTCAAGGATGTTTTATTGAGTTCCTCCAATTTATTGATTGTTCTATACGACGATCACATATGATCGCATCACGGTTTTTTCAGTATTTTAAAAAGGTATTTTGGAAGTTAAGGGACGTCCCAGTCGAGAGTTATTTTCAATTGATATTGGACACTTTTAAATCGAAAAAACTACTTGTAAAGCCTCGCTTGGCTCAAAGCTCCCTCCCCGTAACTCCTTCAAGGCATTACGACAATTTCCGCTGCTTATTACCGTAAGAGGAAACAAAACTTTAATGTCTGCCATTGCAAACTCGCCGAGCACGTTAAACAAGCGTAAATTTTGCAGTTTTTTACCTCTCGCTACCCTTGGTAAAGGGAGGTATAAGGATCGTGTTAAAAATCGCATATTAAGTTTTTAATAAATGAGTACGTTTTGAAATCAGAATTTAACATTTTCACGATGATGTTTTTGGGTGTGTGTGTGTGGATCCTCTTTACGCTTTAACTCAAATACTATCATTCAGAAAATTTTAAACCCTGTATTTCTACCTTATATGGAAAGAAGCCATTAGAATTTGGTGTAAATCGAATACCCGGTAATGGCACTTTACTTGAGGCTCAAAGTAGTTTTTTTTCTTCGAAAAATACCGTTAAATGTTATTATTTCGCAATTTATGTTATTGTAAAAATTAAAGATTATTAAATTTTCTACAGGTTTGAATTAATATCTTTTCTTTATATTTTATGGATAAATTTATAAAATAATCTACGTATGTATTTAAATTGTTGGCCACATCAGATTTTTATTTTTGCAAATATCTTCCAAGTGTGACAATAGTGGATTTTAATTTGGATATCTTTGAAGCACTTAGCACAATTTTATGTTATTTTGAATGAGGATGCTCATTTTTTTTTCACTGTATAAGGCATTCCGTTTAAAATAATGACACTGATTTCACTTCTGGCGAGTAGATTTCAGGATCTTTTCAGACTAATCAGCGACATTTAACTTCGCCCCCAACTTTGTAATTTAAACTACAGGTCTAAAATAAATAATAAAGAAAATAGCCATTTGTCCCTATTTTATCTATCACCCTGTAACCGAGTAGATACCATATTATTTTTCATATATTAAAATAGCTTATTCGTCGAATACGTGAAAAATATCGCATCAAAATATGACAGCTAGAATAAATACCATCATTTGTATTATGGTTCCAATGCGATATTTTTCTCATATTTGGCAAATAAGCTATTTGGAGATTTATTTCAAGTTGTTGAAATCGGCCATTAGTGTAACTTTTATTTATTACATGACACTTTTTACTTTTTTACTACTTGTAAAACCTTGCACGTCATTATTCCTTCCTTCCACAATAATCAAAACTCATTCGCGAACATTTACTTCATTCACGCAACTATCATATCATGCAGGGTATACGGTCACTGTGAAATGCCCACCACCATTCTTATGCGGTAGTCGGCACTGATTGTTGAGCTTATCAGTTTTTTGACCTTTGATCGGCGCTAGGCGTTCATTCATGCTTCACGCCTAGTTCACGACATGGCGCCACCGTCAAGGTCCGACGGCGCAATGTTTATGTTTTCGTTCAACTACCCCGTTGCTTGGAAACAGAATGAAAACAAAACGTGGAGGATATGAAGAACAGGGGATCTTTGTTTGGGTTAGTTTATGGGTAATTGAATTAAAGGAATAGGAATTGAATGTTTGGAATGAAATAATACTGTTTGAAAATGGGATAAAATTTTCTTGTACATATTTATGTTACAGGAGTAATTAGGTATCCGGATATTATTGTTTTGACTAGGATAACTACAAAATACAAAGCCTTTACCGTTTTTAAGAACTATCTAAATATTAAATTAATTTAGAAATGAGTGCTTCCGAGAAAGAAAGAAACTTCTCTAAAAAAAAAAATTGGGGTAAAATAGTAAAATTCACACTATAGGTATGAAATGAACACGAGAAATCGTGACATATATGGGCGTTTCACATAAATTCAAAACATTTTCAAAAATTTATTCAGTTTTTCTCGATACTTGTTTAAAGTTAATTGAAAAAGAAAAAAAAAACCGAAATCAGTTTTTCACTAGATATATTTATTATAGTAACAATCATAAATTGATAATAAAAATTACTCCTAAAAACTAAATGAAAATAAAAACATACATATTTTGAGAATTATGTTCGGTTGTAGAAACGTTCATTCACACCATGTTCGGATAGCGGTTCATCAAAACGAACAAATGCAACGCGATTTTTTGACAGCTATGATTTAAATGTCATAAGAACAAGTGAACTGATTCGAATTTGTTTCTTTTGATGAACCGCTAATTGAACAATGCGTTGATGAACGTTTCTGAAACCGGGCATATATGTTCTGAAAGGAAAAAGAAATTAAATTTACTCAAGGTGTCAACCATGCCAGACGTATTTAATTTAGTTTTTATTTCCCTTTAAGTTGTAGATTTAGGCCCAGCTTCATTAAAAATATATCTATGATTAAATTTTACTTCCAAAGTAAATTTAAAAAAAAATTGTTGTGTCTTCCGTCATTTCTATGTATTTTATATAATATTCCAAACTGAGTGTCGTGTATTTTCAGTAAAATTATTTTACATATATATTGTGTAAATTGACTGTACTTGATACTTACGTCTGTCAATTAGTAATATTGAATTATTGAAACTGTTACCATGGTGACGCAGTAAAGATTGCAAGATTTATGAAAATTAATTTCTTTATAATTTTTTATCTCTATATACATTGAATATTAAGAAAATATGCAATTAAATCGTCAAAAATAACAATTATGTTTTTAACAAAAACCGTTGAGCTTTAAATTAAGGCACTTCCGGTTGTTCAGTTGTAACCAAAATCAAATCAAATCTTCATTTGGGTGTAAGAATGAGGAATACGAAAAAAATGTAATTTTTTGGAAATGCAGTATTGGAATTATCGCGACCGAAACAATCGTCACACACACATACACACACACACACACACACACACACACACACACACGCACACACACACATACACCTACAGACATCATCGTAAAAAAGTACATTCGTATTCTAGGATCCCCTAAAACGTGCTTATTCATTAAAAACTCACCATTGTTTTTTTTGACCAAAGACAATATCTTCCTTACCTAAAGATAACGGAAGGTAAAAATTCAATAAATGCATCGCGATTTTTTGATAGCAATGAATTTAATGTTATAAAAACATAGAAACTGATTCGAATTTGTTTATACAATTTGGAAGTAAAATTTAATCATTAATTAATAGTAACCACTTCAATAAAAAAAAACTTCAAATCAAATCTATCTACTATTCGCCGAATATTCGGCTATTCGGTCAAGAAAATCGCAGAATATTCAGTAATCGGTCTATAGCGATGACGAATATTGAAAGCGTTATGCTTCCAATATAAATTTTGAAAAGTTCAACTATTGTTTCCTCTCATTAATTTTAATCAAAACAGTTTAATTTTTTTTTTGTAGTGAATTTTTTTTGTATCTAATGTAATGATACCTACATTAATTTATAATTTTCTTTTATCTGGAATTGGAAAAATTGAAGAAATTTAACTATTAATATTTATCAAATCAGTGGTCATGGAATAATAAACAACAACCATACTGCAGCACAAAAGAATAAATAGTAATTTATTAAATTTTAATTATAATTTTTCATTTGATATTTTGTGTTTGTTGTTATAATCCATTCACGTAATACACGATAGCGAGAGAATTTTGAACTCGCGTAGAGAGACAAGTTATTCTATTGGTCGAAAGAAGATAAATTTCAAGCTGAACCAATAGAATAACTTGTCTCTGTTCGCGAATTAATTCAAAAGTCTTATCGTCAATGGATTATAACAAGAAACACAAAATGTTAATATGCACATTTTTGAAACACAGTGATCTTATAATTTTTTCGTCAATTCATTAACATAGCTTATTCATTCATTTAATATCATCTAAGCTCACCTTAAATTTAAAAAATACTTTTATTATTGTTCTAGATTTTGTAAACATATACAGGGTGATGACCGGCACAGCCGAACATAGGACTTTAACATGTAAAATCAGACGTTTATAATTTCCTGCTTCCCTAATTGTTTTAAGTAAAAAAGTTTCAAATATTTAAAAGTTGTAGATCATAAAATTCTGCAAGCAAAATTAATTTTATATACGTTGTACCTGCAGAAAATAGATATGAAAATGTCGAAAATCACCTCAAAAACAGCAATAGCTATGGAATTGAGACAAAATAAATATCTAATGTCTAACGATTTATCTGTCATATTAGGGTAATTTATTTGTATTTGGTATTATTTCTAATTTCTGTTCCAGTTAACAATTATCTGTTAATTTAAATTGATATTTGTTCACTTGAACAGAAATTACAAATAATAATAATAGTAATAATAATAATAAATTAACCTAGCTTGAGAAATAAATCGTTAACATTTGTTAATTTTTTGTTTTCAATTCCATGGCTATAACTATTTTTGGGGTGACTTTTGACATTTTCATACCTAATTTCTGCTGTTACAAGGCACACAAAATTAAATTATTTATTGACTCAGATGTAGAATTTTATGTCCTATAAATAATTAAGGAAGCAGGAAATTAGGAAAGTCTGATTTTACATGTTAAAGTCCTATGTTCGGCTGTGCCGGTCACCACAGCCTATATATGTTATTATGAATTTCAAATGATATAAGAATAAAACAAATTTAGCTTAGACCTAGGTAAACAAAATGACTGTTTCAAAATAAAATTATGTTTTCATTTCCATGTAGATAGTCACAAATTTTTCTTAATAATAACAATCAATGAATCATTTATCGTTTTTCGACCATAAATATGAAATATTTACATTACATGAAACATTTCCTTAATAATACGAGTATTGTATTATGTTTTTCTATATTTTTTGAACATTTCTCTTTCATTAGTCTAAGTACTTGATAATGAATTGTACTCTTAAGTATGTAAATATTTGGTTGTTATGTTTTTCGATTAATACCCCAATTTTTTTGTGTATTTGGTTTAGTAATAAAATACATTACAAAGGTCGTGAACCAGGAAAACAATAGTTACTTGGAACACTTCAAGGATTTATATGTCATTATCATACATATCAGAAATTTGTCCAAATAATGATTTCTTGTGGTAGAAGAAGATTATAGACAAAATTATAATAACTATTTTCCTGTCAGTATTTTTATTCATTGATTAATAAACGGGCAGTAAGGAACGGAAAATACATGTCATTTTATTTTTTAGAATACTGGATGATTTGAAAAAATAGGGACAAATATTAGATCAATAGCTTAAATTACAAAGTTGCGCGCAAAATTAAATGAATTTTAGACAATTCGAATTTTGATTGATAAAATCAAAACCTAGAAATACATCAGATAAACTGCAAAGTATATCTTCAAACAAAGAAGGCACAAATGTCATGCCAATCTGATAGCACACAAAATATCATAATTTTGAAAAATTAATAACTATAGGTTATTTTTTAATGAAAATGTAAGTTAATATTGTAAAGATATTTTTAAATACTTTCCGAAAATATAAAACTATATGTCCCATTCCATTTAAAAAATCAACGATGTGTTCGCTTCCGGCGAACCGGAAGTAGAATTCAGGATCATTTCACACCAATAAATAGCTTTTTACTTCGTTCCCAACTTTGTAAGTTAAACTGTCTAATATTAATAATAAAGAAAATAGCTATTTGTCCCTATTACGTTTTTCACCAAAGAAATGTCCAAGAATCATTTATAGGGTAATTAAATATCAGCTAGACGCAGAAAACACTTGCACTATATGCAATCTCCACAAGCTGGAAAACTTATTTCATTTTTCTGTAGAATATCCTTTGTACACAAACTTACGTTCACAATACCTTACAAAGTATGATATATACAATATAAATGTACAACTTTATGTAATTTACTTACAAATTTAACAGAATAAATAAATTTTATACTTTATTACACTATAGCAGCGTTATAAAAACGCAGTTTTATTATAAATGAATGGTAAATATTACGATTATTATTCATAAAATATAAATAACCAAATATGTTTATATAGTTCTTATAAAAACCTAATAACAAAATATCGGCACACAAAACTTCATTTGCAAATGTAATGCTTATAATATACTTGCACATGTACCTATAATGTACTGTTGTATTTATTTATACTTATTTAGAGATATTTATTTCTTTGTACTATTTTGATGGAAATTTCATTTTTATTTAAATAATCTTAGGGTAAGGGGTTTATATTGCCAACACTTGGTAAAAGATGTATACTTTAAAACCAATAAATTAATTAGAATTATTATTTGTCGCTACTTCTTCAATCATCCTGTATGTTAGAAATTAAAAAGGAAAAAGATGTATTAATGATTTTGATTGTCTCAAAGAAAATTCGAACGTAATATATTAATAAACGGGAAATGAGAACCTCCACTTTTGAAAATGATCTATAGGTTTCTCAACTACAGTAACAAATTAGAAAATTGATCATTTATTTTAAAACTAGACCTTGAAATTTTATGGAAGGGACTATCAAAATTTAAAGTGTTGAAATAGATCAATTTATTTTTGACTCTAATAGACCGTTTCAATTTAACAGTTATCTCTTTCTATCTCTGCACATAATAAGCAAAATGACGCCTGCAACTGCCAGCTGGGCTATCCAACATCCAACGCAACGTCAAAAATAAGGTAGTCACTAAAATACTTGTATTCTCGGTGAAAATTTGCATCGTTTGACATTTTAGCTACAATAAAACGCTTTTGTAACTTCTTTTGAGAAGTTTTTTATAGTTACCAATTTCTTTCCTCACATTTCACGTCTAAATGGGATATTCTACCGATTTTTTTTATATTTCTTTGTCTTTGGAATATTGGTAAAAATACGATATTATTGCTTCTATTCTAAACAAATCTGGAAGTCTTACAGATCTGTAAATATGTAAATACTAAACAAAATCGCAACGAAAACTGCTACTCTTTTGAATAATTTTGCATTAATCAACAAAAATAGATGTGTATTTGTCAGTGTTTTACAGATTTACAGATCTGTAAGACTTACAGATTTGATCGGAATTGTCCAATAAAATTCGAATTAGTAAGCGAGGTGTGAATTTTCGAATGTAAGAAATTATTTGTGACGTCACAGTCCCGAGTTGTTTATAAATCTCAAATTTTAGGGGTATCTGCATTGTCTGCATTAAGCATATATTTACATTTTTTTTAAATATTCTTTCTTTTGTCAAATTAATACGTAGTGAACACAGAAATAAAGAAACATGTTTAAAATAAATATTTCAATCTATTTCATTAAACATTTTGACAATGTCATCAGGGTGACAGTAGTGTTGTTATAGTTTTTAATTTGAATTCACACTGAATTTTACGATAATGACCGATTAGTAGGACTACGACGTCACGTTTATTGCAACAAAGTAACATTTCATCATTTTTTACCTTCCGTCACCTTTAGGTAAAGAAGGTATTGTCTTTGGTCAAAAAATTCAGTGATTAGTTTTTACTGAATAAGCATGTTTTAGGGTCCCAATAATACGATTTTACCATTTTTACGATGATGTCTGTCTGTATGTATGTGTGTCTGTGTATGTGTGTGTGTCTGTGTATGTGTGACGAAAGTTCCGGATCCCATAACTTCAATACCACGATTCCAAAAATTATATTTTTTTCGTATTCCTTAAGTTTACATCCAGAAGAACAAGTGATTAGATTTTGGTTATAATTGGTGAGCCGGAAGTAGCCACATTTGAAGATTTAACAGTTAAATTTGATTTATTGACATTTAATATTATTATAACTTAAAAAATATATTATTCTCTATACGATTTGATTACATTTTATACTTCATATTCAATAGATACAGAGTTAAAGAATTTTAAAGAAATTAAATTTTATAATTCAGCCAGCTATGCTAAACATGGAAACTGCTAATATATTCATATAATTCAAATTGACAGATGTCAGTATGAGTAAAAAGTAAATTAATGTGGCAGAGATGAGGATGTTGAAGTAGATGTTGGGGAACACACGGAAGGATACGGTAATAAAATAACTTTAGTGTTACAATTTTCTAGAAAGATACAAGAAAGACGATTACATTGGTTTGAACATGTCATGAGGAGAAATGAATAATTATATTTGAACAAGAATGAGTAGTTTAGTAATGGGAGGTTGAAGAAGCAGAGGAAGACCAAAGATAAGATGGAAGGACTGTATTGCGGAAGACTTGAGAGAAAAAGAACCGAATGAGAACGACACGCAAAAATATCGACCCCTAACGAATGGGGAAAGCTAAAGAGGAAGATGTCAGTGTCAATTGCAATTTGAATAGTTTGTTTATGAAATAATTTTACTGGAAATTTAGAATCTTTTGCAAGAAAAATTATGTATGGAATTTATACATTATACACAGGATTGACGGAAGGTATTGTGCTGGCCACAACAGATTTTTTTTTAATAAAACTCAATTTAACGTGTGCTACCTTATAATTATTGAAGTTTACAATTTCTTTGCAATTGTAAAATACCCCATTTTGAAAAAACAAACGCCAAGGATCTCGTATGACAAGCACGTAACCATGACTACCGCCATTTGTTGGCTTACAATGTGCAGATCTGCGTTATAAAATATTAAAAAAAATATATTACGGCTTTACGAAAACCACTAAGATTTTCCAGAACTATAGATCGCTTTCCTTTAAGGTCCGGTTTTTTTCATCTCTGGATAAAGTGGCAGTTAACTTAACTGCCAGATAAAACGAAAATAACGCATCGATATTAGGGCGTAAATTGATAAAATTATACACACGCCAAATATATGATCCGATATTTTCTTTTATCTGGCAGATAAGTTAACTAGCACTTTATCAAGAGGTGAAAAAATCGGGCCTAACAGGCCTATTCTGTAAAATATTCTCGTAACGAATCGTTATCATAACGAAATCGTTATTATAAAAATCGTTACATCTACTTAACGATAATCGTTATCTTTGTATCCGTATTCTGTAACTCATTTTAAAAAATAATAACCTTGGGATCAAGTTAAGAACTTTATTTCCTAAAATCAAATTTAATTCTAAACGAAATATCTAAAATAATTTAATATCACTCACAAAACTTCTGGGTTAGAGCAGTTCTAGTGGGAGTCAACTGTCAACCTGTCAGCTGTCAGACTCTTTCTTCTTCTTGTTGTGGGCTATGCTAGAGCTACTACTACCATCTGTCGACAAATTGGGAATCTTGCGTTACGCGCTAGGAATAAAAACTTATTAAATTATTTTAATGTTACCTTGTAAAAAACATAATAGCAATTTTATTTTGAAACGAATAAAAATATTGAATTATTGACAAAACGTTTAGGTAACGAATGATTTTTCGTTATCTTTTTTTCGTTATGTAGAATTAAATTATTGTTTACAGAATACCACTTTAACGATTATCGTTATAATAACGATTTAACAATGCATAATGTCATAACGATCGTTTATAGAATAAGCCTATTAAACGATTTTCGTTATTACCATAACAATATAACGTTTTAACAATTCGTTATATCATAACGATGCTTACAGGATAGCCCTATTAGTTACATAAAAAATAAAATAAAAAAATCTGATGTGGCCAGCACATAACCTCTCGCCGTATATTTTACCTGGCTGTATGCATAAAGCAAAGATTATTTTTATAAATACAAATAATATATTCATATAAATCTATGACGTATAAACTTCTTTATTATTCAATAATAGTATGTCTCAACATAAAGATATTTACCATAAATTATGTTACAATAAATTACAAAGTAGAGTTTACCATATATAAATATTAGGCTGGTAACAGCAATTTTCAATTCGAACAACTTTGTTTACTTTCTCTTCATATTCTTCTAGTAAAAACATTAATTTTGGGCGGTCTAAAATGTATATATCTGGATTGTGCATCTATTCTTATATATCTTCTTTTACATTTTATTTTTTCATACTTGTTATATCTAAATAACACGAATTCCCTTTAATAAAGTGACGGATAGATTGCACTCCGATTATTCTTATATCGATGTGTAATTTTGTCAATATTTACAACTTACTTGAGAAGAATTTGATAGCTTTTTCGCAATTCAAAGTTACTCTAGTCTACAGTACTGGTGTACATTGTCCCATAATGTTTGAAACAAATTTAAGTCCTTCAACCTAGACTTGTCATCTCCATAATAGTCACAGATCAAGAATTAAGGGATTCTCCAAATACATTTTTAATTCATTACTCATTATTTCTGACACTGACATTTATCTGTCAGTTACAAATAATTTAAATTATCAACTATTTTTCATGGCATTCTTTCGGCTGTCAAATTTATTATAACAGATTATTTTATATATTATATTCCTTTTATCTCTAAATCTATAAAATATGTATAAAAATATTTAAATGTATCAGAAAGAGAATTTATTTTTCTTTAATATTATCAAGAAAAAATTTCAAAAAATAATATTTAGAAGATTTTTTTTCAAGAATCTTCTACTTCCGGTTGTCCGATTGTTACCAAAACCTTTTCAGATCTTCCCATGAATGTCCGATTGGGAAATACGTTGTTAAACAAATTTTAAGTCTTATAGTTTTTGAGTAACCGTCCTTCCAACATCCCACACACACACATCCACACACACACACACACACACACACACACACACAGACATCATCGTAAAAATGTTAAAATCGGATTGTAGGGACCTTAAAACGTGCTTATTCAATAAAATCTGGATATGCGATTTTTAGCATGAATCCAATACCTCTCTTAGCGAGAGGTAAAAAATAGTGAAAGAACCTATTGAATGTACGAAACGAATGTCTTTGACAACGTTTCTCTACAATATTGCCTGCGTACCACACAACCAGTTTAACACGTCCACTTATCTGTCAACATACTTTTCCACATTCCTGTTTCATTTGGCTACTTTTCGTTTGCGATTCTGCTGTGTATGTCGCGTGTAATGATGAGATAACAGCACTGTGCATTTATCATCACATTACCCTCCCCTGCTCTGACCGCGTCCTTCCTCATTCAGGACTTATCACGGGCTAACTGCTTCAATTACTACATCCTACATTCCGACGGCTCTTCTCACGCTATTGCCATTGGAATAGGACAGATTTTACATTTAAATAAGAAATTCGGGTAGGGGATTTAAATAGTGGAAGAGATAAATTTAAAAAAATATATTAAGCGGATTTTTAGGATGCATAAAAGTTGACGTCTTTTTTTCAAATCAATAACGATTTCAGAAAGTCAAATTGTAATATCTATTAATTTAAATTATAAAGAAAAATGAATTATTGATCTTTCCAAAATTTGTATAATAAAATTAAAATGAACATTTTTAAATACTTGCTTTAATAAGAATGCAAATAAAGAAAATTATCAGATGCTATAAAAAAATTATTAATGCTAAATAAGAAATTTAAAACTGTTGTACAAGGGTCACGCTAGAATGATTGAGAATAAGACCCATAATTCATATTTCATAGAATTTTATTTGAATATGTTTATAGCAGCTCCCTTCAACAACAATAATACATCATTGTTTGCTTCCACTTCTTAAAAGCTACAACCAATCTTCTTTTGGAATACTTTCAATATTATTATTAGCAGACTAAAAATTCGCTAATGCTGTCAAATTAATTACTGGGTGATTTAAAAAGTACCAAAGCTGTCAAAATAATTACTGGGGGACTTAAAAGCTGTCAAATTATAAATCATGAGTCAAATATACTCTCTTGTTAATTCCATATTTTTACTCGTAACTATACTTTAAAAAGATAACTTTCTCAAGTTAATTTCAAATGATAATAGATAATGTAGTGATAATGTAAATTTTGTTTTCCATGATCTATTGGATTTTCTTCTTCTTAATTAAATCTAGCGTGATCCTTTTACCCGTATAATACATTAACAAATGATAAAGTAGAAAATAATTAATGTTATTACGAAATAATTAAATTTACTATGTATCATGTGTTATACAATCATAATGGTTTGGAATAAAATTTATTTATATAGTCATTTAAATACACTCCATAAAAATAATAGATTTTTACTACGTAAATGTGAAAAACAGCCCACTCGAAATAACTTTTTTATTTTATTATTATTTTTTAATTTTCTTGATATATTATGTATGTGTAAAGTAGGCTTAGAGGTTCACAAATAATGGTATTTGGCATGGTAGTAGCGCTTCCGGTTTGACCGGAAGTGATATTAATTTTCATATTTCAAATGGGACACCCTATATATTTTTACATATTTGGAATCTACATAAAATTACTAATCCAACTATATGCTTGAAGTGCATTTTAGTTGAAGAAATAAATTACAAAAACGTAAGGGAAAATAGCTGCTAAGCCATGAGAATGAGGTAGGCTGTGAAAACAGTTGGGATGATATTGAGTTATTTTTAAGTTAATTGTTTAAATAGAAAGTTATTGTTGTGTATTGACGATCGAAGGAATAAATAAAAGACAACTATACGAAGCGTACTTTTAATTCACTGTTTACTCTACGGTCGCCGGTCGATAACAGGAGAATCTCTTGTTAGCACTAGCAAGTTTAACCATTTTACAATAGACTTAGTTTTTAAATATATGTACAATAGATGGCATATGGGGTACTAAAACGATTATTTACAATATTATTTGATATACATATCAATTATTTTTGTAAGATTCTATATTTCGTTACAAAAAATGATCAATTTGTTATCACAACATATCTGATTTGGCTCACCAGGTTATTATTCATAATTTGGACTTTCGTTTTCGTAATTTATTTCTTCAATAAAAATGCACTTCAAATATATTGTTGAATTCACTATCTTATGTAGATTCCAAATATACCGTGTGTCCCAAGAAAACCGTGACATAGGCGTTTAACATGGGAAAACAGTTTTTTGTAAATAAAAAGTGTCCGACACGGTATAAAAATATATAGCTGTCCCATTTGGAATATTAAAGTTGCTCTCACTTCCGGTTAATCCGGAAGCGCTACCATCATGCCGAATACCACGATTTATGAGCCCCTAAACCTAGTTTACAAATATATCAAGACAATTAAAAAATAATTATAAACAAAAAAATATTTTGAGTGGCCCGTTTTTCAGTGTCACCTATGTGAAAATGTTCGAAGATTAATTATTAATTTTCATTATCTGTTTTCGTTAGTATGTGGATGTTTTTCGATAGAAACTTTTCTAAACGTAACTTACCATCACATACATAACCTAACGCACAAAACTTACGTTCACAAAACTTAACCCTATGGACGGAGCTCAAATTTACGATCTCGAGATGTTATATTCTCTTTTTATGCATAATGGGGTATTGTAATATTTAATTTTATTTTTGAAACTTTTACATATTTTTATTATAAATCTAAAATTTTGAGTTCTTTTTCATTTAATTTCAGGGAGATATAAATATTTATATATTTTATAGGATGTAACGTAGGAGGAGCTGCTAACTTTTAAGAAATATATAGAATTATAAAACTTATAAACACGAAAAATGTAATAAAATTAAAATGAACAAGACAGTTGACATTGTGTCAATGGTAGAAAACCTGTTTCCTGTTAACAGGACAGTTATATATATACAAAATTTGTTAGAAATGTCATCAGTCCCGCGTACGTCACAAAACACGTGATACCGTTTTAGCGCCAAGAAAACTCATGCTAGAAAAAATATTTTTTTTACATTATTCGATTTAGCGTAATCCACAATATTATAACATTTCTTATTACTAATTTTACTACATTAGAATTCCCCATTGAGACGAGATGGCACTAGCGATTGAGCACTAAAATGATGACAGAGTTAGTTTACTATTTAATTAATTTTCATTTTCTCCGTATACTGGTAATCTTAGACGAATGACTTTGTATGTTGTTTCAATGGCAACAGTAATTATGAATTATGTTCTTTTTAATGAATATGCTATTTACTCGTATATATTTATACTGCCATTATCATAAGTGTGTAAGTATATTGTCAATGATAATTTCGGAATTGAATGATTGAAAATGAACAGGAAACTTTCAGTGTAATTATACCGAGAGTACCTCTCTACAAATAGTTAACATTCAGCACTATTAATTAATGTTGTCTAGTTTGGTTGCTACTCCAATAATAAGTATTTATTTATTTTTTGAGATGGCATTGGTTTAACAACAATAACAATATATGCGGATTCTATAGGTTTTCTCAGTTAGATTTTGATTGTTTTTGCATATAAAAATATAGCGTTTTATAGTGTACTCACAATACATGAAACGATAATGCAGCATATATGCAACCAAGGTTACACATAAAGAAAGTTCTATATAGCTTACCTAATGTTTCCCAAACTTTTTTTTTAAGTATAGAAGAAGAATTCCATTTGCCTCAAGGATTTTTTTTTAAATTGTACCTTTAGTCATATTATTAACTGTCTTTCTGTGTAAAATAAATCAATCATCCTGTCGTTCTGTGTAAAATAAATAAATCATCCTACTTTCGTGGTTTCGTTCATACTTGAGATGTAGTTCTGCTTGACTGGTCTTAGTAGCTGCTTTCTGCTTTCATAGCCATTTACCTGAATATTATGAAAAAATTAATAGAAAATAAATAATAACATGAAATAAAATATCATCACGGCTTATTACCCATTTCTGGGTATATCAATTTGCTCCGATTCACAGATTTCGATAATGACAATATATCTGTACCGAGGAGTTTGCCAGATTTAAGATTTTACGAAAATTTTAATAAGTTATTACACAATTATTATTTTATATTAAAAAATACAAGACGTATGTTAAATTTTACTTGATTTATTATATTATCATCGTTCATATAAATTCTTATTCGTACCATAATTTCATTATTTTTTTTTATTACAATTACAATTGGTTTTAATGTCAATTAATTTAAATTATGCAGAAAACCGTATTTTTCCCAGAATAGACCTTTTCAATTTAACAACTATTTTTCTATCTCTGCACTAGTAAGTAAAATGGCGCTTGTAATTGTTAACTGGGTAGTCAAACGAAACGTCAAAAATATTTTACGTATAGATTTTTAAAGAAACGCCATGGATCTCATGACAAGCGCATAACCATGACTCCCGCCACTTGTTGGCTTACTATGCGCAGAATCCCATTCCGCATATCTTCTAGCTTTTTACCTCTCGCTAAGAGAGGTATTGCATTCATGCTAAAAATCGCATATCCAGATTTTATTGAATAAGCACGTTTTAAGGTCCCTACAATCCGATTTTAACATTTTTACGATGATGTCTGTGTGTGTGTGTGTGTGTGTGTGTGTGGATGTGTGTGTGTGTGTGTGTGTGTGTGTGGGATGTTGGAAGGACGGTTACTCAAAAACTATAAGACTTAAAATTTGTTTAACAACGTATTTCCCAATCGGACATTCCCGGGAAGATCTGAAAAGGTTTTGGTAACAATTGGACAACCGGAAGTAGAAGATTCTTGAAAAAAAATCTTCTAAATATTATTTTTTGAAAATTTTTCTTGATAATATTAAAGAAAAATAAATTCTCTTTCTGATACATAAGGTTTTGGTAACAATTGGACAACCGGAAGTAGAAGATTCTTGAAAAAAAATCTTCTAAATATTATTTTTTGAAAATTTTTCTTGATAATATTAAAGAAAAATAAATTCTCTTTCTGATACATTTAAATATTTTTATACATATTTTATAGATTTAGAGATAAAAGGAATATAATATATAAAATAATGTTGTAATTAATTTTACAACCGAAAGGATGCCATGAAAAATAGTTGATAATTTAAATTATTTGTAACTGACAGATAAATGTCAGTGTCAGAAATAATGAGTAATGAATTAAAAATGTACTTGGAGAATCCCTTAGTTCTTGATCTGTGACTATTATGGAGATGACAAGTCTAGGTTGAAGGACTTAAATTTGTTTCAAACATTATGGGACAATGTACACCAGTACTGTAGACTAGAGTAACTTTGAATTGCGAAAAAGCTATCAAATTCTTCTCAAGTAAGTTGTAAATATTGACAAAATTACACATCGATATAAGAATAATCGGAGTGCAATCTATCCGTCACTTTATTAAAAGGAATTAGTGTTATTTAGATATAACAAGTATGAAAAAATAAAATGTAAAAGAAGATATGTAAGAATAGATGCACAATCCAGATATATACATTTTAGACCGCCCAAAATTAATGTTTTTACTAGAAGAATATGAAGAGAAAGTAAACAAAGTTGTTCGAATTGAAAATTGCTGTTACCAGCCTAATATTTATATATGGTAAACTCTACTTTGTAATTTATTGTAACATAATTTATGGTAAATATCTTTATGTTGAGACATGCTATTATTGAATAATAAAGAAGTTTATACGTCATAGATTTATATGAATATATTATTTGTATTTATAAAAATATTCTTTGCTTTATGCATACAGCCAGGTAAAATATACGGCGAGAGG
Organism: Harpalus rufipes; assembly: GCA_951394225.1. Taxonomy (NCBI): domain Eukaryota; kingdom Metazoa; phylum Arthropoda; class Insecta; order Coleoptera; family Carabidae; genus Harpalus; species Harpalus rufipes. The sequence continues at coordinate 40,679,303 of OX596274.1, read as the reverse complement.
TTATGTGCTGGCCACATCAGATTTTTTTAATATGAATTGGCCTATTTCACATTTTTCGAAAAGTATTTTAAATGAAAGTTTCTACAATATATTTCTTAGTATATTAAAAATTTGTAAATAATTAATAAAAAGATTGGCACCAAAAATATTCATTAAAAACAACCCCCCCACTCCTGTGACGTCCTAGTACATATATTACGTCATTCCCAGCCATAAAACTGTTTCCATCACCTACTTTTTTATATAAATAAAAGTAGTCGATAGTTTGTCTTATGTTAAGCTCTATGTACTTTGACGTCACATTCTGTTCCAGATAACGTGACTTTTTCAAAATATTATCCAAATAATTGTGAAATATCTAATAAATATTTCGAGATATTTTCAGTTTTGAGGCTATTCAAAGAATAATAACTTTTTTAAATTTAAAGGCATAGAAAAATTCTTGCAACAGCCCTATTTTACAGCAAAATTATAATTAATAAACCGTTTTTCATGAATTTGAATTTATGTATATCTAAATAATTATCGTTATTTTGAAAGTATGGACTATAATTATTTGTGCTATCTTACTTTATTTTTAAAATAATTATTATTATTTATGTCATTATACACATTATGAAACGAAATAACAATTCCTTGGCCGGAAATTCATATTTAGAACGCTTTGACCATAAATTAGATATTTTCAAAAATGTATGTATAGTTTATTTGGGCTAATGAGCGTACAACGGTCACACTAGAGTTATGTATTGAGAATAAGAAAATCAGGTAAGTTGAGCAAAACAAAATATTTACTATCATTTTAAACAGTAATTTATCTGTCATTTGAAATTAAATTACAAAAGTTAGTTAGAATTCTGTTTTTAAAGTATCGTAATGAGTGAAAATATAGAATTAACCAACGCACATTTTCGAATGATTTATATGTTGACACCTTTGACCATTTTTAAGTGAGCCTGAAATTAGTTTAAGTTTTCAGGTCCCCCAAAAATTAGTTTGTCTTCTATGACAATTTCTAAGTTACCAGAAATTAATTTGACAGCTTTGATAGTTTTTAAATTACTCAGAAATTAGTTTGATAGCATTCTAATGGAAGATTGGTTGGGAGCAGAGGCGGATCAAGGGTATATTACGTCCTAATCTGAACCAAAATCCCCCCCCCCCCCATCGTTGCCTAAGTTCCAACTTTTCAAACTTCATTTCTCATAAAATAGGATCAAATAATTTAAAACTAAGTTCAGTAGAGACCCTTTAATTTGAATTACTAATTGTAAATTACTAATTGTAAGGGGGTATGTGAAAGTAACGTCACTTTACAAAGTTTTGCCATATTTATTACGGTAAAAATAGAAACAAAAATCATAATTGTATCTTATTTTTTTGGTGTTAATTTTTTTCTTGTGTATTATTAACATTACTTTTTCATATTGCTATGAAATATTCTGTAATTAAGGTGTAAGCGTCGTGGTGAGTAATAAATAATTCTGAAAGAAACTTAAATGTACATTTTCGGGGGATCATTCCGACTTTGATCGCCATCTCCGAAGTATTATGTATTACTATTTTTTTAATATCCACCAGCTACAATCTCAGAGTGAAATTATTATCACATCCCGCAACTTCCAGGGGTGGAAACTAAAGTAAAATTTGATAGGTTTTTCCAAGAATCCACGTGCTTATTCTTACGTTCAGAGAAATTTTATTCCACAGTTCGGATTAAAGAGTTTTTGTTCGGATTACCTTATTTCTACTCGATATTCATATTACTGAATGTTCGGATTAACGTGGAGTCGGAGTAAAGGGTCTCTACTGTAATTAAAAAAAATCTGTTGTGGCCAGCACAATACCTCTCGCCACTTCCGTTTTTACTTACATAAGTATAGGGCGCGAGCAGTCATGTGACTTTGTTGGCCTTGACAAGCAGATATGGGAGTTCTGTCAAAATGACAATTAGTAATTATTTACATAGATATCAAATGTCACAGAATTTTTCATCAAAAATTTCAAGATTTTCTAAATTCACGTAGTTAGTCATATTTGATCTAGACAAGCAGATATGGAGGCCCTTGTCAAAATGACAGTTAGTAATTATTTACATAAATGTCAAATGTCGTAATTTTTCACATGGTTATTTTGTCACCAGGAATATGGAATTTACTTGTCGAGGAAAATAAACCACGTGGAATTGGAATATCATGAAATTTTGGATGGACAATTGTCATTTGACATATATGTACATAATTACTAGCTGTCATTCTAACTCGGGCCCTTATTTGCTTATCAAGTCCAACAAAGTCACATGACTGCTCGCGCTCTATAAATTTCTCATGTCTTTTCTTTATGTTTAGATTATTTTTATAATTTAAAATTTATTTTTTGGGGAAGTTTTCTCCTATACTTCTAAATGTTCGAATATCTTCCAATATTTTGACGGGATTTCTGATGGGTATATGTATATAGCTATAATTTTAAATATTTAATTGTTATTATTGTTATACCACAAGAAATAATAAACTTACCAATATCTCAGAAAAATTCTTCAATAATGTCAGTTAATTTTGACGTTTTACTGTTATGTTGCCAAAAAAAAATCTAAGATTTATTTTCAGCTAATAAAACCATATTCGTATTATGGCAAATTCTGAATCGGTTCTTATCCACTGTCATGTGTTCAGTTAAAATAGACTTAAGTTCAAGTTTTAGAATTGAGCTGCCAAACAGGTTTATGAACTACTGTTGGTTTTTGACAATGACATTTTTCTGTCATTTACAAACATCTGATGGTTACTATAGAGTTGTCTAGGCTCTGAAATTTATTACAACAGATTATTTCATATTATTATTTACTATATCTCCAAACCTATAGGAGATATAATAAAAATTTAAAATGTATCGAATAGAGAATTTTACGTTCTTTAATACTAATAATAAAAAAAATCAAAAAAATAATATTTAGAATTAAGATACTACTACTTCCGGTTTTCCAATTGGTACTAAAACCTATTCAACTCTTCCCATTAATGTTGGATTGAGGAATCCGTAGTCAAAAAGGTCTTTAGTCTTATAGAATTTGAGAAATCGTGTCTCCAACAACCTCACACACACACACACATCCACACACACACACACACACACACACACACAGACATCATTGTAAAAATGTTAAAATCGGATTCTATGGACCTTAAATCGTGCTTATTCAATAAAATCTGGATATGCGATTTTTAGGATGAATCCAATACCTCTCTTAGCGAGAGGTAAAAAGTGCTAGCTTCTTTTGCTTCCTGGTTAATCTGCCACTGGTTGAGAGCTTTCGAGACATATAAAGAAAGACTGGCGAAGTGAATTATTGTCGAAGGTCGAAGGGAACTACTTTAAACATATTTAAAATACGATTTTAAAAAATATGAACCATGGGTCTTATTCTCAATCATTCTAGCGTGACCCTCGTACTTCCTTAAATGAAAAACCATCTTTCGAAAACTATAACTAGAGGTTTGCAAAAATAAAGGTATAATCTATTTGGGTTAATGAAATCAGAGATCATATTAATTATTAATATATTAAACATATAATAATATTTGTTGGAAAAAATTATAATATAGTATACCTACTTGAACGTTATTAAAAATAAATCATTTAAGTATAGATATTAAAATAAATAAATTACTATCATAAAGTTTAAGTACATGTGAAAGTTAATTAGTTTATATTGAAAACACTTTCATTCATAATCTTTCAACTTTATATACCATAATCATATCATAGATAAATAAGGTCTGCCATTAAAGAGAAATTTCAATTTCAAATTTCCTTCCGCGTTTTCCCGCTAGATCACACTACCAGCTTTAAATCTCTTGAATTGCGCGCGCATCTATTTCGTTTTTCTCTTGTTAGTTGTCTGTTGGCGCGCTTAGAGCCCGCGATCGTCTGTTGTCTGTGGTTCGGCGGGGATTGAGGCAGGTGGATACGGAACTCTTGTGTTTTGTTTACAAACAGTGCAGTGATCACTAGATTTGAATTTGCATTTGAAAAGGAGGGAAATACAGGGTGCAAGATGGCCAAATCAAAGATGCATAGCACGTAAGTTTGAGTTTTCTGTATTATGAATGTGGATGAAACACAAAATTGATAAATATTTGAATCGAAGATAGCTTTGCTCGGAAGATGCATAGTGATAGTTAACTGTTTTGTATAATATGTAATAAGGACATGAACTTTGAAGAAATAATGCCGTTGAAGATGAAAATTTGTAAAATGAAAACTATATTTGTTTCGTAAAGTCTTTTGAATTGACATGATAAAAATTATGCCATTAATTGTTTCATTAAAGTTAATAAAAATGATGCTGATATATTTTATTGCTAAGTACGATGGTGATGCTGGAATTATTGAGAAGACACTATCTGGGTGTCGAGATGAAATCCAAATCAAATCAGGGGAATATGGCGGGTATTCTATTAATTATTTTATATTTATGCTCTTTGGTTAATTCCATATTTTCACTCACAAAGATACTTTAATAAATTAATTAACTTAATTTTTGCAAACTAATTTTAAATGGCAGATAAATAACTGTATAAAATGATAGTGCGAATTTTGTTTTTCACGGCCTAACTAATCTTATTCTCAATAATTCTAGCGTGACCATCGTAATACCATACATCGCGAATATATGATATTTAAAGGCCTTCTACAGTATAAATATATTGTCATTGTTAAGTATGTTGAGACGTCCTATAAATATGGGTAGCTTATTTATTTACTTAACTTTATAAAGAAATAAATATACCATTACGGCTATACCCGTTTTTGGGTGTTCCAATCTGTTTTTATTCACAAATTTTGGTAATAACGATAGTTATTTTTGTATAACATTGAGGGCGTTTACCAGGCGTCACCTCACGGACTCTCAGAGCTGTCGTAGAGAGAGCACCATAAAACACAGGGGTCACTTATGTGCTAATTGATAATTGTAAATAATTTCCAAGTTTCAAATTTGACATCGGTTGGAATCGAACCCGTACCGCATCACAACGGTACAACTAAGATACACAATCAGGCAACCCCAAAAAAGTTTTAAAAAACTGTAATCTTTTATTTAACATTATTTGTAATATAATAAGTAATTTTTTTGGGTAATAAGGACATGGGAGCATTAGTTAGCATTTATGGCCCTTCATTTGTCTAGTAGAATGCCTCGTAGAATGCTCTACCAACTGAGCTATGAAATCCCATTCAAGTCTGTAATTTTACACCTGTTTTAATCTTTTATGCTAGTCTACATGTGCACAGGGTGTATCAGATAATGGAACAGTGCCTTTTATTCGAGTATATGAAAAGTTACACAAAAAAGTGATCATCATATTTTGTAAGGCATAGAGGGGGACAAATTTTGACATAACCATTATTATTTTAAAACCAGTGGTACTCAACTTATGGATCAATGTTACATTTTTTTAAATGGCATTATATATTTTTTATAAAATCATTAAATAGAGAATTTTCTTCTGAATTCAACGATATAATGATATCATACCCATCTATTCAGGGCATTGAATACTCATCTGATATCGCGAAACACTTGGTGATTAAGGAAGGAGCCACACTATTTTCATTTTTCGTATTCAATATTTGAATCGTTCGCGCTTCTGAATGTATAAAAACAGTCTAATACAGGTGATTCATCGGTCTGTTCTTTTTTAATAACTCGATTGTTAAAAATATTATGGAAAAAATTTCAAACGATGTTTATTTTGTATTAAAATGTATACAAATCCTGCAGTGTAGGATTTTCTACAGATGTTCCATTTTTACGCAATAATATCTAACTTTATATTTTCAAATGGAAAACTCCTTATATTTATTCAAATTTGAAAAGTACATTTGACATATTTGAATATTCTAATTGTTTCCATGGTGCATCTTTTAGCAGGTTAGAAATTCCAAGATATTTCTTTATAATTTTTTATCTCTTAACTCAAGGAATATGAAGAAAAAATGTAATTACATAGAATAGAGAATAAAATATTTTTAATATTTATAATAAAATAAAATGTCAGCGTTTGTTCAAGAAAAACTGTTAAAATCTTCAAATTGGGGTACTTCCGTTAACCAGTCGTAACCAAAATCTAAACTCTTCATATGGACGTAGAAAAGAGGAATATGAAAGAATTATAATTTTTCGAATTGTAGTATTGGAGTTATCGAAGCAGAAATTTTTGTTACACACACTTACACACACCCACTCTTACACACATACACACGCACGTACATACGTAAAAATAATAAAATCGTAGTCTAAGGACCCTAAAACATGCTTATTCATTAAAAACTCACCATCGAATTTTTTTGACCAAAGACAATCAATACCTTCCTTACATAAGGGTGACGGAAGGTAAAAATAAAAATAATATTGCAATATTGCAAAGCCTTCTGTATTTAATAAAAATGTAATATTTAAATCGTTCGCCGTGGTATTTTTTAATAATATAACATATGATTGTTTTTATACTATTGTATAGCAAATTTCATGTACTTTTCAAATTTGAAATACATACTCGTATATAGGGTATTCCATTTGTAAATATAAAGTTACATACCACTGTGTAAAAAATGGAATATCCTCTAGAAAACCAGTACAGATTTATAGATATTTTAATATAAAATAAGCTCCGTTTGAATTTTTTTCTATAATTTTTAAAATAATCGAATTAAAAAGAACAGACCGATGAATCACACTATGTATAGTGACTTATTTATATTTATTTTATATATAAGTATTCATAATATTACTATTATTAATAATAATAATAATAATAATTATAATGAATTGCTTATAAATGTTTTGATTCAATGTCGTTAAAGTTCATAATTCATATTTAATTGTGTCCAATTCCAATAATATAAAGTGTTAATTATACATATATGTATACCTTATATATTTATAAATATATCACGTATTTTCTTCATAGAATTGAATGTAATTTTCATCTTATATGTACTTATTTATATCATTATTATCCAGTTTCCCTACAAAAAACACCAAATTAATAAAAAATGAGATATTTTATGGCCCATGTTCGATAAATTAAAACTTAATTAAATTTCGATTACTTATCTCAGGTTTAATTGGTTCAAACCTTTAAACCCATTTACATTTTAAATCTTTCATAAATCATTCCTTAAACATTGTAACTTAGAGCAGAGAATTGAGAAATCGAATTTGAAAATAAAAATGCCTCCTGTCTGCAGGGCTAGAAAACAGTTATCATCGTTTAAGTTAATAACAGACTATATCGAGGCCTGTATCTTACTCATCTTACTGCATCCACAAAAATGTCCAATTAACGCACAGAATAAAAACACATTATTAGGAAGTATTAATTTCAACTATGATATTAGACATTTAACAGGATATGTACAGTTATTATGGGGCTAGGATATAGAAATTAGTCATAAATATTGGGTTCATGCATAAATTCGTAGCGTTTTTGGTTTCTAGGGCAAGAGTAAGATTGTCTTGGAAAACAATTTGTTAGACATAACGTAGTATATAATCTTTGAATTTACAAATTTGTGTAAAAATGATATAAACTATTGTCCAAAGAAAATGGAGTGTCAAGTAGAAAAAAAAACGAACATTTCCGACATATTCTTCTGAGTATAACAAAGGAGTTAAGGCATCGGATGCCGCTAGAACCATTTGTGCCGTTTACGAAAATAACGCTATGGGGCAAAATCACCGAGTAGACAAATAATATACTATAGTGCGCGCCAACCCGACGCGCCCGAATGCTTGCGCCGCCACTGGTAGCATATTCTCGAGCGATGACGAAATCTCCGGCGGGGAAAACGCGTTTAGACTGGTTTAATTACATACGTTGAGGTGATCCTTTGTATTCGATGGAAAGAACATTCCAGAGAATTGACGCCGCGCTATATAAGCACGTCAGAGAAGCCAGCGAAAATAGTCTGTTATATAGAAGCAACGAGCAATGAACAGTAGGTGATATAAATAAACAGTCGACGAGGGGTGAACATAAATAAATGTAGTTAAATAAATACAGTGATATAAATATTGTTAAAATTAATAATCTTAGTGTTAATTACTTTTATTATCTTTATCTTAATTATTCATGGTAGAACAGACCCCATAGATAGTAAATCTGGCAATAATTTGCGTTTAACATGCTTTCTATAAGAACTGCAGGCCTTTAAAACTGACCAATCAAGTCATGGTTCAAAATTTTGTAAAAAAGTAAAAATCAATGTGTTCTCTGGAATAAATGTCACACCTGTCACAAGTGACATATAAGATCATTGGCGTCGCGGCATATTTCAGATTTTCATAATGAAAAACTACATGTTTATCAACACTGATTATAAGTAATTAGACTAACAAATAAATAAAATAGATGAGTACAAAATAATTCAAAATAATTTTCATTGTTGAAATGTCTAGAAAACATACATGCATACATATTCAACTTTCCAGAGAATACATTGATTTTTACTTTTTTTACAAAATTTTAAACTATGATGTGATCGGTCAGTTTTAAACGCCTCCAGTTATATAGAAAGCATGTTAAACAAAAATTATTGCCAGATTTACTCTTTATGCGCTCAGTTATACCATGGGTTAAGCGTTGTACACTTATTTACATAACATCCTGTATACTTGATATCTTGATTAATTCACGTATTTTCTTTATTAAAAAAATAAATAAATCACTTCTATGTATTTTGTACAAATTGTATACAGAAAGTTTCTCACAAAAGATTCTATATTTCCAGTACATTGCCTTCCATCAGTTCCATGTATTTTGTGCAAATTTCATACAGAAAGATACTAGCAAAAGATTCTATATTTCCCGTAAAATTATAACACAAACATACTAGTCAATTGCACTTGATACTGACATCTTTTTATCTGAATTTGTGAATTTTATTAATATAGTACATAGTTGTTTCCATGGTTATAGCATAACTGGCTCCTTTATGAAATTTAATTTCTTTATAATTTTTTAACTCCATATCTATTCAGTATGAAGTATAAAATGCAATCAAATCGTATAGAGAGTAAAATATTCTCTAATATTTATAAAAACATTGAATGTGAAAAAATGAAATTTTACAGCGTTTTTCTTGAAAAATCTTCAAATGAGGGTACTTCCGGTAGACCAATTATATCCAAAATCTAATCACATCTGGCTATGGATGTAAGGAAGAGAAATTCGTAAAAAAACAGCGAAAAAAAAGTATAATAGTATTAGAACATGCGCCATACTCAGTTCATTTGGCAATGTGGGACTATTGGGTGTTTTTTTGGACTTTATAATTAATACTGCAATTCATCATAATTTTGAAAGAAATGAAGGAACTTCTAAGAAGTGGAAGGAAAGAACAGTGAAGTAATTATTGTTGAAAAGAACTATTTTCAACATATTTAAAATAAAATTCTAAAAAATACGAAGCTTGTGTTTCATAATAATTCTAACATGACCCTCCTATTTATAAACTGAAATAGCTTGTAGTAAACATCCTTGTTACACTAGGTATTAAATATTACTCGGTAAAACGTTAGTTACTGTAATACATAAAATGGCATTAATAATGTCATATAAAGAAAATGTTAAAAATTTACCGCACCTTACAGCATTAAAAACAAAAAAAAAACCTGTCGTACTTCGTACATGAACTTTTACATATTGAAATAACATAAAAAATAAATACCTTTTAAATAAAAACTTCTCTTATCGTATTTTACAACTTTGCATTATTATGTAAATTGCAAAAATATTACTATAACATTTATTTATATAACGAAATAACATGTACATTGTAAAATAAAGAAATAATGTGAACATTTATTTATGTTCCGTAAAATATCTAACTAAATTTAACGCATCATTCAGTTTTAAACATTCTACAATTGTTTGAAATAACGTCAATATTAATAAACACTTTATAGTGAATTATAACACTCATTTTAATGTTATTGTAATATGATATGTATACTGTCACTATTTATGAAACAATAATAGTAATACGTTTTATTACTTATAAATATAGAATATGTGTGCATTAGTATGATCTAATTAAATAACTAGAACAAGTATAAGAGAATGAATACTATAATTAAAAATCTGATGTGGCCAACACAATACCTCCCGTTTAATTTAATTTTTATTCATGTAAATATTTAAAATTAAATTAAATTTAAATACCGGGTTCGATCCCTACCGACGCCAAATATTTCGAATTTTATGACACAAAAATGATCCCTGTGATGCACTCTCCACGCCAGCAATAAGTACTCGTTAGGTGACACCTGGTAAACGCCTGTACAAATATGTCATCATCGTTACGAAATCTGTGTACAAAGCAAATTGGCGATGGGTAATATGCCACGATGATATATTTATTTTATTTATTTATATACTTACCTATATTCATTGCTGGCCTGGAGAGTGAACCACAGGGGTCAATTTTGTGCCATTTAAAATTCCAAAATATTTGGAGTCGATCGGGATCGAACCCGGTTCCCCAGATTCGCGTGAGCTGACGCCTGGTAAACGCCCGCACGGTACAAATGTCAACATTATTACCGACATCTGTGTACAAAGCAGATTGGCTCACCCAGCAATGGGTAATATGCCGTGATGCTATATATTTTTATTATCTTACCTATATTTCTACATATTAACTTATGCTGGAAACTGTACTAAGTTCCTTTCCATATAATTATTGTTGCATTTACTATTTTCTTTTTAAAACGTTACTATTATTATTTGAAATGATTAGATTGTTGACTGTAACTTATATCTATCTGTCTTGTGTTGTGTTTAAAATTATAGATAATTTTATAAATTTATCCATAATACAAAAAGTATTAATGCAAACCTGTAGAAAATTTAAAAGACTTTAATTTTTATAATAATAAATCTCGAAAAAATAACAATTAAAGGTATTTTTCAAAGAAAAACTATTTTGAATTTCCGGTAAAGTCTCATTTCCGGTTATCTGATTTACACCAAAATCTAATGGTTTCGTCCCATATAAGAGTAAGGTAGAAATACAAATTTTCTGAACGATAGTATTGAGTTAGAGCGTAAAGAGGATCCACACATAAGAAAAGACACATGTACACAGACATCATCGTGAAAATGTTAATTGGATTCTAGTCATTTCCCAAAATCACGCTATGCGATTTTTAGCATGATCCCTGTACCTCCCTTACCAAGGGTAACGGGAGGTAAAAATGTTAGACAATAGTTCACGAATTTAATGTAATATCCACTAATAGTCCGTTTTTTTTTAAATTAGGAGTTAATTGAAACTCAAAACTATAAAACGAACAGAAAAATCGCTAAATTTCATTTTTTGTTTCATTGTCAACAATAAGAAAACCGTGAAATTACTTCTATCAAGAAGTATTATTTAGTTTTCGAAAAATACTAAAGAATGAAACCAATAACAAGAAAAAAAATTCAAGATATATTTAGGTTTCGATGTCAAACATTCTTTGTACGGAAATTTATTCTTTGTAAATGCGTGGTGTATCATAGTGATTTCAGTATTAATTTTTACCTATTTCGATGTCATTATGAGTCTATAAACGCATTAAGAACACATCGTTAAGAAGATCTATAAACGCACTGGTCGCTAGTATGAACAGTGATTAAGGGTGATTAACGAGCATGTGATTAGCATTGTTTTATCTCTGTCAATCGTTTATAGATTATTTTAGAGAAAAATACTTTAAATAAAAGTTATAGAAAAATTAATTCTACACATTTCTTATTTGAAATATTTTTCTCTAAAATACTCCATGAACGATTGAAAGAGATAAAACAATGCTAATCAAATGCTCGCTAATCACCCTTAATCACTTGTTCATACTCGCGGCCACTGTTTTTTGCGTTTTTCGTTTTCTAGAGATGGTATGACTTATAAATGAATGACATATAACCTGCTGTCAGTCAACAATGAATTTTCATCTGTGAAGTTAGCAGGAAGAGCTTCCAGCATAACTGATAAAAAGATCAATTCATAATATTGACAAGTCGCATTTTTTCTATTATGCGCCTTTATGCCATTTTTAAATAAAAAATCGTTGTTCCAAAATTTAGGGAATTCTGTGTCAATGATATTAATGTGACGTTTGACGTTTAAAAATATTATTAACAATCGTTTGTGTTCGTTTATTTAGCGAGATTTGATATTAATGCCCGGTTGCAGAACCGCAAACTAAACAAGGCGGTGATGAACGTTTCCGCAATCGGACATTAATATTTTTTGACATTGATAGCCATAACCATCAACCGTAAAACAATAAATTGTACTAGTCTATTACAGCACTCGAATTAGCTATTAACGATATGTTTTGGGTGCTGCTTCTATAACGTTTGTTTTATATTATTTTCTCTGTTGAAACTTTCGTTTACATTATTTCTTTTATAAAAAAAAATGACAATTTCCATTTTGGTAAAATTATTAGGTTGCTGACAGTGATTTGTGCTTTTTCTTCGGTCCGTTTGTGGTCCGTTTCCTAGATATTTAGTGTATTTATTGCAGTCATGCCAATCTCAAATATCAAAATATCACTAAAAATCGTTTAAGATCGAAATTCTTTCAAACAGCAATATGCATGCTAGAATGTGGCATTCCAATTCTGAAGCAGAGAAAAAATATTATAAAATTACCTCAAATGAAAAAAGTAGTATAAATAACATGTTTTATAAGGCCTGTTATCGCACTCGCCCTTGGAAAACATGAGCTCGTGCATTAAAAGATTGTCTTATGAAACATGTTTAATCTTCCGTCATCTTTAGGTAAGGAAGGTACTGTCTTTGGTAAGAATATTCGGTGGTGGGTGTTTAATGAAAAAGCACGTTTTAGGGTCCCTTGAATACGATTTTACTATTTTTACGATGATGTTTGTATGTATGTGTGTACGTGTGTGTGACGATTTTTCTGGACCTGATAATTCCAATAAAATTCAAAAAATTACAATTTTTTCGTATTCCTCTTCCTTACATCAAATGCAGACGTGATTAGATTTTGGTTATAATGGGGAAGTTTAGCGAGATTGAAATTACATGTGAAATATTTTTTAATCGTAAATATGTGAATAATTATAACTTAAAATGTAGTTAAAAATAAAAAATATGTTTATATTATATATATTTATTTATAATTAATTATTTATCATCGAACTTTTGTGGCGTCACAAGTGACTTATGCGCATGTCTAGCAAGGATGGTGAGACCTGACTTTTTGAACGTATATTGAAGCAATACATTACACACTGCTGGCTAGTTCACGTGCGTTTGTTTACGTTTTCGCGGAGTGAGGTTATGAGTTTTTTGTGCGAATTGGAATTGTATTTATTTTCAAAACTATTATACGATACTTAATTTTTAATATTGAATACAATAATACACTAAATGAAATAAATAGAACCAGTCGTTTGTACAAGAAGAACAACAAAACTATAATAATCACAGCACAGAACTGTCACTGCTTATAAACGTCAAAATATGTGGATGCCATTTTTAAAACTTCCTGTTGCCATGTGAACCCAGTGCACACCTGCTTAGGGTATACTATACGTTCTCTGTGAACTTCTGTGACGTTATTATTTTAGAAAATTTCATCTTTTGAGAAATCTAAGCATCTTTGAGTGAAATACAATATAGAATATCACTTTTGAAGACATTCTTAATAAAATAAAAATAATACACTAAACTTCCCCATTGCTCAACCGGAAGTACACGTTCATTTGAAGATTTTAACAGTTTTTCTTGAAAAAACGCTGTGAAATGCCTTTTTTCACATATAGTGTTATTATAAATATTAAAAAATATTTTATTCTCTATACCATTTGAGTGCATTTTATGCTTTATATTTAGTGAATATAGAGTAAAAAAATATATAGAAATTAAATTTCATAAAGCAGCCAGTTATGCTATAATCATGGAAACAGCTACTGTATTAAAAAGATTCTGATAGAAGTCAGTGTCAAGGGCTATTGACAGATGTCAGTGTCAAGTGCAATTGACAGTATGTTTATGTTATAATTTACTGGAAATATAGAATCTTTTGCAAGAAATTTTTTGTATGGAATTTGTATAAAATACAAAACTGACGGAAGGTAATGTATTGATGTTTTAATATTCAAATATTGTCTACCCAAATCATTTTTCAACAAAATAGTTTTCATATGCACTTACTCTGAAGGAGGTTTAAAACCGAAACTTCGGTAATATAACTTATTTTTGTATACATTAATGAAACCCATAAATAAACGATCAATAAATTTTTATTCATCCTCACACTCATAGTAAAGTATTGCTCTAGTACTAGTAACAAGATTTCATTAGATAAAGTGTCTTTTCAGAAGTAGGTGTTAGAAAAAGAAATTTAAACAGTGAAAATAAAATAAAGTGGAGACAATTAAAACTGACACTGAAATAGATAATGGTATAAAGTAGATAGAATCTAGTATATCATTAAAAAATTACCCGAACAATGTCCATTTTCCACTCTATTGCAGATAAAATAAAGTTCGTAAAACTAAAATTGTCACTTTAGTAGTAAATACAGACCAGACAGAATGAGTCTTGAAAAACGGTTCCTTCCTTATTGGAGATTTCCTGTATAATCTCGAATTTCACAACGAAAACAAAAATCAAAGGAAACAATGAGAATACCGCAAGTTGTTGAATGGCTCTTGTATTGAGTAACAGGTTCCCAAACGAGTTGTGGTTGTGAACCACATTAAAAGGAGATAGCAACACGTAGAACAGGTGTGTCTGCCTTCCTTTTAAGAAAGAGAAAGATTATCTCTCTCGCGGAAGAAACTTAGACCGGAGAAAAAGTTAACAAACTTACTCATCTTACAGTTAGATTACAACGAAATTCGAAGGGGAAAATATTGTAAATTATATATTTGCTTGTTTATTTGAAAAAAATATGTTTTAGAGTTGCAAATTTGATTTTGTTTATTTCATGTTATATGAAATATGAATAGAAATGCAATCGTTTGTTTATACAATGCTAGATTTTTTGATTGTTTCGTTTTATTAGTTATTGTTTTTCATTTTTATAAAAACAAATTTTATTTATTTCCGACAAGGTTAATCATTTTAGTCACACAACGAACTGAGTGTTCTTTGTTTATAATTGTAGATAATTTTAATTTTGTTTATTTATTCTTAGTCTTTTGTTCTTGGTACTATATGCATTTTGTTTGTTAAATTTTTGAACCTGTTCATATTAATTATTACGTAACTGTGACCTTGTTGGGCACTATCGTATATTTTTTTTTTTTACCAATTGTACGAGGGTAGTTTAAAAAGTTCTCGGCGTAACAAAGAAATAGAATCCTCCATCATATTGATAATACACAAACCGGGTCATTTATGTATATTAAAACTAGATCTTAACACTGTATTATAGATAGGGATTATCAAAGTTTAAAAAAGGTATTAGTTTTAAAATATTCGAGTTTTTAATTTTAATGTCTTTAATTTCTACTCTATTCCAAATTCTTGCTATAATTCTATGAGATGATATATGAAACATACTTACGCAAGGTTCACAACATTGGGTTGGATAGCTTAGCGGTCATAAATTATTCGAACTTGAAGGCATCAAGAAATAGGCCGTATTAAAAAAATTCATACCGAATTATTGTATAAATTTTGTAAACTGAAAATATAAATAAGTATTTTAGTATGCTAACTAAATTATACATTCATGAACGTTGGTTTACGTATTTTACTTACCTTCGCACACATAGGAAGAAAATCTCTCTTTGTTTAATAAATTAGGGATACACTCATTTTTCTATTTAGATTCAACAGAATTTAATAAAACACATTGAATCAATGGTACACACGTTGACGCTGCAAACAAATATCTATGTTTTATTGACTAGTGTCAACTAGTTGCTTCTATATTTTATGTTTCCTATTTTTAAAATTAAACAATCAAAAAGAAATTACATAAGTTTTAATTAAAATACACATAATATTAAATATATAAAAATTATATGTAAAAATAATTCGTTAACTGTTAAATTACTACTTTACCTATTATAAGATTAAGTTTACCTAAAATTTACGATATGTATAATAAGATGTTTGATATATTAAATAAAATATAAATTTGTCACAATTTCCTTGTTAAATTTGTAGAATACTACAACAAAATAAGCTGTAAACAAATGATTCATTATATAGTAATATACTGAAATTTTAGTATTTAAAATAATACCGTTTTAATTCAGATATGAGAATACAGAATACTATTTAATTTATCACTTTAAATACAAAGAAACTATAACCAAACATCGCATTTGTTAAATATTAGAGGTTTTTTTTCTCTCAGTGTATTAATTTATGTTACTACCATATTTTAATAATATTAATGTGTGTTTTATTACATTTTCTCATCTTTCTTGCTAAATTAATAACTATCTATTATCAAACTATCTTTTAATTTCCACTTGTCAAGTTTCTCATAATTCTCACATTTAGATGATTAGAAATCATAATTACAGTGCAACCAAGTAAACCAGGAAAAACATTACTTTCTATACGTATGGTGTACGTGTAATGTTGTAGTGTGTAGTGTATACCCTATTTGATATAAAAAAGTATAGTTAATTATAATCCAACACAATGAAAACGTGTTGGAAGACTATTACGTCGTAGACAGAGTTTTTCTTTGTGCTAAAGTTGATGGCTATAATTAAATGCTAGTTATCGACGAAGTAGAATGTACCCTTAAAGAAATGTCGATGGCATATGGTTGAATAACAAATAACAGTACTGCACTCTCAAGAGAAAATTCTGACTATATTAGCAGTGAAAAATGAAAAGTATATTAAAAATTACAGACTAAATCAAAAACATGGTTAACTAATGGTTATTAATATTATTGTCGATTTTATTTGACGCCTAACCAGACCTGTGAAAATTGAATAGAGAGTTGTAATTTGTTGTTCAAAATTATGACTACAGGAGACATTTTATGTAAACGAATTGAAGCCATAAATATATTCATCTCCAAAAAAATGGAATAGAGTTCTTTACCATAGTAACAAATTAGAACATGGGTCAATTATAATTTTAAAACTGTGTAATAGTAACTATCAAAGTTTTTAAAATATTCTAATAGTTAATGCCGTTAACTTCTGCGTCACACACTCTAAATTCTTACAACTTTCAAGCATTTCGGAAATCCGATATCCATATCAAGTGGAGTGAATTAATAAATGTTACAACAAAAAAGTAAATCAAATGTTAATATGTACTTGTTTGAATGCCACATCAGATAACCCCCTGCGTTTATATGGAAATGAAAAATATTTTGAACGACATGGGCAGGAACATCGTCAAACTAATTACTGGGAAATTTAAAATTTATTATCAGGCTCACATATTTTTTTTCCAATCGGTCATTATAAATCATGAAATTATTCTCTCTCTATTTGGTTAATTCCATATTTGCACTCACAACGACAATTTAAATGTTGTGGCCAGTACAATACCTTCCGTCAATCCTGTGTATTATGTATAAATTCCATACATAAATTTTCTTGCAAAAGATTCTAAATTTCCAGTAAAATTATTTCATAAACAAACTATGCAAATTTCACTTGACACTAACATCTTCTTCTTCTTTAGCTTTTCCCATTCGTTATGGGTCGGTATTTTTTTATTTTCTTCTTCCACTCATTTCTGCGTGTCGTCTTATTCAGTTCCTTTTCTCTCAAGTCTTCCGCAATACAGTCCTTCCATCTTATCTTTGGTCTTTCTCTGTTTCTTCAACTTTCTATTACTAAGCTATTCATTCTTCATCCAATATTTTCTTCATTTCTCCTCATGGCATTTTCAAACCAATGTAATCATCTATCTTGTATCTTTCTAGAAACTTGTAACACTAGAGTTATTTCCTTACCTATCTTTACGTGTCTCCCCAACATCTACTTCAACATCCTCATCTCTACCACATTAATTTACTTATTATTGATACTGACATCTGTCAATTTGAATTATATGAATACATTAGTAGTTTCCATGTTTAGCATAGCTGGCTGATTTATAAAATTTAATTTCGTTATAATACTTTAACTCTATATCTATTGAATATGAAGTATAAAATGTAATCAAATCGTATAAAGAATAATATATTATTTAAGTTATAATAACGTTAAATGTCAATAAATCAAATTTAACTGTTAAATCTTCAAATGAAGCTACTTCCGGTTCACCAATTATAACCAAAATCTAATCAGTTGTTCTTGTGGATGTAAACTTGAGGACTACGAAAAAAATATAATTTTTCGAATCGTGGTATTGAAGTTATGCGATCCGAAACTTTCGTCACACACACACAAACACACAAACACACACACACACACACACACACACACACACACACACACACACACACACACACACACACATGCATACAGACATCATCGTAAAAATGGTAAAATCGTAATATAGGTACCCTGAAACATGCTTATTCACTAAAAACTCATCATTGAATTTTTTGACCAATGACAATACCTTCCTTATCTAAAGGAGACGGAAGGTAAAAATTGATTATGTAAAGGCCCGTTCAGAATGGAAAAAAATAACGACAGTGATAGAATAAGTGGCATCGGTAGCGTACGAGAAGATCAACCCCGCGTAACATGTATCTATCCTAAACCGTTCTTTTTAAAAGGAGATAATAGTATATTGTGTTATTAGGAGTAAAAGTGACATTTTGTATGACGAGCGTGGAAGTTTAAACGACGAGCGAAGCGAGTCGGATAAATGCACGCGAGGCACACAAAGACACTTTTACTCCGAATGACACATTATATTTTTTCTTCAAACGTAGATATTTAAAGAAAAATATCTACTACTGACGTTACATTTTACGTAAATTACGTTTGCGATTTCAATTGCCTGTAGCTATGGATACTTATTTGTTCCCTTTTGGTTATAAACATTGAAATGAATTTTTTCACGTTTTGACGTTTAAATAAAAACTGTGCAATTTTATATCCTCCTTGTGTGCAATTATATCGGAATTTGAAGGATTATAATGTACGCCCCCTGAAGTTGTTCGATTGGATGGAAATCTAACAGTGTGGCTGAAAGATATGTCCAGAAATCTCTGCAAAACAATATATTCTTTTCTTATCACTTTAATTCTAAGTATACTTATGCTCATTACCGTCCCTGTAATTGTAATCTGTAAGTCTGCTATTCTTTAATAATGTTATTTCCTCAAAAGTAAACTCTGTTTATATTTCAATTCACAGGTTATATATTTAAATTTGACAGCTATGGATCGTATTTAGTAACTTTATTCTTAGGTTACCTAGCGTGTTATAGTGACATTTAGGGCGATATTACAGGTTTCTTTTATTAAGGCTATTTCTTATTCGTTGATTTTGTATAGTTTCTATGGATACTTATTTATTTTATTTCTACGCCGGCGGCGTAGAAATTAGCTATTTCTACTCCGGCGGCGTAGAAATTAAACTTCTACCTTGTGAATCAAGTCACAAAAGATGCTACTTTTATGACGTTTGAAGAAAAATGATATTGTATTACCCATTTTCTTCCGCCCTGCCTACGCGAAGCACAATTGGCACCAATTTTGAAACAGGATCAAATAGATTCTGAACTGATCCCGAATGTCCATGTGCACCGACGTATATATGGGGGGGGTTAGGGGTTCAACCCCCCCATCGGTTATATTTTGCCACGTTTGATATTAAGCAGGATATAATTTTCTTACAAAATTGGGGGATTATGTACCTACTTAAAATGAAAACCAAAAATGGGCCGCAATGCCGGTGGGAACACGATTGCCAGGCGTCCCGTATATTCGGGATTGTCCCCTATTTCACCTAACATTTGAGCGTCCCGTAAAGTACTGTTCGGGACGCCCATTTGTCCCGTATTTTGTGAGGAACCTAACCTAATCTAACATTTGAGCGTCCCGTAAAGTACTGTTCGGGCCCGCCCATTTGTCCCGTATTTTGTGAGGAACGCAATTTAATTAACATTTAATTATTATACATTTTATTTTGAGCAATTCAATAGAATAATGATATTGCTACTACTCTGTAATATCATATATTAATTTAATGCAACATTGTATTTTCTGTTTTTGTAGTTATTGCTATGCTCCCATCTTGCATCATAAAGTCTTGTAGAAGGGGCAACTATACGCTTTAGGAGCGTACATACGCGTTTTCGTCATAAAATATGGATATTAATTTTTAAGAATTTGTTAAATTTGCTTCATTGTAAAGAACTCTTATATTATCTTATATTGCATTAAAACACGTTTGACCTTGAAAATTTTCAAAAAATCGCCTGCGGCGCATATTATTTTTTTCATACATTTTTCATCCAACCCTACCAGAACCCCCCCTCCATAAAAAACTTATAGCCACGTCAGTGTCCATGTAACTGATTGCTATGTACTTTGTCTTGTCTTTACGGAATATAAAATTATTTGACACAACATAGTCATTCTCAGTAGTGCCAACGTATGGTACGAATATGAACAACAATTATTTCTAATAATATTGTATTCCGTAAAAGGAATAACGATTGGCTTATAAATAATTGTAAATATCATTAATTTATACATTACTTAATACTAGTACTTTTTTTTTCTTCTTCTTTTAAAAATAAATAACACCTAATAATTTCTACATATTATATTTAATTTTATAAGGTTTTTTCAGGTTGATGACGTTAGTTTGCTGCCTAATCATTTTCACTATATAACGCATTCAATATTTTACTCATGCCGCTACCATTGCCACTAATTCTACCGCTACCATGATTTTTTGGTTGGGAACGATACAAGTATAACTCTCGCAACTTTATTTCAAATGACATAAGTAAATAACTGTTTAAAATGATAGTGCAAATTTTGTTTTCCACGGCCTATCTGATTTTCTTGTTTTCAATCATTCTAGCGTAACCCTAGTATATTATTTATGTTACAACAAATATGCTATTTGATGGTTAGTAATATTTATTATCCATAACAATAATGTATATCAATAAAATATGAAACGTGATTAAATTATTTGATAAGGAAATACTGTGCAATTTGTTTAAATTAACTCTAATTCATATTATATGTGTATGACGATCTTAAAAGATATGATAATATACCGGGTGTTCATTTTATTTTGTCCGCTATTTCTATCTCTAGAATTATAAGAACTACGGGGCCGGTGGCGGTAAAATTATTATTTTTTCAACCAATGATTTTCAAACTGTTGGGGCTAACTTTGTTATTTTAAATCGGACCATATATATATATTATTTACTTATTAAATAAAAAAATTATTCTGAATTCATTAATATAATACTTGCATCCCCTTAGATAACATTTTTTTTTTTGAGAAAAATTAAAATAAATATTTATATTAATTTGATGAAAATATGGCAACAATAAGAGTGCCACGAATGGAAAAAAAGAATACATGTAATTTTTTTACATAGAATTAGATTTCCCTGTGCCCTGACAGAAAGAAGTGATTATTTTGTTCTTTTAATTGATCATAAATGTCAACGCAAACAAAATATTCATGGTATTCTAATTCTATGGAAAAAATAACACGTATTCATTTTTTCCATTCGTGGCGCTCTTATTATACTTATATCAAATTAATATAAAACTTTATATGCATTTTGTTCAAATAAATTGTGATGTAAGAATATAAAAGTGTTATATCACTGAATTCAGAATAAAGTTCTCTATCGATTTAAAATAACAAAGTTGGTGTCCACAATTTCTGAACCACCAGTTCCAAAAAAATAATTTTATGCTCACAAAATAAGATGAACATCTGTATAATATATTCATTAGTAAAGATTATTATTATTGATTCAAGACCTTTTCATACCAAAAAGTTGCATTTTGCGTATAGGTCTGTCTAAAATTAATAATAAAGAAAATAGCCATTTATCCCTATTTTATCATCTGCACTTACTATTTAATTATCTACGTAATAAAATAAGAATAGAATTGGTGAGAAGTATTGTGCTGAAATTGAAATACATCAGTTATAAAGATGAATTTACGAAAAAAGTTGACGTAATCATTAAATGGCGATTAAAGTATGACATTTATAAATACATGCTCGTGAAAAGACCTGTCACTTTATAATGTATGAACAGAAGACGTGATGGTACTTTATTTCTTCTTTGCACCCTGTATACATGATGAATCATCCAGGAAACAATTGAATTGCAAATAATTACATACTGGACAAGAAAAAAAAGAACACTTTACATGTGGGTATTAGATGATTCTATAATCTCAGAATAAAGTATTGCCTCTTTCATTTAATTTACTTAGAATATATCACCTTAATTTATCAAA
Organism: Harpalus rufipes; assembly: GCA_951394225.1. NCBI lineage: Eukaryota > Metazoa > Arthropoda > Insecta > Coleoptera > Carabidae > Harpalus > Harpalus rufipes. The sequence goes on along the minus strand of OX596274.1, from coordinate 40,656,872 downwards.
CTCTTCTTCCTTCTCTACGAGGTAGTATTTGTCTTCGTTAACTGAGTGTACTCGTAAAATGAATTACTCCGTTGAGTGTACTCTCAACATGTAGTGAATTTAGTTAAATTAGCGTTTGTTGCGTTCATTTAAAATGGACCATTCTGACGTTTGCTCGTTACGTACTTCCTGAATGTTTGCGAATTACAAAATAAAGACTTTTCGCCAAATGAAATGACATAGAAATTAGAAGAGTCGTTTTATTTTTGCACGTTCTGCTTTAAGGTGAACTTTGACTTCAGTAATTTCTTATTTAATGAACTGTGACTTGATGAAGTTTTTATTATTTTTTTAATATCAAAGCGACACACTGGCCGCACTAATTAGAAAGAAAAAAAATCTGTTGTGGCCAGCACAATACCTCTCGCCATTTTCATTTTATGATACATAAGGCTTTATTCTGAATACAGTGATATAACACTTTTATATCCTTACATGACGATTTTTTTGAACAAAATGCATATAAAGTTTTATATTAATTTGATTAAAATTTAGGTATAATAAAAATGCCACGAATGGAAAAAATGAATACGTGTTAATTTTTTTTTTGTCAATTCAAAACATCATGATTTTCCAAATCCATATGAATTATTTTCCTTGACAAATATAAATATTTGTATACTATTGATGACAAATAAACAACATGATATCAGAATATTTTGAAATTTTGTGACATCTATGTAAATAACTACTAGCTGTTATTCTGACACGGATTCCCATATCTGCTTGCCAAGGCCAACAAAGTCACATGACTGCTCGCGCCCTATAAGTAACGAATTTAAAATTTCTTGTACACACAAATAATTGAAATTGCATCTCTTCTTTCGTTCTATGAGGAATTTTGTCCTACTCTTCTAATATGTTCAAAATTCTTCAAATTCATTGACGGTATTCGCAGTATTTCTTAGGGATATATGTAATATAATATTTACCTATAATTTTAAATACATATTTAATTAATAATGCAATAAGATATATTAAATGTACTCGTACCTCACAGAAAAATCTTTCAATAATGTTAGTAAAACTGCTGATTTTTGACACTGACATTTTGAATTTACCTGTCCATTACAAACATTTAATCTCAACTAGTTTGCATGGAGTTGTTTGGGCAACGAGATTTATTAAAACAGATTATTCTACAGGGTGATTGGTGAGGAAACGGCCATACTCGAGGAACGTGTTCAGGAGATCAAAATAAACAAAAAAAGTCATATAAACATGTGTCCGATTCTTAATCGTTACGGAGATATCACTTAAAAAAATATAATAAAAGCAGCACCTCAATGACGAAACAAATAATTTATTATAATGTACTATGCTATAGAAGTGGAGGAAAAACAATTCAATGTAGAATATTTTCAAAAATACCACCGCCAACTTCGATGTATTTACTAACTCGCTTGTGGATCGCATGTGTGGCTCTTTGGTCATTTCTTATAACAGCGGCAAAATTGACGATGCGGTCTAATAATTCCTCTCTTGTTTGAACTTTTGTAGCATAAACTAAAGATTTTAGCCACCCCCATAGACAGTAATCGAGAGGAGTGAGGTCCGGAGACCACACTATTAATAATTAATATCTCAGTAACGGTGAAGAATCGGACACATGTTTATATGACTTTTTTGTTTATTTTGTTCTCCTGAAAACGTTCCTAGAGTATGGCCGTTTCCTCACCAATCACCCTGTATATTATTTTATAGTATATTTCTAAACCTATAGGAGATATAATAAAAAAAAATTAAATGTGTTAGATTGAGAATTTAATTATCTTTATTATTTGTAGTAACATAAATTTTCAAAAAATAATGCTTAGATTTTTTTTAAACTACCACTTCCGATTGTCTAATTGTTAACAGAACCTATTCAGCTCTTTCAATTACTGTTAGATTAAGGAATTCGTAGTTACAGAAGACTATAACCCCAATAGATCTTTAGTTTTCTAGAATTTGAGAAATCGTACCTCCAACATACACACACGCACACACACAGACATCATCGCAAAAATGTTATAATCGGATTCTAGGGACCCTAAAATGCGTTTATTCACTAATATGCGATTTTTAGCACGAATCCAGTACCTCTCTTAGCGAGAGGTAAAACGCAATTCTAATATTTTTCTTCTTTCTATATCCTTTACCAAGACTATAGGTGGCTTTTACTGACTTTATATTAACGTTTTATCATTTTAAAGTGTACAATTGACCCTTTATATAGTGGTCAACTACTTATTGACATTGCATAATACTTTATTTAATTTATTACTTAGTCGTATCTTAAAATATATTTAACTCATATTATAATTTGTAATATAATTTCCATCATTCTTACGAGCATTTCTATAGAATATATTATTTTATGCTAAACGCCATAGTAGGCATATAATTTATTAACTGAACTCTCCTATTTTAGTATTTGAAAGTAAGAGAAAGGATCAACATTTATGTATAGTTTGATTTGTATAATAACTTATACACTGTATTTGGTAATTTATTGCCAATAAAACTGATTAAACTTATCTTTAAGATTTACATTTATATGTTATTATGTTATAAGCACGACCGTGACAGGTGCAGTCTGCCTTCTGTATCTCCAGTGAAATTTAACGCACTTGTATCTTTACAACTTTTTGCAGACCTCGAAAGTTTGACAGTAATTTTATTCAGTAACATTCGAGATAAATTTGTTATACATTTACATAAAACAATGTTCATGTTACAAAAAACGTACATTAAAACTAATACGAACGAAATTAAAAGAGTCAATATGTAAATTATTTTTTGATGCAGACAAAATAATATGATATAAATAATAATATGCCTGTTTGTCTTTACTTCCATTAGTAAATAAATATATCATCACGGATTATTTCCCATTTCTGGGTGTGCTAATCTGCTTTTATAAGACGTCATCTTAGTATTTAAAGTTGTCATGGAGAGTGCAACAATGGGCTCACTTTTGTACTCAATGAAAATTGGAAAATAGTTATTTCTTTTATTATCAGTTGCGTAATATTCTTTACGTAACTGAGTTACGTAAAGATTTTTACAAAACCCATTTTGTATTAATTATGTAAAAAGTAACATTTCTTAACGTCATGCAGTTAGGTAAAATTCAACTTTTAAAAACGGAATTAGATAAAATTAATTTACAATATTATCTTCAACCGCGTTCGATTCCGAGTCGTCCGAACCACAACCGGTCTCGTAACTTTTTCATCGAGAGCAACAATTTACAGTTCTGTTACAGTTAATACATTTTTGCATTCGGAAGAATAATTTTTCAAAAGATTTTGTCATTAGTTTCATTAGCAGAGTAAAACGCATTTCCTGTAATTTATGTTTGACCTACGGAAATACAAAGTTGTTGGGAGCCAAATCGGAAGTATATGGTGGTTGGCACAGCATTTCAATGTTTTGCTCGTTTAAATATGCTACTATTCGAGCAGCTGTATGTGGACGAGCGTTATCATGATGCAGTATGACTCGTCCTTTTGATCGATTATGACAATACCGTATACATTTAGAATTGACCGTACTATAATTATCCAGGGTTATAGTTGTAATATGAACAACTTTTGTTGGAGCATTCCAATTTTGGAAGACCCAAACAACTGACTGATGTATTTTTTTGTTATCATACAAATAAATTTGTATAGAGCAAGAGGGTATTTCCTTTAAAACAACCATGCTTTTTGGACGAAATAATGACTCACAAAAAATGATCAGGGATAAGGGGTTAATTTATCAGTAATAATAAACCGAAAATTCAACCAGGGGTTTTCAAACGGTACAACAAAATTATATATTTTTAAATGGTATCATACAATTGAAGAGCTCATAACAATTTGAGGTAATCAAAGAATAGTATATTCTACATTTTACAAGTAATGGAATGGCCCATATTCCACATGAGTAAAAAGTTTATTGTGCGAGCCGAAGGCGAGGACTGCTGTTTGCGAGTGTGGATTATGCTATTCCAAACGTGTTATAGACTTACACTTTATCCAAGATTTTAGAAATCATACAAAAAAATGGTGATTTACAATATTATTATAAGCATAAAATCAAATATTTTTTGACGCTAGTCCATAAATTGCTTATAACAGCATTCATATCTTTCTCTTGATTTATTTGGTAATAACTGGCCCACTGTATCATTAGTAAGTTCCCTTATTTCTGATAGTGTACAGTCCATATCTATTTATATTTTCATTACCACTTGACATTTCTCTCTACAAATTTTTATTTAGTTAATTTTCTAAATAATATATTATTATTTAGCTAATCTTACTGGTCTAAGGATTTCCAAAAAAACCTGTAAAAGTTAATAGAAAATTGCAATACTGTTAAACTTCTAAATATGAAACGCTAATTTAAAAATAAATTTATCGAAAGCCGTGCGGAATTATTTCAAACAGCGTACAGAATTATTTCACACGGTTTGTTGGAATGTTATTAATTCCAACATTTTTTTTTTTTACCTTCCGTCACCTTTAGGTAAGGAAGGTATTGTCTTTGGTCAAAAAATTCAATGATGAGTTTTTACTGAATAAGCACGTTTTAGGGTCCATATAATACGATTTTACCATTTTTACGATGATGTCTGTATGTATGTGTGTCTGTGTGTCTGTGTGTCCGTGTGTCTGTGTGTGTGTAACAAAATTTCCGGATCCAATAACTTCAATACCACGATTTCAAAAATTATAATTTTTTCGTATTCCTCAAGTTTACATCCAGAAGAACAACTGATTAGATTTTGGTTATAATTGGTCAACCGGAAGTAGTCTCATTTGATGATTTAACAATTAAATTTGATTTATTGACATTTAACGTTATTATAACTTAAAGAATATATTATTATCTATACGATTTGATTACAATTTATACTTCATATTCAATATATACAGATTTAAAGAATTTTAAAGAAATTAAATTTTATAATTCAGCCAGCTATGCCAAACTTGGGAACTAGTAATATATTCATATAATTCAAATTGACAGATGTCAGTATCAATAAAAAGTAAATTAATGTGCCAGATATGAGGATGTTGAAGTAGATATTGGGGAATAAACGGAAAGATACGGTAAGAAAATAACTCTAGTCTTACAAGTTTTTAGAAAGATACAAGACAGACGATTACATTGGTTTGAACATGTCATGAGGAGAAATGAAGAATTATATTGGAACAAGAATGAATAGTTTAGTATTAGGACGTTAAAGAAACAGAGGAAGACCAAAGATAAGAAGGAAGGACTGTATTGCGGAAGATTTGAGAGAAAAGGAACTGAATGAGAACGACATGCAAAAATAGCGACCCCTAACGAATGGGAAAAGCTAAAGAAGAAGAAGATGCCAGTGTCAAGTGCAATTTGAATAGTTTGTTTATGAAATAGTTTTACTGGAAATTTAGAATCTTTTGTAAGAAAAATTATGGAATTTATACATTATACACGAGAATGACGGAAGGTATTGTGCTGGCCACAACAGATTTTTTTTAGTTTTGAATGTGTAGTTTCTAAAATAGAGTTGAACAAACAGCTTTTCAGATATCTTACTTTTATTGATTTATGTAACTTAATTTAACTAAGGATCATATTAGAAAATTATCTACTGGATGTTAAGAAATAGAAAAATAAACATTGATGAGCAATTACATAATAATTAGACATTTTTATAGGATGTTTTTGTAGAATTGCTCAAACTTTAAAATGTAATAACTTGTGACTAAGATACTTTTTGCGAAAAACAGTTTATACCAAACTGTTTCGAAACTAAATTAGTACATGTCGCTGTCTATATGTAACTCATATTTACAATATTTGGACTATGGTTGTTTTTACCAGTAGCTCTTCAATTTTTCCATTAGGTAGAGATTTTTTTTTCTGACTTCAACGATATAAATATTGCAGGGTTATATAACAATTATTTCGGGAAAAATGGGATTAAAAATTAGAAATAAAATTGTAATATTGAAGCAGGCTTAATTAATTTATAATATTTAGGTAATGTAAAATAAATAAGATTCAATTCAAAGTTTTACAGTTTAAATTTACTGAAAACATTAATTCGTGTCTGTAACATTTTCTGTGTTCGTTGGCATGTCAAACATAGCCGCTATTATTACGTCGTCCTTGTATGGAATTAAATGAAGCTACATTACGTCAATTGTCATAACTGGTAATAATTATAGAATTGCAAGAGTATATAGGAGGTAATGAGAGTAGAGTGACACCCTCCCACTCACACAGAACATGTATCATAACATAGCGGATTAGATGGATGACAATACAGATACATCGCAACGCAATATCGATTACGATCATTATCTTATCAAATCACAGCCTGACCATTTCCTCAATTAGTAGTAGTTATAGACAAAAGTAGAAGCGATGCTGAGTTGTTTATTATTCAGTACTTGCATTTGTCTTCATTAGAAAACAAAAAAGAACGGCCATCAACAAACAATAAAGTAAAACAATAACATTATCTATCATCTTAAAGAAAATTTCGATATTATTACACAAAAAATAAATGTAGCATCAAATGTGCTTATTTATAAAAACTCACCATCGAATACAATACCTTCCTTACCTATAGGTGTCCGAAGGTAAAAATTTGCCTTCAAAACAATGTACAGGGTGTCTCATTTTCGATCTTGGGTAATATGAACAATAGGGCAAAACCATTTGCACATACCAGGGTCAACTTATCGAAAAAAGTTTAATAGTCGCCACAGGAATTCTTTTGTTTTTGAGCTGCAAGCAAAAACTTGTTTTTTGCTAATTTCGAAAATATCTCATATCTTATTTATTATGATAGAGAAAAATTGTTTAGACAAATTTTGTACCGTTATTTGCGTAAAATAAAATGGCGTAATTAAATTTATTAAGAACTTAATAATAATTCTCGAGATATAATACAAACTTATATTTTTTTAAATGGAAACCTATATTGAAATTGGTTTCATCTTTTTGCTTATTTTATATGCTTTTCAATGATCTATAACAGTCTACATTAATTTATTTCAAACATGAATAAAACAAAAATTACTAAATTTTTGGGGTGAAAAAATTGAAAATTATTAAGAAACAAATAAAAAAAATCTATTACAGATCATCATTTGTTTATTTTAATTCTATGTCTATTATTTTCTTAAAATTATTCTTAATTAATTTTTCTCGGGTTAGTAAATTATGATTTATTAACGTTATACTTGGCTTTTAGTACAAATCGAAAAAGTGGTTTAATATGCTTTCGGAAGTACATAAATTGAAGAATTGTTAAAAACTGAAGAAAATAATATTAAAAATAAAGAAAGGTTTTTTTATTTTCTTCGTAATTTTTTTCAATTTTTTCACTCCAAAAAATTAATACTTTGTTTTATTCCTATTTAAAACAAAAGAATGTAGACTTGTTATACATCATTGAAAACCTTATAAAATAAGAAAAAAGAGGAGACTATTTTCAACATAGGTTCCCATTTAAAAAATATAAGTTTATGTTATGAGAATTATTAAGGTTTCATATAATCTAATGACACCATTTTTTCTACGCACAATAAACGGTACAAAATTTGTCTAAACAATAAAAGTAAATAAGATATGAGATAACTTCGAAATTAGTGAAAAATGAGTTTTTGCTTGTAGCTCAAAAACAAAAGAAGATTGAAATTTCCTGTGGCGACTTTTTCGAAAAGTTGATCCTGGAATGTACAAAAGTTTTTAATCTATCGTTAATATTTTAAGACGACAAATATTTTCTATCATAATACATGATATGAGGTATTTTCAAAATAAACGAAAATCAAATTTTAGTTTATAGCCCAAAAAAAGACGATCGAAAAGTTCGGTGGTACCTATTATAATTGTCTCAAAAAGTCAATTTTATTTTGCGTGCATAATAAGAAAATTTTTCATATAAGAAATTGGAATTTGTTCCACCGTGTACACAAATGATGCGAAATCATTTAACCGCATATATTCAGCACCCGATAGTCTGAGGAAAAAATAAAATAGAAAATATGGGATGTCCAGATTTGTCAAACTGTTTTCAATTAATGAGAAAGATATTCACTAGCGGTTTTGAAAGTGATGTACTTAAGAATACGAACCTGCTATGTCTATAAGTAGTTATTTTAAGTATCTATAGTTAGTGTGTCTTGTGATATCCATAAATTACGAAGCAATTTTTTTTATTTGTTCAACTTTCATATCAAACAATGAAAGAATGAAACTATAGCACAGTTATTAAGCGATTGCTGTGCTGTATCTAGTTTCTCCCAGCAGATGTCATGTTTACCTTTGGGTAACGGATGTATTGCGAACCTTGTCTTAGCTACACTCTGTGTGACCTACAACTTCTGCTCCTTCAGCAGTTTACACACATTATCAACAAATTATCACATGAATTATTATTTTCTCTACAGTTAATTATGTTTCATTTATTCAAGCATCAATGAAAAGAATTTTATTGAGAGAAAACTTGACCTTCAAATTGTATGATGGGACTATCAAAGTTTAAAAAAGTTATTACATTTAACCGATGATTCTTCTTACTGCTTTGAAGCCGAGTTTGAAGCCTTCTGCTAACGCCTTTTTAAAATTCGGAATCCATTTTCAAATAAATGAATGCAAAAAATAACGAAACAACGAAAGTAAACCAAACATTGTTATTCAATAATTAATTTCCGTTCCCATGTACGGTTTAAGTATAATCAGAATTATTTGTGACTAACAGTAACATTTTTAATCATAGAAATAGGCCGTAGGGCCGAGGAAATATTTAATTAAACGAAGAAAGAATTTGTGCAAAATTCATGGACCTCGCAGGGATTTAAACCTTGGACCTTCTCATATGAGACGCTTTAACCAACAACTGAGCCAGAAGATTCCTTCCCATTGAAGTCAATGAGCTAGTTTACACCCAATCCTATTCATGCGACCTGGCTTATACCTTGTCCTATAATAGGTCTTCTACAAATCGTTTACACCATGGGGACTAATGATAAGTTTAGGTCTAATATAGGTGTAATATAGTCCTCGAGTCAATGCCATCTGTTGAAATACAATCGCACTTAATTTTTTTAAACTGCAGTTTCATATCCCAGATTGATAAAAGTATTTTAGGTTATGTCAGCATCACCAAATATCATTCAATCTTTAATTTCTTTTTATTGGTATGTTTACGCTGTCACTAGTGAAATACGTGCTCTTATTGACTTTTTTCGTTTGCATCATTGTGAACTTCACAAGGATCAGGAGATTCAGCTTCGGAACATGAGTTTTTTCCGTAATAATTCAATTAATTTAACTTACACAACCTACAAAATATGATGTCAACAAAATCACAATACGGATCAACCGCCACCTACAGAGTTTTTATCAAACACTTTAGGTCACTAAGGCGTTTACACGCAGTTTAAAACGTGGCCTAAACTGGGTCAGGTCACATGAAAAAGAGACCTGACCTAAGCTAGGTCAGGTCGACTACTAAGTGTTTACAGCATGTCCTATAAGGTATACGTCGAATATAGGGTATAGGACGCGGCCTAAACGATGGGTGTAAACTAGCTCAGTGAATCTTTCACAAGTCTTTTTACAAATTTCGTAGCCGAGTACACTATCCTAACGGAGTAGTTGAATACTCAGCGCGAACAATGCACTATATAATTGTTGTGAATCTTACCTTCACTTGATAAGACCAACAGTAACATGTTTAATCGTAGAAATATTTCTTCGGCCCTATACATCGAAAGTATTGCCAACAACGAGCATAGTTTTAAAATGGAATGTCCTAACTTAGTCGAAACAATATGAATTTTTATCCATTCTTATCGCACACATTTGTAGTCTGGAGAGAGATAAATGTATGCCATTTTTTTAATTCGTTCATGATACAGATGACCTTGATCGGACATCTATAAAAAATTACTGTACCTATTTTCATAAGTGAAAATATTGTTGATAGTTTTGAGAGTAATATCTGTTTATGAACAGAGTTTTTATAAAATATGGCTAAAAGTCGTGAAGATATATTTATTTCTTCAGCTCACTTTTAAAGTATTGTTGTAAAAACATTAAACTAAGCACCATTAATTTGATATTTTGCCATCTAACATTAATTCCTTCATAAATTAAGCACTTCATGAAAGTATTTACATTCTCCGGCTATAAATATAGTAGAGTACCATCTCTAGTTTAATATTATAAACGTGTCTCCTTTAATCTAACCGGTACGCTGTCCACGCTATGAAACGTTAACTACACCTTGGACATATTTATAACTTGTTTTTACAATAAATAATTATTATCATCAGAAGTGTGGATAACAGAAAACAGAAAAGTCTTTTGTACTAGAGATACATGGCGTGTGAAGCTCACATTCAATATTAAAATCATTTTTAAATTACTGTCGTGTCAAAAATGATAAATTGCCATTTTTATCAAAAGTGTATATTTAGATGGACAGTTTTATTGTTCTTAAAAGTTTGTTGGGAATTACATAATAATTGCGAAATACTAGCCTATATTTTCTGTTAGATTAATTGCATGGATTATTCTTTAAATTGATGAAGACATTAGAATTCCATAAATTTTAACAACAAATTGTTTTTTAAAATGATGTATGTGATAATTTAGAATGTTATTTACCTACCCAAGACGGAAAGCAATTGACGGGTTTCCCACCTTCCATTCCGGTCGCGCCACCCTATTAGGAACATAAGAATGTGCATTTGTAATTCTACAAAAATCAAATTAGTACCCCTTTGTATTTGAAAATATTTTTATAAGGGGTTTTGATACAGTCACCCCTATTCTGTAACTCAATTGATAACTTTTATCGGTCGATAAAAATTATAACCAATCATTATTTAAGTACAATTAAAAAAGAAACTGACAGATATTTGTTTCTATTTGTAAATTTTTGTTATCGATTGTGTTACAGAGAAGAGGCGAAGTTTTAACAAATTAATAAAAAGTTGAAAAATGTACCTTATTTTTTAATTGCATTCTTCATTTTAATAATTTTCATCCGGTAAATGCAAAAACCAAGCAAGTTCAAGTTTTCTTTATTATTTTTTTAATATTCGATCCATATAATAAAATTTCAACTGAACTCTGTTTTAATACGCTAGAATGATTGAGAATAATAAAATCAGGTAGGCCGTGGAAAACAAAATTTGCTATATTATTTTAAGTTATTTATTTTCAATATTTTTTATCTACGATAGTGCGTAAAATTGATGTTTAGATGTTAGTTTAAGTTTGTAAAACGGTTGTTTGGTAACAAGGTTTCATTAGTCACGGGTTAGTTCTGACCCATTCGTGACTAAGGACTAGCTTTACGTACTTGTATCGTAAATAACTATTTAAAGAGTAGTTCGGGCCTATTCTGTAACTCAACTGTTAATTTTTAGCAGCTGGTTAAAAAATAATAACCAATCAAGTATATGGTGACATAACAAAAAATCTGATGTGGAAACCACACGACTTCCTTGTATGATTATTAAACTATACATATTTTTTTAATAAATAAATTACAAAATATTAATTTTAACTTCAAAACAGTAAGATATATAGCGACCATAAAGAGAGTTATTAAAGAGAGTTTTGATTACAACAAAGAAATATTTGATTACAACAATGAATATGACTAATTTCACAATAAAAATATAATATTTGTTATTGTACGAATCATAAAATTGCACGTATTTAACGTAATTTGTCATGAACATTTTATTTTTTGTCCTAATCCATAGCAAGCTTTATTACAAAAAAATAATTTTTAAATTTACATATCTCGCTTATACAAAGGGCTAATTTAATAATACTTGATGTGCTAGACGCAGAAATTAATTCTCTAAAACTTTTATTTGAAGCATTTATTTCTAAAATTAAAATAAAATCATTTTATTCAAGAAAAACTGTTAACAACTTCAAGTAATGTACCACTTCCGGTTAGCCTATTTTAACCAAAATCTATTATGTTATTTAGATTGACATAAAAGTCTTGTATACCAAATTTGAAAAGTTTTGGATTATATTTTAAAACAGTTTTTCATTAAAATCTATTATAGGCTTCATGTAAAGGCCACTTCTGGAAATTGTGTAATAACCAGAAAGGGAGGTGCACAACTAGATGTTATAGGAATCCTAAATACAAAATTTCAACTTTCTACGGCTTACCGTTTTTGAGTTATGCGAGATACTTACGTACGTACGTACGTACGTACAGACGTCACGACGAAATTAGTCAAAATGGATTCAGGGATGCTGAAAATGGATATTTCCGCTGAAATCTGAAAACCGAAATTTTTCGCGATTACAATACTTCCTTTACTTACGTACAAGGAAGTAAAAATTAGATTTTTACTTGTCAAATTAATATCTATTGGATACAATTTTTAACCAGCTGTTAAAAATGAACCACTTTGTTACAGAATACGCGGTGTGAGTTAAAATATGAAATTAGCTAGAGAGTATTTTCGAATCATAATTTATAATTTGTCTGTTGTTAGCCAGAAATTAATTTGACAGCTTTGGCAGTTTTAAGTCTCCCAGAAATTATAGTTGCCGTCAAATGAGTATGGACTGGAGATTTGTACACTGTTGGCAATTCAGGTGCAATGATGAAAGTGTTAAGTTATGAAGAAGCGACAACACCTCAGGGCAAGGGACAGGGTGTGTGCGCATCAGTCCACACTTATTTGACGGCGAGTATAGTTTGAAATCAGTAAAAAAAGATTGGTTATATTTGAAGCTTTTAAGAAGTAGATGAAAATATTGGTGATGTGTATTATTGTTGAAGGGAGCTACTTTGAAACATATTTAAAATAACATTTAAAAAATATGAACCATGTGTCTTATTCACAATTATTCTAGCATAACCCTAGTTAAGTATGGAGAAAAATTGACAGTCATACAATGAACGGTTTTGAAACGAGACATGTTCATGAACTTGCAGTAAATGTGATAAAGAAGTTCAGTTAGAGGAATTAGACAACTTCAAATATTGGAATGAACCAAAAAATTCATTGACAAACAACTTTATCTTATTTACTCATTCTAATCTGTTGCTCCCAGTTTCATCTGTTGTGTTAGGTATTAAACCATGTATAAGGTTAACCACAAACCATAACCATAAGCACAGGAAGTGCGAGGCGTGCTCGGCACCTGATGGTCACAATGTCTCACATTTCATATCCCGTTGTCTACAACTTGCGCCTCATGTACCGGGCATTGTACTATGCATTCTGATGCAGCCGTGTGTAGTGTGTACTCGTACAAGGATTTACTGATATAACAATATTACAACTAGGATTACACAAATGGAATATATTATACTTGGTGACATTTGGAATGGGAGAATTAAATTACTGGGGAATTGAAACTTTATGAGAGGAATGAAAGAACAATAATGTTAATTTTTTTTTATATAAAACTTCATTTAACTTGTAAGTTATCTGTAGTTTTAAAAGTTTTAATTGTTATTCCTTAAGCTTCAGTATTTTTTAAAATATTGTTATTTTATTCGCTACTACTTAAAATATGTCTAATCCAGTTAGCTTTTTTTTTTCTTATTTCTCTCAAAAATCTTCTCTCTTCGTCAATCTTTCTCAACACATCCTCATTTCTGGTTCTCTTTCTCCATCTAATCTTCTCCAACCATCGCCACAAATCATAAATATTATCAGTACTTTTTCCTCTACTTCATCAAGATTCATGTTTCGCATCCATATAGCACAATACTTCATATAATAGTTATTTGTATATCAAGGCCGCGAAATCACTCTTTAGCGTTCCGAGAGAAAAATTACCACCGAGGCAGGACAATCTCGACGGCGCTAAAGGATTTCGCGGACAAGTTGTACACACTATTTTTTGTACAACCGTAAAAATATGTAATTACAAATTTTATTATATTTAAATAGAAAGGTTGCTTTGGTGAAATTGATCTTTGAAAAATCAAACAATTAGTTTTATAAAAAATCTGTTGTGGCGAGCACAATATCTCTCGCCACTGTCGTTTTTAGTTACATAACTATAAGGCGTGAGCAGATATGGGAACCTGTGTCAGAATGCCAATTAGTAATTATGTACATACATGTCAAATGTCAGAATTTTTCGTTATAAAATCAAGATTTTCTAAATTCAAGTAGTTAATTTGTCACCAGGAGTGTGGAATTTACTTGTCGAGGAAAATAAACCACATGCAATTGGAAAATCACGAAATTTAGAATGAAAAATTATGATATTTGACATCTATGTACATAATTACTAGATATCAATCTGTCACCCTCATATCTGTTGGTCAAGGCCAACAACGTCACATGACTGCTCGCGTCCTATTGTATTTAACATTTCTTGTATACCTACACTCTACATCAAAAATTCTACTTGCATCTATTCTTTATATTTAGTATTTTTTTTAATTCATTGTATGAAGAAATTTGGTCCTATACTCTTCTAATTTTTCGAAATGTTTCCAATTCATTGTCTGCTTTGACAGTATTTTTGAAGGGTATATGTACTAAACCTATAATTTTAAATATTTATAATAATATAATAAGAAATAATATAATGTATGTACTTCCCACAAAAAATCTTCAGTAATGTCTCAGATTTTTTTTAAGAATCTGCTACTTCCGGTTGTCCAATTATTACCAAAACCTTTTTAGCTCTTCCCAGTAATGTCTGTTTGAAAAATACGTAGTTAAACAGATATTAAGTATTATACTTTTTGAAAAATTGTCCTTCCAACCAACTCACATACATACACATACACACACATACACACATACATCCACACATACACACAGACATCATCGTAAAAATATTAAACTTCGGATTGTAGGGACATTAAAACGTGCTTAATCATTAAAATCTGGATATGCGATTTTTAGCATGAATCCAATACCTCTCTTAGCGAGAGGTAAAATTCGGTGAAAAGAAAAAAAAATTACAGTACAGACCCTTTATTCCGAGCCCACGTTAATCTGAACATCCAGTAATCCGAACATGTGGTAGAAGTAAGGTAATCCGTACAAGGAATCTTTAATCCGAACTTTGGGATAAAAATTCTCCAAACGCAGCAGCTAGCACATGCGATTCTTGCAGAAACTATCAAATTTTGATTTAAGTTTCCACCCCTCAAGTGGCGGGATATAATAACCATTTCAGTCCGAGATTGCAACTGGTAGATAATAACATAATATTTCGGCGACTGGCAATCAAAGTCGAAATGAGCACCTGAAAATGAAATTTACAATTTTTTCAGTATTACTTATTTATTTGTTATTCAACAGGACACGTACATCACAATTACACAATAATAGTACATAGCAATATGAAGAAGTAATATAAATACATATGCAAGATAATTTTTTTAACTAATAATAATTATGTTTTTTGTTTCTATTTCCTAATTTCAACCTTATTTGTTCTCCGAAGTACTATAATAAATATTTCAAAACTTTATAAATTGACGTTATTTACTCTTATCCATACAAAATTCAGTAATCCGAACAAATCGTTAATCCGAATACTCCCTTACATTTGCAGGTCAGATTAAAGGGTCTCTACTGTATTTCTAAAATAACTTTTTTGCAATATTTATTTTAAAAAACAAACCAAGAAAATTATTTTTGTCATATTTTAGAAACGTCTCTATTGTTATAATAATCAGTCCTATTCTGTAACATAGTTAATTTTTAAAAAGTGGTTATAAATTTTATCCAATAGATATTGATTTGACAACTAAAAATCCAATTTTTTGTTATATATCAACATACTTGATTGATTGAAAATTTTAACCAGTTGTTAATAATTAACCAGTGAATTACAGAATAGGCCCGATTATCTGTCATGTCAATTCTCAAGTGATTTGAGGTTACATCGAATTTCGCGGCCTGTATTGCGTCTGTGAAATGTTTAGTTCGCGTCTGGTTGCAAAAAATAGTTATTTATGTATCAAAGCATTGACGTTCTATTTTTCATCACTAGTGATAAAAAGGAACTTCAGTGCCGAGATGCATATTAAATTTTATTTGAAATTCAAAACTTGTGAAAATGAAAGGATTATTTATTTTTATAGGTTGTTTACATATCTTTCAGTCGACACCCAATGTTGCTAATCTCGGATATTGAAGTTATTATAAAGAACACTCAAAATTATGTGTTTTCTCTCGAACTTCTTCATCGGAATTATTTAGTTTGTTCTTCTTGCACACATTTCTTGCCATTTTACATACAAATTTACTATTGTACATTGTACACCTGCTCTAATTATCTTACATATACAATAATTATGTTAAGATTACTAACACTGCATTTCCATGAAATTGTCGTATAGTGAATTATTTCAGTGCCGATTTCTGAACTTTTAATGACGATTTTTGTGCACTTGAGTGACGATTTCAAATAAAGCATTTTGCAAACCTTTTTTACAGTTCTATATAATTAATACACCTTGTTGTTAATAAATAGTTTTAGTATTTTAATGTATACAGCCATTCCCTGTGCAATTCTGCTCCCATTTTTACCTCTTTAGGTAAGGGAGGTAATGTTTTCGGTCCAAAAATTCTATAGTGAGTTTTCATTAAACAAACACGAATTAGGGTCCCCACAACACGTTTTTACTATTTTTTCAATGATGTACGAGATCTGTTCAGAAAATAGTCGAACATTTCGAATTACGCGCCAAAAGAGATATTTAGTGATATGCGGTTGGCAGAATTGTGTTGCGCATAACCTCCTCTGTAACTACATGTTCTTGGATTGTTGATATGTCGTTTAGTTTTCGTGATATTGTGATTCGAATGCAAAGTGTTTAAGTGGTAGTAGCGATTTTTGAAATGTGCGAGTTTCTAGAGCAACGATGCAACGTAAAATTTTGCGTGAAACTTGGGAAAACTTTCACAGAAACATTTCAACTTTTGAAACAAGCTTACGGAGATGATGCTCTGGGTTGTACGCAATGTTACGAATGGTTTTCATGATTTAAAAGTGGTCGTCAGTCAATTGAGGATGATCCTCGATCAGAAAGGCCTTCAACTTCAACTGGTGACCCCCACGTTCAGAAAATCAACAATCCGGTGCGTGTAAATCGCCGGTTGATTGTCAGAGAAACTGCAGAAGAGGTTAGCATCTCAACTGGTTCATACCATGAAATTTTGACTCAAAAATTGAACATACATCGAGTTGCAGCAAATTTGTTCCTCATTTGATGACTGAACAACAGAAAGAAAATCGACTGGACGTTTGTCGGCAACTCATTGAACAAGCCAATGACTTGTAACGATTTTTTCTTATTTCCGAAATTAAAATCAATACTGAAAGGATAACGTTTTCAGACTATTGATGGCATCAAAGCAAATTCGGTACAGACCTTAAATTTCAAATGAAGCTCTCCAGGACTGCTTCGCGAAATGGAAACATCGCTGGGAAAAATATGTGAATAGGGAAGGGGAGTACTATGAAGGGGACTAGGACCAATAATCTGTAAAATTAATTTTTTCTTCCACAATAACGCTTATATCAAACTTCCAAAAATTGCTATTTTGCGTATTTAAGCTTTCTGCATTCATATAAAGAGTTGTTTAAATTTTGGATAATATTGGACAGCCGGAAGAGATACTTTTCCTGAAACTTTTCAATTTTAGTATTTAGGACTTTTATATCAAGGGGAACAACCTATTAGATTCTGGCTAAAATTAATAAATCGGAAGTGATACTTTACTTGAAGCTCTGAACAGATTTTCGTGAAAAATATATTATGATATAATAAAAAACTTTTCAAATTTGGTATTTAAGACTTTTGTATTAATGAGAACAACATGTTAGATATTTTTCTAAAAATGGTAAACCGGAAATGGTACTTTACTGAAAGCTCTGAACAGATTTTTTTGAAATAAAATAAAATATAATCCAAAACTTCTCAAATTTGGTATTTAAAACATGTATATAATTTGAAACAACATATTAGATTTGGACTATATATGATAAACCGGAAGTGGGTACTGAATTAGATTTTGTTTACAAACGATCAAACGAAATCATACTTTACTTAAAGTTCATTGCTGTTTTAAGCATTAAATTGGCGGGAGGTCATGTACTAGCCACATCAGATTTTTTCCTTACAGTTGCCGTTCCAAGTTACTAAGCTTCCTACATATTTGAAAGAACTTATTTATTCTATCCTCTCTTGATTCAATCATATTTGTACGTAGAAAATATAAAATACTTAAAAAAGAACAGTAGAATAATACTGAAATGGAGAAATCATATACCTACCTCTTTAAATTCAATTTTCAATTGTTCGTTGAATTTATTTTCTGCCAACCCGGGAAATGAAGGAAATTGTAACAATTTCATTTTCCTGATATTCTACGAATATTTCCTTTTCATTTCCGATTCTCTGGTGCACTGAAATTTGATATTGAACAATTTTAATGATATATTCACCAAAATACTTCTATGTCCTTGATATCTGCAATTTACTGTTTATATCACAAGATCTAATTAAAAATTATTTATTTTCAGTCTCTCATTAGTGGTAGTAGCATGTTTATCAATATTTTAATTAATCATTAAAATTTTAAAATAGATTTCGAAATGTTGACAAGTAACATATTGATTATGGATTATTTGTTGCGGTGTAAATATTTAAATTCAATTTAGAGAAGGAAATACACTTATTATGAGTGACAAGACAAGAGTAAATGTGGTGACAGGCTGTTTACTTTCAAAAATATTTATCGTGTGCTTTCTTATTGTGAAAAGCGGAAAATATTGATTTATGGATGCTTGGGAATGAAATATAATCACTTAGGAATGGCCATTTTTCAATATTATTGAAATTCTTGAACACAGATTTATTACAACTCTGTTAAAATACTTTTGTTTTTTAAATGAAATAAGATATTAAATATTTATATCATCTCGGCTTAGTACACATTTCTGGGTATTCTAATCTGGTTTTATTCGTAGATTTTCGGTACCTAATGACAATATTTATCAAACAACAAATAAATCTATAAAAATTGGTGTTTTTTTCAAATATTATGTTAATAAAGTTATTCTATGAAATTTCTGTTTTATTATTATATTTTATATATTATTATCATTCGCTCAATATCAATTTATTGTAGGCAATTAACTATATTTATATATAAAACGTTTATGAATAATTGAATAGACATATTCATATCGGAAAAATGCTATTATCTTTGCAGTGACTGTACTTAACAATGCACGCATAGCATAGTAGATAGTAGATAAATCAAGAATAGTAAGAAGTGAGTGTGAATTATTTACCACTCCATACATTTTACATTAGACACTAACCAATTACATTTACAGAAGAAAACTCTTAAGTATTTTTACACTACTCCTACACCATATGTACAGGCTGTGTCAAAATTAAATAATAAAACTTAAATTTAAATAAAGGACCTAAAAAAGTTGACAAATTCATATAAACAAATTCTCACAGATGTTTGGTTTTAAAAATACAGTGGAATCTTTGTTAAGAGGAATGGCTAACCCTGCCTAGAACTATTAACATTTTAAAAACTTCAACATTAGCCGAACATACTTCTAATATGAACCTGCATTTAAAAAAAGTATAATAATAATAATAAGAATAATAATAACGTAAATGAATACTAAAATAATGATAAACACATAGATGAGTAATATAATATTAATAACAATAAGAATATTGAGAATGATTTTAAGAGTAAGAGGTACAAGTAATAAATATGTATATGCATAAACTGGATATACAAATTAGACAAAAATATCATCGATTAATAAATCAGCATGTTTATACGTTAAATAAAGAGATCGCAGTAAAACATCCGTGTGGGCAGTTGGAAGATGAAAAGTCGTGGTACATGGAAGGAAACACAAGAGAGAAGAAAAGGAGCGTCTATTAGATTATGAAGCAGCATCCATAGAAATCTGGCACAGGAATTTTCTCGCCTAGAATTTAATGACGGCACGAAGTATCGCTGAATAAGGAGATTTAAATCAGTGTTTCTCTCTGATAAACACTATCTTGTTTAAATAAAACATACTTAATAAATCTACAATGAATATGATTTAAATGTAGATTTTAACTATCATAATAAGGGAACCAAATTAAATTTGCTTCTACATAGTTTGCTTATAACGAATGAAAAATAAAATGATTTAAGAGTTGTTGTATCATTGACCATTTTGCATATTCTAAAAATAAAACCTAGTATTTTACTTGCAGATGCACTAATAGTAATTATACAGGGTGTATCACGGAAAGTGAAACATAAGCGTTGAACATGAGAAATCAGTTTTTCCGTGTGCATTGCTCACCTAATTATTTTAGAGAAAAAGTTTTAAATGGATGTTGTAAAACAAAAATTTCTACATCCGAATCAATAAAAAAAAAACATTTCGCCTACTTCATAACCGCAGAAATAAAATTTGAAAATTTACGGAATTACAATTTAATAGTATTAGCCATGGATTTAAAAACAAGACACGAACAAAAGTATAGCGTTTTATTACGTCAGTGTCAGAATAATGATTGTCAAAATAAATACTAATAATTTGACGTATAAAACGTTACGCTTTTGTTCGTCTCTTGTTTCTAATTCCATGACTAATACTATTAAATTGTAATTCCGTGAATTTTCAAATTTTATTTCTGCAGTTATGAAGTAGCCAAAATGTTTTTTTTTATTGATTCGGATGTAGAAATTTTTGCTTTACAACATCCATTTGAATCTTTTTGTCTAAAATAATTAGGGGAGCAATGCGCACGGAAAAATGATTTCCCATGTTAAACGCTTATGTTGCACTTTCCGTGATAGACCCTGCATGTTCATTAAAATTAAGGTTTAAAGTAAAAATAACGTCTAAGTCCTTATATTAATGATTTTAACTAACGTCCGTATCTGAGAGGTCATTTCTTAAAAATGGGATCAAAAATTAGTGTCCGTGTCCGTTTAATACCGTGTCCTCTTAATAAGGACATGTTCATTAGGAAAATCAATATAAAAATGACGGTTCCCGTAAAATTGTCTAGTTAATATAGGTATCCGCTTATTGGAAGTGTTCGTTAAGAGAGTTTTTACTGTATTTGCATTTGAGTGTTATAAGGACGTCCTTATTATACAGGGTCCGCCTATGAATAAACCAACAAATATCGCTTATTATTATTTTTAGCGATTTCAACTATATAATATAAATTATAATAAATTAATGCCTCTATAAAATTTCGAAAGTAGTTCATTATTATTACTTTTGGTTTTCGGGTAATTAATAGCAACTTTTAATTTTCATATGGAATAGCCTATAATATTTATTCAAATTTCAAAAGTATGTGAAATTTGCTATCCAACAGTATAAAACAATTATATCTTACATTATTAAAAAATCTGATGTGGCCAGCACATAACCTCTCGCCGTATATTTTACCTGGCTGTATGCATAAAGCAAAGATTATTTTTATAAATACAAATAATATATTCATATAAATCTATGACGTATAAACTTCTTTATTATTCAATAATAGCATGTCTCAACATGAAGATATTTTACCATAAATTATGTTACAATAAATTACAAAGTAGAGTTTACCATATATAAATATTAGGCTGGTAACTGCAATTTTCAATTCGAACAACGTTGTTTACTTTCTCTTCATATTCTTCTAGTAAAAACATTAATTTTGGGCGGTCTAAAATGTATATATGGATTGTGCATCTATTCTTACATATCTTCTTTTACATTTTATTTTTTCATACATGTTATATCTAAATAACACTAATTCCCTTTAATAAAGTGACGGATAGATTGCACTCCGATTATTCTTATATCGATGTGTAATTTTGTCAATATTTACAACTTACTTGAGAAGAATTTGATAGCTTTTTCGCAATTCAAAGTTACTCTAGTCTATAGTACTGGTGTACATTGTCCCATAATGTTTGAAACAAATTTAAGTCCTTCAACCTAGACTTGTCATCTCCATAATAGTCACAGATCAAGAACTAAGGGATTCTCCAAGTACATTTTTAATTCATTACTCATTATTTCTGACACTGACATTTATCTGTCAGTTACAAATAATTTAAATTATCAACTATTTTTCATGGCATTCTTTCGGCTGTCAAATTTATTACAACAGATTATTTTATATATTATTCTTCTTTTATCTCTAAATCTATGGAATATATAATAAAATATTTAAATGTATCAGATAGAGAATTTAATTTTCTTTAATATTACCACGAAAAATTTTCAAAAAATAATATTTAGAAGATTTTTTTTCAAGAATCTTCTACTTCCGGTTGTCCAATTGTTACCAAAACCTTTTCAGATCTTCCCATGAATGTCCGATTGGGAAATACGTTGTTAAACAAATTTTAAGTCTTATAGTTTTTGAGTAACCGTCCTTCCAACATCCCACACACACACATACACACACACACACACACATCCACACACACACACACACACACACACAGATATCATCGTAAAAATGTTAAAATCGGATTGTAGAGACCTTAAAACGTGCTTATTCAATAAAATCTGGATATGCGATTTTTAGCATGAATGCAATACCTCTCTTAGCGAGAGGTAAAAATGTAATGGCGAATGATTAAAGTATTACATTTTTATAAAATGTAAAATGCAGAAGGCTAGGCAATTCATTTATTTTATATTATGTACAACCACAGCTTTCAAATATAATACGTATTTATGATTTTTTTGTGAGCAGGAAGTTTCAAGCCATCGAATAAAATAAAATCTTTTTTTAAGACGTGTATCAACACTATTTTTATCGATTTGTTGTTCCATTCCTCATTACGAATGCAACTAATTTATTTTGCACGAATTAACAAATTGGTATACATTTATATATACAGGATGTAACAGAAATAAGTACATTAAATTTAACCAGCGATAGAATTTGTCGAGTTCAACAATATTTCTTAATAACTTTTTCTTGTAAACTTTCTACATATTTAGTTAAAATTCTTCAATGTTTTATAACAAATTTCATTACTCGCCTATGGTTGCAACTATTCTGCGCGTGCGTATGGCGTAGGTCTACGAACAGCTGGTTTGTTTCCATTGGGACTTGTGACTGTATACAATGAAAGAATGATTACAAACTGATGAATAGATTGACAGATACACCAGAAAATGAAACTATACACAAATCGGGAAAGATAAGAGATAGAATAGAATACCTCGACTAAGGTAACAAAAAAAAATCATACGTCAAATTTTTATGTTACAACAGGTTAGACAATCCAAAAATGGTAGGATATTTATAGGATGCAGTCGACCAAGAACAACTCTACAATTGACGAAACAAGAAAACGCGTCGATGAAATAATATAATAATAAACCTTTATTAAGAGCCATCTGGCTAAAATCCATACAAAAATATTTCAAAACATATATAATTATAATAAAGTACTAGGTTATACTCCTAGATATTTTCTTTCAACATATTTTTTAATACTGATTTATATTTGCACAAACTAGTTACATTCTTTACTTCTTCCGGTAGTATATTAAATTCTATGAAGCCCTTATGAAAAACAGTATTGGTTGTGGAGGTCTTGTTTCTTTTAGTTATATAAAAGTTATTTTTTTGTCTTGTGGTATAACTATGAACATTTGAACAAAATTTTACAAATTTTTTTAAGTAATCAGGTAACAAATCATTTTTAATTTTAAAAATGAAAATCAAAGTGTTCAATTTAACATAAGCTCTTATATCTAGCCATCCTAATGTAGTTAACATTAATTGTACACTAGTATATTTATTACAGTTTAATATAATCCTCATTGCTTTGTTCTGTAGTTTCTGTAATTTGCTAAAATCTCCTGCATTACACATATATAATATAGTAGTACAATAATTAAAGTGAGGTAATACTACACAATTGTACAAACATAATTTTGCATATTTACTTAGCTGTCTGGATATTCTGTTAAAGAAACCTATTTTTTTAGATATTTTCTTTATTAATAAATTAATGTATGTTTTAAAAT
The DNA here is from genome assembly GCA_951394225.1 of Harpalus rufipes. NCBI lineage: Eukaryota > Metazoa > Arthropoda > Insecta > Coleoptera > Carabidae > Harpalus > Harpalus rufipes. Next base: position 40,632,776 of record OX596274.1, on the reverse strand, counting down.
TTAACTTTCCGTCAATGATAACTCCAAGATACTTGAATTCTGTAACTCTTTCTAAATTTGTGTTATCTATAGCTATAGCAATATTACTGTTGTCAAAATCAGCATTACTATTATGCACAATCATGAATTTTGATTTAGAGCTATTCAACTTAAGTTTATTAGCTTGTAAGAATACGTTTATAGATTCAAGGTCGCCATTAATTTTATTACAAATATCATGCACATTTTCACCAATCGCATAAACCAGCATATCATCTGCAAATAATTGAATTTCACATTGTTTTACTTTAGTTACAATATCATTAATATAAAAAATGAACAACAATGGTCCTAAAATGCTGCCCTGTGGAACTCCAATGCTGCACTCTTCTTCATCAGATACCACGCTTTTCCATCTAACCACTTGCCGCCGTTTGTCCAAATAGTTTTTAATCCACAATAATACATTTCCCTTTATACCATACAATGAAAGTTTGTGAATTAAGTTTTCCCGATTTATTGTCTCGAAAGCTCTTTTTAAGTCTAAAAAGACCGCACACACTTTTTTATTAATGTCCAAGTTATTGCGCCACTCATTAATTATGAATTGCAACACTGTTTCACATGAATGTTTATGTCTAAAACCCGACTGATTTACGGCAATTAAATTATTTTTTTCAAAGTAGTCCAATAACTGTTTATGCACAACTTTTTCTAATACTTTACTACATAAAGTTAACATATTTATTGGTCGAAAATCTGATGCTTTATTAGAACCAGGAACTTTAGGAATTGGTGATATGTGACATAACTTCATTTTTTCTGGTACTATACCTGTGTGTTGTAGTGCTATTCTTCGAGTACTAAACCCTGGTTAAGTCCAAAACATTCTCTTCAATATTCTCTATGTGATCAGGGCGAGTAGAAAAAAGTTATTAAGAAATATAGTTGCTCTCGACGAGTTCTAGCACTGGTTAAATTTAATGTATTTATTTCTGTTACACCCTGTATATAAGGATGGATATGATATATGACACGCTTGTCTTTCAAGAATTCATAGTGTTTTGTTTTGACTAAGTTAGGACACTCCATTTTAAAACGATACTTGTTGTTGACAATACTTTCGCTGTAATGTAAGTTTATATATTAATTCAGATACATTACTTTGATTCATAGCCGTACGAATGACGTTATTTTCCGTTAGTCACCTGACACTGACATTGTGTCAGTATGTCAGAATCTTGCTTTTCACATATTTGGTTTTACATTTGGTAATAAACTTACCACTTTACTTAGTTTTGAATTTTGAATGCTTTTTCTGTAACATATTTTTATAATAAAATAACAGTAGTACTTGTATCTCAGGTACCTTCATAAAACGACACTATTGCATTTGACAGAATGGGCGGACCTACAATTTTAATTCGTACAATTCGTGGATGACCTTGATCGGACATCTTTAAAAAAATATACATGCATCAATAATTTGTCTTCGCATTGCAAACACATCATTCATTGGCGCTTCATAATTTTTTGTTTAACAACATAGGTACAAAAAAGCCCAGGAATGTTTAATCAGGGGGCTGGTCACGATAGGGGTCTTTAATAAAAATGGTTCAACCATTCCCTTGAATTTCTAATGCAATGTGCTGGGCGCATCCATCTACGTGAAACCCCTGATTTAACATCTCTGAACTTGTAAAATTGCCGTAACTCTTAATTAATGATCAACTCTAAATCAAAAATATGCAGACCTAGCAAAATTAAAAAAAATAATTAAATAAACTGCTTTTTCAGAAAAAAAAATCTGTTGTGGCCAGCACAATACCTCTCGCCACTTCCTTTTTTTGGTTACATAAGTATAGTAATTATGTACATAGATGTCAAATGTTAGAATTTTACATTAAAAATTTCAAGATTTTCTAAATTTACGTAGTTAATTTATCACCAGGAGTTTAAAATTTACTTGTCGTATGCCTTAGATATTTAACATTTAATTCTGCTCCACATGGAATTGGAAAATCACTAAATTTAGAATGAGAAAATATGATATTTGACATCTATATACATAATTACTAGCTATCATTCTGACATGGGCCCCCATATCTGCTTGATAAGGCCAACAAATCACATGACTGCTCGCGCCCTATTGTATTTAACATTTCTTGTATATCTACAATCTACACCAAAAATTCTACTTACGCATATATCTATTCCTTATATAATTTTCTTTAATATTACCAAGAAAAACTTTAAAAAAATATTATTTAGAAGATTTTTTTTCAAGAATCTTCTACTTCCGGTTGTCCAATTGTTACCAAAACCTTTTCAGATCTTCCCATGAATGTCCGATTGGGAAATACGTAGTTAAACAAATTTAAAGTCTTATAGTTTTTGAGTAACCGTCCTTCCAACATCCCACACACACACACACACACACACACACACACACACATACACACACACACACACACACACACACATCCACACAGACATCATCGTAAAAATGTTAAAATCGGATTGTATGGACCTGAAAACGTGCTTATGCAATAAAATCTGGATATGCGATTTTTAGCATGAATCCATTACCTCTCTTAGCGAGAGGTAAAAAGTCTTAAAATTGTCAAAATAGAAAAACTAAATGCCATTTATAATTTTAATAATTTGTCATAATTGTTTATTTTACAATTAAAATTGTATTCCATGTAACATTCGAGGCATGGAGAACTTAGTTCCTGTCTATAAAATATATCACATGATTTATAGTTTATAACTCTGTTTAGAAGCAACATTTTTCATTGTTTTTCGAGTTTATCAACGTTATAAATCATTTCCTGATGATGTCTCCTGGTTTTTACTGCGTCCGAGTGATTCATTTTTTAACATTTATTGTACCGTGATGTAACGGTAGATAAAAGCGTTATAAATGTAGAAATATATAAGGACGACAGACAATCTAGTCCTAGTCTCAAAGAAGCAAAAAATATTGTTTCATCTTTTGAGAAGAATAGGATAATTTTCTAGGGATTTAGTTATGTAAATCATCAATTGAGAGAATTTATGGTGGTCAATTTGGCCTAGTTTAAGACGCCTACAAGCAATAATACACTGTATTTCAACAAATTATTATATTATTAAACATTACAAAAACAATGAAGAGTGTTTTCGCTAATCAATCATTCAGGAAATCTATTTGAAAGTATAAATTGTTACAAAAAAATTACATCACACTTTTTCTGATTGCAATTTTGTTGGAATATTGCAGTAAAAATAAATAAATAATATGACACAGAAGAAAACTATACTTCATTGCACGTCAGAAAATAGCAGATGGCGCTTAAGAGCCGATCGTATTGACATGCAGTAAATAAATAATTTAAATTTGTTACAACAAATTATGTCAATAGGTACTAAATATTTTTATTTGTAAAAATGTACCATACGCCAATATTAAAAATTACAGTAGTACCTCGGTATACGCCATTAATCCGTTCCAGATCCTTGGTCTTACAACACACTGCACGACCAAATGAACGAACGAATGGTACGGCGCGCTCAGTAAAAAAATTAAATGTGTAGTGCCCAGGTATAGGAGATAGTAAGCTCCTCTTCAGGGTGACGTGTGTGTCAGTGTAATTGTTTGTTCAGTGTAATGATGGTTGAGAATTAGACAGGATCTTGTATTCTCGGTTATTGACGCCTTCGAGCTTTCACTTAGTGAACAGAGATAGCTCTCTGTCCGAGTGGTGAAGTAGCGCTCTTTAGCAACTAACCGTGTTGGAAGTATGTGAACCTACCAACAGAGGGAAACCGGAGAAAAACCCTCCTACCGAGTGGTATTCATAGCATATAAAGTCTGGAACGATGGGGAATCGTTCCGACGACCTTAGTGATGCCGGTCGAGCAGCATAACGCGCGCTGTCGTATTCCAAACAAATATCGTATACCAAACAAAAATTTTCGCGTCCAAACAGGACGTATATCAAGTTGGACCTCGGACTTATTTTAAAGCCGGACGTATACTGAGCTACCACTGTATAAAGTCCAAATCAAAAGCATGTGTAAATATAGGTTAATTCTGTCGATTTTATTTGATATAGTCACAAAAATTGACTCTGTCGGGTCCAGCAATAAAACTATAATTATCGTAATTATAGCAAAGCGGCATACAAAAATAGCATTTATGTTTTATTGCTGGACCCGACAGAGTAATTTTTTGTGACTATAACTGACAGCTGAAAGGACAGGGTGATATTGTTTTCACTTATGTGAATTAGGTGTATTTTCTGACCAATCAGAGGGTAGAATTTATTTCACTATCTAAACCAAGTCAACGCCATTTTATTACGTGAAATGAACTATACCTAACGTCAAACACTGAATACAATATAAATATGACAGGCTTTACATTATTTGCTTCTATTGGTTACAATTTTTAGCAATGTGTTGGCTCTATTCTGAACAAATCTGTAAGTCTTACAGATCTGTACATCTGTAAATAATTGACAAAATCACAACGAAAGCTGTTACTCTTAAAAATATAAAAATTGCATTTAGAATCCTTTGGATTTAAATGCTTCAATTACAAAACACGTAATATATTGATTCTGAACATTCATTAGTTTCGTAAAAAATATTTCGAGCGACAAATTAAACGAAAAGAAATAAAATAGGAAAATACTGCCGTGCAAATACTTTTGACCCTATTGCACGTAAGCGTTAGTGTGTGATTTAATTCCATTGTGGTATTGACAGTGGTCAAACGCTCTTATGCGTATCAAAACACACTGGTTTTATTGGGGAGTGCCTTCATTCCATTATACTTCATTCCACTCTTGTTTCTGTAGGTTAGATTAGGTTAGGTTTTTACTACCTGTTTTTATTCATTGCCACCGCAGTAGCAGCGAATGGTGTCACATATTTCGCATAGACAAACCGAAGGTTGTAAAAAACAGCTTGATTTATTAATTTACCCAGTTTATCTCGATTACCATAAAGTTTTCTACAGGAAATGTTTGACGCAAACTCTAGCTACTTTTGCTCGTACTTTTGTTTTGTTTCTATGCACAGTTGTTTGTTCGTAGTCAACAAGCATCTCATTTAATATGAATTTTCAATTTTCTTGTTCTCTTTCAAATGTTTTCTAAATGTCTGTCTTAATTTTTGACAGAAATGGGCATACAAACTTGGATCCCTTCGGTATTCAAAGTCTAAATAAACACGGCTATTCGCCACACGAGAATGAGTAAGTATGTAGCAGTGAATTTTGGTGTAGATGAAAGCACCATCTCTGCACAAGTTTAGATCTCTCACAAAATGTGCTCACGTATTTTGCACTCTTAAAATCATACAGATATTTTAAATAAAATTATATTTTTACAACGAAGTTTTATTATTTATATTTAAATCTTAGTTTCTTTTTGTAATATTTTTTATTAATAAAATATTTTCTTTATGAAAGCATATTTTTTGCAACATAAATAAATGTAAAATATATATTTAAATATACATAGATATTTCTCGTGGCCAGGCCACGTGCCTGAATGTCTGGTCGCGAATCTGGGTAACCGGGTTCGATACCGACTGACGCCAAATACTTCGAATTTTAAATGGCACAAAATTGACACCTGTGGTTTACTCTCCATGCCAGCAATGAGTGCCCGTGAGATGACGCCTAGTAAACACTCGCCCGGTACTAATATGTCATCATCATTACCAAAATTTGTGCAACAAAGCAGCTTGGCACATCTAGCAATAGGTAATGTGCTGTAATTTATTTATATTTCACTATTTTTTGTCCAATATACACAACTAGTTATACACTGGCTTGCAAAAGAATCGCGTATACCTTAAAAATCAATTAACCGAGTTTTTACCGATTTTCAGCTATGCAAATACTAATATATAACCTGACAATGTTGTCACTGTCACCACTATTTGATCTATTGTGGAATAAGTTCTTCATTGTGTTTAATTTACTTATTATTAAATTACAAAATATATTCCAGAAAAATGAAAGAACAACCAAGTACAGTAAAAATTCGATCAAGGTTGTCTACGAATTGTATGAATTCAGATTTTTGCTCCGCCCATTATGACAAATTAGTAGTGTCGTTTGCTTAGTTTTTATGAGGCTACGTAAGATACTACTGTTATTTTATTATTATAAAAATATATATTACAGTAAAAGCATTCAAAAATAAATCAACTGGTAAGTTTATAAGCACATGTAAAACCAAATATGTTAAAAATAAGATAATGACACAATGTCAGTTTCAATGACTGAAAAAAAAAAGGTTATTCGTACGGCTATGAATCAAGGTAATGTATCTGAATTAATAAATAAACTTACGTTACAACGAAAGTATTATTAACAACGAGCATCGTTTTAAAGTGGAATATCCTAACTTAGTCGAAACAATATGAATTTTTGAAAGACAAGCGAGTTATATCCATCCTTATCGCACACTCTTATAGCCTTTGCGAAAGAAAGAGATAAATGTATGCCTATTTGTTTATTCGTTCGTGATACAGATGCCCTTGATCGGACATCTTTTAAAAATTTTACTGTATGTATTTGAATTTCTGTTAATTTTGACATCTTAATTCACAGAGTGACATTACAAGTTAAAAATTAAGATCGACTCAATTGGAATGTATTTTTAAGATCGCAGCGCTAGAGTGGCAAGTTTTGAACTACTGGTCGAACGAGATACGACGTTAACCTACTGTCAAATGGGCAAACATATAAAATAAATAAATAAATATATATATATATATATATATATATATATATATATATATATATATATATATATATCATCACGGCATATTACCCATTGCTGGGTGTGCCAATCTGCTTTATTCACAGATGTCGGTAATGATGAAATATTTGTACCGTGTGGGCGCTTACCAGGCGTCACCTCACGGGCATTCATTGCTGGCGAGGAGAGTGCACCATAGGGGTCAATTTTGTGCCATTTAAAATTCGAAATTTTTGGCGTCGGTCGGGATCGAACCCGGGTCCCCAGATTCGCGACCAGACACTCAGGCACACGGCCACGAGACCCCACATAATTTATAGAATTGTGTATTTCTCATAGTAGGTACTGTATTATATTTAATTTTCATTTTATATTATTTTATACTAGGTTTTATATTATCCATTAAGGGTAAATTAATGTAAATTCCTAGTACACTTTTATAAAACTTTAACTTAAATTGTATAACCACTCTTTTTCATATGATATCTTCAAAAAAATAATTAAAATAACAAAATTTCATGATTATATTTCTTATTCACTTCTGAACATAAGTATAGGATGTATTCGTGGAAGTGAAGATAACTTAAATGATATTTTTGTGAACATTTATAAAACTAACCTCGTTTTGAAACAAAGTTATCTTTGAAATATAATGAATAAATCGTCAAAGTATACAAGACGGATATATTAATTTATAATTTTCTAATCCACGTACTGTAGTATTATCTTTTTTCATCTTGTCAAGCATATTTTTAATGTAAACACGAACTTTTCGTTTACGCGGGAATCCGTGACAACATAATTTATTGCCTTTCTAACGTGACAATGTGCACTCAAGTAAGCAGCAATAATTGTTACTCATATTACAATATATATGTTAATTTAGATACAAAAATACGTATAATATTTAACAAATTTCTAATATTACATACTTTAATAACAAGTCAACCTGTAGTTTATTATTTTGCCACCAGATGTCATATCGCTTATCAATACATGCCAATACAGCAAAAAATAGGTGTACACAATTTTTTTGTAAGCCAGTGTACAATATTTTTTTTAAATTTCTTAGGGTGCCTTGGGTACATAATATTAATGTTATTGCAAAACCATTTGCATATTCAGGGTCAATTTTTTTGTTAAATTTGACAAGCATCACAGGAATTTTCTATCATGCCTTGTTTTTGAGCTACAGGCTAAAACCTATTTATGAAAGATAAAAAGAAAATGTTTAGATAATTTTTGTACAGGTTGTTACACAGAATAATTTAGATTTTTTTTAAAACTATGTTGAAAATAGGCGGTATTTTTTTAAAACCTCGAAAATATAACACGCTGTGCTTATCGCCTAGAAACTAGGGTACCTATATACTCAGGGTATGGCCATGACGTGGTCGCGTTTCGTCCGCCATTAGAGGGCCACTGTCATATTCGTTGTTGTTGCGCAAATTATTATGTATTTTCGTGGCTACTTGCTTTATTTTAATGCAAAACACATTTAAATATACTTCTAATATTTATTTAAAGTGTAAGTAATACTTTTATTTTATTTATTTGTATATTTTCTTGAGATACTGAGTACGATGACTGGCAATATTGAAAACACATAAAAATGACCAATATTAAGCACAAACATTTAATTTTTTAAAAGGTAAGTTTAAAATATATACTTATTATGTAAATAATATCCACAGTTATTAAATTTGATGTGATAATAACAACCTATATCATATGCTATACATAACCTCCAAATCTGTGTCATAATAATAATTGTGTATCTCTTAAATAAATGAATTTTTATTACCTTTGTAGATTCATACTGTGATTATTTAATATTCCTGTATAATATAATATCACATTTCTTACAAATAAATAGGGAAATGAATAATCAGTATGTTTGACATTGGCTTGCTTATGGCGGCGATCTTGCCCCATGGCCATACCCTGTATATAAGGTAAGGTAAGGTACCCTACTAGAAACCAGCCTAAAAAATAGGGACTTTTATGGTTGTATGTTAACATTTCTGATTCGGAGAACATTATTTGAATACTTTTAGCTCAAGAATTAGCAAAGTGTACTGAAATTTTAAAACTAAATTGTTAATTTTAACTTAATGAACACATTTTAAGCTAAATTTAAATAATTAAATTTGATCGTGAAATGCACAACCAATAAATAAATGTTTGTTGATTTTTCAGGTTGTCTTATAAATTTGTCATTTGATATTCAAATTTTCTGATGGTACCAATGTAAAAATGTCCCTGTTATGTAATATTTGGACAATAAAAATATAATTCATAATGTTCGCTATGCTTTATAAGTTCAAAACTGCTTTCCGAGTGCTCGTAGTAAAAATAAACTCATACTCGCAAAAAATGCATTTGCCAGATATTAACTTACAAACACTCAATTCTAATATAACTCTTATTACTGCTAAAGCTGTGAACTAATGCTTGCCATATGCCGATATCTTGAATATCGCTTATTTTGGATTGATTTATATTTAAACTTGTTGACTATGCTACTAATTACGACGGAAAATTGACTGGTTATTAGCGAGAAACTTGCAAAATATATATTTATAACTTTAACTTCTAAAGTAATGTTTGTCAAACATTATATTCAAAGAACCATGTTTTTTATATGAACCTTATATCCTTGTAACTCATATTAAAATTTAAAACTTTTATATTTTATTTTTAGAAAACAATAAACATCCACAAAAAAAAATCGTTCCTAAAATTGCCAGGTCGAAACAAATTCTGTGTAACCTGCAAATTTCACAGTTCCTAATCCTCATTTCGACCGTTTAATAAAGAAAGCATTCTTGATTTATATTCACGATTTTCGTTTAAATTCGTTATGCACTATTTGCTGCTCGTCAATCTTGCAACTAAATTCTTATCTGACAATAAAACCAAGTAAAGCAATAATTTCACTGCCTCCACTGCAAACAAATTGACAGTTGCAAACCGGCATTGCTGCCGGTAAAGTAGAAAGTCTTTAAATTAAAAATTGCGCGCGCATTTCAAGTATAATTTCTGCAGCGTGAAATGCTATCGAGAACTTTCTCGGTTCTCTGATTTCAGATCGAGTAAGCTTGGAGATTACATTGTTTGCAAAACGAACAATTGAGCTAGAAGCGCAAATTCTAATCGCGGTTGGCTAAGAGGTTTGGATATAATCTTTTGTTTGTGATCGTCTTTATTTATTACCAGATAATTTGGTGCTTTCAAATAACGAATTGTTGTTTAACGCTTTAATGCTCTGGTTTCTATTTTGTTGAATGTTCATTTAAATATTTGGTTGTATTTTTTCTTTTCCTAAAGATATATACACGAAATTTGCTTTCGTGTAATTAAATATTACTTTAAAAGTTATTTCAAGGTTGAAAACAATGAAAAAATCTCATTATATCTAATTGAACTGTCACGTTATTTGAAGAATGTATTCGTATCATGAACTAAAGTCTTGAGGAAGACTTCAATATATTGCATTACTTAATTACTTCCTCTGACAAGATAATGCGACTTATATTTTATCAATTCGTCTTACAGAGAGAACTTGTAGTAGACCTTAGGCATCCTTCGTTAAAACATGAAAAAAGTCACTGTGCGCACACTTTATCGTGAAACTTAACGAAATGACATGGGTGGCTTTACACCGAAGCAAATTCATTAAGACAGAAGACATGACAAATACATAGGTTACCAAAAATCGAAAAAGTATTTATTTTCAAAAATCTTTAAGGAGGGTGTAGGTATACAACTCAACTATTTTTCTCCGTTAATTTTATTCACGTTCTGTAGGCAGGGCACGAGATTTTTTATGCTAGTGTCGTACAAGGTTACCGCTTGCTCCTTTGTATAACGTTAGACTTTCTCTTTTACTTCATCTTCATTTTTAAACTTTTCCTGCCAGGTTCTTATGCAAATGAACTAAGAGATGAAAATCAAACGGTGCCAACTCGAGGCTGAGTGGTGGATGGTTCACAACACCCATCCAAAACAGTCCAGTAAAGCTTTGGTGATTCTTCCTGTGTGAGGGTATGAGGGCACGTTAGGATTTTATAGTAGCGATCCGCACTTACAGGTAGACCCATGCAGGAAACGTATGATCGAGCGGATCAAAAGAGCTGCTGGACCACTCGTTTGAAAGAGGAATTCCGCTACACAAATTGGTGCCAACTTTCTGAAACAAAATTTCCCCAGACCGCCAGTGCCTTTGTATCTTTAATTATTGGACGGCCCTCGTATTTTGGAAACATCTTCTCTTTCATACACAATAGTAAAAAATCTGATGTGACCAGCACACTACCTTCCTTCAATCCTGTGTATTATGTATAAATTCCACACATAATTTTTTCTTGCAAAAGATTCTAAATTTCCAGTAATATAGTTCACAAACAAACTATCCAAATAGTACTTGACACTGACATCTTCTTCTCTAGCTTTTCCCATTCGTTAGGGGTCGCTATTTTTTATTTTCTTCTTCCACTCATTTCTGTTTTGCGTATCGTTCTCATTCAGTTCCTTTTCTCTCAAGTCTCCCGCAATACAGTCCTTCCATCTTATCTTTGGTCTTCCTCTGTTTCTTCAACCTTCTATTACTTAGCTATTCATTCTGCTTCCAATATATTCTTCGTCTCTCCTCATGACATGTTCAAACCAATGTAACCGTCTCTTTTGTATCTTTCTAAAAACTTGTAACACTAGTTATTTCCTTACCGTATCTTTCCGAGTCTTCCCTAACATCTACTTCAAAATCCTCATTTCTGCCACATTCATTTACTTTTCATTGATACTGACATCTGATCTGTCAATTTGAATTATCTGAATATATTAGCAGTTTCCAATTCTTTAACTCTATCTATTGAATATGAAGTATATAATACAATCAAATCGTATAGAGAATAATATATTCTTTACATTATAATAAAAATATAATTTTTGGAATTGTGGTATTGAAGTTATGCGATCTGAAACTTTCGTCTCACACACACAGAGACACATACATACAGACATCATCGTAAAAAATGGTAAAATCGTATTATAGGGGCTCTAAAACATGCTTATTCACTAAAAACTCATCATTGAATTTTTTGACCAAAGACAATACCTTCCTTACATAAAGGTGACGGATGGTAAAAAGTGGCCAATTTAATTACGTGAGAGGAAAACCACTGAAGATTATCCTCGCTGTGAACAAAACATGAATTTGATTCACGATATAGTCACAGCAGATCGGCGAATCAAGGTTTGAGAAATGACAGAGGCAACTCCTATGCGCGGGTACAAAATATGCTTATAAATGAGTTAGGAATGAAAAAAAAAATTGGTAGGTGGGTTCCCCGGCTTCTGACAGATGATCAGAAAGTTGTTCATTTCCAAACATCGTGCGACTTGCTTGTTTCTGATACGTTCATGCAAAGTTTGTTAGTACGATAAGACATGGGTTCAGCACTTAGCACTATCAGCCTGAATCAATGTAACAGTCGAAACAGTTGATGTATGCGGGTTCACCATCTCCCAAAGAGTCACAAATTAGTGGATTAACGTAAAATTTCGTAGACTCTAATGACAGTTTGCAAAACCTCACAAAAAATAATTGTGCATCTAGTGCTGCCTTCCCTATGTTAGGTTGCAAACTTTTGAAATACCCTCGTAATTTTTTAATTGTCTTTATTATCTTTATCTTTATTCATTATCGCAACCACTTCTTCTTATTAATGTATTTACTTTTAAAAGAATTATCAGTCGTCATCTTTTAATCAGGTATTCACGCATGCAACATGCAAGTGCAAAATACATAGGGGAGATTTTAAACCAGATACTGATAAAAATAAACATAGTCATCATTAGTATAAAAAAAAAACTTGGACTTCAAAAATAAAAGTGAGTAATTATTATCTTTATACAGTACAGGCTAAGAGTTTTCGCACACATTTCCATTGAATTAAATTACTAACGCTGACTAGAATTATTGAGAAAAACGAAAATCAGATAGGCCGTGGAAAACAAAATTTAGGAACTTTATTCTATTTTTTTAAAGTATCGTCGCTGTGAGTGAAAATATGAAATGAACCACAGAGCAATTTAGATTCATGATTTATTATGATTTCAAAAAAGGTTTAAGTGCTTATAATGAGTGTAAAGAAAGGTTATATTTAGTTTTTAATGGACAAGCGCCTTTTTTCTGACATAAAGAATTTCTGATGGAATAGAACATCCTATTCCTGTTTGTGAAAACATTCATTTCCAGTTTGTTACTAAATTTTATGTCAAATTTGTTAACAAATTTGATAATAATTTATGATCGTGTCAAACAGGCTTTAGAAAACAATGGAAATATATCCACTTATGTGTAATAGAGCTTCAACTGAAGATTGGCTCCTGTCATACATAGAATCATACACGATCATTCGCATTTAAAAACGTTGGCAGTTGTTTTGTACCACATCATTTTTCTGAATTCCAAAAAGCAGAACATGTAAGAAGTTGCTAAGAATCTTCTTTCGTCTGAAGAAGAGATTGATGTTGCAATTGACCTTTTCAATTTAACAGCTCTCTTTCTATCTCTGCATATATTAAAAAAATGGCGCCTGCAACTGCCAGCTGGGCTATCAAACGTAATGTCAAAAATATTGGTTATTAAATTACCTGTATTCTCGGTGAAAATTTGCATTGTTTTACATTTTAGCTACCTTTTGTAACTTTTGAAAAAAAATATTTTAAGTTAAAGACTTTTCTTGAGAATGTCTTCAACGTCCGAATATTCAAAACCAGAATATTCAATAACCAAATATATGGGCGTGGCCAAGCGGAGGTCACTTTAGGTTAGGTTGTGTTTGGGTGGATTTGCTTAGATTCGATACGCATTCGTGCAATACGCGATCCTGTTTTTGAATATTCGGGAATTAAATGATTCTGGGCATGCATATTATGGTTTTGAATAGTGTTTCACCAAGACCAGAAATATTGTCTTGATTATCATTTCTTAAAATAAAGATTTCTTGTCTTGCTCATTTCTTGGCGACGTACTTCTTGTCTTGTTTCAAGATTTCTTGATATATCTTGACGTTTTAGGGGAATCCCTTTTCTCTATCGCTTTATCCAATCCTAACGCTCAAGTATAGCGTTGGCGTCTGCCATTGGCCTTTTTTACCTCTCGCTAAGAGAGGTATTGGATTCATGCTAAAAATCGCATATCCAGATTTTATTGAATAAGCACGTTTTAAGGTCCCTACAATCCGATTTTAACATTTTTACGATGATGTCTGTGTGTGTGTGTGTGTGTGTGTGTGTGTGTGTGTGTGTGTGTGTGTGTGTGGATGTGTGTGTGTGGGATGTTGGAAGGACGGTTACTCAAAAACTATAAGACTTAAAATTTGTTTAACAACGTATTTCCCAATCGGACATTCATGGGAAGATCTGAAAAGGTTTTGTTAACAATTGGACAACCGGAAGTAGAAGATTCTTGAAAAAAAATCTTCTAAATATTATTTTTTGAAAATTTTTCGTGGTAATATTAAAAAAAATTAAATTCTCTATCTGATACATTTAAATATTTTATTATATATTCCATAGATTTAGAGATAAAAGAAGTATAATATATAAAATAATCTGTTGTAATAAATTTGACAGCCGAAAGAATGCCATGAAAAATAGTTGATAATTTAAATTATTTGTAACTGACAGATAAATGTCAGTGTCAGAAATAATGAGTAATGAAAGAAAAATGTACTTGGAGAATCCCTTAGTTCTTGATCTGTGACTATTATGGAGATGACAAGTCTAGGTTGAAGGACTTAAATTTGTTTCAAACATTATGGGACAATGTACACCAGTACTATAGACTAGAGTAACTTTGAATTGCGAAAAAGCTATCAAATTCTCCTCAAGTAAGTTGTAAATATTGACAAAATTACACATCGATATAAGAATAATCGGAGTGCAATCTATCTGTCACTTTATTAAAGGGAATTAGTGTTATTTAGATATAACATGTATGAAAAAATAAAATGTAAAAGAAGATATGTAAGAATAGATGCACAATCCATATATACATTTTAGACCGCCCAAAATTAATGTTTTTACTAGAAGAATATGAAGAGAAAGTAAACAACGTTGTTCGAATTGAAAATTGCAGTTACCAGCCTAATATTTATATATGGTAAACTCTACTTTGTAATTTATTGTAACATAATTTATGGTAAAATATCTTCATGTTGAGACATGCTATTATTGAATAATAAAGAAGTTTATACGTCATAGATTTATATGAATATATTATTTGTATTTATAAAAATAATCTTTGCTTTATGCATACAGCCAGGTAAAATATACGGCGAGAGGTTATGTGCTGGCCACATCAGATTTTTTAAATGTTACTATGATTTCGTCGCGTCGCGCAGGGACGGACCGTGAAATTTCGGACCCCGGGATGTTCGGGGGGCTACCTAATTAATTAACCGTCTAAACGCCAGTTTGTCTATACATTGTTATACTGATTTTTTTTTAAATAAAGGCAACAGGTATTGCATAAGTTTTTTATTTTATATGATGTATTTAGATATACGAGTACAAACTTATAATAAGTACTGTATATACATCACAAAACAAATAAACATGTTCTTATATAGTATTTAGTATTATTAAACAGAAATAGTTTTTAATATTTTTGTACTTAAACTTTACGTTGATGTACATCTTACATTTTTTTTTTAATTCATAATAGTAAAAAAGAAACATATTTCTATACAAAAGTGTTATTACATAGAAATTCGATCCCATTCACGAGATATTGGGATATTTCCGAGGATATTTCACTACTTTATTGTAAATATTAGTTCTATTATCTACTTTCTAACATATAAACTGTACGCGCTTTTGTAAAAGCATACGAATAAAATAAAATAATTATTTTGTTTTAGTTCCAAATTTCGCCACCAGGTTCGCATTGTTATTTACATATTCCAATAGTCATAAAGAAGTGGCTGTTTTTAGAGCAAAAAATCAAAAAAAATGAATTACGCAGGAAATGGTTGATCATATGAGTAAAATGTTTTTATTATTTTATGTATAAAATTGTTTGCTGAATTCAATAGTAAAATAAAAATATAGTATGTTTAGATATCAAATTTTGTAAAATAATATTAAATAGTTTTAAAAATAATATAGTGTAAACTCCCCATGGGACAGTCTCAGTGAAGTTCTATCATATACAGAATGTCAATGCTATATAAATTCATAGGATATGTAAAACAGATTGACTTTTACTAATAAACTCATATTTGCAACAAGCTCTTAAAAGAATAATTATTGTCTATCTAATTTTAGTTGGCTTTGACTTATTACGTCAGTTATTAGTTTTGTTTATTGTAACTTCTACATAGCATTGAATTTTTTTTTTTAAATAATTTTATTCATTTTTCAATACATATAATAATTGCTGAAACAATAACCATCAATTTCAATGCAAGCCTCGCAACGTACCTAAGATATTTTGATATATTCTTTAAAAAACGTAGACAGAATAAAATAAACAAAACTAATAATTGAAGTGACAGGTCACTAAAATAATAGTATATTAAAAACAAGTTTCATAAGGCAATCTGTTAACGCACAAGTCTATATTATGAGGACAAGGTACTACCTGAAAGTTTAGACTTATACCATTAACTGTCGCTTGGATTTCAATAAAATTATTTGTTTTGAAAATCATAGTCAGAGATACAAAATTTTATATTTTAATTATAAATGCGGATTTACAAAAATAATCTTGATTCTTGATGATACATTCTTGTCTTGTCTTGAGACATAAAATATGTTTCTTGTCTTGGTCTTGTCTTGATTTTGTCTAGAAATCAAGATCAAGAATATATCTTGATTTTTGTGAAACACTAGTTTTGAATATTCGGGCGTTGAGTATGCACCCCTTTTCTTACATTTTACGTGTAAATTTTGAAAAAATAAAACGCCATAGATCTCATATGGCAAGCATGTAACCATAACTCCCCCTATTTGTCGGCTTACTCTGTGCGGATCCCATTGCGCATATTTTCTACATCTCTTTTAATAATTGAAAAGCAGTCCAAAAGATGATTGGTTGGACTAATATAGTCAACTGACGGAAGCTTTAACAATTTAATAACACCTGTGAAAGTAATTGTATTTTCAAAAGTTTATTATAAATACTATACATTACAGATTGAAAAAATATCACTTGTATAACCAGTTAAATTCACAATCTCTTCCACATAGTTACTTCTTTCTCTTCTTTTTAAAAAGTCACTTCTCCTTTTGTTACACAACATATTTCATTGCTTTCACCGATCTACCTGTTGTATCCCTATAACCTGTACTTTAACATTCTCAGACCCACTACCCTTATTCTCCGCCTATGGATTGATAGATGTGCGGCTACAGGTATAAATTATTATTCCCTGGGCAGGGCAGCGTGAGTTACAGTGCCACCTGTGTCAGGTGCTGAAACAGTAGCGTACGGGGAAATTTTAAAATAGGCAGCACAAAAATAGAAACTGTGGGAAATGAGTTTTTTGTAGATTGTGGGATGGTTTAATGATGTAAGATGTAACAAGTGTAATATGGAAGATAAATAACAAAAGAGTTATGTGAAGTATTCTAGATTTTCTCATATTTACCAAAATTGTTGAGAAGGCAATTAAAATTATATTTGGAAAAGAAAAATTAAGGAAAAAATCTCGTTGAGTTTAATAACCCAAAATATAAATAAATAACTCATAAAGGCTTAATATCATCACGGTATATTACCCATTGCTGGGTGTGCCAATCTGCTTTGTACGCAGATACCAGTAATGATGATAACATATTCGTACCATACGGTAGTTTATCAGGCGTCACCACACGAGCACTCATTGCTGATGTAGTGCTCTACCATAAGGGTTACATTTGTGCCATTGAAAGTTCGAAGTTTTTCTGAAATAACGAAACACCATTAAGTAAAGAGGAATAATAATTTAGTGTATGAAGAATGTGTGGCGGATCAAGTAAACTTCAATATTTATCAAGTTATCCGCCACGTTAGCCTCGACCATTGTTGATCAGCTGTTCCGAGGTTACCTGGGAACAGCTGACAACAACAAAACAATTATTATTTTGTATTCCTAGTTTGATATAACGTCAAAATTTATTAATAAAATTTAATTAAATATTTACAATATATTGACATCATAATTGCCCAAGTGTTTATTTTACAATTGTAACGATTAGATTATAGAATAAAGATAATCCTTTCGTTACAAATGTATGATTTGGAACAATGTTGTTAAGAGAGTTGGAGTCAGTTGAGATAGTTTGGTGGTGGAGAGAATGGCGAGTGAACAGCTTGTAAAGCATATATACCTTGGTGAAGTTGAGGGTTTTCGACTGCGTGGCCGACAAGGGTGTAAGTGGATGAATGTGGTTGGTAGGGTGTTTAAAGGGAAAAAGGTTGCAAGTGGGTAGAGAAGATGAGCATGTGATTATGAATATGACCGAGGCGAAAAAAGTGTGCTTAGACAGGAATGTGTGGCGAAGGATGATTGTTTCGTAACTATTATTGTGATCCGGATGCGGTATTTCGATACCGAAAATCGATCACTTTAATATTTTAAGAGTGAGGATATGTTGTACGATGTTGTTATTGTTGTTATTGTTTTCGGATTTGTGCTAACCCACTAAATGGGAAAACGTGATTTTATGTATATATGGCAACTTTTGTCTAATTTATCCGACTTCATATCTATTATAATTATCCTGTATACTAAGATAAATTTGTTATAGTTATATGTACTTATATTTAGCTCATATTACTAAGTATGAGCATTACGCGAAAATTATTATTGAGAATAAAAGTCAGGTGGGCCATGGAAAACAAAATTTGCACTATCAATTTAAACAATTATTTATCTATAAGTTGCGAACGTTAAGTTAGAACTCAATCAATTTTATAAAGTATCGTTAAATGAAAATATCGGAAAAAAATCTATTAATTAAAATATAAAAGTAACAGAACACCCATCATACGTACATGATTTAGCATGTGCGACTTTTCGCTATTTTTTTGGTCTTGTTTAAAATCGCGGGGTTGATGTTTTTTGTCTGAAGAAGAAATTTGTGCCGCAATTCATAATTATTTTGACAGCATTTCAAAAGAAGATTGAATGGAAGCTTTTAAGAGCTGGAACCGTATTATTGTTGAAGGGAACTACTTTGAACATATTTAAAATAAAATATGAACCAGGAGTTATATTCTCAATAATTCTACTTTAAGAAACAAGTAATTAAAGAAATTTTATCCATCGTCATAATTAAAGTTTTACTTTAGTGACGAAATTTCAATAAAGTAAACAATTTATAATATAATAATAATAATTCTTTATTGTATTCAAAGTTACATCGAACTTATTACAATTGATGCATGGGGGTGACATTTTGCTTAATATTTTTATAACTTTTACATTATATACATTTCGTTGATGAAGATGAAGTGATGAAAGACACACACAACAGCCATGCCTTACCCGGGATTCGAACCCAGGACCCTTGGAGCGTGAAGCGATTGCGCTACCGCTACTCCACCTGGGTCGGCTTATTGTAATAAGTTCGATGTAACTTTGAATACAATAAAGAATTATTATTAAACAATTTATAATGTGTACTTATATAGGTACTGATGTTGATAAAGTATATGATATTATGTTTGTATGCATCTCTGTGCAATGTAAAATAAATCAGAAATTGAATTCCCAGGAAATAGTATCGCCCTTATTACCATATACATCAAAATCTCTCACCGTCACCTTTCTCATTTGAATTCTCGTGGGTACGTCCCTGTCCCTATGTTGCCTGGGGCCGTAGCTTGACCTACCGAAGTCACTGATCACGTGATCCCGGCTTTAATATTATCAGATTCCCGGGCTCTACACATCATTCGTCGCTGATGTCTTATCTACGTGCCGATGGGATGTCGAATGTCGATGGCACACAAAATACATGAGAGAGGGAACACAAAGATAGAAAAAAACCGATCAGAAGAAGAAAAGGTGATGTGATTGATTTAATGGAAGATTTAAAGTGTGGAGATGTAAATAATATGGTTGTAAATCGGATGAGAAATAGACAAATTGGATATAGAAGAGAGATTAGTATTGCTGTCAGGATGATTTTTTTAGCATTCTTCGAAACGATGAGAATTTGAGGTGTTAAATCTAAACGTAGTATGTGGTTAAAATATGTCGATATTAATTTTCTTAAAGAAGATTACGATGGTAGATTGAAATGCTTGTGGCCTAAGAAAGTGAGGGCATTAGATGCACAATTCTATTTTGTAAAGTTATGTGAACTGTCATTAGAGTTTCTGCGAAGTTTTACGTTAATTCTTTAAATTGGAATTTATTGAATTGACCTTGTTGGGTTGGGAGGTATTAAAGCCATGTCTCATCGTTCAGTAGTAAATAACAAATCTTTCCATAAACATATCAAGATCAGTTTCATAACAGAGCAGGAGGTCGGAGGACGACTGGAAACGAACACGTTTCTGATGATCAACCGTTAGACGCTGAAGGATTCACGTCGCAGAAATTTTTATTATTGTTATTTCTACCTCACTGGTCGAAATGTTTTGAACCCGTTGATAAGCCGGGATCAGACGACCGGTGTACTTGATGAACTGCAACTGTTATATAAATGTTTGTACAAAAATACGTAAAAAAAGCACATTAAATTACGGATGCAATAGCCAACCGATACGTTGCTTTATTTTTTATATTACATAGTCTATATTATTGCATGTATTTTTGCTTATATTATTCCTAATGGAAAAGTAAATATTTATTTATTTGTTAAATAATAAAATAATTGAAATACTTTACAAATTGAAAGTTATTTGTCCCAGTATTGAGGGGTCCGTTAGTTTGATTTTACCCCAGGACCCGTAACAGCACTCCACAGGCCTGAGAATGCACCAATATTGGTATACTTAGCAAGTGTACCATACCGTTACTATGATTAAACAGAACTAAACACGTAATTGAAAAGGGTGTATATCAGCCGCCGGCCGTTAAGGTTTATAACAGACGCCGGCCATTAAGGATAAAGTACTTTTTAAAATTAAATTACGAAAAATTTTGAACGCCACACGGCCGATATGCAAATAATGAACTCGGCTGATTATAAACCTCGGCTATTGCCTCGGTTTAAAATAATAATAATAATAATTATCTTTATTGACCATAAGCCAAAGCCAAAGGCGGGGTTCAGCCAAAGGCTGTTCTTCCACCCAACCATACAAATAAATATAAAAAAATAAATTAGCAGGATTTTTTACAAAGAATAATATCTTTGAATATATAATACCTACTACTAGTATTATATATTCAAAGATAATATACAAATTAGATATTACAAATAATAAATATAAGATTTATATAACAAAAATGAACAATGTTAAGTGATAAACATGTCTTTTATATGTCTACGAAAGGTATATAGAGACAGAGGGCGCTAATATGAACATATGATTATGGGTGATTAGCGATTGATAGGGTTAATCGTTTATTTATTATTTTAGAGAAAAATATTTCAAATTAAAGTTATAGAAAAATTAATTGCACACATCTTTTTCTAAAATAATAAATAAAGGATCGACAGGGATAAAACAATGCTAGTCAAATGCGCGCTAATCACCCTTAATCACTGTTCATACTAGCGACCAATGATTTTAACGAATCAGGAATAGCGTTATAGAGCATTGGTGCTAGATATGAGAAAGATCCCTTAAATTTTGACTTTCTAAAAGATGGTATAATATACAAATTCTTAATTCGAAGACTACAATTATAATTCTTTTGAATTAATTTATCAAATAAATAAGACGGAGAACCGGTTAGTAAAACTTTATGTACTAGATAGAGATACGCGAATTTTACACAATTTTCGATAGTTGGTATATATACTCTCAAAATTCGCTTATGTGGTCATATTTACGTACCCCGTAAACGAATCGTAAACAACTGTTTTGTAGAAGGGTGATTCTATTTTTATCAGTTTGTGTTCGGTACCTATATTTTATTGATGATACTGTAAGATGAAATGAAAAATTCTTAGTCAAATAATTTGAGAATTACTTTATACTCGTATTTATTTTAAGCACGGCGAAAATTATTAGTCAAAGACATTGTAGATTTTGTTTAGACAAAACCAAAAATAAAATTTTGAAGATGAATTAGGGATGTGTAGCTGTTATCAAACTAACTATATGCTTGTCAGAATCAGAAATAAAAGTAGGTTTATAAGCTTTTGTCTGTTTTGTAGCTTGAAAATATACTGCATTTTTATTTTTGCTTTACGTTAAAAACTGTAGCATATAATGAATGGCAAACAGCAAGGTCGTTAAATATTTATTTTTATTTTTATGTTTGCTGCAAAAACATTCTAATGCAGTAATGCAGACAATGTATCAACTGTTAATGTTACATCATTCGTTTGCGTATCTTTTTACATACACATAATTCGCAGTTCTTATGTCATAAGTACAGTAAGATTAATTAACAAATTATAATTAAAACTGAGTATCATTGGACCTTGAATTTGAATACAATTTATTGCTACTTTAATTGCATGCTAATGTAAATAATTTAATGAAATGATATATCAATAAGTAAAAAGAATAAGAAAAGATGCGTGTGTTATTTTATAAGATCCTTCGATCGAGTAAAAATGATTAGTACTAATGAAATTTGAAAATAAAAAGCGAGCCGCCTCGGGACACCTGGCACATGTAAAACATCGAAATTTTATTGAAGTTTTTATTGCTCGAAACGACACTGCTTTTTCAAATTCGCTCCAATACACTGATATACACATAAGTAAAGCGGTGAGCATGTAGTATAGAGGAAATAACGCCGATATACCGATACACACAAGTAAAATGACTAGCGTGAAGCGCCGAGTCCAAGCAGAGCCGACGAGTCACGAGGCTGACAGAATGGCACGACCGTCGTGTCATAAGAGTCGTTCTTACCCCCGTATAAGCGCGTCATTAGATGTTTCACATCAAAATAGGTTTGTTATTGTACTGTGAAAAAAGATATATTCAAAACAACAAAGTGTTTCTAAATTAATGCAAACTGTTCTTAGAAACAAAATATTTACTAAATAAACATTCAATATTGACATTAGACTACATAACCAAATATTTGTTTGTATTCTTCTTAAACAAAATATAAATACATAATGTATATTTACTTTTATTAATTATATCATTTACATTTTGATATAAATGTACTCTTCCTTAGTAACAAATTAGAATTAGAACATGTATCATTGTTATTAAAACAAGAACTTAACCCAACCAACGATAGTTAAAATATCTATTATTTCTGTAATTACATTTAAATATATATATATCATCACGGCATATTACACATTGCTGGGTGTACCAATCTGCTTTGTACACAGATATCGGTAATGATGAAATATTTGTACCGTGCGGGCGCTTACCAGGCGTTATCTTACGAAATAATTTTTAGCGTCGGTCGGGATTGAACCCGGGTCCCCAGATTCGCGACCAGACACGCAGGCACACGGCCAAGAGACCTCATACATTTAATAGATTTTAAAACAATGTATTAATAATTTATTAAACTCAAACAAAATTTACAGTTAATTTATAATCCTTTAACAATTACTGAAGCGTATTTTGTCGATAAGGCCCTAAACCTCGTTTTTAGCCAAATGTTCTCTCAGACCGATGCGTGCGCCAGTGTTACAATTTAGTACGTAGTCTGGAGAGTTAAATCTATATGATATGGGACTACCAAAATTTTAAAAAGTTATATTTTTAGTTTTTAAAATATGTATTCGAGTTTTTAATGCCCTTAACTATTACTATTTTCAAATTTCAATCTTGCTATCGCAAGTGAAATGTTGAATGACAGGCTGTCATTGGTCTATAATATCCATACAGTGGAATCTCTCGTAAGCGGACAGCAATGGCCCGGACGAAGGAATATTTTTATTTCGCGCCTTAATAAGCCATTCAAATGTAAGTTTGTCTATGATGAGGCCCTCTGTTTTAAA
Source organism: Harpalus rufipes (assembly GCA_951394225.1). NCBI lineage: Eukaryota > Metazoa > Arthropoda > Insecta > Coleoptera > Carabidae > Harpalus > Harpalus rufipes. The sequence continues at coordinate 40,608,930 of OX596274.1, read as the reverse complement.
AAAGCTTCTCTTATTTTGTGTTTTAATATGTGAATTTAAAATTTTCAATAGTTCTGTCTTCTTCTTTCATAATTTCACCTGCTTGAGAATATTAAACCAGCCTGCTAACTTATGTACACTGAGTTTTTCTTTATCGAAAACTTCATTAACTTTTCTCGTAATTTTAACATACGTTTATGAGTACATATTGTCATTTTTACAATGTGAATTAACACAAAACCCAATACGTCGTTGTAGGTATTGAAGTACAGACTGTAATAAGAAGAAATAAGTACGATTGCTTCTGAGGAATGCCTACTCCTATATTAAAATATGACGCGAAAATTCAAATAAATTGTTCCTGTGCTAGAACTATTAACATTTTAAAAAATATCTACAATAGACGAACATACTTATGATATAAACCTGCATAAAAAAAATATTGAAATCTATTAATACTGGACCTTGATTTTAATGGGAAACTAAAATTCAGTAGCATTTCTCGTTTTCCCATTAATATCAAAGTCAAATACTAAAAAATTTCAATAATACTTTTTTTTAAATGCAGATTAATGTCAGAAGTATGTTCGTCTAATATTGAATTTTTAAAAATGTTAGTAGTTCTAGTACAGGAACAATTTATTTTGAATTTTCGCTTCATATTTTAGTACAGGGGTAGCCATTCCACTTAGCCGAAATATGTCGTAAGCAGTGCAACAGTGGAATCCCCGGTATAATGCTTATGATTTAAACTAACGTAAATGAGAGGTCATTTCTAAAATATGGTATCCAAGGTTGGTGTCCGTGTCCGTTTAATAGCGTGTTCTCTTAAAAGAGTTATGTTTAGTAGGAAAATCAATATAAAAATGCCGGTTCCCGTAAAATTGTGCAGTTAATATAGGTGTGTGCTTAATTTTACTGTACATAGTTTGTTTATTATTTATTTTGTAAAATTGCGTATTATACATGCTTATTTGCAATTATTGACTACGAAACATTATTTATATAAGTGTTGAAATAGATCAATTTATGATTCCAGTTACTGTTTGAGAACAAAATGAGCTGTTAAACCTACGATATAGAGTATTAAACTTAACGAATGATAATTAAGACTTTACAGAACTTAGAGATAACTTGAATTTGGATGAAGTTTAAAAAAAACCTGCAGTACCCCATTGTTATTAAAACAAATGTTAATTAACTTTGTACAAATACAAGATAATACTTGTAACAAAAATAAAAGTAAAAGATTCTTAGATTCCTCTTTGGTATTTGCAGGGTCGCCAGACTCACGATTTCTACTTTAATTCCTTAGTCACGATTTGAATACCACACCAGAAATAATAACGTGTGATTCTACAATATTATATTTCCCAAAAAAGAAATCACTTATTGATAATTACACAGCAAGCACTAGGACTGCCTTGTTTAAAATATTCTTTACGCCGAGGCAATTATGATATAGTTTATTAATTCGTGACTAATTTCAAATTGCACTTCCTGAGTATTGTTGTACGTTTCTAGTAATATTATATAAAATATATTGTTCAGAATAGTATACCATAACGAATCTGCATTTCCGCTACTTATAAAAATTTACTTACATATTGAGTTCCAAATTTTATGCCAAGGTTAGAAAATTTGACAAATTAACACCTAACTTTCACAATAATTTTTTAAGAAGAATTTGGATGATCAATTTACATTTGGCAAGTCTTATGATGACTACATAAAATTATTCTCATGTTACATCATAAAATTGTTGAGATGAGCGAATATTTAATTCGTAATTATTACCAGGAAGAAGTCATTAATAATTATGAGTTTCCATGTAACGTGTAACTAATTTTTATCTCAATGCAAAATGCAATTTTATATACGGAAATTCCATGTAAATAGGTTATTAAAACTTGTTCATGTATAAATAAAAAGCAGAAAAATATATTATGTTTTTATTCGATACAAGGAAAATAAATAAAGGTATGCAGACTAAAAAGGCAATTTCATGTTTGAAATTTTATATGATTCTGATTATTGAAACCATATGTTGATACACAAACCTACATATTTAGAAAGAAAAAATCGAGAAAATTTAGGTTAATATTGATGTAATTAATGTATAATAAATATAAATGTAATTAATGTATAATAAATATAAATGACTTATTTTTCCTCAAATACTGGGTAGGTACCAGGTGTAACACGGAAAACGGACTATAGGCGTTTAGATTAAAAAACAGTTTTTGCACAATTTTTCGAAAGACGTATACAAATACGCTAACACCTAGCTTGCTTAGCAATATAGTATTTGTTAATTGTCATATGTAAAATTTACAGACGTAATGCGTCCGTCGAAGGTAAAAGACGGGCCAGTTGACGTGCATCTACTATAACCTAGTAGGCATACAGAATTTATTTTAAAACGTCAGAACTTTCATAAAAATTCGACAAATTGCTATTTATTAAATTGGGTAAAATGCTTCAAATTGAGAGAATGGGCCCCACCGGATTTTTTTTTTCTTCTTCCCGATCAACGTTAAATATTTCGAATTTTAAATGGCATCAAATTGTTCCGTGTGTTGCACTCTCCACGCCTGCAGTAAGATGACGCTACGACCGCACGATATAAATATGTCATCATCATTACCGAAATCTGTATACAAAGCAGATAGCATACGGATCAATGGGTAATATGCCGTGATAATATATTTATTTATTTATTTAAATACATACCTGCATATTATGTATATTAAATTCCTTTCCATTATAACTATTGTTCTCTTTACAAGTTTCGTTTTAAAATGTTACTATCATTATTATTAATTTGATATTATGTATATTAAGTTCCTCTCTATACGAGGTGTGTTCAAAAAATATCGCGAATTTTGTGTTTTTTCAAAAATTATTTATTTATTCATGAATATCTATTTTGTCCCCTTCAAAGTAATCCCCATGAGATATTATACACTTGTGCCAACGGTTTTTCCAATCTTCAAAGCACTTCAAAAAATCATTTTTTTTTTATCTTGTTCAGCTCCTCCTTCGATGCCGTCTTTATCTCGTCAAGCGTAGCGTAACGTCGTCCTTTCATTGGCCTCTTCAGTTTAGGGAACAAGAAAAAGTCACAGGGGGCCAGATCTGGGGAATACGGTGGCTGCGGCATCATTAGTGTGTTGTTTTTGGCTAAAAAGTCGCGCACAAGCAACGATGTGTGAGCAGGGGCGTTATCGTGGTGCAAAAGCCAATTTTTGTTCTTCCACAAATCCGGGCGTTTCTGGCGGATTGCTTCGCGCAAATTGCGCATAACTTGCAGGTAATATTCCTTATTGACCGTTCTACCCTGTGGCAAGAACTCATGATGCACCACGCCCCTGCAATCGAAGAAAACTGTCAGCAAAACTTTCACATTCGACCGAACTTGGCGCGCTTTTTTCGGTCTTGGTTCGTGCGGCAGCTTCCATTGAGATGATTGAACTTTGGTTTCCACGTCATAACCATAAACCCACGATTCGTCACCAGTTATGACCCTCTGGAGCAAAATTTGGGTCGTCGCGGACAGAGTCCAACATCTCATTAGCAATGTTCATGCGATGCTGTTTTTGGTCGCAATTGAGCAATTTTGGTACAAATTTCGCGGCGACCCGTCTCATGCCCAAATCATTGATAAAAATCGAATGGCACGAGCCAATCGATATGTTTAGGTCCTCAGCAACTTCTCTAACGGTGATTCGACGATTGGCCAATATCATTTTCTCCACTTCATTAATTTTTTCGTCTGTTGTTGAAGTGCTCGGGCGTCCGGCACGCTTTTCGTCGTTCACATCTTCTCGGCCTTCTGAGAACATTTTGTACCACCGATAAACGTTGCTTTGGTCCAAGGTAGCTTCTCCGTATGCCACAGTCAACATTCGGAATGCATCCGCGCACTTAATTTCGTTTTTCACACAAAATTTGATACAGGTTCTTTGTTCCATTTTTTTGAATAGGTAAAAATCGAAGACGATCCAAAACACGTGCAAGCAAAGCAGCTGTCAACAAGTAAGTGAACATTCAAAATGGCCGAGCTTGTCGACATAAGTGAGAGACATGAGTACCAACATAAAGCCACAAAAAGATCGAAATTCGAATATACGTAACCCGCGAAAATTCAAAATTCGCGATAGTTTTTGAACACACCTCGTATAACTATTGTTCTATTTACAATTTTCTTTATAAAACGTTACTGTTATTAATTTGTAATGATTTTTTTTTGACAGTGACATTTATCTGTCAGTTACATACATTTGAGCTGAACTGTGTAACCATGGAGTTGTGATTAAAGCATAAATTCCGAGATATAATTTTTATATTACTTTATAAATTTATCCATAAAATATATAGAAAAAGTATTAAATCAAACCTGTAGAAAATGGAATAATCTTTAATTTTTATAATAACAAATTGCAAAAAAAATAACATTTAAAGGTATTTTTTTGAAGAAAAATATTTTGAGCTTCCAGTAAACTGCCATTTCCGGTTATCCGATAGACACCAAAATCTAATGGCTTCTTTCCATACTAGAGTAAGGTAGAAATACATGGCTGAATGATAGTATTTGAGTTAGAGGTATCGAAGAATTCGGGATTCATTTTCAATAAGTCAGATTGACGTTTGACGGTTATTATATTCGCCTTCTAATAAGTATGGACTGATGCTCAATTTTTTCCCTTCTCCGCACCGTGTTCCTTGTCCTGCGGTGTTGCCACGCTTCTTTATAACTTAGCATATTTAACATTGTTCTTGAATTTGCACCAGTTTAGAAATCTCCAGTCCATACTCATTTGACGGCAACTATAATAATTTCTGATACTCAAAAAAAAGAAAACAAATGTCATGGCTATTACTACGGAACTAACAGAATTTTTGAAATTTCTTTCTAAAGTTACGAAGAAACTAGAAACATAATAAAAAAATCTGATGTGGCCAATACAAAATCTCCCGCCATTTAATTTTTATTAATTTAAATGCATACCTACATAATATTTACTTATGCGAAGTTCCGTTCCATATAACTATCGCTCTATTTACTATTTTCTTTTTAAAACGTTACTATTATTAATTTGAAATGATTAGTTTTTTGACAGTGACATTTATCTGTCAGTTACATACATTTGAGATCTGAACAGTGTAACCAAGAAATTGTGTTTAAAGCGTAGGTTCCGGGATTTAAATTATAGATAATTTCATAAATTTATTCCATAAAATATATATAAAAAAAAGTATTAATGCAAACATGTAGAAAATTTAATCATTTTAAATTTTTATAGCATAAATCTCGAAAAAATAACATTTAAAGGTATTTTTCGAAGAAAAACTATTTTGAACTTGAAATAAAATACTATTTCCAGTTAACCTGATTTACATCACAATCTACTGGCTTCTTTCTATATTAGAATAAGGTAGAAATACAAGGTTTCAAAATTTTCTGAACGATAACTTGTAGGAACCTTAAAACATGGTCATTTACCGAAATCCCGATATGTGATTTTCAGCACGATCCTTATACCTCCCTTACCAAGGATAGCGGGAAGTAAAAATGTAAGAACAGTAGTAGTGTATGTAACTTTTAATTCTGTACAACTTTGCACTGTACAGGTTATGGCGTAAATGAATCGGAGAACTCAAAATTATATATTCATAGTCCAACTAAGCTGAACTAATGAAAAAGAAAAATTAAAAATAAAAATGCCGGAATACCCCATTGGATGGATAATTTAATTCACTACAACATTTATTGAAGGCAATTTTGTCGAAAATTAATAGGCCAGTTTTGTGCAAGGCAAATACAATTTTCCCAGGCAAATAGTACTTGATAATGGAACTGTTGTTAGGCAAATAGTACTCCGACTTTAACTTTTAAAAGGGACCTTTTGCAATAGACGTATTTTGACGTATAAATAACAGGAAGACGGCGTTAACCTGTGTAGGATTTTGCGGATGTGATTTTTGTGCGTTAGGTTGTATTAAGGTATATTTTTTAAAGTCAAAACGGCCCTGTTAACTATTTTTCTTATTCATTGGATGAATGTGGACATGAATAGGATATAAAAGACCCTAATTTTTTTTCCAGTGTGCATATGTAGCAAATTATTCGTCTATTCTGAGTGTGCAAATAGACTCATCCTAATAAAAATTATAATCCGCAATTTAAAATGTACAATAATATTAATTTTTATAATAATCTCATATGCATGTTTTTCTTTACAAGGAGCCATTAAATAATTAACTATAATTAGCATCAGATGCAGTAAAATTTATAATTTATTGTGACCCTTGATTTACAGATTTATAGCATGTAAAATAAGTATGCGTAGAAATGTTATTATACAATTAATGAATAGTGCATAGCATATTTACACATTAGCATCACTACCTTTCAATAAAATTTCCTTTCCCACATTAATTCCTTCTCATTCCATTACCATGTTTATAACCTATGCATAAAAGTGAAACTAACTTCATATAGGTTAGGTAGGTGTACTGTACGCCAACATAACCTCTATCCCGGTTGGCATCTTTGCCAGTTTGCCAGCGTATGAAAGTGTATAATGCTGAACTCATCGTTGTGAGACACTTTCGCACGGTTATTTAGTCGATGATGATGTTACGCAGTTTGAAATCATCAGGGTAATACCCTTTGCATTGCACAATAAAATAGAATAAGAGGAGTATATTTATAGAACGTGGCTATACACTCAATTGGTTAGGTTATGTTAGCTATCTATATGACGTGTTTATCTGTTATTTGAAGTTAAGAAATATTTTGGTACTCTTGACTTATAAATTAGATAGATGTTTGTGTTTATATGTATAATATACAGTGATCCAGAAAGATTGAAAGTCACGTGACTTGAAAAAGTTCTGATTATGTACAAAATTATCTTCCACGAAAAAAAAATAACATCAATTTACCGGCAATGCCAAATTATGGTACCTATATTATCGACATTTGCAAAAGTCAGCGGTGTTACGTATTTTTAATTTTTTGACATAGTTTGTTTTTATCTTTTAAAATTAAAGTGTTATTTGTTCAAATCGTCACGTTATTATGGAAGCATATTTTTATAAATAAATTAATTCTACTCTAAATATCCTGAATACATTTATTTTCATCCCCTTCTAAAAATCCATTGTATGCAAATCTGTCAATCGTACCACAACTATGCGACAAACAAAAAATCAGAACGAGGCGGAATCTTTAATCATTTTGGATCACTATTGCCCGGTTACAGAAACGTTTATACACGCTTTGTGTAATTAACGAATCATTAAAACGAACAAATGCAACGTGATTTTTTACAGCAATGGTTTAAAAATTATAAGGAAACTGATTAGAATTTGGGCATATGTATTATAAATACTCGTATATCGAATTTCTTGTACGTTAGTACAAAAATATAAAAATTTCGTGTATATTAACTCACCATTTGATGTGTAAATTTTGGCCGACAGTGGAGTTTTAAGTTAGAATAAAATCTGTAAAATAAAGACAATATTAATATAAAATTTCTAATATTTATAATATAAAATTACAGGTCAGTGCTAAAAATATTACATTTACGACAACTGGATAAAGTATTTTTGTGTAAAGAAATACAAGTTGGTACCAAAAAAAAAGGTTAAATTGCAGAACTTGATCTTTTGAATGAGATTGTTAATTATGACAGTTGTGACGTTGTGAGGTATGCTTTATTTGTTTTAAAAATGCGATTAATTCATAAATTGGTCAGAAAAGAACTACACTAATTTACAATTATGTAAAAAACAAATTTCAGTTCTGCGGCCTTAGAAAAATCACGAGTGAAGCAATCATACCTAAAACATGAATTATACGATTTAAGTTTTGCCTATATTAAGGAATATTTTAAAATGTTTTAAGCGAAAAATAATCAAATTTAGGAAAACTAATAATCTTTATTAATGTTGAAGTTGTTCGACATGTGCCTGAGTGTCTGGTCGTGAATCTGTGGACCCGGGTTCGATCCCGACTAACGCCAATATTAGTATGGCACAAAATTCACAAAAGTAATCTCTGTGATGCACTCTACGCCAGCATTGAGTGCACGTGAGGTGACGCCTGGTAAACACCCACACCTTACGAATATGTCCAATTTTCAAAATCTGCGTACAAAGCAGATTAGCACACCCAGTCATGGCTAATATGCCGTGATGATATATTTGTTTTATTTATTTTAATGTTGAAGTATTTTTGACTTTGGAAATAAGCGCTTATCGTATATTTCTATCGAAAAAATATACATTTCAGATTTTCGCATGAAACCTATCAGCATGAGCATTAGCCAAGCCCAATGTTTTAAAAATGATTGTAACGTCGTTGAAATGTAAAGCCAGAGATGGAACTATATTTATGAATAAATACATGTATAAGTTCTAAATTTTTAATCGAAAGGGCATAAGTGTTATTTACTATGTATTTAAACAAAATGTAAAAGAATATAAACAAAAAAGAAGTTGCAGTTATCGTTATTTGTTCGTGCAAAATGACTTCCGTTAAAATAAAATTGAAATGTAAAGAAACAAATGGAAATCTCTCTTTTATTTTCAACAAGAAATTATAATATCAATTATTGTATTATATTTATATGTAACATTTCCTATCACACTTGCAATTACCTTATAATTATGTATTAAATAAAAACAAACATGTAGAATGTGTTTATAAATAACTTACATTATTTATAATTACGAGACTAGTTAATTCGTTCACTATAATTCAGTAACCACGGTTATAGAACAAGAATTTGCATAAGATCATAATATGATGTAGTAGTTAACAAAATATGAAATACTATCTCTGCACATTTATAAATTACTAACAAACTTACGAGACACAAAAACGTTTATTGTGATGATTATAGGTACATTTTAATAATACATATATGTTATTTTAACAACATAACCTAACTCACAAAAATTCAGCCCAGTGCCTTAGGTTAGGTTATGCTACGATGTAAGAAATTGGCAGCGAAAATGTTCAAATATTCGTAGTACAATGTATCAGTAAGCTATATGTCGTTATATAAAACGTCTAGCCAGATTGTAAAACAACGCTAAGTTAACGAAGATTTGACACTCTGGCCGTGTTTTATAAAATTGCTATATTCAAAATAGAAATTTATCCTTTAAGTAAATAAAGCAAATGTCAATTTTAATAAATATCCTTAGCGTTAAACCTATTTTATTACGTAGGAAACCTTTTATGGGCTATCAAATAAAGTGAATCTCAAATCCGTTTATTGGTATTATTTACACTTTAAATTTCAACGAAACGCTTAGATCTTTATTAAATATTTACCACTACCTTTCGGTAGAAATAGGTTTACTGCTTTTCTTTCGACATATGCCAGCAATAAGAAGTGGAACATTTGATCGTTGATAAACAGAGAACATATGCTCCCTGTTATTTGGTGAAACAAAACACATATCAGACAGATCTCTAGATGAGTAGATGTCAAATAATTTCGTTATGAATGAATTAGGATTTAGAAGAGTTATTATAGTTGAGAGCACTTCTTTTGTTAGTGACCGCTAAACATACTAAGTCTAGTAGACTTTGACAAACAACTGAATGAGGTTTGCTTGCTAATTAAAATACGGCGACAATTACTTTTTTTTAAGTGGAATTTTATGCAGTTAAGATATGTTTTAATTGGCTTTACCAAGATAAGATGTTTGTTTAATTATTTACTGTTATAGTTTTACAAAAGAAGAATGTTTATAGAATTAATTCCTGTATCTATAATATGTATAATCTTTAGACACCTTATTATTTAACAAGATACCTGGGGAATTTGCGTTTTAATTCGTTTAAAAATTCGTATATCTGTACCCATTTTATGTTCCCGAAATGTTTGCTGCTTTATACCCATAATCAAAAAATTTGGCAATTCTACGAATAAAATTACATTCTTGTACCAATTTTCATAATATTTGAATCATTATTCCAGTTTCTATATAAATATAAATATATCATTACGGCACATTACCCATTAGTTCGTTGCCAATCTGCTTAGCAAGATATCGGTAATGATGAAATATTTGTACCGTGCGGGCGTATAGCAGGCGTTACCTCACGGGCAATCATTATTGAAAAAGAAAAAATTCTTGAAATTGGGCAAAATCTGGAAAAATATTTTTTTACGATTTTTGAGCAATTTCAGATATTTTACTTTGAAAATTGGACCAATAATGAAAATAGTGAAAATTGGTATATATTTATGTAATTTTATGCATAGAATCGAATGGTGATATCGCCAGGGGTGCAAAGTGACCAATTTTTGAGTTATTTCCCAAAAATGGGTGTTTTTGAGCCAAACTTTAAATGCAAATATCTTGCTTGAGATATAGACCTGCGGTTTCAAAGTTTGTAATTGTGTTGAGTAGGAGAGAGTGGGGTAAGATGACGAGCTTAAGAAAAAACTCTTGTAAAACAGAACCACATCACATTTTTGAAGGAAGCTTGTATTAATATCAATTACACATATGTAGGCTATCTATCTTATATAAATAAGAACTAAATGACTATACAAAATCTTGATAAAAAAGAATAAATTATTCGGTAAATTTTTGTCATCTTACCCCACATATGGGGCAAAATGACGAGCCTATTGGGGCAAGATGGCAGTTAGGCACAATAATCACATTTGAATCGGCCTATTTTTTCATACCTGTGCAAGCTTCATGTCAACAGGGTAAACACTAATCACATTTTATTCATTCATCAGATGGAGGATCATAATAAAATACCTCGCAACCAAGGCATAAAATGTTTGTCTTGTTGCAATAATTAGTAGTTCACCTGAAACCGTTTCCTGTAAAATATTCCTTTTTATTCTTACGCATTTCTTTTTCACTTTTTCTCATCATTTTTCTTCAACGTATATACATACATAAAACATAAATTTATGTAAAATGTATGAATTAAAACATCTGTATATTAAAGTTTACTTGTCTTCCGTGAATTTAGAAAATCTTGAAATTTTTAATGAAAAATTCTGACATTTGACATCTATGTACATAATTACTAATTATCATTCTGAAACGGTCCCCCACATCTGCTTGTCAAGGCCAATAATGTAACATGACTGTTCGCGCCCTATACTTATTGAGAGGTATTGTGCTGGCCACAACAGATTTTTTTTTTAATTTGATGTATATGTATATGCTACCAAATTTGAAATTTAAATGTTCTACACCATATCAACCACCTGCGCAAAAAGCTAACGGCGCACTATGTACATCCCACTTTTATTAATATCTCTCTTTTTTAATGTAATAAATCCATTATCTTTGCTTCTAGCTCCCCTGGAACTGACACTAATACCACTATTTTCCGCATGGTACAACTACGTACTTAGTAGATTATCCTCGCCCAATTACATTTTCTATACCTACTATTCGTTGTCAAAAAATTAAATTCCTTGTCTTGCCCCGTTCGTCGTCTTACCCACTCTCTCTTATTATCGAGAAACATAAAAATTAGAATTTTGAAAATTTTGAACTTTTTAGGCAAAAATGAGTATTTATGCCTTTTTGGAGAAATCACCTTAAAACTGGCAGATACAAATCTGATAATAATATTATTCGATTCTAAATATAATACTAATACTCATACTAAGTATAATTTAGGTGAATTAATAATAAAGTACTATAACTGTACCATAGTCAAAATTTAACTATCTTAGATAAGAGAGTGAGAATATGTATAAATTAATGTTTTTTTTTGTTAAATATTAATTCGTTTGTGTAACTAAAAATTGAAAACCAAGAAGCTCGCTCGACCTGTGGTGTGAACATGAAACGTCACTCGTCAAGTTCTGAAAATTAAAAAATTATATCTCGGTTATTACGTACAATTTTTAAGTCGTATGTGTTCTAAAATTCTTAGGTCATTCTGTTTATACAGACAATAAATTAAAAAAAAAAAAAATAGATATAGAATTTCATTATCTTGATAACAATATTAACTACATAGTTGGTAGATTGCTTTCAACAAAAATAAATTTATAGAATATTGTTAAGTGTGGGCTTAACACTTTTTAAGATAAATTGACTGATCTATCGGTCAATAACTTGATCGATTTTTTGATGTGTTAAACCGCTATTAGGTTACCATTATACCAACCAAGAACAATAATTTAAAAAATGGTTGGCAGTCGTGATTTGACGAGTGCTGGCAAATAGAAATGTAGAAAGCATTTATCAGAAATTATAAAACCATTTAGCAATAAACGTACATGTAAGTCCATATTTTATTATAAGCTAATCGATTAGAAACATATAAACCATTTAATTAAATTTTCTATATTATATTTAGCATATTTTAATTATAAATTTCTCTTGTATACATAAACTATTTAGTTACCAGTTCCACGATTATATTCTATTTAGAAGAAAACATAGTAAAGGTAATTTGAGTGCGTGTTTTACGTTTAAAGCAAAATCTCATTAGAATTTAAATGCTTCGGTACAACATGTATGCATTTCCCAAGTAGCTGGGGTATGCGCTGTGAATTATAAACAAATGAATACAGCATAGCGTTCACATCAACTTCACACTTGAAATGAAAGTTTAATGAAGGGGCATGTCAACATTTAAATGCCGCATTAAGTATTCATCCATCGCCAAATAGAAAACTTGTAAATAAAAAGAGAAATACCGTAATAAACTAGAATATTATTATAATGTGCACTTTTTACCTTCCGTCACCTTTGGGTAAGGAAAGTATTGTCTGGTCAAAAAAACCGGTGGTGAGATTTTAATGAATAAGCATAATAAGAATACGATTTGACGATGTTTGTATGTATGTATCTACAGTATTTTTTTTAAAGATTTCCTATCAAGGTCATCTGTATCATGAACGAATTAACAAATTGGCATACATATATCGCTCTCATTTGCCATAACATGAAGTGTATGCGATAAAGATGAATATAACACGCCTGTCTTTTAAAAATTCATATTGTTTTGACTAAGTTAGGACATTCCATTTTAAAACGATGTTCGTTGTTGACAATACTTTCGCTATAACGTAAGTTTATTTATTAATTCAGATATATTACCTTGATTCATAGCCGCACGGTCAGTGTCAATATCTCATTTTTCACATATTTGGTTTTACGTTTACTAATAAACTTACCATTTGACTTAGTTTTGAAATTTGAATGCTTTTACTGTAACATATATTTTTATAATAATAAAATAACAGTAGGATCATAATGTACCTACATAAAAACTAAATAAACAACACAGCTGCATTTGTCGGAATGCGCGGAGGTAAAATCTTAATTCATACAATTCGTACATGACCTTGAATTATTATGTATGTGTGTGACGATAATTTCGGCCGCGATAACTCCAATACTACAATTCCAAAAATTACGATTTTTACGTATTACAACTTCTTTACATTCATATACAGACGTGATTAGATTTTGGTTATTATTGGTTAACCGGAAGTACCCTCATTTGAAGATTTTAACAGTTATTCTTAATTTAAATTTTTTCACATTTAATGTTATTATAAATATTAAAGAATATTTTATTCTCTATACGATTTGATTGAATTTTATACTTTATATTAAGGTATATAGATACAGAGTCAAAAAATTATAAATAAATTAAATTTCATAAAATAGCCAACTATGCTATAACCATGGAAACAGCTACTAAAAGAAAATTCTGATTGAAAGATGTCAGTGTCAAGTGCAATTGACATAGTGTGTTTGTGTTATATTTATACTGGAATTTTTTTGCTAGAAACTTTCTGTATGGAATTTGTACAAAATACACAGAACTGACAGAAGGTAATGTGCTGACCACATCAGATATTTGTGACAAACAAAATGAAGCGTATTATATAATTTTTTATAAGCGGCACTACTTATGGCCGGTTGCACCAACGAAACTTAAATTTCAAGCATTCCTTAAATAAACAATACTGCATCGAAATGTCAAATGAATTATGCATTTCTGTCAAAAAATTGATATGCATGTTTTTTCTTAAGGGTCGCTTAAAATTTTAGCCTTATTGATGAAAGTGGGCATGGATATATTACCTTCTATTTAGTATTCAAACAAAAGACATGCAATTTTAATTTTATGCTGCCAAGTTACTCTGTTATTTATTTACTTACTTACGGGTACCATTTACCATTCTTTCCTTCCATTCCTTAAAGCTTCCAAATAATCTTCTTTTGGAATATTTTTAAACTAATTTTGCGGACTTAAAAACTGCTGAAGACATCATATTAATTTCTGGTAACTTTAAAAGTGCAAAAGTTTTCAGATAAATAATAGTTTAAATGATAGTGTAAATATTATTTTTCACGGCGTGCCTGCTTTTCTTATTCTCAAGAATTCTTGCATAACCCGCGTATAATGTAAAACAGACAATACAAATTTAGGACAGAACTTTAGGCCAAATATAAAATAGTGTTCATATATTTAATAGTTAATCATAGTTTTTTTATTTTTATATATGAAAATAAAAAATATATAAATGGATATGTAAATCATTAGATTCACTACTGTATTTTTTATCTAAAAAACCGTATTGTTTTATATTGCAGTGATAATTATCAAAAAAGTTACTGTTGCTTTATACTTCTTATTTTCCGTTACTCCATATATCAAAAAAAAATCCATCTGTTATACTAAAAAAAAATTCGCAATGTACGATTGCAGATTACACGTTATCTGTCTACGTACCTACTACAAGTATTAACTGCGAATTTTATTGCTTGTATTTTACATAGTAACCAGGAGTAACACTTTCTCATTTTACTATTTACAGTTTTTTTTTAAATCCCAGTGATTGTTTATTGATCTGGATCTCTCAATAATGTACGAAGAGCAGTTAAAGCCTTTTTGAATGGAATATCATAAAGACTATGATATGTAGGTTGGTATTATAATGATTCGTAAAGCATATGAATAGGTACTATGGCTAAATAATAAAAAGTATATTACCACATTGTCACTATAAGGCTCTGCAGTTCACAATCACTTTACTGAACTATACACTGTCGTATCTAAACTAATACTGACCGAATCAAATAAATTATTTACCTGTTCATTGAAGTATTAATTATTGTACAGTAATTAATTCGACAAACATGAGTCTTGATTGCTGATTTGGGAATGTAGGCAACCATTTAGCTACCAGTGTATATTTGGGCAAAATCACCACTCACATTATTTCAAATCGTTGTCTAGGTATCATACCCGGCTCTAGCATCTACATCAGATTATAAACATTAGAACCTCACACCCTTTCTGAGTATAGTTCATCTCTTGAACATTAGAATCTCACAAACTCTTTGAGTAGGGCTTCAGTACCATCACATAAACATTAGGGACCCCTTCTCTCAACAATTAGTGTTTACCTTCAAGAAATTTAAATTTATATGGCTATCTTGAGTAAAAATAGGTTCATTTTTGCAGTACGCTCAAATGAGTATGGACTGATACTCAACTTTTTCCCTTTTCCGCACACTGTCCCTTTGCCCTGTGGTACAGGGTTGTTGTATATCCAGCCCAGAAAATCTCAGTGCGAACTTTTGGTGGATTTTTTCAAAAAACCCAACCAAAAAAAAACACTTAAAAACCCCAATTGTAAATAATTGTTGGCAATATTGATTACATAATATTGTAAAACAATAATACATTATTTATTTTGCTTACATTTAAATAACCAATAAAATTAAAACAATCGTACTAAATTAATAGTTTTCTGTATCTATATGTTCTCTTGGTTGACGTGTCTTTTATAAGCCTAGTGTATTACTTAGTTTGGACCACTCTAATCCAATTGAGGAAAAAATCCTTTCAATTGATGACGAGCTGACTGGACATGAATGAATACTTCTTACCATCAGACAACAAAAACCTTCTGGCAAAGTTTTAAGTTTAGTATTTTTTGTCCTCATAATTTACTAACATTTTACGGAAGCGAACAGATTAATAACATTTTCTTCAAAAATAAATTATGGAAAAAATCTTTATCTTCGATTTTAAATGCAAAAATAGTCATTTTTCCTCGAACTGCTAATCACATTAAGCATATTTTTAACCACAAAAATGCAAAAAACAAAAAAAAATCTGATGTGACCAACACAATACCTCCCGCCATTTACCTACGGGGTATAATTTTTATATTACTTTATAAATTTATCCATAGAATATACAGAAAAAATATTAACGTAAACCTGTTGAAAATGGAATAATCTTTAATTTTTATGATAAAAAATTGCGAAAAAAATACATTTAAAGGTATTTGTTGAAGAAAAACTATCTTGAGCTTCAAGTAAACTGCCATTTCCGGTTATCCGATTGCCACCAAAATCTAATTGCTTCCTTCCATATTAGAATAAGGTAGAAATACATGGTTTCAAAACTTTCTGAATGATAGTATTTGAGTTTGAGCGTAAAGAGGATCCACACCCACACACACACATACACACAGACATCATCATGAAAATGTTAAAAATGGATTGTAAGGACCTTAAAACGTGGTCATTTACCAATATCTCGATATGCGATTTTTAGCACGATCCCTATACCTACCACCCTTACCAGGGAAGCGAGAGGTAAAAAACCTGTGAACCACTTAGGTTAAATGTTAATGACTTCGGGTAGTTGGTAAAATAATTGACTTGCGAATTATTATTAGAAGTCGCAGACTAATAACAGAATATGAAAAATATTTTAAACTCTACAGTAATCTAGGAGGTGGGGAGGGGTGAGCTAGCCCCTCCCTGGTCGACGAATAAGAAATAGAGTACATGGAGTCTACAAACCCAATAAAACCCAAAAATCCTTAATGGGTTGAGTTTATTATAGAAAACCCGGGATTTGTACAACCATGCTGCGGTATTGACACTTTTTTATAACTTAGAATTTTCAATATATCCAGTGAATTTGCAACAGTGTAAAAATCTCCAGTACATACTTATTTGACAGCAAGTATAGTCATACAAAAATATTCTAGACTCTTTTGAGTGCCTGTAATGTAAAATTTCACCATGGATAGACAATCTGAAGGTTATGATTATTTTTTATTTTTAAAAAAATGTCAAAATGACAAAATTGTGACTTTAAGCGATTTCGGGGATTTTTTATGCGTATTACATCAGGAAAGTGTCTATACAGGACTCGCAGGGTTCCAGTACGAGCCGTCTCGACCTCTAAAAGATCGTTTTCCTGTCTGTCCTGTAAAACTTTATGGGATGATTTAAAAATACAGTTTTGAACCACAAAATTCTGAATTGTTTATTGCTTAAATTATTGGCACTTTTATAATAAAAGCGCTTTTATGCAGCACACTCTGTATAAGAATATAATGTAAAAGCTCGTTCCTTAAAAGCGCTTTTATTATAAGAAGTAATACGGGCCATTAAGTTCACGGTTTTAGTGACGAGTATTCTTAATTTATAGACATGGTAAATGGTAAAAACAGATTTAGTATGGGTTATGTCAAGAAATGAGCGTTGATTAACAGTCTAATATCTATTTTTAATATATTATATAGTTTGATATTCTCTCTTTTAAATTATCGCATATTAAATAAATTTTTGACATCCAAAAATTCGGAATTTTGTTTTCTAATAAAAAGTATATATCATCATCATCACGGCATATTACCCATTGCTGGGTGTGCCAATCTGCTTTGTACACAGGTGTCAGTATAAATAATAAATTATTATAGCACAGATAATGCTTGAAATAATATGTCTAAGTGATTAAGGGTGATTAGCGAGTATTTGACTAGCATTGTTTTATGTCTGTCAATCGTTTATGTAATATTTTAAAGAAAAATACTTCAAATAAAAATTATAGACAAATTAATTACACGCATCTTTTATTTGAAGTGTTTTTTGCTAATATAATCTATAAACAAGTGTCAGAGATAAAACAATGCTAGTCAAATGCTCGCTAATCATCCTTAATCACTGGTCATACTAGCAGCCATTATTTTTTGCCGATTGTAAAATTAATATTAATTTAGTGATTATTTGTAATAACAATTTTGAAAGTTATTGCCATCAAATTATGTTGCTATGTGTTTGATGTGCAGTTGCTATAGCCATAGCAACAATAGGCAGTAAAAGTGACATTTTACAGACTTTTAGCTGTCAAAATAATCGCACTTTTAATGTCAATCGGCAAAAAACTGTTTTCCTATAACGCCTGTCGCGAACTCTCGTGTTCATTCTATATAAATTAAATATATACACGGCTTATTATTATTAAAAAATAATAATAATAACAAAGTATGGTTGCCAATGACGATGAGATTCTACTATCTATCAGTTTCCTCAATCCGTTTGCTATTCCAATAACACACTACTACGCTACCTCGTTCTCGCATCCTACATCCATTTCCAAGAACTGTGACTTTTTTCTCAATGCTGGAATCTCGATTCAGCTCGTTTGAGTGTCTGTCTCAAGCCGGTCTGTAACTCTCTGAGTTCTCGGTAAAGCTGAAGGAAGCAGATGTTACGTATTAAGAGAATAGGGTCATCACTTGATACCAGATCAAACGAATGGGCCGGAAGGTTCGGATGTAGAAAGATCAGGAGGGATATATTTGAGGTTTAAGATAGGAAGACAATAAAATCGGAGGAGAAATATACGAGCATCATACTAATTTGTCGGAGGGTGATTCGGGATGTTATCTAGCTAGCCATGAAATAAAAGAGTAGCGATTGTAATTTGATGCCCATAATTCCAAAAATTATATTTTCGTATTCCTTGAGTTTACATCCAAACGAAGAAGTGATTTGATTTTGGTTATAATTGGTCAACCTAAAATACCCTCATTTGCAACTTTTAACAGTTTTTCTTGAAAAAACCCAGTTAAATATAATTGTTTGACATTTTGTTATTATAAATATTAAACAATATATCATTTTCTATACGATTTGATTTCATTTTATACTTTATATTCAATGGATATAGTTAAAATATTATAAAAAAAGTTAAATTTCATAAATCATCCAGCTATGCTATAAAAAGGAATCAACTGCTATATTAAGAAAATTATAATTTACAGATATCAGTGTCAATGAAATGAAAATGAATGTAGCAGAGAGATAAGAATGTTGATATGGATTTTGGAGAAGAGACGGAAAGATAGGATAAGGAATGAAAGGATAGGGGAACTGGTTCGCGTGGTAGAAGTTTCTAGGTAGATACAAGAGAGACGATTACATTGGTTTGAACATATTATGAGGACAGATGAATAATATATTGTAAGAAAAATGAACAGCTTAGTAATAGAAGGTAGAAGAAATAGAGGAAGACCAAAGAAAAGATGGAAGGGCTGTATTGCGGATGGGAAAAGCTAAAGAAGAAGATGTCAGTGTCAAGTGCAATGTACATAGTTTGTTTATGAAATAATTTTACTGGAAATATAGAATCTTTTGCAAGAAAATTTATGTATGGAATTTGTACATAATACACAGGATTAACGGAAGGCAATGTGCTGACCACATTAGATTTTTTCTTTGTGTAATTAATATTGTGTTTGTGAAGATTATTTTCTAATTGATATTTCGATAAATATTAACAATGATAATATGTGTACTTATTTCAAAAACGGGTATATGTACTGACACATTTATGTAGAAAATATTACTATTAGATAATAGATAAACATAATTCATAGTAGCATAAAATAACCGGTCAACGTAAAATTATCCGAAATTTTACCGGTCCGCGATGAGAAAAAGGTTGAGAAACACTGCTTTAAAGCACGAACATGACTTTTGGGACAACCTATATTTCGTTATTAGCAAAACAGAAGTTTGTTGTACCAATAGTCTTTGCATCTGCATGCGGCAAGGGACATAAGCTTATAATGAGTTTCTAACTGCTTGCACACTATGGTATTGTTTAGGTTAATTAATTAATTGTCAGGTACCGGAATTAATCCCACAGTATGTCATCCTGTAAATGAATGCATTAATAATTGATCCACTTCTGATCGTCCGGGACTGTGTAGAGGCATAATAAAACGACCTATAAGCTTTCCAAAATGTCTTTAATTATAGCTACTACAATAATTTATGAGGAAATGTATATTTATTTATTTCTAACTTCATTCATTATTCCGTAACAGATTTTAAATAGATATATTCTTTTTTTATCTGTGTAATTATCTACAGTCATTATTTCGTTACACTTTTTTCTATTCTAATCTTCTTCCCGTCCGTTTACATTTGAGGAGACATTTGAATGAGTGAGATAGACTGTAATGTTGTTGATAATTCTGGGTTTGGAGTAAATGATCTGTTATGAGATGAATGAGAACAAGTTATCGAAGACGGCACATTTGATGTTCATAATGAAGGAAATGTTTGTTCCGTCTATCTCTAATTTACATAACTTATAAATTATAGATAACTTCCATTTAGAAAGATGAGCGCAGAATCTTTTACAGTAATTAGTCCATATTTCTTCTTTCTTCACAGTTTATAAAAATCATATGAACATGAATTGGACATGGATGTATTTATAAAAAAATTCTACGATCTCACATAGTTCTTTGTTTTAACTACATTTGAATATGTAAATAAGCATTTGTTGCATTCCCTATTAATGTTTTTTTTTGTCTGAAGCTTATTTCGGAAAGATTAAAGATTCACTTATTATTTATACAAAGGGTTGTACTTGTAGATTAACAAAAATACCTCTACAAATACAATCATATTTGACCGTGAGTTGGAAGTGTTTAGTATGTAATTAAAGAAGTTGTATAAGAATATTAATGAAAAAAAAGGTTGCAGTTATTGTTATTGTTTCGTGAAAAACACTTTTTCTACAAATTTATTACATTAGGCTTTTTATTTATTTATTTATTATTAATCACTCAACAGGAACAAAAGTTCCCAATTACAGAGGATTATTTACAAAAACAAGAATAATACAATGTAAGACAAAACGAGAAGTGACAATATTAAGAATAACTTTATGTAGTTACAAGACCAAATGAAAAATAATAATGTTAAGAATAACTTAATGCAAGTGCGAAAGATCGGACAAGAAATAGTTCATAATTTTCTTTCCAAACCCGGACTGAGCATCATTGAAAATGTCAAGATTGTTAATGTAGATGGACAGAGTATTAAATGTAGCACACAACTGTCTAATTGGGGATCGAAGTTCGTAGTTAGTTCTAGGGGTGCTGTATGTGAAGGTTAACTTGCGCCGAGAGTTTAAGCGAGGTACGCTAAAATTTAAGTTAGCTAGCGAATGAGCATCATCAATTAGATTATTTACAAGTTTATATAGATATAAACATGATTGAATTTTTCTACGGCATTCCAAAGAAATAACACTGAACTCAATTAGACAATTGGAGTAACTACAAATCGCATCAATACGGCGATGGTGAAATTTAGTACAACAATACCTTATAAATTTTTTCTGTATACTCTCCAAAGCTTGTACATGTTTGATATATACAGGATTCCAAACTTGTAATCCATACTCCAGCTTGCTACGCACAAATGAATAATACAAAGATTTGAGGGTCCGTAAATTATGGAATGATTGTGTATTACGAATTATGAAGCCAAGATTCCTGTAAGATGCTTTTCGAGTATCATTAAAATGGGGAATGAAGGTAAGTTTAGGATCGAACAGAATTCCTAGATCTTTGAATATAGTTACTCGCTCCAACATTGTGTTATTCATTTGATAGTTAAATGGTATAGTTGTTTGCTTTAGAGAGTAGGTCATAATTTTACATTTACCTAAATTAAATAAAAGCTTAGAGGCTAAAGACCAATCAAGAATATTGTTAATATCATTTTGTAGTAGAGCACAATCATTAACATTATTAATAATTCTGAAAATTTTCAAGTCATCTGCATATAATAGAACGTTGGAGTGATGAATAATATCAGTGATGCTATTGATAAAGAGAAGAAATAGTAATGGCCCTAAATTAGACCCTTGTGGGACACCAGATGTTGCATAAAAACGTTTAGAGGTAATACCATCAATACGAACACGAAGCTCGCGATTGTTCAGATATGAAGACATGAGTTGTAGCAAGTCATTAGAGAATCCAAAATCCAAACGAAGCCTACTTAGTAGGACAGAGTGGTCAACTTTGTCAAAGGCTTTCGCAAAGTCAGTGTAAATAACGTCTACTTGAATGTTATTATGTAGTGAATTAAGCGCTGTATCTGTGAAGTTCATTAGATTAGAAGTAGTTGAGCGGCCAGAGAAAAAACCATGCTGGTAAACTGATATTTTGTTTCGCACGGAACTAAAAATATATTTATATATTATCTTTTCAAAAACTTTAGCCAAGTTGGAAAGAATGGAGATAGGACGATAATTGGTAATGTTAGATTTATCACCAGATTTAAAAATTGGACGAATGTAGGAAATTTTCAAGGCAGAAGGAAAGATATTTTTTGATAGGGATAGATTAAAAAGAATATAGAGAGGCTCAACGAGGATATCACGACAACCTTTGATTACATAAGATGGTAGATTGTCAGGTCCGGGATTAGAAGAAGATTTGATTGCATTAATTGCTGAAATTATGTCTGCCCTAGTGATATGGTGAATGTTTAAGTCATTTGAGTTATTGATGTTTAAATTAAGACCAACAGGTGAAGGTGAAGAGTTTTTCGGCTGGAAAACAGTGGAGAAATAATCTGCAAACGCGTCAGCAACGTCTGTAGTATTATCAAATGTATTATTATCGAAATGCATAGTGGAAGGAAGATTATGATTTCGTTTTTTTGATTTAATATGGGACCAAAATTTCTGAGGATTTTTCGCAATATTATTTTCGATATTCTTCATATAATTTCTATATTCATGATTAATTTCCTTCTTTATTAAGGTTCTGAGACGTTTAAATTCATCACTATATTTGGTCATGTTGGTTTGTTTATATAATAAACGATGTTGATCTTTTTTCTTAATGTTTTCTATAATAGCTTTATTGAACCAGGGTGGATACATACTTTTACGTTTTTTAGAGACGGGAACACATTTACAAATAATTTGGGAAATGACGTGATAAAATTCTTCAAAGGCAGCGTTGACATCATCAAAATGTTTAGGAAAGTCCCAGTTAATCTGAGATAGTTGCTCGTATAGTAGAAGAAAATTGGCATGGCGGAAGTTGAAAGAAACTGACTCATTAGATAAGATACTGTTATGACGTAAATATAAGGTAGAAGATGGTTCTATAGAAAAGGAAATTTCAAGAGCAGGGTGATACCTATCCTCCTTGACTAAAGGTGAGGAGCAGCGTGCGACATTACAACATTTATTAGATACAACAACATCAAGTAGCCTGTTATCACAGTTAGTAATATGATTATATTGCCTAGCATTAAAAAAGTTACAAAAAAGATCAAACCTGGTAACGATATTATTCATGTGTCCAGTGTTGTGACAATCTGATAACTTGCTAATATTCATGTCTCCAAGAAAAATAAAATTATTATCTAAAAGAACAGGATTTGATTCAAGACAATCATAAATAAGTTCATGTTGATTTAAAGAAATTGGTGGAGGACAGTAAATAACAATCACATATAAATTTTCAGTATACGATAATTGAATTTTAACGCATAGCAGGTCACAGTTAGATTGTGCATTTAAGTTTAAATTAATTTGAGTAGAACGATATTTACTTTTGACGGCACAAAGGACGCCGCCTCCACGTGACTTATTCCTGATTAACGGGTCTCTGTCTTTACGATAAACAGTATAGTGATCATTGAGTAACTCATTATTATATACAGAATCATGAAGCCAAGTTTCAGATATTGAAACAATATCAAATTCAGGAGAAGAGGAACTATTATTTAAAAAATGTTCAAGTTTGGTATTTAAACCTCTAGAGTTTTGATAGTAGATCAACATGCTCAACAAATTTGGAAAAAAAAAATTAAATTATAAATATATAGATATAACTATTATAATGGTTATGAGTAATGCTTACAAATAATAAAAATGTGTATTAGAAATTTACAATCAAGGTTAAGTGAAACGATAGGCGTTTGGAGAAGTTTACAATCAAAAAAGTTAAAATTAAATGAAGCGGTAGTCGTTAAATTTCTTGTAGGATCTTGCGCAAAACGTATTTAAAATACAAGAATAAAGTATATTCACAGCAAACGACTGTTTAAAAATACAAAATTTATGCTTAAAACTAAATAATGTAACCTCAAATAGGAGAAAAATAAGAGATAATTTCGCAAAGACGAATGTTAACAGCTCCAGTAGCATTAAACAAGCAATAATCAGTGTCTAATGTAAGTCATTTAAATTATTTATTTTTTTGATAGAGTTATTGATTTTGGCGTAAATATAACCATCTCTAGACCAAACGTTCTTAAAGCCATACTTAGCAGATGAACTTGTGAGTAACTGAAGTCTCTTTCTAGTGAGATCTTCTTTAATGGACATTTTTGTACCTTTAAGTTTTTTACGTTGGTTCATTAGAAGTTCACGAGTTTTGTAAGAGACAAATTTAACTATAATAGGTCGTATTTTAGTGCTAGAGGGGTCTTTTCTGCCAATTCTGTGGCAACGATCAATGAGGCCAGGTACTACACTCACACCACAGACATTTTTAAATACATCACTCACGGTTGATTCGGTGTTTTCGCTGGGAGTTTCTGGAACGCCAAAAACGCGGATGCAGTTGCGCCGTGAGTACTGCTCCTGTTGGTCCAGTTTCTCTTCAAGGATGCGGTTGTCATTGGCCATCTTAGAAATAATACCCTCATAGTACACTCGCTGTTCCTCGAGTTTTTTGTCGAGTAGAGTAATAACTTTGCCAACTAGACTGCTGAGGAAAGTGTCGTTGCTCAAGAGTTGGTCGATCGTTTCTTTAATCGCCGATGCAGATGCCGATGTCGTCTGGCTTCGTGTAGATCCACCCATTTTACTTCACGATAGCCGAAATTGGGCCACGGAAAAGGAAGAATTTGAAAATGTGAGTAATATTTTACGATACTTAAGTTAAGACGGAGCTGCGTAAAACACGTCTACTCGTGACTACACATGAACATGTAATGTTTGTTTTTAGGGATAAAAATGTATCAGTGTTAAAAGTGTGACATATCATTGTTACTTTTAATACGAGTCTTAAAAGTAAATTATTTTGGTACCTTGGTAAAGACAATTCGAACAACAAATCGATATTTTTGACATATATAAAAAAATATATATTGGAAATACAAATTTAAAAGAAAAAATAGTGTATGATATACTTGTTAAAAGTTATTTTATTTTGTTCGAAGGTTTGGACGACTCTGCTCGCGTCGTGTTCCAAACTTCCTTCTGTTCAAAATAAAATTTCACTTTTAACACATATCATAAATTTGCTGAATAAGTTTGAAACATAAAAATGGAACTCAGATTCCTTTGTTTTTAAATGCTTTAATAATTGAATAATTATTATAAAACAGAAAATGAAAAAATACGAGTAAAATATATCATCACGGCATATTGCCCAGATATGACGACAAATTCGTATCATGTGGGCGTTTAGCAGGCGTCACCTAATGGACTCTCATTTCTAGCATGCAGAGTGCACCACAGGAGTCACTTTTGTGCCAATTAAAATAATAATAATTAGTTTATTTAGCAAAAAATGCCATTAAGCCTCGTACAGACCTGCGAACCATTCGCCGAATCGTTCGGCGAAACACGTCCAGACCGGCGCAACAAAACGACGATCCGAGCAAAGCAATGCAACACGTGCAACGTTTACCTGCAACGTTTGCGCGATCCATCCGTTGTCGGTATTTCAACGAACGATCAAAGGATGTTGCGCGAACACGTTGCAGCTAGTCTGGACGCGACGGCGAACGGATACTTGCAACAAAATATTTTATTGCACTTTATTCTTTGGTTCGAAGTACGTGTTTGCTCTTCATTAATACTAAATTTACCAAAAATGGAATGGTCTAATGACAATACTTCAAAATTTATCGAACTGTACAGAAATCGTGATATTATTTGGAATCCGCAAAACATACATATATTTATCTGCAACAATAATGGAAAAGAGACGAACATTCCCCCACCATCATCTGCTAGAGCTCGTCGAACCGTTCGCCGAACAGTTCGGCGATCGGTTCGGCGTACGGTTCGCCGACCGGTTCGTCGAACGGTTCGCAAGTCTGTACGAGGCTTTACATACACAAATACATAAAATGAACTATATTTGTACACTAAATAACAGAAATAATATTGGCGTTGGTCGGCATCGTACGTGGGTCCCCAGATTCGCAACCAACACTCAAGCACACTACCATGAGATCCTGAGACGCCATAAAAATAACAAAGAATACTTGACTTGATTTCAAGTCAAGTCAAGTCAAGTAACTTGAATATCAAGTCAAGCCGTGAAACTCTAACAATTGGATTAGTATGGTTCAATCTAAGAAATAGACTAGGCTGAGAAGACACAAAAATTTGAAAAAAAAATATAGGTATTTAAAAAGAATACATGTAAATACAGAAAATAATTAATCTAGTACGAGCGTTTTAGTTTAAAATATTAATAATAAAGGTAATTAATGTTTTATTTTTATTGGTTACTTCAAAATCCATATACTCTTCATATCTTACAATATTCTGTATTCATAGCCTTGTTCCTTCGGACTGTGATTCGCAATCTATTCGTTATCCCCACTTTCTTATTTTGTGATCACTACACAGCTTTCCCCTTTCCCTTCCGAATCATCCTTTTTGAGTGATCAGAAGTATTCATTTCAGAGCAAATTTTGAAATAACTAACGCAAAATAAGTTTTCGAGCGTAGAAATTTATCAATGTGGGGTATGTTGCATCAAAGAAAATATGATTTTCCTTCAAAAGCATGTAATGACCCACTATACTTTTGAAAACAAAGAAAATATGTTACATAAAATATTTGTTTTAAGTACACATACTTCATATATCACCAAGAACATTTTTTTTTACTTTTATATGATCCATTTTTAATGTGCTGACTATAACACTTGACAGTAGATTATTTATAAAATAAACTTTGTTTGCATTGGTCTGCAAATAACATTATTTGACACTAGATGGTGTTTATACTATTTAAGTTGTTTTCTTGATATAATTTTTAAATCATGATTCAAAAGGATCACTATTAAACTAATTAGGATTCACAAAATCACAATCGCAACTCTAAACTATCTGGTAACTGCCAGTTATAATAAAAATGTCGCATTGAATAATAAGACACAAGTGTAATTTTTACAACTTATGGTATAATAACAATACTATATTTTTCGTTCTAGTCGAACTGACAGTTAACAAACGATTTAACCATAGATGAGAATACCTGGTTTATTTGTAAAAACATTCAAAGCATAAGAGATAAAAATCTTTATTTTAAAGACACATTTCCTATGTTCTATTTGTTGTAGCAATTCTTTAAATTGATGAACTATTGCACGACTGACCTTTCCTAGTACTAGACCATCTTCTAACTTTCTCTTGATTCCTCAACAATATATTGTTTATCTTCAGCATTTCCTTGTGTTTTTTCTTTTAAACCGTTAAAACAAATTCGAACTAAAATAATTTCTATCGTTTTTATCTACCTACTAATATATTTGACATAATCGCACCTCAGATAGATTAGGTTAGGTAGCTGTCACTTACAGGCGTGCTTAGAGGAATGCGTAGGACTCAGTTGCGCAACGAGTTGAAAAGTTGAGCAATTCAGGGACGGACCTGCCCTACAGGCAGGTCGATGCACTCGGACTAGGGCAGTGGGGTACTCAGGAAAATCAGAGGAAAATATTAAATTTAAATTTATGAAAATTTTCATGTTTTAAAGTTATTCAATAAATATTGTTTCGCATGAAATAATAACAATAACTGCAACTTCCTTTTTTATTAATTCATATTGTTATTATTTTGGGTCAAAATAATGATTACATTAAAATGAGTGAGAATAAGACATATGGTTTATATTATCTGTAATTTTATTTTTATGAACGGATGTTCATAGCAGTGCCCTACAACAATAATTAATACAATACAATTCTTTCCCTCCACTTATAAAAGCCCCCAACCAATCTTCTTTTGAAATGCTTTCTAACTTATTCCTGGGAAACTTAAATACATACTACCTAAGCTGACAAATTAATTTCTGGACCCTTAAAAACATTCAAATCTGTGAAACTAATTACTTAGTCTTAAATCAGTTTTATAAAATATAAATCATGATTCAAAATTAATTAATTCCATATTTTCACTCACAATGATAGTTTAAAAAATTGATCAACTAAGTTGTATCTGTAACTTAACTTTCGCAACTTAATTTCAAATGACAGATAAATATGTACCTACCTATTTAAAATGATCATTGAGAATAAAAAATCAGGTAGGCCGTGGAAAACTAAAATTTAAACAGTCCTCCTTGTAATTAGTGTGTAGCTTTGACCAGAAATTAATTTGAAAACTTTGAAAGCATTCCAAAAGAAGATTGGTTGGGAGCTTTTAAGAAGTGGAAGGAAAGAATTGTTGAAGGGATTTACTTTGAACATATTTAAAATAAAATTCTAAAAAACCATGGCTTGTATAAACAAATGATTAAAGGTGATTAGCGAGCGTAAAAGATGCGTACCTACAATTAATTTTTCTATATTTGCTATTTGAAGTATTTTTTTCTCAGTTGTTTATAATAACGATCAATAGGATATATTCTGTCTGTGATATATAATTTTAAAAGAATTTATTAGTTTTAATTACTTTAATACAAGTTAAATATCATAATATTAATTTTTAGATCGTATGTCCTGAAGAAGTAGAATTTTAGAAAACTATTTCATATGTGTTTTCTTCAGCTCTAATAATTTTAAAAATCGAATACCATAGAGAATTTTAAATATCTGTTGCCATTCATTGGTAGCATGAAATTAAGTATTATAAGAAAATTTTGGGTGCAAATTCTTTGCCTTTTCTTTAATCATCTCTCCATCAATTGGTGCATGTTGTTTTCTTTGTTTTATAAACCACTTATAAAAAGCTTTTTCCATTTTAAGATATAGTGCCGGTTTTAATGTTTTCCTTTTTCCAAGTCCAGTGACAGTGTAATCGACATTTTTGATAATTTGTATCCTTTTTTTTTTATTGAACTTATTGTTAATTTAGCTACACCATATTTTCGCCATAAAAATGTAGCTTTTAAATGTGCCAATATTTCAGCTTTTCCTATCAATTTCAGATGTTTTCTTTGAGTTAGCATTATGAATTACAGTAATTTGTAGTATATAACACACACACACACAACAAAACTTTATAGGTATTACACTACACAGGGAATGTCCCTAAGAATGAATTCAGATCAGTTGAGCTGCGCAAGAGACCATTGACGAAGTGCGCAGGACTTCTATGTGTATTGAGACATTAATTGTTCACTATATGGAGTTCAGTATAAAGTCAATGTTATTATTTTTATGTTCATTACATTGGATAGTTCACTATTCACTATACAGGGTATAACAGATATACCTAAATACATTAAATTTAACCAGTGATAGAACTCGTCGAGAACAACAATATTTCTTAATAACTTTTTGTCGAAATCTCAATATTTTTAGCATTTTTAAATAAATAACCCCCCCCCCCCATCAATTAACGAGTCGTTTAGTTACTTTGATCTATTATAGCAATAACAATGAAACAATTGTTTTTGACAAATATGAGTTGTCAATTTTTTCAAATACATTTTGACAAATAAATCGATTAATAATTATTATAATCAGTAAAAATGTCTACCTTTACGGATAGCGAGTATACAGACATTGAGCTGGCCTATAGTGAAGCATAGGGACACACTGTCCAAGGTCAGCAAATTTATTTGCAACGTTTTCCGAATCATCATCTTTTAAACGCTCGCACTTTTGTACATATAGGTAAATAAAATAAATAAATCTCCGAGATCATAAGTCCTTTAAGCCTGCTGCTCAAGATCGTGGTAGAACTCGCCCTGATCACATAGAGAATATTGAAGAGGATGTTTTGGACTCAACCAGGGTCTAATACACGAATAATAGCACTACAACACAGTGTCACATATGACACTTTAGAGGATATTGAAACAACAACAGTTAACTCATTTCATCGACGCCTTCAGTATTGTATTAAATGACGGTGGCCATTTTGAATATTTATTGTGATTTCATTTAAATCTGCATCACTTTTCATCATCTTTATGCATTTTCTTGTTCCGTTAATTGTAGAGTTGTTGTTGGTCGACTGCATGCTATAAATGTCCTACCATTTTTGGATTGTCCGCCTGTTGTAACATAAAAAATTGACGTATTATTTTTTTTTTTGTTACCTTAGTCGAGGTATTCTCTTATATCTCGTATCTTTCCCGATTTGTGTATAGTTTCATCTTCTGGTACGTGTATCAATCTATTCATCAGTTTGTAATTATTCTTTCATTACATTCAGCTGTTGGTAGACGGACGCTATACGCACGCGCAGATAGTCCCATTTTGAATTTTGCCAATATGCAACGCGCTCTACTTTCCCGACATGCAATTGTTATTTTATTCAACCTTAGGCGGGTAATGAAATTTGTGACAAAACTGAAGAATTTTTATCAAGAAGGTTTACAAGAACAAGCTATTAAGAAATATTGTTGCACTCGACGAGTTCTATCACTGGTTAAATTTAATGCCTAGGTCACACCTGTATGATTCTGTACGATGTACGATGAAACTTGTCTTGTACGATGAAAAATAGAAGCGTTTCTATTTTCGTCGTACAGAATCATATGAAATATTTGCTACTAATTTCACAACTATCCATTTCAATACTAGTGGATCTCAATTCACTGTATTGTTTGACATTTGAGAATTTTAGGTTAATGTTTTTTTAAATCTTGACTTTTCTTATCTTTGTTTATAATCTGTTTAGTTTTTTGTGTTGCTTTTTTGCATTAATATTGTAGCTTTATTATTAATTTTCTTTTCTTGTAGTAAACTGGTAATTTAGTAATATAATTTCCTTTATTTTATATAATAATTTGTTTTATTTAGCAATTTTTATACCGTATTGTTTATAATATTTCATATATTTATACTTATACCTATATTATATTTTTCTTTGGGATAATTAGTTTTTGAATGTGTTTATTTTGAATCAAGCAAATAGTCATTTTATAAACAATTTTTACATTGACGAACATGATATCGAGTAGTAGTTCCGACGAAACCATAATTTTAATGTCTGCGTGTATGTTTATTAACAAAAGAAAAAGGTTTAAGAAGCGAAGATCTGTGAATGTGTGGATCAAGAATTGGTTGAAAAAAAATTATAAAACCAAGCGTCTCAAACATTCAAACAATAAACATGAATGAACATAGGTTTAACAGTGTTCGAAAGCTTTGTCGTGAAATTAGTAATACATGGTATCATGTTGAATAATCTAAAGAAGATAACTTTTTCATATGGTTTTTGTCATACAAGTGTGACATCGTGCCTATAGTTTTTCATCGTACATCATACAGAATCATACAGGTGTGACCTAGGCATAATGTACTTATTTCTGTTATACCCTGTATAGTGTGTTCGCTATTTCGCGACTCTACTGTCTTACTAAATTATTAGGTTACTATCATTTTCATTATGAATTAGAACAATATAACTATTTAATATAATAATTACCATCATATGAATTGTACAGTGGCAATTTAAGAATTAAAATATCATTATCATCTCAAGATTACATAATGATACCGTTTTGAAATTAAAAAGTAAGCCTTGAGAATTCATCTATTTTATCTGTCATTTTTGAAACGTTATATTTATTTTTGTGTACCATGTTTATTTTAGTGGCTATATCAATAATTATATTTTTATGGGATTTATTTTCATATGTGTCGTATATCTAATTGTATATTAATTAGATATGTGGGTTGGAAAACATATATTCCTTTTCATTTGTCTATTGTTCTTGGACGTACGAATATGTATATGATATGTGACTTCTAAATCAAAAGTTTCACCTAAATTCTTCGTGTATATTTCATAATGGCGTTCGCCTGTCGATTTCTCAACAAGTGGTGCTTTTGCCACAATGCGGTAAGGAACTTTTAAATTGAATTAATTTTTTATCCTAATATAATTATTAACTAACATTATTAGTATTAAATTTATCATTTAAATGGTTATCATCATTACAGCATGAACACCTGACTTTCAAAATGTGAGACGTATGATTTACGAACTTTATTTTCTGTTCTTAATATCATTTTACATCGGAAAAGAAGTTATATGATATAATTCGTATTCAGAATGTCCCTTAAATAACCAAACTTTAGGTCCTTTATTTAAATTTTAAGGAGGGTTGTTTAATCTTGGAACACCCTATATACAGGGTGTTGAAAAACAAGTGCAACACATTTATAGGAGAACTTTTTCGGATAAAGAGGTTATTTTGTATTAGAAATGAAGAAAAACTGACAATCACTCCCGGGTGATCGTTTGTAAACAAAATCTAAGTTGTTCCAATAAATAAAAAAGTCTGTGATACGAAATTTTGGATTATGTTGTATTATTTTTATCCTCGAAAATTTATCCAAGTTAAGTACTACATCCGGTTTATCATATATAGTCAAAATCGAAATATATATATATAAAAAAAAATTCGTTACATAACGTTATAACTTAATAAAAAATAAAATAACGTTATGTAACGTTATAATAACGTTATTTTTGTTTCGTTCTTATAACTGTGACGTGCGCCCCTGAGTTAAGAGTTTACGAGCGCCGCTACTGAAAAAATGTACCAGAGCGATGACGTAATTCCTTCGCCGGAATTCCCAGATGATGCAATCCCCGGAAACAGACCGCCTAGACGTTTAATTGCACCGTTGACCGAATTCTATTGTGCTCGGTATCACTGTCGCGTCAGAGGGTTATAGAAGGATATGGGGTATAAATACCGTAGGGAGAACAGTGGGAAGATAATCGGTAATATAGAAGCAACGAGCAATGAAGTCGGTGATATAAATAAAGAGTCTACGTGTTGTTAACATAAATAAATGTAGTTCTATAAATAAATATAGTGATATAAATATTGGTTAAATAAATAATCTTAGTGTTAAGCATTTAATAATATTCGTAGTCTTAAATTAGTGTTTATAATTATTTAATCATAGTGTTAGTTGTTTTTATCACCTTTTTAATATTTATCTTAATTTTTTATCGTTTAATAAACGTATTATTTTAACTAATAATATTTGTCTGAGTTTTACACTTACAACGTTACATAACGTTCCAACAGTCGTATTTTTCTCAAGTTTGTAATAAAAATTCTTTAAAAATTGAAATTAAAAACAATGTATTAATAAAACTTTCACCTTATCATATTCTAGAAGTGAAATAAAGTGAATTTGAATTTGACCACTAGTAACAACTATTCATTTTAAAACACGATATGAATAAGTAGAAAATTACTCGTATACTTTCAAACGGGAAAAATCTTGTAAAATTTGTATACTTGGATAACAATATAGTGAAACGTTATTTGTTATGTTACGGTTACATAACGATATTTTGTAATTATAACGTTATTAAAAAAATGAATAAATGAAAAATTATTATAACGTTATCTGGTATTGTTACGTTACGTTTTCCAACCCTGTATTCGTACAAAACTGATTTTTATCACATGAGTAATTCACAGATGTATTTTTAAGAACTATATAATAAAAGCGCCAATATATCCATGTTTTGTGCAGAAAATAAAGATCATAAATCATCTGTCCTATAATATATCTGTATCGTTGAGAGCGTTACCTCATGGACTCTGAAAGCTTTCGTGGAGAGAGCACCACAGGGGGCCACTTTTGTGCTATTTTATTCTAATTTTGATCTCCCTTGTATTTAGTTCATGGCGGCGTTAAGAAAAAGCACTTGTGCCATTTTGTGTGCCCCATGTCGTCCCTGCAGTTCCTGCTGTAGTCCGTGTATTCCATGTAGCCCGTGTAGTCCATGTAGTCGCTGTATTACCTGTACTCCCTGCAGTCCCTGTTGTAGACCGTGTTGTTCACGCTGTAGGAAAAAGAAACAAGCTCGTCCTCCGCCCCAGGATGATTGTAGTTGTAGCATAACACAAGTGCCGAGTGAAGTCAGATTTGCGGATCAAAGTTGTTTGGGAGATACTAATGTTAGATTTGTTCCTTCGGTGGACCCCTTCTATATTGACAAACCGAGTTACTCGAGGTATAGTTTCAATTTTAATATTAGATTATTTTTGCTCTTTGCTTTGATATTTATTTAAGTATAAATAACAAAGAAGGAATTGTGAAAATTTCATAGAATCGGCATTAAAGTAATCCATACGATGATTTCATGCAAATGCAGTGTTGCCAATCTTATGATAATTATTCTACATGTAAGATAATTTGGGCAGGTGTACGATGTACAATATAGGAAAAATAATTAGTCAGAAGTCTCATATCATCAAACTGAAAAAAACCTTATAAAATTAAATATAACTTCTAGAAATTATTGGGTGTTATTTATTTTTAGAAAAAGATGAAAAAATGTACTAGTATTAAGAAACGTATACATTAATGAATTTAGAATTATTTCTAAGTCAATCCTTATTCCTTTTACGGAATATAAAATTATTTGATATAACATGGTCATTTTCAGTCGTGCCAACATATGGTACGAAAATAAACTACAATTATTTCAAATTATTTTATATTCCGTAATAGTTATTTACATACCAAGAGCGGGAACGCTTGGCTCTCGGATGAATGCCATAGAACGATTCCAGAAATAACGTTCACGCACGCGGTTTGTACAATATTTATTTTACGAAAAGTATAAAACTAATAATTAGTAATTTTTGTACAAACAATTTCATTTATTAAAACTTTATTACATAATATTAAACATATGCACTGCTTTGTAGCTAATTTCAGAGTAATGTGTCAAATTTAAATTCCAATTATTTTAATGTAATGTAATATTAATCATGGTATGTAAATAATTTACTATTTATTACTTATCAAGTATTTCACTTGTAGTATATAGCAAATTTAAACTTTAGAAACTTTAAATTTCTTATTGTTTTATTACAATTTACATTATGTTAGTTTCTTATGTGTTACCGACTTCCCAAGTACTCTGTCTTGCCGACTTCCGCCTAGCAGAAATTGTTGCCAACATTGTGAACCAAATGCACTAAATTCATTATTATAAAATTAAATTTCATTCAATATTCCACCATTTTCTCTTATTATTATTAACTTTTTTGTAATAAATTTAGTTCTTTAAGAAATGCTTAAGAAATAGGAGTTTTTTTTCAACATTTCCCGGTCACTTATCTGGTGGAGATCTGGGAAATTGACGGTTCGGACGTTGCTTAGGCGTCGCGAAACAACACATTCAATGCATGAGTACAAAAAAAAAATAACGATTGATTTAAAAATATTTGTAAATATCATTCATATAAATATATATACATTACTTAATACTAGTATTTTTGTTTCTTCTTTTTTAAAAAATAAATGGCACCCAATAATTTCTACAATTTATATTTCATTTTATAAGGTTTTTTCAGGTTGATGACATACGTCTTCTGTCTATTTATTTTTACTATAATAAATTTGTGCGTGAAATGAGAAAAAATATATGCAAGAAGAACGAACAAATAATTCTGATTAAGAAGTTTGCAATAAAACACATAATTTTAGCGTTCTTTACCGTAACTTCAGATACGTAAACCTAACCTATAAAAATAATATTCCTTTCTTTTTCACAAAGTTTCGATTTCAAATAAAATTTAATATGCACCTCGGCACTGAAGTTCCTTTTTATGAACCATATGGCTTATTTTCCTCGGCTGTACGGCCTCGGCAACTAAATTCCACATTCGTGGCAAAAAGTAGACATTCAGTACCTTGATACACAAATAACTATTATTTAATATCGACACTAAAGTGCACAAAAATCGTCATTAAAAGTTCAGAAATCGGTACTAAAGTAATCCATTATACGACAATTTCATGCAAATGCAGTGGTGCCAACCTTATGATAATAATTGTATATGTAAAATAATTTAGCTATATGTATATGTAAAATGACAAAAAATATATGCAAGAAGAACGAACTAAGTGTTCTTTAGAATAACTTGGAGATTAGCAACATTTCAGACTGACAGATATGTAAACATAACCTATAAAAATAAGTATTCCCTGCATAGTTATAATTTTTCGATTTCAAATAAAATGTAATATGCACCTCGGCACTGAATTTCCTTTTTATCATTCACATTAATAAAAATAACCATTAATTAATGTTTAATATACGACAAAATTTATATTGAATATAGTAAAATGATTATTTCTTATTACATGTATTATCATACGTAATATAACAAGTGATATGATTATCATCGATGATATTCTCGAGTGAAACCGAGCTGCAGATTTCACGAGCCGAAGGACGTGTTGAAATGTGCTGCTTCGGTTTCACGAGCAATATCTTCGATTATTAATCATATCACGAGCTTATAGTTAATGAGATAATATAATGAATTTTTGCAATCTAACCTAACTTTTGATATACATATTCATATTGTTTTAAAACATGGTACTTACGAGTTTTATTTAATATTTGGGAGTTTGAATTATTGTTATTATTTATTTTTATACTCAAAATTAACTGTCAATGTCATAAATAAAGAAAACAAATCCGTTAGTAACGACTATAAATACGGTGATAATTTCCTTGTTTTTTATCATCGCTGTGATAGACATGTAGCTAGGGAGATTCTGAATGTTGATTTGGCGGAAAACATGTCACGTGACTAAGGAATTATATTCTCATTGAAACACAATTAACTTTTAATTATAAATTAACTGAAACATGAAAATTACAATGTCATATTGTATACTCATACGACAACACCCTAAGTTACCAGACGTCACCTCATGGGCTGTCAATACTGTCGTGGAGATAGCACCACAGAGATTACTTTTGTACTATTTGAAAACTAAAAATAATAAATTTTTTTTTTTTAGTTAATTACGGTCCAATTCAAACTAACCATACAACGCACTCAGCCATGCAACTCCTATTTTCAGAAATAAGTTAACTACTCTGATTAAGTAAGATATAGTAAGAACATAAAATTAAAGTACGTAGGATCAATTCCATAATCTCTTCTTATACATAGTGCGGCAATGTATTGCCTACTTAAGAATTTGAGAAAACTAATTTCAGTAATATATGGAAATTAATAGTAAAAGATAGCATTTTGAAGTTTTTAAAAGGGATAACACCTTAGGTATTCATATAAATATCTCACTGACATAAATGAAAATTTAATCAATTGTCATTAGCGAGGTTAATAAATTTAGTTCAACTGTCATTCCTAAATGAACGATGCATTCATGTAGCATATGATTTCTAATTTCATTTCAAATTTGGGGCATTTTTGTGGGTTTATTGAAAATGTCTTTTAAATTTATGATGGATTGGGGTGTGCTTCATTGTAGAGTAAGAATTGATATTTATTTGTTGAATTAGTTATAGTTTTTAACTTTAAACTATGGCCTGTTTTTAAACTATAGTGCGTATGAAAATAGCATTAATTTAGGCCCTCTGATTGGTCAGAATGCGCATCTTCTCAACAATAGTGAAAAAAATATCAACTGTCAGCTGTCATTTGTCAAATAAAATTGTCAGAAATGATTGGTTTTTGATTTCGACTTTGTAAATTTTAATAATCATGTATTGTTCATTTTTACAGATATTTATTAGGTAATGTTTGGTAAAATGGTCGGTACACAAGTGCCACCTGCTATTTTCTTACCTGAATGGTACTTGGTACATTACACTGTATAACAGTGGTTTTCAACCGGTGTTCCGCGGCACACCGGTGTTCCGTAAGCGTTTCGGAAGTGTTCCGCGAATTTTTTTGGCAATTTTGATTTAACTACGTTTTGGTAATTAAAATTAATATGAATGAACCGAGTGAGAACTGCAACAGAATTATTTTTTTAATATGAAAATGTGTTGAAATTTGTGCTGATGGACCTCCATTGATGGTAGGAGGCGGGATTTATGGCTTTTGCACAAAAACAAATTGAGATTTATTTCAATCATTCCTTCTTGCATAGACAAGCATTTAACTTTACTTGACTTGACTCTCTGATCGCCGACTACCCTATAGTACTGAATATATCAGCCGGCCTGCTCAAGACATGACGCGCACTAGAAAAGAGCACATTAATCAACAAACACAAACATAAAAAATTGTTTAACGTCCAGCAGACTCCCCAACTTTTTAAATAGAAATTTATATTGGGTGACTTTTTTAACGTGGGATTCTACCAAATACATGTATTTAAATTCTGTGAAGATATCATTACTCTTCCTATATTCTTATATTCCAATTATTGTCCTTAAAAACGAATGCAAAGTTAAAAGATATCTAGCTGAATTCCATGATTTCCAGTTTTATTTCAGAGTTATTGTTCCCATTCCTTCTTGCATTTTTGGCTATACATTATTGCTGATTTTTTCCGGTATTGTTAATGCTGTTACAATTAGATATAGTAAACCTGAAAAGAAAATTAATATCCGAAAACGAAAAAGTCCTTAAAAGGACTGTAGATAAAACGTACCTAAAATATTAAATTTAATGTTGTCTTTAATTATTATGTAATAGAATCTAATGCCTCTTATTTAATCATCTTATGTTAAGATGAAGTATTCCTTTAGTCTATTACCCAATTTTAATGTCTGGTAATGAATCCTATCCTGTTCTTAATAATTCCTTGAAATATTTTTATTAATTATTACACATTTTCACTTCACATCACTGCATTCTCACTTCACCTCACTACAC
The DNA here is from genome assembly GCA_951394225.1 of Harpalus rufipes. Taxonomy (NCBI): domain Eukaryota; kingdom Metazoa; phylum Arthropoda; class Insecta; order Coleoptera; family Carabidae; genus Harpalus; species Harpalus rufipes. The sequence continues at coordinate 40,569,992 of OX596274.1, read as the reverse complement.
TTCCTTGCATAGACTTATTGCAAGAATATTGCCAGTATAATTGCAGAATATTTTGACTAGAGTTGTTAATAAAATAAAAATACGCGCAAGTCTTAAAAATAATATGTGGTGTGCTCAGTAGAACGGTAGAACTAATTTAACAGAATTTTTAACTAATTCTTACAAGTGTTCCGCGATATTGAAAAGTTTAGGAACCACTGCTTCATAGGAAAGTTTTGAGTTTACTCTTCTTAGTTTAAAAGTGGACTATAGTTTAAAATAAATGTAACAGAAAGAATGTAAATACGAGGGTCATTTAATAAATATTGCACACAATTGTAAGTTTATTCATTTGTTTATTTTTATTACACTATCTCTTTACAGTCCTTCAATATAGTCTCCATGCTTCGCAATAACCGAGTCCCAATGTCTGGGGAGCATTACTATTCCATCCAAAACGCCATATCTGTTCATCTGCCGAATGACTTGGGTAACGGCAGCACGAAGCTCTTCCAGAGACGGAAAACAATGTCCACGCCACGCATAGGCTGTTTCAGCTTTGGGAATAGGTTTAAGTCATATACCTATTACTAAGTAATAGGTATATGGTTTAAGTATGGTGGACTCATGTGGGGGCGAGCATTGTCATGATGAATAAGTGGCCCAACCTCAAGCAACTGAGGTCGGGTTGTGTGCAATTTTCTGCGCAGTTTTTTCATGAAGGCCTGATAGTAAACTGCTGTGACACTTGTTCCTCTTGGAACTCTGTCATGATGATTACTTTGTTTGACTTTTGATTGAGCTCTTCGAATATTTTTTGGCCGTGGAGAATTTGAACCTCTCCACTCGCTGGAGTGATTTCAACTGCGGGTCAAAATCTCTGACCCACGTTTCATCAGTAGCGATTATTCGATACAAGAATATTGGGTTTCTGCCACATAAAGTTTCGATCTTAATGTACGACCTCTGATCTTCAACAATCACAATACCCAAGACACGTACAGGGTCCATTTTTAGCTGATGTTTGTGAAAAACAGATTACGCTATAGTTGATAAAAAAACACACGCTGTTTCCCCAAGCCTTCTACCACAACTGACGTAAATGTCACTGTTGTTGCAACATCCAATACGCAGTGTTGCCAACCTATGCATTATTTATTAAATGATCCTAGTATATACGTATATTATAAGAAGTTTTACCTATTTTAAAAATTATTGATATATAATTAAAATTAATAAAAATTAAAATTTATCGTCAGTATATATTTCGAAATTAAAGCAATTTTTCGCAAATTTTTATCTTCTCTCGTATTTAGTTTACAACTGCGTTAAGAAGAAGCGCCAGTCATATCCTTACGCTGACTGCTCCAAATCTAATCGGTTCAGGCCACAAACCGCTTTCTAAAAAGGAGAAATATGAAGTTCCTGATTATAGTTGTCCGGTTCGGAAGAAATGCGAAGTAAAATTTTCTGACAAGTGCACGATAGAAAATGAATCATATATACGAAACGATTCTTCTGGAGATGCTACGTATATTGAAGAAGAAGAAGAAGAAGAAGAAAAAGAAGAAGAAAAAGAAGAAGAAAAACCTCCTAATGCTTCAAGGTACTTTGTAAATTATTCAAATTAATAAATATTCAAATAGCCTGACTAAGTGCATTAAACGAACGCATGTGATACAAATTTTCATATAGCATAAAAGTTAAAGTTATCCTTTGGTTCTTTCCCCGCGCCAGATTTGAATGCCCAATTGGTAACATCCAATTTTATTACTGAAGATAAGAACATTGTTAACGGTATTTTTAAATTTTATTATTAATCCATTGCTAGATATAATAAAATTAAAAAGAAAACCAATCAATTACCAAATCAGATATTAATAATATCATTTCATATATTCCGTGAAACTTAAAAATAAGGACCGCAACTCTACAGAATTCTTCACACAACCCGTTTTATGATCTTATTAAATTCACTCCTAAAACAGAGTACCTAAATTTTAAAAATAAATACTAGAATCATAGCTCAGTTATTTATTTTTATTTCCTAGTCTTAACTAGGAAATAAAAATAAATTTAGAATTTTGAACAAAGGAATAAAATATGAATTCAATAGCCAAGAATTACGTTCAATTTGTAACTTATATAGACTGGATAATTTATATCACTTCTTTGTAGAATGCCCCATCCAAAAGACACTAAGATTAAATTACCTAGCAAATTTAAATATCGGTGTAAATGAGGCAGAATTGGGTTATCTTTTCCAAAATTTGACGATAGAGAAAGTAAATAAAATTGTCTGTTATGTCACCAGTGCTTTTAAAATCAGAAGTTTTTGCCTAAATGAATAAAAGATTAAAATGTGGCAATGACACTGCTACGAGAAATTAATATATTTATACGTTTATTTTTGCATAATGTAACTCTTATGAGATAGTGGCATGTTTATATTTTCTTATGTGATATTACTTATTTAGATATATATTTGTTATTTTATGAATTGTATATTCTATATATTTGTATAAAGTGTATCACCATCTATTGTATAGGAGCTTACTCCTAAAAAAATAGCTAAATAAATAAATAATTATCAATCCCGTATTTATATTCTACGAGTATAGTAATATCTTACCTTTCGGTATTTGTAACATTTTAGAAATCATATTATAAATATTCGCATCTGTATAGAGTGCAGAATGAAGAAAAATAAAAATCTTCATCTCATTCTCAAAGTGAAATGTACCTATCTGTAATAACAGTTGTTAACCACATCACCATTAGAAAGCACATAATTCTGATAATAATATGCATAAATGCAAAAATGTATAACATATTGTATTTTAAATAGAAAATAACAGTTTTTACCATTAACTTTATCTATAAGCTATACTTTCGAATATATTTAAAGTCCAGGAAATCTAATGACAAAATGCCCCCACTAATAGTTATTTGTGTATCAAGGTTGCAAAAGTGATCATTTTTGGCAGAATCTGAAGTTTGTAGGCGAGGTCAGCAAATCAGATGAGGCTAAAAATCAACTTTTAAGCCGAGGTGCACACAACATTTTTTATGCAACTACCACGAAGTTATTAATTTTTATTTAAAAATATATATCATTTGATTGATTCATGTCCACATATTACTTGTAGAGTACGGTACTGTAATCTTAACAACTTACAAAACAATCTGGTTCCTGTCAAAATATATTACAACTTAAAAATGACAAAAAAAAAACTAGAATAATTAATTTGTTGAGCAAGAAAAGGAGCTACAGCGATAACAATAAAGATTTTTCCAATGTTCCGCTTAAAATTTACAATACACCACTAAATTTATTTGCTATTTAAACAAACGTTTGAAATTTGAGTTCGTAAAGGAAATGCGGCCGTAAAGTAATCTTTGACAGATGTCAAAATAAAAGTGATACTTTCCAGTTGCCAAAGGATACGTAAAACAACTATTTATGTAATAGCTGCCTAAAAAATTTTTTTTAAGGAATTCTGTCCACTATTTTTGGTAGTATTATTACGTTGATGACAGTGATTTGTGTTTTTTATTCGGCCCATTGCCCAGATATTTAGTTTATTTATTGCAATCATGTCGATCTCAAATAACAAAATATCACCAAAAATCGTTAAATATCTCTGTATATTTTATTTGATAACTGACAACTGACGGGTGATTTTTTTTCGTTTTTGTGAAATAGGTTTGCAATCTGACCAATCAAATTGCATAATTTTACGTGAAATGAAGTATAGAATGTGACATTGTAATTCCGAAACAGAAAATTATTTAAAAATCATCGATAATTAATTTCTTTTGATGCCACGACGAATTTAAACTGTTATAAATAATAAAACCTGTTAGACCAAGTATTAAAAATACATAATATTGTTTTTTTTTTGAATAATTTTAAGTTCTTTTATAAATTGTTATCATGGTTAAATATTTTTTAACCTATCTCTGTGACAGTTCATCCTAGGTAAATATGTAAGAACCCCTTTTTGTGTATAAAATGCGGAGCTTTAATTTTATATTCCTGTAAAATTTTGATATGAGCAATTGTTTTCGAGAAAATGATCAAAAACCTAAATATGCCGCCATTTTTCCCGTTTGGTTGGAGGTTCTCATGCTCCGATTTCCGGAAATGATATGTTGTTCAGCGCATTTTTCTGGACAGGTAAAATCGTAAGTTTCATTACCATAGTTACAAAATGACAGTAAAGTATTGAAGTGTTTATTTTATGAGGAAACATAGGGAATAGTTGTTTGACTCGTCAAACTGTCACATTTTAAATGGGTATTATTCAAATGAAGAAAAAGTGCAGATTATAACATGGTATAATTTAAATAACCAAGTTTCAGATGTATTTACTGCTACATTTAATAATCGACCCAGACTCTGTCCAGCAACAATTCGAAAAATCTATAATAATTATAGCTTGCATCAAATGATTTTTTTCATTGGGGACACTTAAAAACTGTGGACAATGGTGAGAGAATGAACATTGAACAATTAAAAATAGGATTAGTACAACTGCACAAAATATTACTCCCAAGAAAATAACGAATGTTATTTATTATTTTTATAATCGTTTAGGATTTTGTTTAGAAATTAATGGTACCAATTTTGAGCATTTGATAAGTTAAAATAAAAATTCCTCACTAATTTAATGTAGTTCTTAAGTTTATAAACATACATAAATAATTTCATATTTTTAATTCATAATTTAATATTTATTTTAGTCTATGTTAATTATCCCTATGTTTACTTATAAAATAAACGCTTTAATACATTGCTGTCAATCAGTTTATACTGTAACTTTGGCATTGATATATCCTAAGTTTACTGAAAAAATAAACTCCCGGTACAATAGCTGTGTTATGGGTACTATAGTTACTGTCACAAAACGTTACTGTTACTAGTCTGTCATTTATATTCTGTCAGTTTTTACTTTTACATTTATGTCATTGGGTTTTGAAAAGTTAAAATGGCTTGTAATAATAAGAAGTGTGTGGCCGGTGAAGAACAATCAACTTTACTACCGGACTGGATCATAAGGCAAATCAGAAAAGCAAGAGAATGCAATATGGGAAAAGAACAACTTTATTTATGGCGATACCGGTATGTCATAGTAATTCTTTCAAGGAATAACGAGCACTAAAAGAATTTGGGGCACCAACTTTTTCTGATAATTTTATGTATTGATCACCAAAAGTAATAAATGGGCTGTTGGTATATTGAAAGACAAGTGTTACAATTGCAAATTGTAATGTGTTTTTCTTACTATTTTTCCTATTTCGCATCAATTTAATTTTATTTCAAAATTATTATTGAAAGAAATATTAAAATATCAACGTTAGTAACACTGACAGTTTCAATAAACATTTGTAATAGGGTACGTGCACCTCACGTTGACGTTCATGTCATAATCAGCTGAGTGGAAGTAAACATATTATTGTGATTGACATGTTTTTTTAGACTTTTTGATATTTGAGGTAATTTTTCATTCAGTTAAAACAAAAGGAGTTCAATCAAGGAATATGCAAACCCTACTGATCCATCTTGATGCCAAAAATTCGCGAAAATTGAAAACTTTCAAATATTGAATTTTGCATAGAAGATAACACTGATATATTGAATGCAGTGTCATATAAATAATAAATAGAAAATAAACGCTCAATGGTATTAATTACATGCATAATTTAATTTTAGTAGGATATTCCACGCAAGGGAAATGAAGTACAAATATTTTATGTTATTTTTACGTAATTCATTAATTTTATATGCAGCAAAACAAGCGAGAAAATAGTCTCTTGTTTTGCTTGCAAATGCTAAGTTAGTAAGCAGTTCAGTACATTTTGCTCGATTTGCTAGCTTCATTGAACGCACCTAATGTGCTGGTCACATCAGATTTTTAAAGTGGTGATGGTGGCCATAGTTACCTACATGTCAGTTATATTCTGTCAGTTTTTACTTTTATTTCTCTATATGTCATTGTATTTTTGAAAAGTGAAAATGTCGACTTTAGACAAACCTAAAAAGAAATGTAAAAAAAGGTGTAATCAGTGTCCGTTAAGCGATCGAATTATTTGTTATTTACCGGGGTGGATCAGATGTGCAGTCAGAAAACGACTAAGATGTACTCCATCTGACGATAAAATCGCTGTGTGGCGGTATCGGTATGTTATAGGTATTTCTCATCATACTAGATAACCTCATAATAAACTACGGGAAAATAATTGAAAATAAGCAGATATTTTTAATACTTTACAAAGAAATGTCACACTTTTGGGACTCGCAGATTCCGATGGCGGCGCTGTAAACGCCTCTGTCATGGCGATTAGTAGGAACTGTCAGATTTGACAATTCAACTCAATGCTATTTTTAGGTTGTGCAGTCGAATCCTTCATCAAAATACATTGTTGAAGGATAACAAGATATAAATTAAGGTTTATTTACTACTTAAGACGATTTTGACTTGAAACTTCAGTCTGTTTCAATAACTGTATATATTCAGTCTATTAACTTTTTCTTCCTTGCCAAAAAATATGTAATATTTATCGAAGACAACTTTTCGATGTATATTATGTTTTTTAATTCACTTATTATGCAATGAAATTACGAAATCATTGCATGAGAACTTCTTTTTATATATATAATCCAATTTTCTTTCTACCCTGAGGGTGTTGAGGTGTGTCATTTTAGTCTTCTTTTGTTAGGTTCTTCCATTTGGTTCGGTCTTGTGCCGTTTCATGAGCTCTTTTAGTTGTTATATTTCTGTTTGTCAGCGTTGTATTTATTTCATCATCCCATGTCTTTGTTGGTCTTCCTCTGCTTCTTTTCCCGTATATTCGTGTTTTCCATATTTGTTTAACTTTCCTATCTTTGTGAAGTCTGATTAGATGGCCATACCACTGTAGTTGTTTATTTTCAATTGTTTTTTGTGCTGGCTGTATTTCTAGATTGTTTCTTATAGTGTCGTTGCGTATTCTGTCCATCTTCGTGACTCCTTCTATCTTTCTCAAACACTTCATTTCCATAGCTGTTATTTTATTTCTTTGTCTTGTGTTCAGTACCCATGATTCTCATCCGTACAGAAGTGTTGAGAGGAATATTGTTTTGTAGACAGTCAATTTGGATCTTTTGCTTACATATTTATGTCCTAATATAGTATTAGCAATGAAATTACAGAATCATTGCATGAGAACTTCTTTTAACTAAACCTAAATGTGCCACATAAATTACCCCTATATTTGATTAAGAATTCATTTAAATAGAAATCTAGTGTTTTTTTTTTAATTTTCTCAATTTTAGCTTTACGTTCACGTAGAAATTACATATTAAGAAATCAGTTTTTTGTAGTAATAATGGAACTAAAAGCTTTCTTAAATAAACTGTTCTTACAGATTATAGAAATTTGATTCCACGAGATACAGAGAATTAAAGTTATGGCCGATTTTAATCATTTAATTTTTTTGTATATATCCATCAAGATTTCAAATACTTCTCTACTCCATTTTGTCATTTCTTTCAGTTTAATTAATTTATAACACCATACTTTGTACACATCAAAAATATAATCACAATGACATTTGACAGTTACTTGACAGTCAAACTTATAGGGACTTTTAAGAAAAAGTAGCGCATGTTCCAGTTTTTCGTTAAAAGTGTATTCACCTGTCTCATCACATCATTGTGCGAGAGAGAAAACTTTTCAAGACACTTGAAAAGAAAAAACTTCATCGTGTAATGCACGCTGTAGAAAAGTAGCAAAACTTGAATTACGGCAGAAATGGTTGGTCATATGTGCTCACGAATAAAATGTTTTTATTTTATACGTAAAATTTTCTTCGGAGTAGAAAAGTTAGAAACTATCGGTTGAATCGGAAGTGCCGCTGCTATAAAAATATTTTAGCTGAAATGGACATGGAAAATCAATCTTAATTCATTCACGATAGCGAGAGAATTTTGAACTAATTCGCAAACAGAGACAAGTTGTTCTGTTAGTCGGAAGAAAAGAATTATTATAAATTGTTTGAGAAATTCACAACATGTTTCTTTTGTTGCAGTTGTCAGTACGAGGAGAACGCAGTATGGAGCTGTTGTAATTGGTGCGAGTATGTCCTGGTGGTGATGTTGGCAGCCATTTTGCTCATCGCCTCTATCACCCTCACCATCTTCTGGGTCATGTATTACCGTGATGGTTTCGGCTGGTCTAGCGAACCTGAGAAACAGTTCAATCTACATCCTGTGCTTATGGTGGCAGGGTTCATCACTTTCAGCGGATTCTGTGAGTATCAGGACTTCAGGAGAGAAGCGTGAATCAATGTGAATATGTAAAGTGATGCGTATTTGATCACAATTGATTCGTGATGAGTCACATTATCAATTTCTGCTGTAAAAATTACTGAACTCTTATCTAGTATATTGACGTATACGTATACGGATGGCATAGATGAGACCTCTATTCGCATCTCTTTATCGTACAACTTAAAAATCAAGTAACAGAGTTTTTACATTTTTTAACCTTCGGTCACGTATGTAATGAAGATATTACCATTTAATAAGTAATATTACTTATTAAATGATCAGGGGCGGATTTAGGCAGGGGCTTTATGGGCTGCAACCCAGGGCCCCTCACACACAAAAAGCCCCCCGCTCTTATTTATTCTGACTTGAGAATTTGTTGCTTAATTTTTTTTACAAAAGAGTCCGTACGACATTATTTTCAATCCATTTTAGAAAAAATGGTGGTCTAAAACCCAATATATTTAATTTTTTTTTCGAACTTAATGCCCATTTGAGCAAGTTTGGGATATTTTTTAATCCAGAGTGAAAAGCATTATGTTACGTATTATACAAAAAAATAAACAAATAACTCAACTATTCAATTTATTTTATGGGACAAATATTGAAAATAATCATAATTTTGACAAAAACTCTCCATACGATAATAAAAACATTAAAATTATAAACCGTTTATATATGTTTTATAAAATAAATATATTTTGTTGGTTTTTATAACAGCAACTAAATGAAGACGAGCAATTGAATCTACCGAATTTTGGTTCACTGATGTAGAGGTATTCTGTAATTCGTCTTGTAGTTTATTTTTTAATTCTTCTTTAGTTTTAATGGTATATATTCTTGTTTCTTTCAAGAATTACTCGTACTCGGTTAAATCCGATGTTTGTGGGGATGATTTAGCTAATTTTATATTTTATACAAGACGCGAATTATTTATAGAATCGTTTTTATGTATGAAATTAAAATTTCTACTAAGCCCTATTTTTCGGCACCTAGCTTCAAATTTGCTTTTAAAATATCAAGATAACCTTTATTATAATTGTTAAAAATAAGCTAATTTTCCTACTCTCGTTGACACTCCAAAACATATTGCTGCATTGAACGCACCGAACAGTATTAGCCTAGGGCCCCCAAAGTTCACGGTCCGCCCCTGTAAATGATATAATAAAATAATAAAAATGAAAATCCCTATTTTTAGGCCGGTCTCTGGGTGATAAGCACAGCGTGTTATATTTTAGAGGTTATAAAAAAAATACCGGCTATTTTCAACATAGTTTTCCAGAAATCTAAATTATTCTACGTAAAAACCTGTATAAAAATGATTTAAACATTTTCTCTTTATCTCTCATAATAAGCGTGATATTAGATATTTACTTATTAAATGATATTGTCTCTCAAAATCGGTGGTGGGTTTTTAATGAATAAGCTCGTTTACGATCCTTAGAATACGATTTTACTATTTTTACGATGTCTATATTCTTCCTTACATCCATAAGCAGACATGATTATATTTTGGTTATAATTGGTTAACCGGAAGTACCCTCATTAGAAGATTTTAAGTTTTTCTTGAAAAAACGCTGTTAAATATCATTTTTTCATATTTAATGTTACTATAAATATTAAAAAATATTTTATTCTCTATATGATTTGATTGCATTTTATGCTTCATTTTAAATGGATATAAAGTTAAAAAGTTATAAAGAAATTAAATTTCATAAACCAGCAAGCTTTGTTATAACTAGGGTTGCCACCTTTTCAAAATTGGAATGGAGGACATAATCGCAAAAAAAAATATGAACACAATGTTACAATAAAACAATAAACAATTATTATATTACCTACCTATCGATTAAGTACTCAGTTCTCGCATAAAATTTAGAAATACAATAAGTATATAATTGTACACTGAACTAAAATTGACTTTTTCATCGTAGCATCCAACCCATCGTCTATCGCAAAGTGCAGCGCAAACTAATATACAGGGATGCAACCGATATTTACTAACTTTCCTAAAAGTTTCGTCTCGATATCAGTATCGCCGTCAAAAGAAACCAATATTTAATTTTTATCTAAAGTAATATCGTTAACTTTTTGATTTGTAACGAATTTTCTACGGAAAATGTTTGCGGTTGATTTGGAAAATTACTAAATTCATTGCTAACCACTTTGGAAGCAAGTAAATTGTGGAATTTATACCAGAAACTATCGGTCTTATGAATTTTTGGAAGACAATACATTTTTAGACCTATTGGATTTGAAACGTTAAGTTTAAAATTTATATTTTTAGTAATTAAATTTTAAGGGTGTATTTTATATTCTCTAAGCATTTTAAGTAATGGATTTTTATTAATTTGCGTGTAAGGTCCGTTAATTAATTGATTATTTACTCTATTAAAATATTCTGATTTATCTAAAATGACAATTTTATTACCTCTATTTAACAAAACCAACGAATAGTAGGTCTATTTCGTCCGAATTCGTTCAAAATTTTACAAGAATAACCGATTAGTAGGCTCGTGGAGTCCCCAGGGACTATGACGTCACGTCTACAATAATTAAGCAGTTTTATTTTCTACAAAGTAATATTTCATCTTTTTTTTTTGAGTAAAACTATTAATTTAATGTATGCTACCTTATAATTATTGAGGTTGCTATTTTTTTCCAATGGTAGAATACCCCATTTTGGCATCTTATTTGACAGTAGTGACATTCACAAGTTAAAAATCAAGACCGACTCAATACATCAAAAAATAGATGTCGGCGATTTTTTTTTGCAAGCCAGTGTACATGTTATAGAGGGGTTCTTGTTATCTTCATCCCAACGGCGAAAAATAAAATAGAAATAGTAGTGTAACCGTAGTAACAAATGTCGTTTTCAAATATTTGAATGATTTGAATATTCCTGTTTTTCATATGGTGATTAAAATAGTTTTGGTGATAAGATGACGTTGTCAACAATCCCCCTTCACCCCTGACGTATGTATTATTTCTTAGAAACAGACTATAGGTACGCCTGAAATACTGATGTCCCAAATAACATGCCCGACATGATCTCCAGAACTATACGACAGGCAGGGTCATGTTAATTTTAACGTCCTGTTTAAATTTTGCACTAATAACAGTAGCAGACATTGAATACAGAATGAAATTGACAAAATAAATTTGTTTCTATTGGAGACAAATTTTAACACTGTATTAAATTTAACATGGTAGCAGGGGCGGCGAGTACGTGGGTGCATCGGTTCAGGTGCACCCATGTGCAAAAAAATGGGAGTGCAACGCACCCACGGTGAACAATAACTTTCTTTTATTTGATTGATAAAATATAATTTATTTTTGCGAGACCAGTCTTAAGATTTTGTATTCCTGTAACTTTTAGAGCAAAACTATAAGAATAAGATAACTGCATATCTGTACAAAATGTTGCAATTTCGCATTTGAGACGCTCATGAATATTATACATATTGTCAATGTGATAGTTTAATAACTATTTCCATGATGGTACAATTTTACAATTTTTTTAACTCTCGCTAAGAGTGTGTGTTTGTTACACACACACACACACACACACACACACACACACACACACACACACATACACACATACACACGAACACACAAACGCGCGCGCGCACACACACTCACAGGCGCATATAAACATAATCGTAAAAATAGTAAATTCGTATTGTAGGGACCTTAAAACATTGAAAACTCATCACCGACTTTTTTGACCAAAGACAATACCTTCCTTGCCTAGAGGCATTGATTATACAGGGTGTTTATTAAACATAGGGCAAAAATTGAAGGCATTATTCTCTGGACCATTCTAAGATGATTTTGTCCTTTGATGATTTTTGAAAAGCCGCTTTGTTTCGAAGATACAGGGCGAAAAAAAAATTCGACAAAACCAATTTTGATATTTTTCAAATTATTAATCTAGTAACAGCAGGCAAGTTATGTGTCAAATTTGTTGAGACGTTTGGCTGTTTGACGTGTATTTTCTGTCTATAATACTTTTGTTAGTGATGTCCTCTTATCATGAATAGCTATACGAACGTCGAGATGACTGACATGCATTTCATTTATGGACTTGCTGATGGCCATTCATTACAAGCTAGGCGGATTCTTGCATCGTAGCTGGAGGTAGTAATTTTCAACAGTACTTGTAGATTAAGAAACTTTACATGTAATTTTTGGTATTAAATGTTATTGTCGAAAAAAATTTTCGCCCTGTATCTTCGAAATAAAGCGGCTTTTCAAAAATCATCAAAGGACAAAATCATCTTAGAATGGTCCAGGGAATAATCCCTTCATTTTTTGCCCTATGTTTAATAAACACCCTGTATATATGAAAATTTGAAAGAAAAAATCTGACATTTGACATCTGTGTACATAATTACTAGTTGCAATTCTGACACGGGCACCCATATCTGCTTGTCAACGTCAACAAAGTCACATGACTGCTTGCGTCCTATATATTTGTGCAACCAAAAACGGAAGTGGTGAGAGGTATTGTGCTGGTAACAACAGATTTTTTTCTACTGTACTGTATACATCCGTTTTATAACATTTACAATTGCACAACAATTATTGGACAAACAGTTGACTTCTAGTGTTTCGGACGAGACGAGAAAGCTTTTTGATCTCACGAGACGAGACTTACATGTCGAGATCCTCGACAATTATTCCTAGATTTCTTGACAATTTTTTTTTAAAATTTTAAAAATAAATTTTTTTAAAATTATTATTGGAACATTTTGTATTTTTTTTATCAAAAAAATGATCACATGTTTGTAATTATAAATCGAAACAGAAATGCTAAAAAATACAACTACCTATTACTTTCCTGACGTCACAGTGTTCACATTCACAATGACTGAGTGTTCCACCCAGTAATGGGTAAAAAGCGTGATGATATATTTATTATCTTTTAATAATTTATTATTTATAGGGATTCTTTTTAATAAATAATGTTTAAATAAGCAAAAGATACAATTACAAAATTGACATCACATGAAACTGAGATGCGTGAATATTAGAAAGAGATAAAACATGTACTAAATATAATATTGCCATGTACAATTTGTTTATTAAATACTTTTTATTTGCAAAAAGCTTATTTATTTGTTTTGTATGCTCTTGTTTCATTTTCCTTATTTTGAATTTTCGCGCCAACGTAACTTCCCAGCTCAAACGCGTCTGTTTGTACTCTAGGTATAAAATTGATAGTGAAGAAAATAGCTGTTTGTCTCAAATTTTTAATGACTGTATATTATTTGCGTGTTTCGGTAATATATTTCAATTTAAATTGCATTTTGGAGACGAGACGAAGCAATGTAGTTTCCCGTCTCGATCGTCTCGTCAGAAACACTATATGGCTTCCCATGAAACGAAATTGTATCAGTATTTCTGGAATGTCTCGTACTGCAGATATTCTTTTACAACGAATTTAAACTTTAACGTAAAATTTATTTTTAAACTATATTTATTTTTGTAGTTTTACTCTAAAAGTTATAGGAGAGCCAATTTCCGCGCTTATTTAAAATCCCACAGAACAGGCCCGTTAAGTCAGTTATTAAATAAAAATTATCGCACTAGCAATGTTTTTATTTTTCTTTAAAAATGCATAGTTTACTAGATGTATGAGCGTCATTTAGAATAGTATCTACCTATCCATGAAGAAAAGCAATTAAATGTACAGTAATATTTTATTTAATTGTTTCTGATATCCTTATTTATTTAACTTGAAATCATTAAAACTTTCATCCTTCGTTCTGTTAAAATCAAATTATTGTTCCCACAGGTTTCTGCACTTTTGATTATCCTTAATCGTTTCCCAGTCACATCGAAATTGCTTACATCATAATATCGTGCAAAATATAAAGCACTTTTTTGAATATATTTTTATTCATTGGCTTCTTTTTATTTCCACTAGTTGATACGTCTCACGTTATCAATTTCTGCTGCAAGAATTGAAACTTTTATTCGCTACCTCATTGTCGTACGAGTTTTGTTTCATGGTTAGGTAAATAACACAATAAATATGTTTTATGTATTTTATACAAATTCCATACAGAAAATTTATTGCAAAAGATTCTATATTTCCAATAAAATTTTAACATAAACATACTGTCAATTGCATTTGAGACTGATATCTGTCAATTGCAGTTGATAAACTGATATTACCTTGTACTGAACTGAACTATCCCTAAAAGGAACAGTATGTTTTAAAATAAGAAATAGAAAATAAAAACATATTATATAGCATTATATTTATAACATAATAATCTGCTGAATTTGGTTGTAGCCACAATCTGTTGTACCTATATGTGATTTGTTTTTGACACATTAAATAAATAAAATAAATATTTCATCACGGCATATTACCCATTGCTGGGTGTGCCAATCTGCTTCGTACACAGATGTCGGTAATGATGTTATATTTATACCGTGTGGGCGCTTACCAGGCGTCACCTCACGGGCACTCATTGCTGGCGTGGAGAGTGCGCCACAGGGGTCAATCTTGTGCCATTAAAATGCGATGTAATTTTTGGCGTCGGTCGGGATCGAACCCGGATCCCCAGATTCGCGACCAGACACTCAGGCACACGGCCACGAGACCCCATAAAATTATTTTACATTTCAGTATATAAATATGGATGTATTTCTTAACGTAATGGAACTAATTAATTTCTTCTATTTCAGTTATTTTAATATGAAATATATAGAAACAAGACAAGATACATAGCAGTCAGTCACATGTGACATTGACATTCGGGATCAGTTTAGAATGTATTTGATCCTGTTTGAAAGGGGGTGCTTCGCGGGGCAGGGATGAAGAAAATAGTTAGTACAAGGTCATTTATCTCCTTTTAAAAATAACGGTTATGGGTAGATACGTGCTACACGGAGTTGATATTATTGATAAAAAGAAAGGGGCTATAGTACCTAACTGTTTCCATGGTTATAGCAGCTGGCTAGAAATTTAATTTCTTTTTAATTTTTTAGCTCTATATCCAATGAATATGAAACAAAATGAAATCAAATCGTATAGAGAATAAAATATTATTCAATATTTATGATAACATCAAATGTGAAAAAAAAATATTTAACAGCGTTTTTTCCAGAAAAAAATTTAAAATCTTCAAATGAGGGTACTTCCGGTTGACCAGTTATAACCGAAATCTAATCACGTCTGCATATAGATGTAAGGAAGAGGAATACAAAAAATTTTTTTTTTTACCTTCCGTCACATCTAGGTAAGGAAGGTATGGTCAAAAAATTCGGTGGTGAGATTTCATTGAATAAGCACGTTTTAGGGTCTTTACAATACGATTTTACTATTTTTACGATGATGTCTGTATGTGTGTGTGTGTTCCTATGTGCGTGTGTGTGTGTATGTGACCGCAGTTTCATGCACGATATCTCCAATACTAGAATTCCAAAAATTACAATTTTTGCATATTCCTCTTCCGTACAACCATATGCAGTCTTGATTAGAGATTGGTTATAATTGATCAACCGGAAGTATCCTCATTTGAAGATTTAACAGTTTTTCTTGAAAAACTCAGTTAAATTTTATTATAACTTAAAGAATATATTATTCTCTATACGATTTGGTTGCATTTTATATTTCATATTCAACAGATATAGAGTTAAAGAATTATAAAGATTGTAATAATTATAAAATTTCATATATCAGCCAGCTGTGCTAACTTAACCATGGAAACTGCTAATATATTCAGGTAATTAAAATTGACAGATGTCAATATCAATAAAAAGTAAATGTTGAAAGAATAAGGGAAATAACTCTAGTGTTGGGCGTTTCTAGAAAGATATAAGAGAGACGATTACATTGGTTTGAACATGTCATGAGGAGAGATGAGTATATTGGAAGAATGAATAGCTTATAACATAAGTTGGAAAAAATATAGGAAGACCAAATATAATATGAAAGGAGAGAAAAGGAACTGAATGAGGACGACAAACAAAACAAAAATTAGTGGAAGAAGAAAATAAAAAATAGCGACCCCCTAACGAATGGGAAAAACTAAAGAAGAAGATGTTAGTGTCAAGTGCAATGCGAATAGTTTGTTTATGAAATAATTAAACTGGAAATATAGGATCTTTTGCAAAAAAAATTATGTGTAGGGCGAGTGCAGTGACGTGACTTTGCTGACTTTGGCAAGCAGATATGTGAACCAGTGTCAAAATGACAACTATGAATTACGTCCATAACTGACATGTATGTGTGTTCGTGTGTGCGTGTGTGTGGTGTATGTGTGTGTGTGTGTGTATGTGACCGCGGTTTCGTCAACGATATCTCCAATACTAGAATTCCAAAAATTAAAATTCTTGCGTATTCCTTTTCCTTACAACCATATGCAGACTTGATTAGATTTTGGTTATAATTGGTCAACCGGAAGTATCCTCATTTGAAGATTTTAACAGTTTTTCTTGAAAAACTCAGTTAAATTTTATTATAACTTAAAGAATATATTATTGTCTATACGATTTGATTGCATTTTATATTTGATATTCAACAGATATAGAGTTAAAGAAGAATAAAAATAATAAACTTCATATAAATTTTATAATTCAGCCAGCTATTCTAACTTAACCATGGAAGCTACTAATATATTCAGGTAATTCAAATTGACAGATGTCAGTATCAATAATATGTAAATGAATGAAAGAATAAGGGAAGTAACTCTAGTGTTAGAAATTCTAGATATAAGAGAGACGATTACATTGGTTTGAACATGTCATGAGGAGAGATGAATATATTAATAGAAGGTGGAAGAAACATAGGAAGACCAAATATAAGATGAAAAGACTGTATTGCGGAAGACTTGAGAGAAAAGGAACTGAATGAGGACAAGAATGAGTGGAAGAAAAAAATAAAAAATAGCGACCCCCTAACGAATGGGAAAAACTAAAGAAGAAGAAGAAGATGTCAGTGTCAAATGCAATTTGCATAGTTTTTTTATGAAATAACTTTACTGGAAATATAGGATCTTTTGCAAGAAAATTTATATATGGGGCGCGTACAGTAAGATGACTTTGCTGACTTTGGCAAGCAGATATGGGGACCCGTATCAAAATGACAGCAAAGTAATTATGTCCATAACTGACAAGTGTTATAATTTTTCATTCAAAATTTCATAATTTTCTTATTTCATGTGGTTTGTTTGTTATCAGGAGTATGAAATTCAGTTATATAGGGAATTTGTACATAATACACAGGATTGACGGAAGGTATTGTGCTGGCCACATCAGATTTTTTGAATTATAATATTGGAGGATCCGAAAAAATATAGTATAGCTTGTTTTCGTTATGGCCCTCTCAGCGGGTCTATTGTTAGGGATTTAAGCTTGATTTATAGGGGTGCAAGGACAGGTATGTATTCAATATTATCACAATTTTTAAATGGTAAAACATCAGTATTGTCTTCTTCAAATGGTCGCCATATATTAAATACGTATATTGTTGACCTCAGTACGAAAGTTAATATTACTACTGATTTTAAATTTTTGAAAACTAGGTATGCCTTTGGTATCTTAGTTTCCCCAATATGTATTAATACCGGTCAAGGACGATTTTCTCATCTTATATTTCTAGTAATAGTCAAAGACTTAATTAAATTTTGCGAATTCATTATTATGTCAGGTAAATCTGAAATACGTAATGCGCACAGAGATTAGAGATTTCCGAATTTAAATATTTTGCAATCCTACCCTGAGCGCCAACAGGTAGAATCTCTTGCTGTGTGCGGTTCACCACAGGCTTAGTAAGTTAAAGCCATAACGAAATATCTTTGAACAAGGTATACCTAGCTGTTTCCATGGTTATAGCACAGGTTTCTGCTTTATGAAATTTATTTTCTGTATAACTTTTAACTTTATATTCATTGAATATGAAGCATAAAATGCAATCAGATCATATATAAAGAATAAAATATTTACAATAAAATTAATTGTGAAAAAATGATATTTGACAGTGATTTTTCAAGAAAAACTAAATCTTCAAATGAGGATACTTCCATTTGACCAATTATTTATAACCAAAATCTAATCACAGCTGCATACGGATGTAAGGAGAATTACAGACATCATCGTAAAAATAGTAAAATCGCATTGTAGGGACTCTGAAGCGTGCTTATTCATTAAAAACCCACCACCGAATTTTTTCATCAAAGACAATACCTTCCTTACTTAAAGGTGACAGAAGGTAAAAATGCACTTGTATCCTCTTTCCACTGCGCCTCTGAAATAAAGAATTTTGGCTTTTCCTTCTTTTGGATATTGTTTTAATTCTTAATCACAGCCAGCTTTGTTGCATAATATACTGTGCATTTCTTGCTGAACTTTCATTCCGAAAAATATTTGTTCTAGAGTGGAAAACAATAGATGATTGACCATATAACGATCGTATTGACATTTGACCGCAAAATATTTAAATAACATACTCAAACCACTTTGCTTAAGTACAATAATTCCTTTATGATTATTATGTGCGTATTTTAGTACTACTATTTTCGCATGTAAAACAAGGAAAAACATTAGATTTACATTAGCAATTTGTATTCTATAAATACCTAATTTGTTGCAATTTACTCAACTTTCTATATCAGCAAGGAAAGAGAATTAAGAAAATAAACGATATTATAATTACGTATAGTACTTTCTTATGAAAGTACCTCAATACATATTGCACCCTTGGTGAATTTTCAAAGTAGTTCTCTTCAACAACACTTCACAATTCTTTCCTTCCACTTTAAAAGCTCGAAAGTTCCCAACTAATCTTCATATGGAATACTTTCAACATAAGGCTGCAACATGACTTAAAATCAGTAAAAATTTATATAATCTTATAAGGTCACTTACTATTAAATCCATTATCAGCAGTAAAATTTGAAAAAAAGTATTATTAATGATTTATTTTATTACAGCATATTTTAAACTAACCTTTTTAAGAATTTACATAACACTTCAGCAAATTGGATACAAAAAACTTCCACTGTTCAATGAAACTCTACCTTTGTACAATGTGATGGTTTTGGCATTATCCAATGTTACACATTTTCAACATATACGAGTATATTAACAGCTAAAGCAATATTAAAAACAGTCATTTTTTTATTTTATTCTAATTTTAACTCAAAAACTGGTACCACAAGCCTAGTTTTAACTATAACGCTGTTTTAAGAAATGTCAAATTCAAATTTCAATATTTAATTTCACCCTTACGTTTGAAGAGCGATTTTTTAAAAAATATTTGATTATAAACTATGTTCTGCTTTAAAATCATATTTTGATGAATTTAATATTATTTATTATTAATATTAAATAATGAAATTTGACATTTCTTAAAACATCGTTTTAGTTAAAAAAAGGGCTTGTGGTACCAGCCAAAGTGTCAACTACTACCGGTGCTTTTGCCTTACTGCGGGACTTAAAAAGTGTCAAATTAATTTCAGGCTGACTGCCAAAGCTGCCAAATTATAAATCATAATTCAAACATGTTCTCTGGTTCATTCCATATTTTAACTTACAACGATATTTTCAATTATTTTACTAAGTTCTAACTTAACTTTCACAACTTAATTTCAAATGACAGATATACACCGATTTTTCTCACTTCAGTTATAGTTTGATCATTTAATAAGTAATACCTATTATATTACTTATTAAATGGTTTGATGTTCGTATGAATCAAATGGTATTGGTAGTGATGGAAACGTGATTACCAGCAGATCTCAAACAGTTTTGTGTACAAGACAATTACGTCATATAATACGTCATAGATTAGCCATTGTTACACTTATAAAATACGAATGTATTGACCTTTTCATTTTCTAAAATAATAAAACTATTATTCGAATTATGTATTTTATCTAAATTGTGTAGTACCGAGTTGTGTACGTATTTATATACCTTTAGTTATTTATCATAATCACGAATCACATATTTTCCACTCTTTTATTTAACTTGCGTTATCTATCTGTCTGTTCCAACTTTTTACAAACCATTTTTAATCGACATTCTAACGGCGTACGGAACAGAAATTTGGTAGGTACGTAGTTGGAATAAAATTTTCTTCATTTTTACATGTTTACACGTATGGCTAGTAAAAGATTGCAATTTGTTCTCTGATGTTTCAATTTCAGACCACGTTCATAATTATTTATATTGGGAACATTATTTATCGTTTGAAATTTATGTGTTCATATTCTAAACTTGTTCAAAATAAATTTGTAAATTTTATACTGAATTATTTCATTTTTAAACTAAAATACTACTCCATTTTACGATTAGTCCTAAGATTGTATTTGCCTAAGAACGAAAATCATTGTAAGAAAGGGAAATATAGCCAATAAATTATAAAAATAACATTGACAAATATGTATATCTAAAATGTCAAACCTACATTTGAGATATTTCACACATTTTTTATCCAAAATGAATCATGCTTCTCGAATTTCGCGCCATTTAACGTAAACAGAGTGAGTCATAACGGTAACCACTAATTTCGCCTGAATTTGGGTTGCGAACGAGCATGCAAAAATATTAAGTACCACTACTGCCAAATGTCATATTCAAATTTTCTTTCTCTAAATGCGTTAGTAAGACAAAGCTGAAGCTATTAGGCATACGTATCGAAGATATAGTGAAAATGATTAAGCAGAGGACTCACGTCACCGACCTGAAAAAAACCTTATAAAATGAAAAATATAACTTGTGGAAATTATTGGGTGTTATTTATTTTTAAACGAAAAAGAAAAAAAAGTACTAGTATTAAGTAATGTATATATTAATGATATTTACAATTATTTCCAAGTCAATCGATATTCCTTTTACGGAATATAAAATTATTTGAAATAATTGTAGTTTATTTTCGAACCATACGTTGGCACTACTGAGAATGATCATGTTGTATCATATAATTTTATATTCCGTAAAAGGAATAAGGATTGACTTAGAAATAATTGAAAATTAATTAATATATTCGATTTTTTAATACTAGAGTATTTTTTCTTCTTTTGTAAAAATAAATAACAACTAATAATTACTACAACTTATATTTCTTTTTATAAGGTTTTTTTCAGGTTGATGACGTGAATCCTCTGTCTAATCATTTCCACCATAGAATATAGGAAACCATAAATAAGACAGAGATAAATATACAATTACTTGTTATTTTGCGGTTCAGAAACCAATGACGTGAAGCACAAGTGAGAAAAATCGGTGTATAGCTTGGTTCACGAAAGATGACAATTCAAGGTCATTTGTTCGAAGATATATGTTCCATGTTAACATTGCTCTTTAACACACTAAAAATAATAGGAACGTATATCGATGAGTTGCTTATCTATTGAACTGCCCTCTACGTTAAAATAAATTCAGTGGCGGAGTTTGTGCGGAGTTTGGTTTTTGAATTTGACGCACGATTTGACGTTTAATCAAAATCAACGAATAAGTTTCTAATTTCGTTCCGCTATTTAATTGAACATAATCATAGGTGAGAAGGGAAAAACTTTGCGAAGGCAAGCTATTCAATTTGTGCATAAAATATAAATGTGTAGACGTTTAACATTTAATTTTGAATGATTAAAATGTACCCACAAATATTATACCTGGTGCATGCCTATGTGTATGGAATGTAGTGAAGTTATCTGCAAGTAATATTATACCAGATGGTTTGAAAATGACCTTGAATTGTCATCTTTCGTGAACCAAACTATACCAATAACTATTTCAAATAATAGTGCAAATTTTGTTTTCCACGGCCTACCTGATTTTCTTATTCGTGATCCTCGTATTTATATACTTTAATAATAATACTGCATATACTACTTACAGCTTCAAGTAAATTAAATAAAAATAAACACATATTTCAAAGTAACAATATTGAAAGTAAATACATCAACATATCGTGTTACATCAATTACATTTAGTGTTTTCAATGCTGCAAGTTGTAAGCGCAACATTTCGAACGTTTTCAAGTGTTCTAACGATCTATAATTGTTGATGGATGACTGCAACCACTCATTACACATTGCATAATATTTATTTAAATGTTAGCCAGTAACTAAACGTAAATTACATCTGAAAATGTGACACCTTTACCTTTACTATTTATTTACATTTACTTAACTGTAAGTTGGACTTAGAATTGGTTTTTAAATTTGTAACGTGTCTGCAACCTATTTTTTTAAATTGAACAAGTTGTTTGAATAAAAAGATCGTGTTATAGAAAGTACAATGTAGGAGAGAAGCGAATAATAGTAAGAATACAATGTTGTGTCGCTTATACAAAGTAGTTCAACTGTAAATTTCTCTATAAAGGAGATTGTTTGGTCGTATGTAACAATATCGATTCATTACATTGCCTACAAAAGAGAATTTATGTGTGCAAATTTTTTCCCTTCATAAATTAGTTATAAAAATTGTATCCAAAATTTTTTATACACTCTATTTCTCCGAGTTGATACTTCATCAATTTCTGATACAAGAATTACTAAATTTTTATCTAGCATTTTTGTTGTACACACGTAGCACATACATTCAAATTTCTCTAAAAATGTAATTCCAATGTGATTGATTTAATCGATGGAGCTGACATCTATAGTTAAAATTATTAAAATTGATTATAAAAAGGGCATTAAAAGTAATTTACTTTCACTATACATGTAAACAGTAGGTAGGTACGTCGAATTGCAGACTGAGTAAAACTGTCAATGTTTCGTAATTGATTTTTGACAATCACTAATTTTTTTGACGACGAAATTGATGCACGTTTATATTCATTTTTAATATTATTTAACATTTACAGTGACATGTGACACATCCAAAGCAGTACAAATTCTCTAAAATGTAATAATATTCAGAAATAAGAATATGGGAAATACAGAACTGAGAACTGTCATTCTGATAACCTCGAAATATAATATATCTTCTACAGACAAGAATGGAATTAGGGGAACATTTATAGGTTTATATTCATCAAAGCAATTTTTAAAAAAATGTTACTTATTATTTTTAAGTAATAATTAATAATTTATAAACTGAAAATTTAACTTTTTTAATCAATCTAAGATTTCCACAGTTTATAAATTATTAATTATTACTTAAAATATTAATTTTCCATTTAAAAAAAAAATACTCTAGATAATTAAAATTGAAACAACAAAATAAAAAATATGTTGTGGCCAGCACAATACCTCTCGCCACTTCCTTTTTTTTGTTACAGAAGTATAGGGCGCGAACAGTCATGTTACATTGTTGGCCTTGACAAGCAGATGTGGGGCCCGTTTGAGAATGACAATTAATAATTATGTACATAGATGTCAAATGTCATTAAATTTTCAAGATTTTCTAAATTCACGTAGTTAATTTGTTACCAGGAGTGTGGAATTTACTTGTCGAGAAAAATAAACCACATGGAATTGGAAAATCACTAAATTTAGAATGAGAAATTATAATATTTGACATCTATATACATAATTACTAGCTATCATTCTGACATGGGCCCCCATATCTGCTTGTCAAGGAGTCAAGGCCAACAAAATCACATGACTGCTCGCGCCCTATTGTATTTAACATTTCTTGTATACCTACACTCTACACCAAAAATTCTACTTATATCTATTCCTTATATTTAGATTATTTAAATTTAAATTCATTATATGAAGAAATTTTGTCCTACTCTTCTAATTTTTCGAGATATTTCCAATTCATTGTCGGGAGTAACAGTATTACTGAAGGGTATGTGTAATATACCTATAATATTAAATATTTAACTATTAATACAATAAGAAATAATATAATGTATGTACTTCCCAGAAAAAGTCTTCAGTAATGTCGCCCGATTTCTGACACTAACATTTATCTGTCAGTGACAAACAATTTAAATTTTGAACTATTTTCCATGGCATTCTTTCGGCTGTAAAATTTATTACAACAGATTATTTTATATATTATATTTCTTTTATCTCTAAATCTATAGAATATATAATAAAATATTTAAATGTATCAGATAGAGAATTTAATTTTCTTTAATATTGCCAAGAAAAATTTTCAAAAAATAATACTTAGAAGATTTTTTTTCAAGAATCTTCTACTTCCGGTTGTCCAATTGTTACCAAAACCTTTTCAGATCTTCCCATGAATGTCCGATTGGGAAATACGTAGTTAAACAAATATAAAGTCTTATAGTTTTTGAGTAATCGTCCTTCCAACATCCCACATACATATACACACACATACATTCACACACACACACACACACACACACACACACACACACACACACACACACACACACACACAGACATCATCGTAAAAATGTTAAAATCGCATTGTAGGGACAGGGACCTTAAAACGTGCTTATTCAATAAAATTTGGATATGCGATTTTTAGCATGAATCCAATACCTCTCTTAGCGAGAGGTAAAAATGATTGTTAGTCCTTGATCTATAGTGAACACGAATTATACACTCATATTTAATAAAAATAAAGCCCGAGCAATATTTAACACCTCTATAAATGATACTCAATCTTTAATAGATTGCTATATTTAGGTGTTATATCGTCATTTGTTATTTATTATAGAAGTAGAATTACCAACACAAATATGTAAGACAGAGGGTTCATACTTTTTAAAATACATATCTTTTTTGACGTAAAACTAGAGAGGTCCAAGTCATTCTATCATTCATAAGGTGATTTTTGCATCGATAATTTGTTTCATTTTGTGTTGGAAGTTTCGTTAATTCTTGTTATTATATTGTGCATTTTGCTATTGCAAAGACGGCATTTCTAAGATTGCCGACAATTAATGCAACATATTGCTTTTGGACAATAGTTTTGTGATGTGTTTGTAATAAAGTATTAAAGTATACCTACTTTTATAGCTTTGTCTAAAAATTATTTTTTCTTAGAAATTTTACAATTTCTTTGAAGTTATTCGATAGGTAATTGATTTATCTAGATAGCTCTTCTATTTCTTGTAATAAAGGTCTAGGTCAACATCTTCAATAATTAATTACAAAAACTAAATTTACTAAACCTAGTGACCAAGTTTTTCATGAATACAAAAACTTATTAATCAAATTGAGCAGATATTGAATGAAAATAAAAGATGAGAACAATTTCATTATCTTGAACTTTCATTTGAAAATGTTATTGGAATTTCAATAAGATTACTTTCACAATGACATTTTAAGATGAGTCTATTATTCATCTGAACACATTTATTATTCAATTAAGATGAATTTCTCTGGAGTTTTTAAAAGCTTTATACGAACAATTAGATATGAAACTGTATATTAAGTTCTTATTCATCATATCATGAATAATGTTCTATTAAGGATTAATTTGTATAATATAATGCGGGTTCAATTTAAAAAGAGAATAATATGTTTTCCTCGTGATCTCATATTTCTGTGAATTCAAGTTTTTCCCGGTTTTTAACAATTTTAATTTAAGTAGGACACAATTATTAAATACAATGAATTTTGCGAAATTTAATTATTTCTTTAAATACGTAATAAATGCATACATCATGAAGTTGTATTTCTATTCTGTACAAAAATAACCAAATAATTACATTTTGATGTCAATCGGTAAATTAGACGTGACACTTTATTTATAAAAATTGAGGGGGCAATGCATGGTATGAAAAATAAGATTGTATTAAACAACTTATAAAAAAAATATAAATCTTAGAAGTTCAGACCAAAGTTTATTATGTAGTGCGACAGATAATCTGTTTCCCGTGAAAGGAAAAAGATTTTTAATTTTTTTTATTAATAAAAAAAATCATTTTTTTTTCACCGGAAACATAGATTACCTGTCATACTATATAGGGTGTTTTAAAACAACAACCGCTTTTTTGCGCGAACTAATAACTTTAGAGAAAAATGTTACATACAAAAAATGGTCAAGAATAAGGGGCTAATTTATCATTAATAACAAATCGAAAATTCAACCAGTGGTTCTCAAACGGTAGAACAATATTATATATTTTTAAATGGTACCCTATATAATTCTTTAGTCTATTAGATAGAATTTTTTTTTTATTTCCACGATATAAATATTGTATAGGGTTGTATAACAATTATATCGAGAAAAATGGTATTGTATTAAAAATGTTACAATTTTGAAATAGGCTCTGCCATACCCAAGTAACTATTGTTACCTAGGTTACACTAGCAGTATAGCCATTTTTCTGTTACATTATTTCTAATTTCTAATATCATTTTACACGAAATAATTATTATACAACCGTATACAATATCTATACCTTAGAAATCAGAAAAAAAATCTCTATCGAGTGCTCTTAAAAATTATATACGGTACCATTTAAAAAAAAAATCTGATGTGGCCAGCACAATACCTTCCGTCAATCCTGTGTATTATGTACAAATTCCATACATAAATTTTCTTGCAAAAGATTTTAAATTTCCAGTAATATTATTTCATGCATAAGGCACTTGACACTGACATTCTTCTTCTTTAGCTTTTCCCATTCGTTAGGGGTCGCTATTTTTTATTTTCTTCTTCCATTCATTTCTGTTTTGCGGGTCATCCTCACATCAAAATTTTTCATTCAAAATTTCATTTCTTGGTATTTTATGATTCGTTTTCTCGGCAACTGAATTCCACACCCCTGATAATAAATAAACCACATGAAATAAGAAAATCATGAAATTTTGAATGAAAAATTATGACATTTGTCAGTTCTGGACGTAATTAATAGCTGTCATTTTGACACGGGTCCACATATGTCCACATATCTGTTTGCCAAAGTCAGCAAAGTCACGTCACTGCATGCGCCCTACACATAATTTTTTTTGCAAAAGATTCTATATTTCCAGTTAAATTATTTCATAAACAAACTATGCAAATTGCACTTGACACTAACATCTTCTTCTTCTTTAGTTTTTCCCATTCGTTAGGGGGTCGCTATTTTTTATTTTCTTCTTCCACTAATTTTTGTTTTGTGGGTCGTCCTCATTCAGTTCCTTTTCTTTCTTTTCATCTTATATTTGGTCTTCCTATGTTTCTTCCACTTTCGGTTATAAGCTATTAATTCTTCCAATATACTCATCTCTCCTCATGACATGTTCAAACCAATGTAATCGTCTCTCTTATATCTTTCTAGAAACGCCCAACACTAGAGTTTTTCCCTTATTCTTTGATTTCTTTACTTTTTATTGATATTGACATCTGTCAATTTGAATTACCTGAATATATTAGCAGTTTCCATGGTTAAGTTAGCATAGCTGACTGATTTAAGAAATTTATTATCTTTGTAAGTCTTTAACTCTATATATGTTGAATATGAAATATAAAATACAATCAAATCGTATAGAGAACAATATATTCTTTAAGTTATAATAAAATTTAACTGAATTTTTCAAGAAAAACTGTTAAAATTTTCAAATGAGGATACTTCCGGTTGACCAATTATCCAAAATCTAATCAAGTCTGCATATGGTTGTACGGAAGAGGAATACTCAAGAATTGTAATTTTTGGAATTTTAGTATTGGAGATATCGTGCACGAAACCGCGGTCACATACACACACATACACACACACACACACACACACACACACACACACACACACACACACACACACACACACACATGAACATGCACACACACACACACATACAGACATCATCGTAAAAATAGTAAAATCGTATTGTAAAGACCCTAAAACGTGCTTATTCAATGAAAACTCACTACCGAATTTTTTGACCAAAGACAATACCTTCCTTACCTAGGGGTGACGAAAGGTAATAATAATTTTGCTCTATCGATTGAGAATCACTGGTTGAATTTTCGGTTCTAATTACTGTTAAATTAACCCCTTATTCATGATCATTTTTTGTATATATATATATATATATATATATATATATATATATATATATATATATATATATATATATATATATATATAACAGTTTTTTTTCTAAAGTCATTAGTTCGACAAAAAAAGCACAGGTTATGTTAAAGGAAACACTTTTTATAATAAACTTTGGTTTGCACTTCTAAGATTTATAGTTTTCTCGTAAAATGTTTAATACAAATCCTATTTTTCATACCGCCTTAAAGGTTATTTAATTTTGCATTGATAATTCTTCTAAATATTATAAAATATAAAGTCTACACTCTTAAGATAAACACAACTCCCTTATTACATATTTCACATTTTTAAAATTGATATAATTGATAAATAAATCACTGTCAAAAATAAATTAGTTAATATTGTTAGTTTTCAAATAACACAAAAATGACCCATGTGGTTCTCTTTCCATAACAGCTTTGAGCCTTTGAGTGATAGTGAGGTGACGCCTAGTAAACGCCCTCAATGGTATAGATACACAGACGATTGAACATATAGAAACAAAGTTATGTTCTTTTTTTTTGGTATGAAATAGTCTTGAATTCTACTTCCGGTTTCACCAGAAACGAAATCATCATTGATTTTTTAAATGAAATGGTATATAAATTTAAATATTTTCAGAAAATATTTTAAATTAGTTTCACAGTGATGTCAAATACTGTCATTTTCATAATAGATAACCCGTTATTAATTTTTCAAAATTATATTTTTTCAACAAGGAAAATTACAAAATGTATACTAAATTTTTGATATGTCATCTACTACTTTTGTGTCCATGTATGGTATTTTTAAGCGATCATTACAACTTCTTTCATGAAAATAAAACAAAAATCTTATGTATTTTTATTATTTCCTACACTAGTGCGGAATTGGTTATATCTCGCAATCATTTTGAGTTTGTAAATATTTATTTCCCGCACGCTTCTAGGAAAATGAAATTGTAAATAAAAATATGAAAATAATACAGTTTTTTTTCTTCTTTTGTATAGCGATATTGCTGTACCGCATTTGCCGCTGTTTCCGACGCATCTACGTGAAGCTGTTCCACACAATCTTCCACGCGCTGGCTATCCCGTGCATCGTGGTTGGCTTCCTCGCCGTGTTCGAGTACCACAACAACTCAAATATCCCCAACTTCTACTCCATGCACAGCTGGCTCGGCTTGGTCACCATGGGCCTCTTCGGTATACAAGTCAGTAGGATATTTAGTTTTATCTATTAAGAACAAACACTATTTTCTGTCAAAATGTCAAAGTGCACTAATTAGAGAATTTGTTTATTATATTTTTCTATTTAGGTGTCTTTATAAGTCTATAAACGCAGAGAAAACACGTCGTTAAGATCTATAAACGCATTGTTTTTGGCGCTTTTCGTTTTCTAGTGTTAGTATGACTGGTTTCAAAACTGACAGTGATATATAATGTCAAATTGCTGTTGGTCACCAATGAATGTTCACCTGTGAAATTAGCGGGAAGCGATACCAACATAATTGATAAAAAAGACCAAGTCCGTAGTCATGTTTTTGACGTCTCATTTATAAAATTACCTCAATAGAAAAAATCTGATGTGGCCAGCACATTACCTTCCGTTAATCCTGTGTATTATGTACAAATTCCATACATAAATTTTGAAAAGATTCTAAATTTCCAGTAAAATGATTTCATAAACAAACTATGCAATTTGCAGTTGACATTGACAACTTCTTCTTCTCTAGCTTTTCCCATTTGTTAGGGGTCGCTATTTTTTTTATTTTCTTCCACTCATTTCTGTTTTGCGTGTCGTTCTCATTCAGTTCCTTTTCTCTGAAGTCTTCCGCAATACAGTCCTTCATCTTATCTTTGGTCTTCCTCTATTTCTTCAACCTTCTATTACTAAGCTATTCATTCTTCTTCCAATATATTCTTCATCTCTCCTCATGGCATGTTCAAACCAATGTAATCGTCCCTCTTGTATCTTTCTAGAAACTTCTATCGCTCGATCCATATCCGTTATCCTTTAATTCGTAACCGTACCTTTCCGTGTCTTTCGCAACATATTATTCATTAGAAATTCACTATCGAATTTTTTGACCAAATACAAAGATGACGGAAGGTAAAAAGAATATAAAAAATATTTCATAAGGCCTGTTATCGCACTTATCCTTTGTAAAACGTGGACTCGTGCGTTAACAGATTGCCGTATGAAACTTGTTTTTTAATATACAATTACATATTTATGAACGATTTGTAAACCAGTGGTTCTCAAACCGTAACAAATTTATATTATGAATGGTTTCTTTCGGGTTTATGCTAATTAACAATGCGGGATAAGCGTGCCTTTATGTACGTATGTATGTTTGTATTTATTTTGAAATTGAATTCCTAGTGTGCTGCTGAGTAACCAAATTTCATCTGTGTAATCTAGTGATAATGTTACAAAGATGGAGGTTTAGAATATCAGCGAAATATTATTCCCCGTGAAATTAGAGACTGGCTTTAAAGTCTTTGAACGTGAAAAGTTACGCTTGGAAAACGAAAACCTTATACAACTTCTAATTTCGTTTAATTTAAATAAAGAAAGTAGGTGGCTCTTGATCCTGCATAACAGGGGGCATCTTAAGATGAAAATTTGTAAAATCGTGTCTAATAAGAAATTCAAATTTTACGAAATCAGAAATTTATTTTTTCAAAATTATCGAAATCGTTCATCAGTCATCCATTATTCATTTTCGTCAAAAAGAAGGTTATTATCTCTAACAAATAAAAATATTGTAAATATATTTTTCTACCAGGTATAGTTTGGATCACGAAAAATGACTATTCAAGGTCATTTGTTAACCGTATGGTATAATATTACTAGCAGATAACTTCACTACATTTCATATACATAGACGTGCAACATGAATTATTTATGGATACATTTTAACTGAAAAAAATAAGTGTAATTTATTTGAAAATTATGTAATTTTAAATAATGCCTCTCTCAAAGATTTATGCTCTTCACCTAGATATGTTTTTTGCAAAACACAAAACGGAGACTTGACAAAAACCATGGAATAATAATTTGATTTAAATGTCAACGTCACTGGGTACATATTAGGACAGAGGAGGGCAGTGTAGTAGATAATTAGATATCTGTAACTCTACGACATACGTCATTATTATTTGTAATGTGTTAGAAAGTAATGTCACCATTTACGAATATCTGTCACACAACATAAACTACATAGATATACGTCAAATAATCTATAGTCAAATTTTTTGACTCTGTCGGGTACAGTAATAAAACTATAAATGAACTATAAATATCGCAATTATGATAAAGCGGCATATCCTTTACTTTCTGTTTGGCTTCGGCCCATATTTTTGAGCCGCTCTATTCATTTATGTTAAAGGACTGTAAGGCTATTTTCCTATACATACCTGGTAGACGTTTGATTCAACGCATGAATAGAGCGGCTGAAAAATATGGGCCGATGCCAAACAGTATTATACTACAGAAAGTAAAGGATATGCCGCTTTATTATAATTGCGATATTTATAGTTCACTTATAGTTTTATTACTGTACCCGACAGAGTCAAAAAAATTGACTATATGTATTCTTTCTTCGAACAAGTAACCTTGAATAGTCATCTTTCGTGAACCAAAGTATACAGAATATTTAATATGAAAACAGATTTTGATACAATGTGTTAAAAAATAACTTAACTCGATGTAGGCTATGAACAGAGAAACATGTTTGATCATTATTTAATTTAAAAGGTAAGTTGTCAAAATTGATCTTCAAATGTAATTTTAAGAAGAAATGATAATAAAGAAGGATACAGTATATTGCCATGCCATTCGCCGTTTTCTAATTTGTTTCCATTTCTAAAATAAAATTCAAGAAGAAAAGCTTTGATTTCTTTAGATAAGATTTTCGACAATATTGCGTTTCAAATTGACATTTAATTAAATCACCAGCAACAGCAACAATAATTTGTAGATAACTGGGACACTAAATATTCAGCATTCAGCACTAAACCAGATTATTGAATTACTGTACTGTTAGCGGTGGTTATGGTTTCTAGACGACAATTTGTGTATGCGTGTGCTGAATTTTGTATGGACACATTTGTATGTACAAATTATTTTCCAAGGTGCGTTCGTCCTACTGTATCGTGTTCACGTGGTCCTCGGCAATAGTATGAAATTAGAACATTGGTCATTTACATTCATATTACTAAGTTTAAAAAAAGTTATTCATTTTTAAAATATTCGAGTTTTTAATTCCCATAAAATCTACGTCACATCTACTCTATTCCAAATTCTTGCTACTTTCAAGCCTTCTATTATGACCTTTTAAAGTAAATGTAGATAGTAGCATTGGAATAATATGCACATTACCCGGCCAGTATAGAGATTCGCCCAAAATTGTTTTCGCTTGCAATTCAACTAAATATAACAATAATAACCTCACCTTTCACCTAACGCACTAAACTCACCCCGAATTTTCCAAAAATGACTTTTATGTGTTATTGTTATGTTTAGTTAAATGAGGTGTTTCACGATTTTTTTACCTCCCGCTACACTTGGTAATGGAGATATACGGATCATGCTAAAAATCGCATATTAAGATTTTGGTAAATGACCACGTTTTCAGGTCCCTAGAATCCAATTATAACATTTTCACGATATGTGTGTGTATGTATGTGTGTATGTATGCGTGTGTTTATGTATGTGGATCCTCTTTACGTTCTAACTCAAATACTATCGTTCAGAAAAATTTGAAACCTTGTCCTTTAGATTTTGGTATAAATCAGATAAAAATACCTTTAATGTTATTTTTATCGAGCTTTATGTTATTATACAAATTAAAGATTACTAAATTTTCTACAGGTTTGCATCAATACCTTTTATTTGAAATCGTCACAAAAGTCCACAAAAATCGTCATTAAAAGTTCAGAAATCGGCACTACAGTAATTCATTATAAGACGATTTCATGAAATGTAGTGTTGCCAATCTTATGATAATTGTTGTACATATAAAATAATTTGGGCAGACATACGTTGTACAATAGCAAATTTGTATGTAAAATGACAAAAAATATTAGCTAGAAGAACGAATTAAATAATTTCGTTGAAGAAATTTAAGATAACACGCATAATTTTTAGTATTCTTTACTATAACTTCAATGTTCGGAGGTTCGCAACACTGAACATAAGTTCGTTTGTTTGACTGACAGCAATTGACAGATTTGTCGTCATAACCTATAAAAATAAATATATCTTTCATTTTCACAATATTTCGATTTCAAATAAAATTTAATATGCACCTCGGCATTGAAGTTTCTTTTTATCACTCATATAGTTTATTTTCCTCGGCCATACGGCCTCGGCAACTAAATTCCACATTCGTGATAAAAAATAAAACTTCAGTGCCTTGATACATAAATAACTATTGTATATATTTTATGGATAAATTTATAAACTTATCTATAATTTTAATCCCAGAGCCTACGCTTTAAACTCAATTCCATGGTTACACAGTTCAGATCTCAAATGTATGTAACTGACACTACTGACAAGACATATCTCACTGTCAACAAACTAATAATTTCAAATTAATAATAGTAACGTTTTAAAAAGGAAATAGTAAATAGAACAATATAATTATATGAAAAGGAACTTAATATAGTTTCCAGCATAAGTAAATATATAGAAATATATGTAAGTATGTGAATAAATAAAAATTAAATATAAACGGGAGGTATTGTGTTGGCCACATCAGATTTTCTTCTTTGCTATCGAAAGAATAAAATATTACACGTATTTTTATTTTTCTTTTATGTTACTCTTTATTCATGAGAAATCTGTCCTTGAAAATACAATATTTAAATTGCCGCCGTTGACGTCAAAAAACTACTTACCAATGAGGGAGTGGCTTACATTTGCCGCCGACAGAATTTAAACGAGTGACAGTTGTCAATTATATGTATACTAGCTACTAGTTCTATCCATATTATTGACCGAATGACATAAAGCTTGTTTACATTTGAGTTGCATACAATAATTTTTATACGACCTTCAATTAAATTTGACAGATAACAGATCTGAAGTTTAATTCTGTAGTACTTAGTCAGTATTATCAACATGAATGTACAGAAAAAAAAAACTAAATTTAGGTAAGATAACTTAAATGCCACACGTATACTCATCTTGGTAGCTTTGTAATGGATAAAGTACTAAGTGTACACATCGCAATATTAAAAAATATATAAAAAAACAGTGTAGGACCTCATTGCTGAAACTTGAATAATTTATATTTGCTGTCTATTCTTTTTCGGGTTTTTAATAAATCTGCCTTCCGAATATACATACTTCTTCAAAAAACAGTATTTCATAGGAGTCTGGAAGAATTAAGATTGTCGTATCAATGATGATGATGTTTCTAAAACTGCCAAAGCATCGCCCAGAAATGCATTTATCCAAAATCATTCAAATCGTCTACTTATACATCTCCCATCTACTACATAATTATTATTTATTTGTTCCTACACAATTCCCGTATTTGTATTGATTTCCCACCAGTCTGTAATTCATGTGCATCATGATTGAATGACCGCCTCTCACGTGTATCTCATCTCATCCACACTGATCAAGCAAGGACAACGATGCAATGCAATTCATTCCTATTCAATTCAACTAGGAGAGTGTTGAGTTGAGTTCAGTTGAGTGTGAGTGCATATCACGCCGACGATTATCATACTGGTAGTGGTTCATAGCCCAGAGAAATACCACTGCAACTGCTTTGAATATATTATAAACCTCAAAGCAGGCGAAGCCAATACGAGGAGATAATCAGAGATGTGTAGTGAACTAATTTCAAACTGGATATCGAATCGGACATTGGTTATATGATTAGAATTGAGAATAGATTCCTATACCATAGTACCAATTAGAAAATTGGTCATTTATATGTATAAAACTAGACCTTACGAGGTGTGTTCAAAAACTATCGCGAATTTTGAATTTTCGCGGGTTACGTATATTCGAATTTCGATCTTTTTGTGGCTTTATGTTGGTACTCATGTCTCTCACTTATGTCGACAAGCTCGGCCATTTTGAATGTTCACTTACTTGTTGACAGCTGCTTTGCTTGCACGTGTTTTGGATCGTCTTCGATTTTTACCTAATGTGCTTATTCGTTAAAAACTGACTATGAATTTTTTGACCAAGACAATATCTTTCTTATCTAAAGGCGACGGAACGTAGAAAAAAATAATTCATTTAAAATTTGTCATTGTCATAAAATGTTTTTATCAAAGAAGTACGAGTAGAAATGAAATAACTTCTTTGATAAAACCATTTTATGACAATGACAAATTTTAAATGAATTATTTTTTTCTACGTTCCGTCGCCTTTAGATAAGAAAGATATTGTCTTGGTCAAAAAATTCATAGTCAGTTTTTAACGAATAAGCACATTAGGTAAAAATCGAAGACGATCCAAAACACGTGCAAGCAAAGCAGCTGTCAACAAGTAAGTGAACATTCAAAATGGCCGAGCTTGTCGACATAAGTGAGAGACATGAGTACCAACACAAAGCCACAAAAAGATCGAAATTCGAATATACGTAACCCGCGAAAATTCAAAATTCGCGATAGTTTTTGAACACACCTCGTATATAGGTTGTTAATTTAAAAATTTAAATGGGCCACCATTGCTCTCGAACTATAAAAAGACGGTTAAATAGGCAAACAATATCTATTTCACAAGGCAAGTTTAAAGAAAATTTTTTTTTCCACCAATGGTTCTCAAAATACGGAACCTACCTTTTTTATTTTAAATGAGAACATATATTTTTCATTTGCTCATTCGTTAAAAAAATATTTCTGAATTCAGTGATAAAATATTTTTATATCACTGCTATCTCGATAACTATAAAAAGGCGGTTAAATCAAACAATTTCTATTTCACAAGGCAAATTTAAAGAAAATAATTTTATTTTTTTCCACCAATGGTTCTTAAAATACGGGACCTACCATTTCTACCTCCCGCTACCCGTGGTAAGGGAGGTATAGGGATCGTGCTAAAAATCGCATATCGAGATTTTGTTAACTAATCACGTTTTAAGGTCGCTAGAATCCATTTTTAACATTTTCACGAAGATGTCTGTGTGTATGTATGTGTGGATCCTGTTTACGCTCTAACTCAAATACTATCATTCAGAAAGTTTTGAAACCATGTATTTCTACCTTATTCTAATATGAAAATGTCTGATTAGATTTTGGTGGCAATCGGATAACCGGAAATGGCAATTCACTTGAAGCTCAAGATAGTTTTTCTTCAAAAAATACCTTTAAATGTATTTTTTTCTCAATTTGTTAATATAAAAATTAAAGATTATTCCATTTTCTACAAATTTGCTTTAATACTTTTTCTATATGTTGTATGGATAAATTTATAAAGTAATATAAAAATTATATACATAGGTAAATGGCGGGAGGTACTGTGTTGGTCACATCAGATTTTTTTTATTTTAAATGAGAACATATTTTTTTTATTTGCTCATTCATTAAAAAAATTAATTCTGAATTCAGTGATAAAATATTTTTATACCCTTAAACAACAATTTTTTGAGAAAAATGCGTATAAAATTTTAAACTAATTTGATTAAAATATGACTATAATAAGAGTGCCGCGAACGGAAAAAATTAATACATATTATTTTTATTATATAGAATTAGAGTGCCCTGACAGAAAGAAATGAATATTTTGTTCTTTTAATTCATCATAAATGTCAATGCAAGAACAATATTCACGTATTTCTTTTATGGTATTCTATGTAAAAAATAACATGTACTAATTTTTTCCATTCGTGGCTCTCTTATTATACCCATATTTTAATAAAATTAATATAAAACTGTATATGCATTTTTCTCAAAAAAAATCGTTACATAAGGGTAAAAAATATTATATTGTTGAATTCAGAATTAAACTCTCTAACGAATGAGCAAATAAAAATATATGTTCTCATTTACAATAAAAAAGTTAAGTCCCATATTTTGAGAACCACTGGTCGCAAAACATAATTTTCCTTTTCTTTAAATTTGTCGTGAAATAGAAATTGTTTGCCCATTTAACCGTCTTTGAAGCTCATATAGTTTTCGAAATAGCAATGGCGGTCCATTTAAAATGAACACCAATATATGATAGAGACTATCAAATTTTTAAAAAAATATTCATTTTTAAAATATTCCAGTTTTTTAATAGCCTTTACATCTACTCTATCTCAAATTCTTACTACATTCAAGCTTTCTGCTATCGCATTTTGAAATACGGAATCGTTTTTCAAATAAATGAATGCAGATAACAACGAATCAATGAAAGTAAACCCGAATAACTCTTGTTTGAATTTATAATGGCACACTACTCACCAGACAAAAAATATGTGTGTTTGAAAGATATGGTGAATGAGATATGGAGAACATCGTAACAGTGGCAACCAAACTTGGACTGTAATTACTACAACTAAGGGCCACTTTTACATGTACGGTATAAACCAAGTATAACGTTATTCCTTAGATACTACAACAAATGGAGAACAATTAAAACATTCTAGGATTGTAGATCGCTTTTAATTTAGATGAGTTTTCATAAAAAAAATGGTGGAGGACCCCTTTATAAAGAAAGATGTATTATGGAATGACATTGGAATCATATTCCTGATTGTTTATTTAATAGCAATAATAAAATATAATAATCCTATTTCGGTAATCGACGATGTATTGAAGATTGGAAAATAGGGACAAATGGCTATTTTCTTTATTATTAATTTCCTACCCATAGTTTAAATTATAAAATTGGGGGTGAATTTAAAGACCTTTTTTGTGTAAAAGGTCCTAAATTCTACTTCTGTCTTCGGCGGAACCGATATCATTGTTGATTTTTTAATAAAATCAGGGCATGTAACCGAAAAAAATAATGGTTAATGGTTAACATATACCATATCAAAGCACGTTATAATACTAACGGTTTCAAAAAATAGTAAATCGGTTTAAACCACTTAATTTATCGGTAAAAAAATATTAGATTCAAATTATTTTTAAAAACGAAAAAAAGTATAACAAATAAAAGAGTTCAATTCAATTTATGCATTTTTATCATTTATCTAAAAATATAGGACATAAGAAAAATATTTTCAAACAAAATTTATTCTATTAGTAAATAAAGTTTTTTTTTATTTAAATACAAAAAATGGTTATGGTAATGTCTTTGTTGTTGGCAGCTTTGAACGAAGATATCGCAGTTAAGTATAAAATTAAAAGTATTCTTGTGCAACTGATAAAAAAAGAATGAAAAGAATAAGGAATATTTTTTTTTTTTTGCAGAACTATATTTTGTAAAAATATAGGTATATTTTAATCTTTACTAAATTAGACAGTTCGAATTAATACATATACAGGGTGAGTCTGGGAAGACGCCTCCCCCGCCCCTTTAACTTTTTTATTATAAGTAATAAATAAATAAAAGTTTTATTATTTTAAATATACTATTTGATGGCAGATATAGATATTTTTTATAAAGTCATGTTTACAACATACAACTATCAACTTTAATTTAAAAAAAAAAAACAACCTATAATAATTTTACGAAAATATAAACCGCCATTTTTTTGTCTTTTCAACGATGTATTAGTTTTTATTAATGCATTTGAAAAACTTCGAAAAAATAAGATAATTGAACTATATGAGAAATAATTTTTATTCAAATATTTTAGGTGGCTATGTGAAAATAAATAAGTAAATAATAAGTAAGTAAATAATAATAAATAAGTAATACGCAAATTATACTTTGTTGATATTAATTTAACTGTTTAATATTGTTACATTTTGTTTATTTTCACATAGCCATCTATAATATTTTAATAAAAATTATTTCTCAGTTATTTTATTTTTCTCGATTTTTTTCAAATAAATAAAAACTAATACATCGTAGACTCAGACTG
The DNA here is from genome assembly GCA_951394225.1 of Harpalus rufipes. Classification (NCBI taxonomy): domain Eukaryota; kingdom Metazoa; phylum Arthropoda; class Insecta; order Coleoptera; family Carabidae; genus Harpalus; species Harpalus rufipes. The sequence continues at coordinate 40,530,812 of OX596274.1, read as the reverse complement.
TATGTTCACTTACCCTGGGTATACTAATCTGTTTTATTCGCATATTTGACTAATGCCGATACTATATTTGTACCTTTGAGGGGTTTAAAAAGAAATATATGCCCCTTTACACGTTCTGCTACTGCTGTTCTTTGCATTTTATCGTATTTATTTGTTTCCTATTTAAGCCATTCCAGAGAAATAAAAATAATGTAAAATGTTTTCTTTTCAGTTCGTATTCGGGTTCTTCAGTTTTCTGCTGCTGCTGTGCTGTGAGAATGCCACTGTGGGGTACCGCGCATCTCTAGTTCCCGTACATGCGGCCTTTGGGCTAGCTACCTTCATGCTAGCTATTGCCACCTGCCTCACAGGGTTCACTCAGAAAGCCATCTCTCAGCTTGGGTATGTATCAGCACTGGGTATAGGCTAGTAGCTGGAAGATTTATAACTTAAATGGGAAAAGTAAAGATGATGAATGCCATTATAAAAGATTTATAATAAATGTACAGTGAGTATTGATTAGAACAGTATAAACACAAGTAAAATAGATTGACCTTTATTAAAATAAAAATTATCAATAAACTGTTGAAATTTCTATTTTATTTTTAAGAGAAAATAAATTATAAAAAAAAAATAACCATAAAGCTGCGTGCACACTTGAAACTCAAGATGTAAATGCAGCTTTAGGAATAATATGCTTTTCTTATGGTTGCTAATTTGTAGCTCGATAAAATTGGGATAATTAACAACAAAATTAGCATTCATAACGACAGGAAAATATAATAAAAATATGCTGGATACATGCAATAAATATAAAAATTATAATAATTACTCTCAATTTGTATTCTCGTCTTCTTGCATAGGATTGATTGACACTTGCGAAATATTAATATTAATTAAAGTTTTGCAATTTTATTATTACTTGCCGAAACTTGAAACGTGAATCTAGCAATTGTCTAATGAGCGCAAGAGAAGTAGAGATTCACTTCTTCTTAATCTTTAACTCAGTTTCAATATTAAAATTTTAGCTGGTTGTTATTATGTATACCAGCGATATAAATTGTAAGTTCATGACAAAATATTTCTTCTAACGGAAAAAAATTAAGTGAACGACAAAATATTGAGCTGCAATAGAAAATCAGTCCGTCAAAGATATTCTAGTGGCGCGTTTGTTAAAACTTCTATCTACCCCAGAAAAATTGACTGTCGAGTCCAGCAGTAAAACTATAAATATATATTCTATTCCACCTTATCAATTCAGTATTGTAGAGAATACGGCATAGTTTAGATGTTTAGAATTCTCTGATTGGCTGAAATTGGAGCCAAGTTAATCCAATATAATTTCAGACGTGTCAATGTACATGACATGTGACATCTCGTGATATTTTTATGTGCAATGTTAAGTATCATATTTATCCAATGAGGAAAGCAAATAGATAATAAATTAGTAAAAAAAATTCAGAACTCATCATACAATTAATATTATACAATCTTTTAGTTTGCTTTGTATATTTATTAAATATTCAACGTTTCGGCAGCAAAAAACTGCTGCCTTCTTCAGGGAAAAATACATAAATAAATAATAACAAAAACCATAGCAACAAGTAACCAAGGTAACATATTACAACATATTTAATGTAGGAAGCCCATCTCGACTAATTTCTAAACCGTCAGAATGATAGAAATTGTTATTCTTGGTTTTGAAACCTGATGAGGTGTGAATCTTGCAAGAATTTTTGTTTCTTCGAATGTAATTCGAAAACATAAACTAAAAGGTTGTATAATTTTAAATAGGTAATACTAATAGATAATACTTTATATTTTATACTTAGTATAATATACAAAGTTTCGATGATATGTATTATGATACCTTTTTGATGTTTTACTAAAATGTCAGATGCCAGCAGTTGAATATAGCGATTTTAATTCCGGCTGTTTAAAACTGGCGCTGATGTATGCGCCATCTACTGAATTGGTTAGCTGGAACAGAGTATAATTATGACAATGCGGCACATCGCCCACTGCTTGCTTTATAACATTGAATGCTAACGTGTCATTATTTGTACCGCTCTGTTGATATGAAGACATGCATTAAATGAATTCCTTACCTTTAACATAAATGCTATTTTTGTTTGAAAGAATTTTTGGAACTGCAGTTTTCATTCCTATAAGAAAATGTCAAACAAAAATAGCATTTATGTTAAATAAAGAGTAAGATTATTTTACCATACGGAATCCATTTAATGCATCTCTTCATCTCAAAAGAGCGATGTAAGCAGTGACTGATGTACTTCAAAGTCACAATTACGATATTTATAGTTTTGTTGCTAGACCCAACAGTCAATTTTTCGGACTATATGTAACTCTTCAAAACGGATTATCGAAGCGTTTATTGAGATCTTTTTATTGTTAGTAAAGTAAGTTGTATCCCAGGTATAAAGCTGGTAGCATTAGTAAAGTTTACATATCTAATTTATTTGGTGGATTTATTTGCCGCATCTCTGACAAAAATGCAATACTATTCTTACAAATTTTGATTTATTACTCCAGATTATATTGAAACAAAGTATGTATTCGCCTTTTCTTATTAGCAATTATAGGATGATCAGCAATAGTTATTATGCGGTTTGCAATAAATATAATTTGTGGCATTTATCATTCTTCCTTTTATTTGCATGAGTTTGTTTTGATATTTAATGCCAAGGTTGAAAGTGGAATGTTGGGATTGACTTGTTACTGTTAGGAATGTGCACATATTTCATAATACTTTACGTACGATTATTACCTATAGATGCACTTTTTTCATTCATGGAAAATATTATTGTTTTTGTAATTATTTTCTATTTTTGTTCCCATTACCTATAGAATGGCCGCGTTCAGCACCACTCATCGCTGAGCACCAAATTTTGCCGAACACAATGAATGGACGAATGCGATTGGTCCAGCAATTGCATTCGGGTAACATCGGCGCTCAGCGGTGCTCATCGCTGCCGGGGTGCCGAACGCGCCCATTGTTTCATTGTTTTCTACTTTGCTATTTTTTTTTTATTTGTCTAATATTTCATTTTATTTTACAATGCAGAATATATGCTTTAAAATAATTTTCATTGTAGGTTGTTAAAACGCATAATATAGGCAGGCAGCATGCTAGTTATTGTATTCTGTAGGTATTCGTACAATGACAATATTAAAATTAGGCGAATTTTCCGTGGGATCAGAGTTTGTTCTTGTATATAAGGTGTTTACTGTTATTATTGTTTCTAGCGATAAATATAAAGACCGAACAGAAGAATCCTGGGTGTTGAATGCCATAGCAATGACACTAGCAGGGCTGCTGATCATCGTAGTCTACATAATAAAGCGCGATTTCTTCAAGTTCCACTGGCACTGCGTCAGAAGCCAACCGTGCTGAACGAACATCAAATCGAATCCAATCATTCATAGTTGTCAAAGTTTGCAGATTATGTGGACGTGTAATCGTAATAAATGTGTAACTGAATCTGTAGGTCTGCTATTGTTGTATCTGAATGCTTCTCGCTTTCGCTTTCAGTTTATTTTGGAGATGTAAATATTGAACAAAACCTAACTTAGCACTAGCTTTGTTCTTTCACGGTGTGTGTTTCTCTAACTGATTTTGATTTTGTTTTTGCACGGCCTTCCAGCGACGAATACGCCAAAGGCAATCTCGAGGGATTGGTGTTGAATGTTTTGGCGATGGTGCTAGTCGCATTGGGGATTCTAATCTCGTACACTGTACGAAGCACCTCGGTCAAATCTGACGACTCAACGATTTTCCAAGCGAAAATGTCGCAGGTCATATCGACTGGCAGCAGGGCGTCCGCTGGACCTTACTAGAACTACTAACCACCAGCTCTAACAATCAAATCAAATCATTTACCTCCGGAAATTACAATTCTCCATTCTGCAGGCTTTGTAAACTTTGGATTTCATACTTGATGTACAAAATAGCGGTGGATGAGTCTTTCACTAACGAAACGCATGAAATAACCTTTGATTACTATTATGATTATCACATAAATCAGTTAAGTCACTACATCTGTATATAATCATAAAAAAATATCATCGATTAATTTATAGGTTAGAACCGGAACTGGGAAATAAGTTGTACAATAATACAAATAAATAGTGATTCAGCAAAGCTTAACACGCAGACGTGGTTCACTATTTATTTGCGTTACTGTACAAACATTTATTTACTCAAAACAAGTTTAAGTTGTGTCATGCTATTTGGTTAAAATGCAGTATACGGTACGCGCTCAGTGTTTAGTAAATAAATACCCTAGATACTTTGAATGAGATATTATGTCACCTGATTTTTCAAACATTCAATGCTTTACATTTATTTCAAAACCGCAGTTATTTTGTCGTTTTATTAAACAAGAACTATATTTTCCTATAATTGAGCGGGAAATAAGAGATGTTTTCAAGCACAAAATGAGTGCGGAAAATAGCCGATTTCCGCACTAGTGCGTGATATAATTATTGGCATTGAAACAATAGATACAGAATTGACCTCACATGCAAGAGAGAGAACATCTCGATACAAACAAACCCCCTCCCGTTATGTTTTCCATCTGTCATTCAGCTTTCTGTTTTGAATTATTTTATTGCATTAAAAATGATACTAAACCAGAAGATGTGCCTGAGGTAATCATTATAATTATCACATGATATATACGATGTTTTATCTTTGAATTTGTACTGTGAATGGTTAATGAGAGTTCTCTAGAAGCGCTATGTGCAAATTACATTGTTGGGTATATGGACTTTTACATTTTTATTGCACCGTGACGTTATTTTTTAAAGCGCCTCAAAATACCATGTTTATGCATCCCAAGTAGCAGATATGTTAAAAATTTAGAATAAATTTTGTGAATGACAGCGATAGCGGAAAAAATCTTGTGTGCAACATGTGCGGAAAACGTGACTGAAAGAAACTTCATACAAATCCATGGATTCGTTTCAAAATCAGTAACTTCCCGCACTTTTTAGAAAAATATCTAATACAATTATGAAAGATTTAATGTAACGGTTCCAGTTTTCTGAATTTCAATTCTGTTGACTTTAGAGTAATCGCGAGTTGTAAATTCCACCTAAAATTAATTTTAAAAAATTGGCAAGCAATATCTAAAAAACTAATGCCCAGTTTCACCGGTGACACATAAATTTTAAGTAAAGCTTAAATAAAAAAAATAGAAATCGAAATTTTAATAGCAATATTCAATTACTCATTTGACGTTTCTTTTTGATACGATATTGTCAATTTAAGGAACACTTAAAATTTAAGTGTCAGCGGTGCAACCGGGCATTATAATCTTTTTTTTTATTTTGTCGCGGAATTACTAGCGCAATCAAGTGTTAAAATGTTGAACTATGTACCCCATTCCAAATTCTTGATACTGGAAATGAGCGTGTGTGCGTACCGTATACTGCATTTCTACCGTTAATTTTATTTTTATAAAAATTAATCAATCGTTTCGTATAAATTTGTAAAAAAAATGTGTCATTTTAAATGGGTTATGTTCCATTAAACATTTTGTTTTAACCTATCTTTCACAGATGGCACTTTTAAGTTATACAGCGTGACTAACTGGTGACATCTATTTATGTATTAATCGTAGTTTTTCAAATTCATTATCTCTTCAAAACAAAGATAACAGAACACAAAATGAAATCTTTGCTTTGAACGAGTGTATCACGTACTCGACTATGAAATTTTTTATACATTTTAGTCGTTAGTTAATCGAATTCAACTTGTAGTTCTATGCAGCTCCATTATTTTACATTTTAAGTCTGTTTGTATGATTGTTGCATGAAGCATGTATGTGTGCGAATGAGCGTTTTACATTTCCATATATTGTATGTATGTTGCAAGAGAGAATATTAAATTATTTATAGAAATCATTTGTGATTAAGATGCATTTCGTTGTTTATTTTATTAGTTCTATATCGATGTGTGAGTGAAACGTACTACATGTTTTTAGTTTTTTAGATTATATAGGAAATGAACGTATATATATAAAGTTATCATGAAATCATAATATGTTTACATGTGCTGTTAATAGTAAGTTTTCATGTATCATGTGTAACTTTAGGCATGTGCCAATATCTGTATGATGTATTCAGTATATTTATTAATGGGGTATACTACCGTAATTTTTTTTCTGATATTGTATAAAAATCTAGCAATATTGCTGAAAACGCAATAATAAGCGAGATATGAATTTTCGAATGTCTCAAATTATATGTGACATTACAAGCCCGAGTTGAATATGCTTCTCAGACCTGGGGTATTTATTTTTATTAAAACGTCTTTCTCATATCAAATTAATTAATAAAAATATTTAAAATAAATATTATTTCGAACTCTTTCATGAAACATTTTGAGAATTTTGATGGGTTGGCGCTAGTGTAGCTAGTGTGCTTCATTTGAATTCAAATAAAAACAACGAATAGCAGGTCTAATTCGCCTGAATTCATCTGAAATTTTACGATAATAATCACTTCGGGCCAATGACGTTGCGTATACAATTATCAAGCATTTTTATTAAAGCAAAGTAATATTTATATCTTTTTACTAAAATTCTTAATTGGATAGTATATTTCTTTATAATTCAAGTTTAATATTTCATTGCAATGGTAGAATACCCTATTTACAATATGAACTTATTGTAATATTGATAGATAAAATGGCTCATATATCAACTTTATTTTAAATTTAATTTTCATTAACTCAATAAATATTGCCAATATTAAAAAAAAAAATCGTTTGAATTATTGTTATTGACATTTAAAATGTATATATATCACGCAATAATTTTATTCTTAGAACTTCATATTAATTTTGTAGACATACTCTGTTTGGTACATTATTAAAAATAAATTTCGAATAAAGTTATAATATGAGCCGAATTTCGAACCAACATTTATATAAAAAGGTATTATTTTTGTAAAGTTTATTTTTTTGTGTACTGGCAAATATAATATAGTTTATAAATAAATACCTATACCTATATTACCTATGGACCAATTTCATTTTAAATGTTCATGTATACTCATTTTATATGCAGAAATTATGTTATATAGTAACATAGCGAATAAATATTGTTTTCAATATGTAAATTTTATTGTTATTATAAAACGAAATAATCATATGGTTAATGTAGTGTAGATAATATTTATGAAATATAATGTTTTAATAACATTTACCTCAACATTTTATTAATTTCTTTTCAATTTTTAAAAAGTAAGGTATTACACTGTTATTAAATTATATAAAAAAAGAATTTCAATAAAGATTATTATACTATATTATATACAATAGTAGTTTTCTTATCAAAATGGTATGTAGTTCAATTAAAATTATTATATTATCTCCTGTAATAAATTGTAATATAACACAATAGTTTTATTTATATTAACTATAAAAGGCCCGATATACAGAGTGTTCCAACATTAAACAAGCAAACTTAAAACTTACATAAAAAACTCAAAAATAAGTGGACAAGTTCATGTAAACAAATAAACAAAATCTCGCAAATGCTTTGTTTCAAAGATACGGATGTCACTCTTTAATTATTGAAAATAAGACACATGGTTCAATTTTTTTAGAATTTAATTTTAAATATGTTCAAAGTAGTTCCCTTCTATAATAATAGACTTCATCATTCTTTCCTTCCACTTCTTAAAACCTCCCAACCAATCTTCTTTTTGGAATACTGAATATTACTGTTGACGAAAATCTTCTATACTTTGGTTCACGAAAGATGACTATTCATGGTCACTTGTTCGAAGAAAGAATATACAGCTTAGCAACATTTCATGTTTCATGACGGATGTCTATATAGTTTATGTTGTGTGACAGATATTCGTAAATGGTGACATTACTTTCTAACACATTACAAATAATAATAACGTATGTCGTAGAATTACAGATATCTAATTATCTACTGCATTGCCCTCTGTCCTAATAGTTACCCAGTGACATTGACATTTAAATCAAATTATTATTCCATGGTTTTTGTCAAATCTTATGTTTTTGGATTTTGCAAATACATAGATGAAGAGCATAAATCTTTGAGAAAGGCATTATTTAAAAAGAAACATAATTTTCAAATAAATTACAATTATTTTTTTCAGTTAAAATGTATCCATAAATATTTCATGTTGCACGTCTATGTATACGAAATGCAGTTAAGTTATCTGCTAGTAATATTATACCATACGGTTAATAAATGACCTTGAATTGTCATCTTTCGTGAACCAAACTATACCCCGTAAATTGTAAATAAGTTTAAAAATAGCCAAAAATCGCGCATTGTCAAACAGGTGAGTATTTAGCTAAAAACTGAAAAAAATCCTCTCGAATTAATTCCATATTTTCACTCACAACGATACTTAACTAAATTTCAACTAACTTAACTTTTGTAACTTAATTTTAAATGACAGATAAATAACTGTTTAAAATGATGTGCAAATTTTGTTTTCCACAGCTTATCATATTCTAATTGTCAACAATTCTAGCGTAACTCTCTAAACATAACATTTTAAAATGACGTCTAAAATAACGTCTTAAAATGACGGCGAAATAACGTTTTAAAATGACGTCGAAACAATATCGTAAAACGCCGCCGCACAGCCCCAGTGGCGAGATTTGAGGGTGGCAAGGGTGAGCAGTTGCCCCCCCTCCGTCCAAAGTTTGGACAACAAGAGGTAGATTATTTAGGAGGATTATATTATTTTAAAATTGTAATATTTTCACAGTAGATACTATGTATTTATAAAGAAAAAAATAATAATTGACAATTTAATCAATATTTTTAGAAATTAGAAGAATAATTCTATACTTGACATTGAAAACCAAAATATTGTACTTAGAACAACTTTACAGTTCTCTAATTAAAAATATTTCCATATTTTTAGAATTTGAAAATTTACATCTTAAGATTTAAGAATAATTAACATTGATAAAAAATTCATTTAAAAATATGTAGGTACCTCATTAAAACAAGAATAGGTAGGAGGGGGTCCTACCCCTTAAAAATATTATTTTGCTCCCCCCCCCCCCCGAAATTTATGAAATCCCGCCACTGGCTCCACACTGCGACGTCACCAAGACTCCTAGATGACAAATTAGGACGTCATAGTGACGTCGATTTTGAGTCATTGTGTTACTTGGGTTGCATGAGAAGGATTTATAACTGGCGCGGTGCAAATAGATTTTTCCGACGACCACTACGAAAAGTACATAAATTCACACGCTAAACTATTACTGAAAGTTGGTCATTGCACATCAGTAGCAATGCTGTGTGATATGAAAGCACGTTAGCCAATCAGATGCGTCCGCAACTGTGTGATATGATTTTATCACACGCTGCGATAACTTAGCAAACTAACCTAAAAATTTGTATTTAAAAGTTTGACAGTTGCAGATAATTTGCTGAACTTACACGGATTAAGAAGGGTGGACCCTGATTTATCAGATTTTAACATAATTTTTGGTGAATTCTGATAGCAATGATGTTAACATAATCTGTTTTAATATTTTTATGTAAATTTTATATCAATTCAACAAATTGTGGTCGTCGGAAAAGTATCGTGTACAACACGTGCTGAAAGTGTATTTCACACTCGTGTGATTAAACCACTCGCCTTCGGCTCGTGGCTCAAACTTCACACTCGTATGAAATATCCAACTTTCAGCACTAGTTATACAATATACTATTTCCGACGACCACTACGAAAAGTACATAAATTCACACGCTAAACTATTACTGAAAGTTGGTCATTGCACATCACTAGCAATGCCGTGTGATATGAAAGCTCGTTAGCCAATCAGATGCGTCCGCAACTGTGTGATATGATTTTATCACACGCTACGATAACTGAGCGAAATAATCTAAAAATTTGTATTTAAAAGTTTGACAGTTGCAGATAACTATCTGTTTGTCTGTGTCTGTCTGTCTGCCTCTGTCTGTCTCTGTCTTTTTGTCTCTGTTTGTCTGTCTCTGTCTGTCTGTCTCTGTCTATCTATCTGTCTGTCTGTCTCTGTCTGTGTGTCTCTGTCTGTCTGTCTATCTCTGTCTGTGTCTGTCTGTCTGTGTGTGTGTCTGTCTGTCTGTTTGTGTCTGTCTATCTGTGTCTGTCTGTCTGTTTGTGTCTGTCTATCTGTGTCTGTCTGTCTGTGTCTGTCTGTCTGTCTGTCTGTATTACTGTTTTATTAGCCCCTTATTCTTGATTACTTTTTGAATTTAACATTTTTCTCTTAAGTCATTAGTTTACCCAAAAAAACGCTGGTTGTTTTAAAGAAAACATCCTGTATATATGTATATAAAGTCAATGTCAATTCAACAAATTGTGGTCGAAGGAAAAGTATCGTGTACAACACGTGCTGAAAGGGTATTTCACACTCGTGTGATTAAACCACTCGCCTCCGGCTCGTGGCTCAAACTTCACACTCGTATGACATATCCAACTTTCAGCACTAGTTATACAATATGGTATAGTTTATAACAATGAAATATGCATCAATTTTTAAATTTTATTTTATTATTATGGGGTCTCGACGCCGTGTGCCAGAGTGTCTGGTCGCGAATCTGATGTCCCGGGTTCGATCTCGACCGACGCCAAAAATTATTTCAAATTTTAAATGGCACAAAAGTGATCCCTGTTGTGTACTCTCTACGCTAGCAATGATAGCTCAGAGGTGACGCCTGGTAAAGGCCCGCGCGGTACAAATACATCATCATTACCGATATCTGTGTATAAAGCAGATTGGCACACCCAGCGATGGGTAGTATGAATATGCCGTAATGATAAATATATTGTACAAAATTATCAAAATATTTGCTCAAAATTATATCCTCGGACCTTCAGAGATATGTTTTATTTTTGTATAAGGAGTAACAAATAGTTTGCGCAGAACCATAGACAAATGTTTGTGGCAGAACCATTTAGTGATATTTGAACGCTCGGAAGAAAAATAATTCAGTACTTTGTATAGTAGCTAATTTTTGTCTACAAGAACTTGTTCATTTGTTTTTATGTATTTTATTTAAATTTTAAGTTTAATTGTATAACATACTGAAGGACTATAACAAAATATCAACTCATAAAGTTTTCTCAACAGTAGTAACAGTAAAATATGGAATTATTCTTTATTTATATTTTATTATATTTATTTATATAAATTAAATAATCAACACAGTCAAGTATGTATAAAAATATTTCATATAATTTGCAAAAACTTGCACCTATTTTATGTACTATTTATACCCCCACCGCAATAAGAGCGGATCTTAATCAGTTATTGAACGTCAAAAATGTAGGTTGTAGTACGTATTCCCCTTTGCAATAAGATTTAAAAAAATGCACTGTAATATATGATGCTGAAGTGTATAGTTTTTAAAGATATATTATTATTTCGTAAAAATTCATTATTTATTCGATATATTATCTTGTTTTTATTATTATTTTATTTATTAATTATGATAAAAGATATTTATGCGCCAAGTAATTTCAGGCGTTTATCTATTCTTTGAGTGAATAAACATTCTTAAGTCACGTGGTTTATACAATATTTTGACAAAATAATAAAAACCATCATAAAATTTAATTTTGACAAAATAGAAAAAAACAGTAAGTTGTCGTTGATATACGTCCAGTCGTTTATTTATAAATTATAAACAAGCTTTATTTTCTGTGGTGAAAGTTATTTTCGTGCCTGATGTTATTTTAAGTACATTATTTGTTGCAGAGTGAGTTAAAATTCCGTGAGAGTAATTATTTTTTTTAATTCACTAATAAATAAACAGTTGCTTCTAGTTGTTGCTATGGAGATAATAATGACAGTTTAAAACGTCAAATTTGAATAAAAAAAATTAAATTAATATTAATATGTTATGTATGTATTTTTATTTGATTTGCAGTCCCTATCCGATAATATTGCTACGAGCCGCCACTGCAGTTGTAGCTAAAATATTCATTATGACTCATCATAAGATATGATTCAGAATTACAGGAAGTACAAGTAATGCTAAATAGGCATGTAAAACATTGGTAATAATAAAATTATATAGATAACAAGAAAATTGTAGTTTAATTGTTATAAAAAGGTATTTAAAATTTGTATTTTCCAAATGAATAACAAAATAATTCTAATTTGACCATAACTTATAAGAAAACAACTTTTTATGTAAATATTAAAAGTTTTTAATGTAATATTTTTTTTAATTTATGATTTAATATGCAAAAGTTATTTGTAATATAATAAAAAATTCTACAAGTAACGATAAATGAACTACAAAAGCATATTAATAAATCGTTGATATCATATATGGTAGTGTAAATGTTTGATTTAAAACTGATGTTTTTATGATTAGTATTTATCGAAAATGACCTTGTAAATCATATATCTTAAAAGTAGGAGTTAAGACCATAAAATGGCGCGCAATGGAGGAAAACCTTTAGCGCATGACTGAATAGAGTGCTTTGAACGACAACTGTTGGTCAAATTTTGTTCGAATTGATTATCAAAATTAACATGTTCCTTTATCTTATTTTATTGGAATATCTATAAACTATCGTAGATGAAAAAAATATTTAAATAACGAAAACAAACATTTGTTTACATTGTAAAAATAACTTTCTAAACCGAAAATGTGCCGAAGAGTCGAGCATTCGCGCATGGTCTTCGAATGAACGTTGACAGAAGAATGACAGATGTGACGTTTGAGTGTTTGTGGTGATTCAACCTAGAGGAATGTAAATTAACACCAAGTAATTAATAATTTAAGTTTTAAATACAGTTACAATGAAGTGTAAAATCGAATTAGAAGAGTGCCTTCGAGATTCACCGAAATTTAGGTATGTACACTTAAGAGAAATCATATTTGGCCTACATTAAACGTTTTTTATGTTTAGAAATTATTTAGAAGATGAAGAAAATAATATTGAACAGCTTGAACAAAAATTAGACAAAGTTTTGAAACAATGTGGACTGATGATCGATACAGGAAAGTCGTATGTGGCACAACAGAGGTATGGATAATGTAATTAGAGGCACAAAGACCCGGAGGAAAAAATATTGATATTACTTAAAAAAAATACATGCCGCTAGATATTAACATGGATAACTCAAAATATATTACTGTTAATCTGCAAATATTTCAAATATGAAACAGGTCTTTGTATTATTCTAAGAATTTTCAAGTAAAATTAATAAAGCTTTTATTGTTTATTTTAAAAGACAGTACATAAATTCATTATGAATGTATAGCAAATCCAATAAAACTGATAAATATAAAAATATAAATGAATTTTAAATAATATCTTGGTTAAAACCGTAAATTGTAGAAAATAGTTCTAATTTTTCTTTATAATATTTTAGATTTAAGTGTGCCTTGAAATAATATTAAAATATAACTCAGTTATACTTCATTTCACGTAAGAAAGTAGCGTTAGTTTAGATAGGGATATAAATTGTGCATTTTGATTGGTCAGAATGCAAACATAGTTCACAAAAACGAATAAAATATCACCTGTCAGTTGTCAGTTATCAAATAAAATGTACAGAATTAAGTGACGTATAACCACGTTTTGTTTAATTTTTAATATTCAGGCTTATACATTTGTATAGATAAAAATATTTATTATTGACAAAGTTTGGTTTCATGAATTTAAATTATTTATTTAATGCATGTAAAAACAGTCGGCTTTCAAGCGTAATCTATTTCCTTACGTTATATGAAGTATAGTTACTTTATAATGTTGTGCTAAAGATACTTCTAATTTTACCCGAAAACTTTTCTCTAATAATTCTACATCAATTAGTCATTTTGCATTTATTTTACGAAATTTGTTAATGGGGTACTATACCATAGTCTCCTAGTCAAATTTTAACTATTTTAGATAAGAATGCGAAAATATATGTAAATTAATTATTAGTGAAAGATTTTTGTTTAATAGTTATTTATGTATCAAGGCACTGAAGTTATATTTTTTTTCATGAATGTGGGATTTTGTTACCGAGGTCCTCAGGGCATACAAATCAGCTGATTCCAAGTCCCTCATGGTCGCACGAGTTACGTGTCTGCCCGTGATCGATCGTGATCGTCGAAAGTCCGGCACCAAGAATATTTCGTTTAAGAGATACCAAAAAAATTGTTAAGTTAAATTAGGTACTGGAGCTCATCTGATGATCGGTTTGAGCAGAAATGAATTCAACTTTAAATGTAGTATAGGGAATCTGTATTTTTATATTTTTTCCGGAATGTACATAAAAATAGCTTCACAACGATACTAAAATATAATTTTACTTCAACCATTTATTTTCAAAATATATATTAATAAAATTCCATACCAAATAAAACGGCAAGCTATGAAAACAATTATATTACTTTAAAACAAAAGAAAAGTATTTACCTACATTAGTTTTGTTATTTAATGTAACAGTGACAATAAATTATTTGTCATACTAATTATGGCTCAAGTGCGTTACACAAATGAAGAAATGGTTGACATAATTTTAATATTAGAAAAACTGAATTTTGTTGATTTTTTTCTTTTTTTTTTTCAAATAACTTCTAAACTATTAGTAATCGAAAAAAATGTTTCAAATAAAGAGGTTACATATTTTTATTGCCTAACTAGTTCCGTGTGAAATAAATGGAACCCATATCTGATTTTAGTCTCAAAAAATATCTATTTTTTTTTCAATAATGTAAGGGTTGTGTTTCATATTTGTTTAATTCCCAAAATTTAATTTTTCACATAATTTTTCCCGAACTTTGTAATTGTTTCACAAAAACATTATTATTATTATTAATTACTATTTGATAGATATAATTCATTTTATGACTTTCTTGCTCAATATTTTTATTTTAAACTCGTTGCAATTTACACTATAACATGTCAAGAGCGCCCTGATATATATATATATATATATATATATATATATATATATATATATATATTTATTTATTTGAATTTGATTGATTTTTGTGCAAAATTTTCTAACGAAATAAATTATTTAAATAAAAACAATATTTCTCAATATAATTCTTACCAATATTTCCAAAATAACACTAAATTTGCTATAAAATAAGGGAAAAAAATCGAAGTAAAATAAATACAAAACACAATAACATTTACAGCATTGAAAAGAGAAAAAAATAGATATTTTTTGAGACTAAAATCAGATATCGTTTCCATTTAAAAAAATATAACTTTGTGTTATATCTCGGAAATTTGCAGATACATATTAAAATTTACTTCGCACACCACTAGTTAGGGAATAAAAATATCTAACTTCTTTATTTGAAACATTTTTCTCGATTACTAATAGCTTAGAAGTTATTTGAAAAAGAAAAAAAATCAACAATTTCAGTTTTTCGCCATTATCTTTGGAAAAACAAAAGCACATCTAAGATGGGCCCCCATAGGTGCACAAAAAGTTTCATATAACCGACATTGTATCTCTTATAGTTCTCGAGATCCCAATGGTGGCAGCTCTAAATGGGTATAAATATACCGATTCCCTATGCTCGTAAAATTGTACTCGTTTCCGCTAAAACCTGAAGTGATACAAAATTCTTACTACGATCATTTTATGAGCCTCTTTGTTTAGTTTAATTTTTTTTTTTGTATATCTCAAAATAAGTGAAATATTCTTGTTGTCTTACTTTCGACGATCTCTCTGCTTATTTAATATAAGTAATAATTATTATTTTTCCTTTGCAGTCTATTTGCAAACAGTTTATGGGACTTAAGCATGCACTTCCGGGAAGATTCGGACGTAATGGCATCTTTGAACAAACTAATACATGCCTTACAAGAAATGAACAAATTCCATACCATATTATTAGACCAGGCGTCTAGAACAGTTTTAAAAAACTTGACTTCGTTTATTAAAAAGTAATTATATCTTTCACTCTTAAATACCAGTCAGTAATCTCAATTCTTATAGCGACATAAAGGATGTAAAAGATCACAAACATCACTTCGAGAAAATATCAGGGGAACTTGACACAGCCTTACAAAGGAATTCACAAGTAGCAAAAAGTAGACAACAAGAAGTAGAGGAAGTACAGAATCTTTTAGTAGCAACTAGGTCGTGTTTTGGACATACAGCGTTAGATTATGTCTATAGGATATCTATGCTTCAAACTAAGAAACGACATGAAATTATTGGCACGGTGAGTTATAAAAACACACTCTCAACATATCTGTAGGATATTAGATTTATTTAATTTTGTACATTTTGTCACGCTATTTCCAATCAAAATATATCCTTCTACTACAATTTGATGTGTGGCAATGAAATTTATCTTGTGGCTAATGACATGGAATATAAAGTTGCATGATTAGGAGAAAATTCTTAAAAAAGTAGATGAGATGATTCGGCCGATTTTTTCAGCAACATGGTAGTAACAAATTAGAACATTGATCAGTTATATTTATTATGTATATAAACTACACTTGAAAATTATATGATAAGGACTATCAAAGTTTAGAAAAATATTCCAGTTTTTAATGTTCTTAACTAACATCTAAGTTACTCAATTTGAAATGCTTATTACTATGAAGCCTTCTGCTATCGCCTTTTTAAAATATGGAATCCATTTTGCAAGTAAATGAATGAAAATAACGAAACAAAAAAATGTTCGTCTCGGGGCGCCCGACAAAAGTTATAACTTTGCATCCATTTCAGGCTCACACGTGACCCTTGTTCTGTTACCAATCCATAGGTCTGTTCATTTGTATAGTTCTAGCTGCACTAACTTGTAAAATATGTTCATTTGTGTGTTCTAAGTTGTCAGCATAGTGTCCGTTTGTGGTCGTGCATTTTGCATTAACTTGTCAGAACCTCTCGAGCTAGTACACTTAGTGTAGTTTATAACATCATAGTAATTTGACAAACAAGTTTATTATTATTTTGTACTAAACGAATAGTGAATTCTCAGTACATGTTGTACAAGTTAGTGAAATACAAACGAACAGACCTCATGTTTGGGGTGTGACTGTCACTTTGCATTGGCGGGAATTTGAATGTAATGTTCTGTGCATAGATTAAGGAAAATATATAATAGAAGATTGGGTATCTCCCTTATAAACCGTGATAACAAGTTTTAGTGCCGTCTATGAAAAGGTCAGAGAACTAAATTTGACAGCCGAGAAAGTCGCGGGAAATATGAATTCATTTTGAATTATTCGAAACTTTAAATTTTATTTCTTGATAATGTAATTAATAAAAAATCTATCGAAAATAGATAATTTATTAGACATCAATAAATGTGAAATATATGTTGAACTATAAAAAAAATACAGTACTTAATATGTTAATGTCTTTATTTTAAAATATATACATTACGTTATTTAAATCAAATAATAAATAACTACAAATCTCAAACTACACGGCGACAACTATTAAAATATAAGAACATACTACTCAAGAAATCAAGAATTTGAATTATTATTATTACAAGAGGTAATATTATTTCAAAAAAGGGATGTTACTTTAAATGTCTGCCAGAAATGCACTGCTTCATTGATCTCGTTACCGATGTTCGTCCACTTTTTAACAAATCTACCCTCTTCTATACTCATTTTTTCTTAAAACTGACCCATACTATTTCAACATTCTTTGATGAATATTATAAAGCTTCACGTCCTTTCGCCTAATAATGTAATATTTTGCTGCTCTTCTACGGTGTAAATATCTAAGAGCACCACCATGATGTAAATT
The DNA here is from genome assembly GCA_951394225.1 of Harpalus rufipes. Taxonomy (NCBI): domain Eukaryota; kingdom Metazoa; phylum Arthropoda; class Insecta; order Coleoptera; family Carabidae; genus Harpalus; species Harpalus rufipes. The sequence continues at coordinate 40,513,069 of OX596274.1, read as the reverse complement.
CTCCTGGTCCACTTCCATAAACCATTTCTTCTATTGGGTACTGTAAACTTCTGCAAGAATGGGTCTTCACTATGCAGGAGTTACAAATATTTCATGTGATTTTTTTCTGAAATATTATTAATTTGTTGTTATATTTTATATCACCCCCGTATAATAATGCTAGTATGAAAAGCGGGATTTTATACCTCGTTTCCTCAGCCATAACCTCAAAACCGGCGATTCCTTGTTTTTCAAACGAAAAACTGTGTTGTCGAGTGCTTTGCAGATAAATCTGGGCCCATAACCTGTCAAAGTGCGCCTTTGTGGAGGTCGAGGTTCGGCTAGTTAAATAAATAAAGTCGGAATTGCCACTTGCTAACACAATTACTTTATTTACATCAAATGACAGATACAACAATATATATTCAATTAAAAAACAAAACACATATTGTAACAATGAATTTAGGTGACAGTGACAGATGTCTAGCGTGAATAGGTGACAGTGACAGATGTCTGGCGTGAAGGGAGAACTGGTGGGATTGCATCTCTCAACACTCCTCCTCAATCCAGCAGTTCAGTAGGTTCAATGCTCTTGGAGTCCCAGCCTTGTCCTTAGGTCTTGGAAGGTTGCCTTGGGAAGTCCTTTGGTCAGTATGTCCGCGAGCTGGTCTTCGGTGCGGATGTACTTCACCTCTATTTGGCGTGACGTGTGAAGGTCAAATCATCTCGGTGCCTGCCGTTGCCAGCGCGACATACTCCGCCTCGGTGGAGGATAGGGCCACCGTGCTCTGTTTTTTGGTTGTCCAGCTAACCGTAGAACCAAGAACTTTAAAGAGGTAGCCAGAAACAGATTTGCGATCGTTGTTCCCCGCCCAATCCGAATCGGCATATCCGGTCAATGGAGCTGATTGCTGTTTTGGATAGTGGAGTCCGAGATCCTTAGTGCCCTGAATGTATCTGAGGATTCGTTTAAGCGCATTCAATTGGTCTTCAGTGGCGTTGCTCTGGAACCTGCTGCAGAAATTCACCGACGCGCTGAGGTCCGGTCTCGTCGTCAGCATCGCATACATCAGACAGCCCACCATCTGACGATATGGTTTTGACTCGATGATGGATTCACCTTCGACATCCTCTGGGGGTTTCACCTCCATTGGTGTGGACGTGGCTTTGCATTCGTCCATCCCGAAGCGTGCTAGAAGGTTTTGAAGGTAGTTTCTCTGGCTCAGAATCATCCCATGTTCTGACCGCTGTATTTTGATACCGAGGAAGACTCGAAGTTCTCCCATGTCCTTCATCCTAAACTTTTGTTGGAGAAGGGAACCGGTCTCGTCCAGTACTCGTCGACTTCTGCTCGCCATCAAAATATCGTCTACATAAACAAGTAAATAGATCATCTCTTGTCTAGCGACCGATATGTAGAGGCATTTGTCGTATTCAGATTGTTGAAATCCAAGAGACTGAATGTAGTTGTTGAGTTCCTCGTTCCATGCTCTCGGAGCTTGCTTCAGCCCATAGAGAGTTTTATTGAGTCGGCACACCATACCTGGCTTGGTGTTGAAGCCTTCAGGTGTCTGCATATATATTTCCTCCTGGAGTTTTCCGTGGAGAAACGCGTTCCTGACGTCCATTTGCCTGGTGTACAGGTCCTGGTGATTGATTACTGCCAGGAGCGTCCTCAACGTTGTCAGCCTGGCGACTGGAGCATATACTTCGTCGTAGTCGAGGCCTTTCCGCTGGGAGCAGCCTTTGATGACCAGTCGCGCTTTGTATTGCACGATCTCCCCATTTTCGTCTCGTTTGATCTTGAATACCCATCTGTTGTTGATCGCCTTCCTTCCTTTCGGCAAGGAAGTGAGTGACCAGGTCTCGTTCTCCTTGAGTGCTGCCAACTCCTCTTCAACGGCCTGGTACCAGTGCGTTGCGTCTTCTCGACCTTGGATATCTGCATACGAAGTAGGTAGATCTTCAACGAAGGTCTCAGCACTTAGTGCAGTAACCACATAGTCCTCCAAATACTTGGGTGCCGCTTTGATCCTGGCACTCCTCCTCAAGCTGGGAATTGGTGGAACTTCCTTCTTGGGAAATGTCGCGGAGTCGCTTTTGAAGTCGTTGTCCACTTTTTCCCGGTGGTCCTGGATCTCCGCACCCTGGTGTTCACCGCCTCCTCTTGTGTGTGTGCCTTCCGTGTCTCCGACATCGTTGTAAAACTCTTCCAGACAGCTTCCCTGGTGTCTTCTCGGCAGCCGCTCATCGAAGATGACATCGCGTCCATAGAGAATCTTCGAATCCTCTGGAGACCACAGCCTGTAGCCGTTGTTGCAATAGCCTGTCATGTAACATTCTTTCGATCGCGGGCCGAATTTACCCTTCAGGAGTGGTTTGGGCAGGTGCAAGTATGCTTTGCAGCCAAACACCCTCAACTTCTGCAAGTCGACCTTTTGTCCAAACCACAACTCGGCAGGAACTGCCTTTTCCAGAGCACTTGTAGGGCATCTGTTGATCAGGTACACCGCCGTCATCACTGCTTCTGTCCACAGAGACTTCGGGAGGGTTGAATCAAGGAGCATACACCTTGCCTTTTCCAGAATGGTTCGGTTCATTCTTTCCGCTACCCCGTTCTGTTGAGGTGTGTGACGAATGGTGAACTCGAACTGTATCCCGTGCTGATCGAAGTGCTCCTTCATATCTGTTGACAAATACTCGCGACCGTTGTCGCATCTGAACCGTGAAATCTTTGATCTAAAGTGAGTCGTGACCATCGCCTCATAGATTTTGAAGTTTTTGAAGACTTCCGACTTAGACTTCAGAGGGTACGCCACCGTGAAATGTGTATAGTCATCAATAAATGTGAGCACATAGCGCATGCCGGTATAGGACTGTGGATCTACAGGACCGAACAGGTCGCTATGCACAAGCTGCAAGGGTCTCGTGGCGCGCTCGCGAGGTTGTTGGTGTGGAATTTTTGTTTGCTTACCTTTTACGCAGGTTTGGCAGACTTGTTTTTCGTCTCCTACGCAGGTTGCGTTCACGCCCTTGACCAGTGCCTTCAGCTTGTGCAGTGAGCTTAAGCCTATGTGCCCCAAGCGTCTGTGCCACAGCTCGGTACCGGTTTCCATTTCACACAAGGTGGCTGTTTCCCCAATGACTTTGAGTGAGATCTCATATAATTTTTGCTTTCTCGTTGCAACTGCAATTGTCTTTCCATCCTTCCGAATAACTCCTCTGCTTTGCTCAAAAATAATTACATGGCCATTCCTCTCTAAAACTGAAACTGATAATAAGTTAAACTGCAGACCCGGGACTACGAGGACGTTCAGAATTGTGATTCTGATTTTCTTTCCATTCACGATAGATTGGGCGTGAATGTCGCCTCGTTTATTTGCGGTCAATGCTGAACCTGTCTTGGCACTTGTTATAACGATTCTGCGCTCAAGGGTTCTAATATTTGAGAGGAACGCCTCCGAGCTTACTAAATGTTCGGAAGCGCCCGAATCTAGGTACCAATGCATTGTACTTGTCTCTGTTTTCTCGGTACCAGCGACGAAACTGTAGACCACTTGCTCCTCCTCCTCATCTGCGCCCACTGCAACGTGAGATTCCTGGTGCTGCCCCTTTCGGTTGGTCGCAGGTTTCCTGCACTCCGCCCGGAAATGGCCATAACGGCCGCAGTTGTGACATTGGTAATTCCGTTTATCCAAGTTCTTTTTGACGTGGTTGGGTTTCGTTCTCGAGAGCCGCTTAGATGAAGAAGTCGAAAAGGCCGTCGATGGTTGGGGCTCTCCGTCATGTCGACCACCTAACCTCTTTGCCTGCTCGTCAAGTAGTCGATTCTTCACGAAACTCAATGTAAGATGATCTTCCGAAAGAGTCTCGATGACGGTCACGACGACGTCGTACTCCGCTGGCATCGTCAGGAGAAGATGACACACGATGTCGTTTTCTTCCATCGTTGCCCCGGTGGACTTGAGGTCCCGAATGAGCTTGTCAAACTTCAGAAAATGAGCCTCAAGAGTTTCTTCGCTTGGACTAAATTGCATTGTTAAAAGAGTTTTACGTATTAGCAGTTGGCTGGCAATGCCTTTACGAGCAAAAGTGTTTCGTAACGTTACCCAAATATCAAACGCGGTTTTTCCGTCTTTCACGTATTCCAGCTGATTATCAGCAATGCGCTGAATAATCGCCGACTTGCACTTTTTATCCCGTTTTCGAATTGATACCTGTTCTCGTTCCTTTTGGGCTGCTGTCACGTCCAAAGCATTGACTTTGTCCAAGAGTTCGGAAAGTGGATTTTCGACACATTCCAGAAGTTCCACCTCGTCCAGGTATGTTTCAATTCGAAACTTCCAATTATCGTAGTTTGTGCCATCGAAAAGCGGGATTTTATACCTCGTTTCCTCAGCCATAACCTCAAAACCGGCGATTCCTTGTTTTTCAAACGAAAAACTGTGTTGTCGAGTGCTTTGCAGATAAATCTGGGCCCATAACCTGTCAAAGTGCGCCTTTGTGGAGGTCGAGGTTCGGCTAGTTAAATAAATAAAGTCGGAATCACAAAACAATAAGGTAAACGAGAAGTGCAAGTCAATGTATCAAGTGGGCAGCACGGAACTATTGCCCCCTGGGTGTCATTGGGTACACTACTTTTGACATATGTCAAATACATGTCAAGTAAATGTCAAATATATGTCATATGAACCTGTCAACATTCATTTGTTTAATATACAGAGATTACTTAATTTTTATAATTTCGATATATTTAAATAAAAAAATATTTATTTTCATTATTTTTATTATATGTACAAATTACATTATTTAAATTCAATATTTTATAATAAAAGCATTTTCTTCTCATTCTTGATTACTTGGAATAGCCGGGTGAGTTCTTGTTCATATTGATTACCCATTATTTCAACATGGTCTCCTTATGAACGTTGTTCTGCGTGGATTTTTCAAATGATCTTATGCATTTTCGGGATGTAGGTTCTTCTATTTTCTACCTGCTCTGATCTTGTCTTCCCAGCAGTACTTTGGTCTTCCTCCGAGACGTTGACTTCTAAGACAGATGCAATACGGAATACGTACTGTACCACTCGAGTTCCTTTTCTCACATTTTTTCATTGATCATGTTGTTGCTTATAGTTAGCAAGAAGACGTCCCCTTGGAAGCGACACTCAGTAAATTTAGTGATTAACCATCATTTTATATCACACATGTTCACCATCAAAAGTTGATGTTGAAATTAGTTTCGAAATTCTCTGTTTTCCCATTATTTGGACGAAGACCATAGAGGCTAACACAATCACATCAGATCTATAGCTGTTGTTCCAATTTTCTTCACAAGAACAGTAGATAAATCCTTGAAATTTTGTATTCTTCCTGTTGTCAATGTCCGTGAAGAGATTCCTTGAAAGAATCCTTTAACGTAAGCTTGTGTCTTCCATAACGGCCGTAGGTCCAATTGGTAACAAATGGCCTTTTTGTTGTTTTTTTTTTAAATTAAAATCAATGAAACAAAACAAAATAGCAAAACCCAACTGCGACCATACATACACATACAAATACGCACAAAAACATACATCACAAAGATAAATGCATTTATAGATTCCTTAAAGACATTGCGCTCAATGTATTTGAAGGAAAAATCATACTCTAATAAATGAATATTATTTTGCAAAGTTCTTTAAATAACAAATAAAATATCGTCTAATACATAATGTAAATTGTACCTTTCTTACTGTTTAAAATTTCTGTATTTTAACTTAACTCAAGATCATGTTTAAATATTCAAAAATTATTACTGGGTGTTAAGTAATACAAAAATAAACGTTGGTGATCAATTACATAAGTCATTTTTATAGTACATTTTTGTAAAACACTTAAACCTAAATGTAAATTATTTGAAACTAAGATACTTTTTGCGAGAAACAGTTTTACCAAACTGTTTGGCATCCTCGAATGTAGATGTAGCTCTAGATAACTCAAATTTACAATATTTGGAGTATGGTTGTTTGTGCCCAAAAGCTTCTCAAGTTTAACTTTTATATACTTATTCATATAAAGTTTGTTGAGTATGCATATTAAGATGAACATCCTACAATACATTAATTAAATATAAAGGTTAACGAATTTATAGTAAGCTAACAAAATTAACGCAACCATGATTACTATTTAAAGGAAGATTATATACAAATTATCTTCGCAAATGAAGGAATATGACAAATTTTCATCTGAGTTAATATTACAATTTTTTTTCCATATATCGCGCCGTATATTTTAAAGGAAATCTATAGAAGTGTTTATCCTGTGAATCACTTACAACATTCATATATTTATTCTCGCAGTTGGGATGCCGACATTTAAACTTATAACGACGATTAAAGCTGAAAATGTTAATCAGATTAGAAAAAATAAACTAAAATAAAAATATTAAATTATTTACTTATCATAAGCCATAATATATATTTTTTAAACCAACGATTTATACTTGACAATGCAGCAATGACAATATCTTCGAACAATATTTTTTACTGTTGACAAAATTTCATAAATTTTTATTTTTTATTTCATAGATAACTTAATTCATTTCAAACTATAGCAGCGACAAGAACCGTTTAGTGACATCTCTGTTACATTGGGTACACTACTCTCACTGCCTACTGTTTGCTGCCAGTTTCCCAATACAAGTTACACCGGGGTGGTCGGAATTGCCACTTGCTAACACAATTACTTTATTTACATCAAATGACAGATACAACAATATATATTCAATTAAAAAACAAAACACATATTGTAACAATGAATTTAGGTGACAGTGACAGATGTCTAGCGTGAATAGGTGACAGTGACAGATGTCTGGCGTGAAGGGAGAACTGGTGGGATTGCATCTCTCAACAAAAACTAATATACTTACCGAAAAGATATTGAATGATAAAGTACTATATTGCAATAAAGATACAAATTCACAAATAACAATTTTAAATGTCAAAGAATTTCGAACGATGCAATAGAGAATTGTGGGAAATTTACAGCAGTTCTCAAACATATGTTACCTTTTTATAGTATTTTGACATTAAAGTTTGAGAATCCCTGTAAAATCTGTACTACTAAAGCCATCTATGAAAGGGTCAGGAAGTATTTCCAAACGCTACTAGATTGAAAACTTGTTATCACGTTTCTGAATGCAGTTTCACCCCCCTGGTTCTGTGGGTGTAACTATCAAACTGACGTTTAATATATAAGCTTGTTTAATTCTATTTTCTTGAAGTTTTGTTGTGTTTTTTTATTTTGCTGCATTTTTTGACTCGTTTCTAATGTTAAATTCCAATGTTAGGCACATTGATTGCTTGAATGAAACGTTTTCGTTCTAGCTTAACATAATCTATACGATCTAGGTTAAAAAAATCATTAGTTTATACAAACTCCCACTATACGGGGCATGATTTACTTAAAAAGTCAAATTCTAAATTATAATCTAGCAAAACACAAATACTAGAATACAACACGAATACAATAAATATTAAATAAGTTCAAATAAGCAGAACAAAACACAGAAAACAATCTGTGAGGAACAGATGGGTTTCAGAAGGGGAAGATCGACGACGGACGGAATATTTACGCTAAAGCAAATAATAGAAAAACAGATAATTTAACAAAGAAACACATATATGTTTCGTTGATTTTGAGAAAGTCTTCAATAATGTAAGCAGATATCTTCTATGGAAAATAATGGAAAAAGAGGCTATCCCAGACATCTTATCAATGCAATAAAAAGTTTATATATGAATACCCAAATAACCTCGCAAATAACTTTAGATTTAGGAAGGCAGCTATCAGAAGGGATAAAAACGAACAAAGGAGTTCGACAGGGTTGTTGTATTTCTCCAACCGTCTTCAATATATACATAGACGACATCATGCGTGAATGGAAATCAAAATACAACGAAGGAATTTATCTGGATAAGTACACCGTTTTTAACTCTCTTTTATATGCTGACGATTTAGCTATAATTGCTGAAACTGAAGATAAACTTCAAAAAGGCGTATACCAACTACAGAAAACCTGCGAGAAATATGACATGAAGATATCAATCGAAAAAACCAAAACAATGGCCTTCATAGGAACTAACCCAGTAAGAACTAAAATAGTAATAAATAATAAAACCTTAGAGGAGGTTAAACACTTCAAATACCTGGGATGCGATGTAACATACGATTATTGCAATGATGTCGAACAAAAGCTAAACAGATTCAACAGTATATGCGGAACTATAAACCGAAACCTAAAAAATAAAACAAGGAAGGATACACAGATAAATTTTTACAAAACAATTGCAGTACCAACACTCATATTCGGGAGCGAAACATGGACAATCACAAAATAACAAGAAAGTAGAATCCAGACACAGGAGATGAAATTTCTCAGAAGAGTAAAGGGATGCAGCAGAATAGATAGATTTAAAAATGAAGATGTTCGAAGTGAATTAAACATTATATAACATAAATGAAAAAATATAGACATGATTGGAAAGAACATATAAATAGAATGAGTGAAGAAAGACTCCCACTGAAAGCTATTAAATATAAATGCAGAGGAAGAAGAAACGTGGAACGTCCAAGAAAACGGTGGGTTCCGTAACAGGCATTTTGCCTAACACCTGAAGCGAAGAAGAAGATAAACAAAACATACTAAAAGAGACAAAAAATGCAACAGAACAACAAAATTTCAAATGAATAGGATGAAACAACTTAACTTTTTAAACAACAGTTTGTTAGTTTTATCGGCAGAAGACTAACATTCAAATTGCCGCCAATGCAACGTGACAGTCACACCACAAACATGGATTGGTCACAGAAAAAGGTTCACGTACGATCCCAGGGTTCATAATAATATTCTTACACTCACCTTGCAATTGGTGTATCCGTAGATTCACGGTCACTGTCTTCTATATTTTTGTTCTTAAAAATACTGTATTTGATAAAAAATACCATTTCAATATTAAGATACCAAAGAACTTATAAAGAAACAAAAATCAGACGTTTGTAAATTGACGTATACGTAAATTGAATCAAACGAAAGGTTATGTTTGTCGCACGATGTGCGTGCGCACTGGCTTTCTGAGCAGCGGCAACTTGGGCGCTGGAGTGGGAGAAAAATATTAAATTCCTCAGCTGTTCATCCTCCCATTAGATAAGAAGTTATCACTTCAGCCAAATAACTCTCGTTTAAATTATACTATAATATACAGCCTCGTCACGATTGATGGCGAGATGAATATATGCGCAGAAGACCAAATTGCGACCTTACCCCTACTCATGACCCCTACTCCAGATGGCTAAGCACAAAATTAGTTTCAAGTCAGTGGCGTATTAATCATTTTTTATATTTACACTCTTCTTAAGTTAAATACCTTGCACGATACTGAATTTTTTCCAACCAATCATTTTTATAACGCGTGACATGGGTATACGCAACAGCTCGCCATCACTCGTGACGAGCACTGCACGAAGTTTTTTATTTTATTAAATTGCTTCTTATTAGCCACGCATATTTCCAATTATTGACCACAGAAGTTAATATACATATTTATATATTTTTATTAGTGCTGAAAACGATCAAGTTTGTGTTCTTAATTATAGCGAACTCCAGAACAAAATCAGTTTAACATCTACGTTAACAAATAGCAATAAAGACTTTCTAGAACTATAGACCGCTTTCAAGTTAGATGAAGTTTCATATAAAAATTAGTAGAGGACCCTACTGCCTCTGTGATAAAATAATGTAGTTTTGAGACAAAATACCAACTAACAGTAGGGTATGAATGTATCTGGCACATAAATCCCTGTAGTAGCGAAAGGGTTAACCCCTCATTTTCTTGATGATTAAAATTAGCCTCCTTTCACAGTAGGCGATTTGTTAAGAGGATTATTAGAGTTAGATACAGAACCGTACTCGAATTTTACAACCCTTTTAACACACTATCGTATTAACGACTAATTAGAGAAAATGATTTCTAAATTTTTATTTATCCTACCCTGCCTGGTCTGTTGAAATATCATTAGTGAAGTCACTGCAGTCATGAAATAAACTATAAGGTCTTTATAAGTGGAATGTTATAAAGTATGTGTTAAGGGAGAGAAAGTTTCTGAGTACGAGAAATAGTAGTTGGTGTGAATATGGACAAGGCAAAAGAAACGTTTTTAGACAGGAATATGTGGCGAAGGAAGATATATTGTAGGAAATGGCGTGAATATATTTATGTATGTACTCGTATATTTATATTTGTAGAAATTTAGTAATAACTACAGTGTATAAGTACTATAAGTGCGACAAGTCATCATACATATCTTGTTCACTAAGTAGGCATCCGTCAGATGTCTTAGCGCGTAGGTGGGAAATGTTCTTGGCATATAACCATAACCGTCATTTGAATTTGTATTGAAATGTTGAATCATCCAATTTTGCTTATTTTACCCTTTTAAGAGTATTGATTAGACATTTTCAATATTGTAATTAAGTTTTCTTCATTGTTTCACATTGCTTTTGTTGTAATCAAAAATAGATTTTTTAAAATATAGAGTATATCAAATAGATATACAGGAGACAATAAAAGTCCGGCACCTAGAATATTTCTCCGAATATTAAAACCATATCACCATTTCTTCATCTGTGAAACGCATTTGGACCATAATTATTGTAATAACAAATTGTTACTCTTACATTAAATAATAAAGCTAATGTAATACTTTTCCTTTGTTTTATGGTTAAAATTGTTTTCATAGCTTGCTGTTTTATTGTATATGGAATTTTATTAATACATATTTTGAAAATAAATGGTCACCATTTTGAAATTGTTGAAGTAAAACTATGATATTTTGGTCTTGTTGTGAAGATAATTTTATGTACATTCTGAAGAAAAAAAACCGATTCCCTATGCTAGATTTAAAGTTGTACACATTTCCGCTAAAACCAGAAGTGATACAAAATTCTTACTACGATCTTCTATGAGCCCATTTGTCTAGTTAAAAATATTCAGTTACAATTATTATAATATAATCAATTTTTGTAGACATCATTTTTTGTTGTAATCCAAAATATTTCTTTAAATCAAGTAAGGGGATTTAATTTAACAGACGGACATTATATTCACTATACTCGCCGTCAAATAAGTATGTACTGATGGTCAACTTTTTCCTTTCTCGGCACCCTGTCCCTTGCCCTGCTTTGTTGCCGCTTCTTCATAAAAGTTTGGTTTTTCAACATAGTCCCTGAATTGGCAACAGTGTAGAAATCTCCAATCCATACTTTTTTGACGGTAACTATAAATGATAACTTATCATATTAGTTCCAGAATGCAATGTAGTAGAGCACATTTTGGTGGCGCTGCATATAAAAAAACAAACTACGACGTACTTATCGCCGACACTAATATGTCAAAAAATAGGGAGTTGTCACACCTATAGTATTTATTTATATACCATGGTATTAACTAAATGTAATGTTTCACTTGTTTTAGTTATTATCATATATGTACGCATGTAGTACTTACTACCACCAAGGTTCAGATCTCTGCGAGGACTTAGATTCGTTTTTAAAATCTTTAGCTTATGAAGTAGTAAACATGAGAGAAAACACTTCTAAATTAGAAAAAGAATTAGAAAACCGTCACAGTATTGTTAAAAATATGGAAGCTATTCCTACTATAAATCTGAAAGATTCACCTAAAATGGAAGGATATCTTTTTAAAAGAACTTCCAATGCATTTAAAACTTGGAATAGGAGATGGTTTTATTTATATGACAACCAATTAGTTTATAGGTAAGTTTTAAATATTTAACTGCGAGAATGTGTTGAATGATTTATTTTAGGAAACGAACAGGCGAAGACAATGTAAATGTGATGGAAAAAGATCTGAGACTGTGTTCTGTTAAACCTCTAGTTGAAGGGGAACGAAGATTTTGTTTCGAGGTTCTGTCTCCTTCAAAGTAAATATAATTTTTATTTATATAAGTATTGTTTTATATTTTTTTATTATTTGCAGGAGTCATATTCTGCAAGCAGATTCGCAAGAAATGTTCGAAGCATGGGTATCTGCTTTGCAAAGAGGTATAGGAGCAGCAATTCAACAAAGTTTATCAGAATCGGGCGAAAGGGAAGAAAGCAACTCGAATGAAAAAATTAATTCCGCCACAAATATATCTGAAAGTGCTAAGGAAGTTGCACGGAAACAGACCAAAGAGCGAAAAGCAAAGTGAGTTTAATAAAATAAATAGCGAAATATTTTTTTCCTTCTACTCAAATTGGATTATATTAGCATCTTGAAACCATTTTACAATTTTTGAAAAGAAAAGAGATATTAATATATTAAAAGATGAGAGAATACAATAGAAATCCCCTTTTTAGTGTTTTTAAAATGTTTTGTTCTTTTAGAATGTGGGAACAGTTACTAAGAATTCCAGGCAACAATTACTGTTGCGATTGTGGCAGTCCCAATCCGCATTGGGCTAGTATTAACTTAGGAATTACTTTATGTATTGGTAAGTACTCAATTATTATTAAGTGAGGTCAGAGTTACTCCATTATTAAACCATTTTGAAATTGTATTTGCTTTTTCCGAAAAATGCACAGGTCACTATATAAATACAAAAATTAAAATTTTGCTGAATTTTATATTGACAAATAAGTTTTAAATATGGAATTTTAGTTTGCGCTTCTTTAGGACACTTTTTCATGCTCTTTCGAATGAGGTCATACAAAAAAATTAATTGTTCTTTTTTTAAAAATTGTTTTAAAGTATTTACAGCTACGTTATTACATTTGTATATAATTTGTGCTAAGTATTTATAAAATATTGTGTAATCGAGCGACCATTAACAACTAAAAACCAAATATGACATTTGAGTAACTATGTTGCCGGGTGGTTGTACATAGTTGTCTTACTGCAGAAGACGGAACTACAGCTGCGCCATTTGACCTTCGGTGTTAAATCACTTTGCCAATACGATCTAAGTATAAAATATACAATTATCCGGTTGGATAACTGTCATTATTCAGCCCGATCAAATATTCGGCGAAGTTGGCCAGATAGACCGGATTTTGCATCCCTAATTTTGATGTTAAGGTTGTAATTTTTATATGGACGCTATAGTGGAAAGCTACATCATAGTTTATTTTCTTTAATATTTTTAACTTCGCACGGAAACACTTCAAATTTCGCTTTCAATATGTCATTACTTATTATGACGTAGTTATAAAAATATTAAATTTAATTGGATTGAATGGAATTTTAAAAATTAAACTAGGAAATTCGAGCAATGAAAATAAATAATTTATTGTGTTTCGTATTCCGAATAATTATAAATTAATTATATTTCTTCCAGAATGTTCGGGTGTGCACCGAAGTCTGGGTGTACATTACAGTAAAGTACGCTCTCTAACGTTAGATGACTGGGAACCTGAGATAGTTAAAGTTATGGCAGAACTAGGAAACACTATTGTTAATAAAGTATATGAAGCTAATGTGTCGGCTGATTTTTCTAGAGCTACACCAAAGTGCATTAGGTCAGCACAGAATAAAAATAATTCACTCATTTAATACAGAACATAGATTATATGTAATTGAATTTTATTTTTTCATGCAGTAACATTCGCGAACACTGGATAAAAACAAAATACGTAGAACGCCGTTTCGTCAAAGACTTATCCTCTTTAGCAAAAGTCTCCCCTAGTCAAAGAACATCTCGTTCTACCGACATAAACGTCCGGAAATGGAGTGTGCGCAAACTTCGTCGTAGACCACGCAGTTGTGACAACAACAAGAAGAGAAAATTAGAAAAACGCGCGCATTCTAGTTCTGGTAAAACTGCGGATCAAAGTTCAGAGTCTTCGGATGAATTTGTAGAAAAAGCAAATTTAGAAACGGACGAGAAAGAAAATCAAAAGAAGAGTGATTTACTTCTTTTTGGAAGTGATTTGGATAAACAGCCATTGAGTGGATCTATAGATCTCAGTAGTGATCAGGATTCGACTGGCGGGGAGGAGGACAATGATATTATTGGTGAGAAAACGTTAAATTTTTATTCAAAATAATACGAGTATCACACTAAAATTATGTAGAATAGGATATACGCTGCATATTTTTTAGAATTTTATTTTAAATATATTCAAAGTAGTTTCCTTCAACAATAACACACTTCACTATTCTTTTCTTCCACTTTTTAAAATATTTTATTAAAAAAAAAAAATAGAACAATCTTCACTATTGTATTCTGTTGTCCTAATTATATCTTCCTTTCAGCACACATTCTGAAACAAAAATGTCAATTATTAATTTGATTTTTAGATGAAGAGGATATTTCTAAATTGCATGCAGATTTGCTCCTATACAAAGCAGCTTTTGCACACAATATACCAGTTATGTGTGAAGCATTTGCTTTAGGAGCTGATAAACATTGGACAAATGTGGAAGACCACGGACGAAGTGCAATTCATCAAGCAATTCTAAGCGTAAGTTATGAAATCGTATAGCTCATATTAGGGAGTCTCACGACGAGCTTAACCGTCCGTTATTTTGAAAATTAATATTATTATGTTCAATCTTGCTTTTAATTTTTTTCTTAAGCGTGCATAATACCTATAGCACACTGGTCGAAGAGCATCAGATAGTATCGAAGAGCCCTTCGATGAAACAATAGTTCGCACACGTCATCGATGGATTTTTGTTTCATCGATGACAAATACACCGAATTTTTCTGTGACGAAAAAAAAGTTGGTAATAATACCAGTGAAGTGTTCCTATACCGTCAGTTTTTAAATTGATATTTCCCTAGTTTATTTTTGTTGTTTGTAGGTTGTGTTTTCGAAACTCTGTTTTGTGAATCAAGAAAATATTTTGTGATAAAATGAGTTCGAGTGAGGGCGAAAGAGCTGCACCAATTCTTGCTGGGTGTTACTTAATAAAATCAAAATACTGCTAAAAAACGCGAAAAATTAAATACTAAATATGAAAAGAAAATATACTAATGCTCAGTTTTATTAAAGGTGTATAAGTAAATTACTAGCAAAGTAAAATTTACTCTTCTAGTAAAATAGTTTATTCCAGAGATTTTCGTTTTATAAATCAAAAATAAAAATACTAGCTGAGTAAATTAAATTCATTACAAATTTCATCCAATGCTTTATTTTTACATTTGAGGCTTGCTACGTTTGTCTGTTTATTTTCTATTATTCTAATGTGTCGTTTATTTATCTCTAACATGTTTGCTTTGTATATTTCGGTGTAATTTTCCCCGTTCTCTCTTTTTCCATTTTAGTTGACACCTGTCACTTTATTTTCTATTTTGACGACTGGATACTTTTTACACTAACGTGAAATGAGACACAAAAAAATCGTGTGAAATGAGATTCGTTCCCGTTCGTTTTATCGATGAGTTCTTTGATGAAAATAGCGGCGCCGTTATTTTTCGTCGATGACGGATGCGTAGTATTGTTTCATCGAAGAGATCTTACGATGCTCTCTGATACTCTTCGACTAGTGTGCCATGGGCATAACACGATGAAGTTTTCCTTTTCAAGTGACTTGAAATGTTTTCTCTCTCGCACAATGACGTGAGTGAGAGAGAGACAGATGAATACACTTTTAACGAAAAACTGGAACATGCGCTACTTTTTCTTAAAAGTCCATAAAAGTTTTAGGTGTCGGATACCTGTCAAATGTGATTTGTGTTTATATTTTTGATGTGTACAAGTGTGGTGTCATTGATATTAAACTGAAAAATAGCAAAATGGAGTAGAGAAGTAATTGAAATCTTGATGGATATATACGAAAATAACAAATGATGAAAATCCAATGACTGTTCCTTGGTCTGTGATTCTCAATCTAAATCATCAAAGTGATCATGATTCAGAAAAAGTATGTTTTTTCGTTTCTTATTCGTTACCCCCATTTTCACATTTTGTGATTACTAGACAACCTTCACCTTTCCCTTCTGAATCATGCTTTTTGAGTGATTACACGGATTCATTTTAGAGCAAATTTAAAAATGGCTAGCAATAGATTTTCGAGTGTAGAAATTTATCAATGTGGGGTTTGTTGCATCAAAGGAAATATGATTTTCCCGTAAAAGCATGTAATGACCCATCATACATTTGAAAACAAAGAAAACATGTTACATAAAAGATTTGTTTTACGTAAACATATTTCATATTTCTTATCAAGAATTTTTTTTTTACTTCTATATGATCCATTTTTAATGCTATCTATAACACTTGATAGTAGATTATTTATAAAATAAAATAAGTTAGTTTGCATTGGTCTGTGTATGGCATTGGACGCTAGGTGGTGTTTATATTATTCAAGTTGTTTTCTTGATATAATTTCTAAAACATGATTCAAAAGGATCACGATTATACTAATCAGGATTCACAAAATCACAATCACAGCCCGAAGGAACATGGTTTTTATGTAGATATAAATTAACTCTTGGCACTTGGATATTTTAATTCGCGTACTACAATAGAATTCACAACATTTATTTATTTACTTACATGAAAATTACCTGCATACTTATTGAAACAATTTAAATTAAACATGTTAGCAAGTGACATTTCATCTATCTGAGTGCCTTCCACATTATTGGCGTCCGCTTAACTTTTTAATTATTTTCAAAATTTCTTTACAATCTAGAAATGTGACAGTCAAAATAGTTACTTACAGAGATTTGTAACTACTGGATCTGGATAGAGTATGTTTATCGTCGCATGTACTCATGATTTAAAATATACTAGTTATGCTACTTGTCATTGTTTTTGAGGTTCTGATTGATCCGTGTTTCCTTGACTATATCATTCATAAATTGTAAACCAATAAGAATGCGTGATTTTCTTAAGTTACCACGTATTACAGCGGTTATTATTAAGTAACCATGGTGAACGAATATACGAACCTTTGTATATTCGAATATACCTACCTTCGTATATTCACTTATAGGTGCGTTTGGTTATTTTGTTCTCTGTACTTAGAACGGGCAATGTCATTTTTAATTATATTTACGGACATGATCTTTTTCATTCGAACACAGTATCGAGTATATAAATGAATCTGTAGTTAGACTTTGACGAGGAAAATCGTGCTTTGTATGCTATAAGTAGACATCTAAAATCACACTGACAGCTCTAAGTGCACCGAAACAAAAAATTGAACGTACCTATTATTTGACAGCAAGGCATTATTGAAGTAAAAATTTGACAAATAAACAAATAATTATTTGTATCACAAGTCTAGACACTGCACTGTTGCAAGTTTATTTGAAATATAAACATATCTTTTGAAATACGAGGATTTCAATGTAATATTACATACTACTACAACTATATTTAAAAAGATAGGTTATGTACCATACAGTTTGACGTTTCTGTCAAAATAAAATAGACCACAGGTCACGTTAAATTTACTATTTACTTTTTAATTCATATTTTTATTCATAATATAGTCTACCTGTATACAACTCGACAATAGAAAATTCTCGACATACTCAACGAGTTGCCTATTGGAAATACCACTCGATCTTTGGTCTCGTGGTGTTTCCAGGCAACACGTTTCGTATAATCGAGAATTTTCAATCGCCTTGTTGTATAATATATGAATATCCACTAGATGTGCTTATACTAGAAATGAATAGGCCGAAGGCGCACGTCATCAACCTGAAAAAAAAACCTTATAAAATGAAATATAACTTGTAGAAATTATTGGGTGTTATTTATTTATTTTTTAAAAGAAGAGAAATATTAATATTAAGTAACGTACATATCAATGATATTTACAATTATTTCTAAGTCAATCCTTATTTCTTTTACGGTATATAAAATTATTTGAAATAATTGTAGTTGATTTTCGCATCATACGCTGGCACTACTGAAAATGACCATGTTATGTCAAATAATTTTATATTCCGTAAAAGTAATAAGGATTGACTTAGAAATAATTGCAAATTCATTAATATATACGTTTAAAGAAAAGAATACATTGTATCATGTGTCAAAATGACAACTTCAATTAGAAAACAGTCGAGTGATACTGGGTCGTTGTCACGTTGCTCCTCTAGCGGAAAAAGCAAGGAAACAGGTATCACTTTGGACATTCGTTTCAAGGAGAGTGGCACAGCCAATATATTTTAAGTCGTGCATGTATCCGGCCAGATCGACAGAGATTCCATTATTTGTCATTCGTTTGTCGAACAGCTATGATAAGCTTTAGGTTATTCTTGTTATCGTCATTGAAATTTAATTATTTTAATTAATTGTCAAATTTATATTCTTGTATGTATTCTAATTTAGCATCGTACTTGTATTTATTTCACGTTCCACGATTAAATATATTTAAACGCAATATGACAGATGTTCGTTTGATAGGGATGTAAATATCAAATTCACTTGTTAGTGGAATTATCTATATCCTCACTCACACTTCCTGTGTTTTCTCTTGATTCGGCCGGGTACACAAGAAATTCATGTATCGGTATACCCTTGCTCTATCCAGTAGTTAACAAATCCCTGGTTGTTTACGATATAAGTACGTAAAAGTCTTTAATCACGAACGGGTCAGATTAAAACACGAGCACCGTTGTTTATTTATTTCTTATTTTCTCGCAATAAAAAAAAAGTGCATACTTATAGATTTTTATTTATTGTTTTTTTAGGACCGCGAAAACCCAACATGACTTGAAAGTGTCTTTAATGGGCTTACAAGCTTCCAAGGCTCGCCCTGAAATTTGCTTGCTCACCCAGTAAAGTATCACTTTCAGGTCGTGTTACGTAAATTACTATTATATTAAAACTGGTAAGCAATTTTTGTGTTTGATGTAGGGTTCTGTGATGTCATGCGAATATTTAATCCTCAACGGTGCCAAAATCAACTCTCAGGACAAAGAGGGCAGAACACCATTACATTTAGCTACAGAACTAGGGCATACTGCACAAGTTTGTTTACTTTTGAAACATAGGGCAGACCAGCACTTAAAGGACAACACTGGTATAGAACCACTAGCGATTGCCATTAAGGAAGCCAACGCTGATATCGTTACCTTGTAAGTCATTTTATTCATATATTCAGTTTTTAAACACGACTTGCTATTCACCCTCTTACTTGAGTAACTAGGTTTTTAAATAAAAAGTGTACATAATTGTGTTTCTGCTACTTCATTTATTTTTAAAGATTGTGTTATTATTTGGTCTAGTTTAAAATAAATTAACAACAAAATCTTTAATTGGAAAATAAATTTGAATGAATGTAAACACAAATAGATGTAGTAAATTCTTAATTAAGTTGTTTATGAATCAAACCAGATACATTAAATATAACTCAATTTTTACCGTTTTCAAGCCAATATGACGCTAATAATAAAGAATGATGCAATAAAATGATGACGAATGTTTCCTAATAATTGTATATACAGTAGAAAACAACAATCTTGTTATGCAAAATATGTTTACTGCCAATAATTAAAAAAAAAAACTTGTTCAATTTTTACTGTTACACTCGTGTGTTAGTAGTTATTTAAAGTAATAATATGAACGATTAATAATCAAGACATTTTAACGTTTTAGTGGGATCCTCCACTATTTTTTAAATATTTTTTTTACTTTTATTTAAAATGATAACCAGTAATATTATAGGGTGATCGGTCAAAGTTCGGCACCAAGAATATTTCGTCTATTTTGAGAGATACAAAAAAATGTTAATAGAGAAAGTTAAACTAGGCAAGATAAGATGATCGTAGTAAGAATTTTGTATCACTTCTGGTTTTAACGGAAATGAATACAGCTTTGAATCTAGCACAGAGAATTGGTATTTTTTTTCAGAATGTACAGGTTTCTCATTTTCGATGTTTTTTAATAGTATCTCGGGTAATATTAACGACAGAGAAAAACCGTTTGCATATTCCAGGATTAACTTTGCGAGTAATAATCGCCATAGAAATTTTCGATCTTCTTTTGTTTTTAAGTTACAGGCAAAAACTCGTTTTTCGCTGATTTCGAAAGTATCTCATATCTTATTTATTATGATAGAGAAAAATTGTATAGACAAATTTTGTACCGCTTTGCGTTGAATAAAATGGCGTAATTAGATTTTTAGAAAACTTAATAATTCTCGAGATATAACACAAATTTATATTTTTTTAAATGGGTGAAAATAGTATCATCTTTTTGCTTATTTTATAAGTTTTTCAATGATATATAACAAGTCTACTTTCTTTTGTTTTAAACATAAATAAAACATTATTAAAGTTTTTGGGGTGAAAAAATTGAAAATTATTAAGAAACAAATGAAAAAATCTATAACAAAGCATCATTTGTTTATTTTAATTCTATATCTATTAATTATGTTCTTAAAATTATTCTTAATTAATATTTCTCGAGTTAGATAAATTATATTCTATCAACGTTATAGTTGGCTTTGGCACAAGTCGAAAACGTGGTTTAATATGCTTTCGGAGGTATATGAATTGAAGAAATGATAAAAACTGAAGAAAATAATATTAAAAATAAACCAAAGGTGATCTGTCCAAAACATTAATTATTCATTTTATATTTAGTTTTCTTACCTCTCTCCATAAAGCTGAAGTGCTCTAACAATTTTGTTATTTAATGTGATAATAATAATCAATTATTTCTTATAATAATTATGGCTCTAGTGCGTAAGAGTAACACAAATGAAAAAACGGTTGATATGGTTTTAACAACTATATATATATTGGTATCGTTGTGAAACTAATTTTATGTACATTCTGAAAAAAAATATATGTAGAAATACCGATTCCCTATGTTAGATTCAAAGTTGTATCCATTTCCGTTAAAATCGGAAGTGATATAAAATTCTTACTACGATCATCTTGTCTACTTTAACTTTGTTTATTAACATTTTTTTTGTATCTTTCAAAATAAACGAAATATTCTTGGTGTCGGACTGGCCAACTATCCCGTATATCTATCAATTACTACATGAATTTAACTTTTTAATCACGTTAATAAATTAAATCTTTAATTCTATAAAAAATCTCTTCTAGATTACGTTTGGGAAGACTGAACGAAGAAATGAAAGACTCCGAATTAGGAGTGACAGGAGATGACACTTTCAACGATGTTGTTAGAGACTTCTCCCAACTAGCTTGTTCCCATCCGGAACGTCTCCAAAGGGCAAAAGGAGAAAAAGGACCGGAACAAGAATAGTAGGTCTGTTCCATTTGTCGTCCAAGTTAGATCAGATCACTCGCCAAACTGATTTACTCGAATGTTACATCACTTATCTGAACTGAATCAGTGAAATCGATCAAAATATATTTAACAGATCTGAAGTGATTTATTCAAACTTTGATGGCAAATGGAATATATCTCATTTGTGTATTGTTAAAGCTTGCAATGTAATATCTAATGCCTAATGACAATTTTAATGCATTGTTGGTTGATATTATGAAGTGTACCTAGTATTTTTATAACTATTTTTTATCAGACGGCCTTGTTATGTATTAAGCATGTAACTGTTGTTTACCAGGTTTTATATATTGTTAGACATTCCAAATTTGGTTTATTGCTAAATTTATATACCATTTTATAATCATGTATATCAATTAATACATCAATAAATGTTTTAGACGAAACATATTTCTTTCATTAAGTCTATTGTAAATTAAAGTTATTATTTTTCTAGCCGACGCCATTTTCAATTTTTAAATATAGTTGTAGAAAACGAAATTTGAAATTCAGATTGAAATATGATTAGCATTATTAGTATACAAAATTTATACAATTTGACGAGAGTTAAGGTAGGGCCTTAGTAATCCACAGGAATTGGTTTAAATTTTATTGTTCGACGAATACAAATACAAGACGTTTCGAATGCAAATTACATTCATCATCTGTTTAGAATACTAGGTTAAAGACACAGTTACATATATTTTAAATTACATTTTGATATTTAAATAAAAAAGTTATAAAAATAATACAATAATAATTAATTACGACAAAGACAACATTTTAGACACCTTGAAACGTGATGTTGAAGCGATGGCTTCTAAAATGTTGTCTTGGTCGTAACTAATTATTATTGTATTATTTCTTAACTTTTTCAATTTAAATTTTAAAATGTAATGTATATGTAAACTGTGTCTGTAACCTAGTATTCTGAACTGATGATGAATGTAATTCACATTCGAAATATCTTTGTGGAAAAATAAAATTTAAACCAATTCCTAAGGATAAGGAAGGCCCTAATATAACACTCGTCAAATATATTTAGGATCCCTAGAATATTCCAGAAAAAAATATACAAAGTAAATTCAGTATGAATTTTTTTATTACGGTTCATTTCTTTAGGGTGACCATATAATTTATTTGCACCAAAAAAGAGGACATTTTCATAAAGTATTTTATTAATAATAATAAAAAAAAATCTGATGTGGCCAGCATATTATCTCCCACCATGCAATTTTTATTTATTTTAATAAATACGTACTTACATGTTTACTTTATTAGCAAATGTATTCAAATTTATTTTTTGATGACTTTTAAAGGTTTTTTTTTTCAAGAAAAACTATTTCGAGCTTCAAAGAAAGTGCCACTTCTGATTATCCGATTTACACCAAAATATAATGGACTCTTTCCATATTAGTATGAAGCAAGAATACATGATTTAAAAATTTTGTAAATTATAGTATTTGAAATAGAGCGTAAAAAGGATCCTCATACATACACACTCACAGCATCATCGTAAAAATGTTAAAATCGGATTTTAGAGACCTTAAAACATGTTTATTTACCAAAATCTCGCTATGAGATTTTTAACTCAATCCCTATATCTCACCAAGGGTAGCGGGAGATAAAAAATACCGGTAACAAAAATAAAAGTAGCACTAAATAAAACATTAATTTTCCAAATTGAAGACAGAAATATAAAATTCATGTTTACAATAAAAAAATATGTATATTTATTTCAATATAGGACAATTTTTTGATAATATGCTGTAAAGAAATTCAAAAATTTAATTATGGAATTACTTTAATAAACTAGGGCACTTTGTAAAAACCCGCGAGGACGTCTGGTCACCATACATTTCTTACCCTTCACTCCATGAAAGATTGCAAACCCTACATAAGTCAGTTTCAAATATCGTTCCATACAACTATAGGACGAAAGTAACTCCATGTGGTGCTCTCTCCAAGATAGCTATAAGAGCCCGTGAGGTAAGACCCTCTAGAATACATATATGTTGTCATTACCGAAATCTGTGAATATATTGCAGATTGGCACACCCAGAATTGGGTAATAAACCGTAATATACATATTTATTTATTAAAATATCTGATGTGGCTGGCTATCACGTTTTACAAAATTGGACAATACAGTTTCTTTTCAATTATATATACATATACCTATATTCTAAATGAATTCAATGTATTACAAAGTAAATATTTATCCTCTCATTACTTATATCTTTCCGCGACTTATGAACATATCATGTACATTGCATTTGACCATGTCGTATGTTAATTAGAATTATTTGAATATATTAGTTTCCATGGTTATGTGGTTATAGCATAGCTGGCTGATTCATGAAATTTTAATCTTTTTATAATTCTTGAACTCTATATCTGTTGAATATGAAGAAAAAAATGAAATCGAACAGTATAGAGAATAAAAAAATCTTTTATATTTATAATAACAAAATGTCAAAAAATAATATTTAACTACGTTTTTTTTCTAGAACAAACTGTTAAGAACTGCAAATGAGGGTACTTCCGGTTGACCAATTGTAACCAAAGTCTAATCAACTCTTCATTTGAATATAGCGAAGAAAATTACGAAAAAAATATAATTTTTAGAATTGTAGTGTTGGAGTTATCGACGGAAATATTTTCGTCACACACACACACACACACATCCGCACATACATACATACATCATCGTAAAAATAGTAAAATCGTATTCTAGGGATCCTAAAACGTGCTTATTCATTAAAAACTCACCATCGGTTTTTTTGACCAAAGACAACACCTTTCTTATCCAAGGTAACAAACTTGAATCTCGAAAATTATTTCCAAATAGCATAAAAGTGAATCCTGTAGTGCTCTCTCCACAACAGCTTTGAGAGTCCGTAAAGTGGCATCTCATACACGCCCTCAATGATATAGATGTCGTCATTACCAAAATCTGCAAATAGAAGCAAATTCGCCGACTAGGAATTGGTAACATATTTATTTAGGAAAAAAATATTGATTGATTTAAAAATAAATATATCATCACGGCATATTACCCATTGCTGGGTGTGCCAGTCTGCTTTGTACACAGATTGATTTAAAAACTATAATTCGTTCTTTCAATTTTAGTGAAAAGATGAAATTTGAAATTGATTGTCTTTGAGCAAACTAGACAAAAAGAAAACAAATGCGATGATTTTTGTGACTAATTAAAAAGATATTTTGAAATGTAAAAACAGTTTTACTTACTTTTACTTCTGAACAACTTTATACTATAGTTTTTGCCGTAAAATAAAAGAGGAGAGCAGGAAATATCATAAAAATGTATATCGTTCCCTAAGTGGCACTTAAGATTTCCCTCAATTTTGTAATTTAAACTATAGGTAAAAAGTAATAATAAAGAAGTAGCCATTTTGTCCCTATTTTTTCACACAGCTATATATGATTTATGCTGCTATATGGAAAACATTTCAAAGGGGAACTGAATAATAAAAATTTGTATACAATGAAAAAGGAAAAGGAAATAATCATATAGGGAAAAGGATTTTATTTGTTAAATATTAATAGAGTTTTTTATTGTTTGAACAATTTATTTTCTACACTAGATTTTCTTACAAACAATGAATATATACATAGTATTAAAAATAAATAATATACATTTTACTATTCAGACTACAATATCAATAAAAATATTTAAAGGACACAGATATTTTTATCATAAGTAAAATATTTTGTATTATAAAATTTTTGTACAATTTTATAAGATGTCAATTTACAATCTAAATTTCTGATCTTTGTATAATAAACATTATTATTGGGGCACTTTTTATCCAGAGAATTTAGAAGTATAAAAAATAGTGCCTATTACAAATTTTGAAAAAATTGGCAATAAGCACTATTTTTTATTATTTTTATTCAGTTGCAACATAGATTGGTTAGTATAAGCTCCTATAAACTACACAAACACCATCTACATTTAAGACTACCAAGTGCCCAATAACTCTAATTCGATTGACATCTTAATTTTAATCCAAAAGGGTTAAAATACTGAATAAAATACACTGACACATATATAAAATCAATAAATATGAGATTCATAAATTACCAAGCAAGTAAATATTCTTTCTATTGCATTACAACATGCAATAAGGTCGAAGATAGGGAATACTTCCTACAAGAACTTAGCGGGGGCCCCCGATTTAAAACTGCAGTTAATAGTCAAATTTGTGAAAATATGGACCATATTCTTTCCTCTTGAAGTTGGGTACTTCAAGAGACGAAGAAACTGAATTTCACATTTTACGTTACTTATGTAGAACGTGATAATAGCTACATGTACTGAATAATCATTAATTTTGTTAATCCTGTGTATGTGAATGTTTATTTCTTAACCTAATATTTGTAAATTAAACCAATAATCTTTAAAATTATTGTTAATTTTAACGAATCAAGTTGGCATTTGACAGTTGAAAAACCCTACTTCAAGAAGTAAGAATACAGTTTGTTGTGTTCTTGTAAAAGTTACTCCCGTCTCCGCTGCGTAAATTGATGTCTATTCTGACTAAGTCAAATGATAAATGAATGACAAAGGTTACTTAGTAGATGTAGTAGTCAAGATCTCCAAGACATAAGTACCTTTTGTGGAATACTGTAATATTCTATGCTAATATGGCGCGTTTATAAGTTAAAAGACATGACAACTAGTCAGGTTGATTGGGTCACTTTGAGAAGCGTCGGACAGTTAATTGTCCGACTGTTTGCCGGACAATTAACTTGTCCGACTTGTTGATTCCTCACCCGTAACACTTTGCTCGTCCTTCTTGTCGCCGGAAGCGTGCTCACCCTGTTTGGTCTGGGTTTCCGTTGGGGCGCACCGATAGACGTACGCAGAGACGCTGATGTCGTCGTCGTTTCTGGCGCAAGAAGTACCAGTCGGGCATTCGCAGCTACATAGAAAAGAAAAAAATTAAAATCTTAAATAATAAGTGAGTTTTCATTCATTTTTGTTTAATTTTTCCAACGCCTACTTATATGTAATATGGCATATTATCTACTGAAATATTAAATACGACTAATAATGAGGATGGATTAATAATTATTTTTCGTTGATCATTATTCATTAATGGGTTTCATCAATGTGTAGAATAGTTATTTGTAACAATTACGGAAAATTAGTGATGCCGAAACGAGCACATTTGCATAGTTTCAAAATAATGTTTTTCGCATATAATGCAAACAATATTTTTTCAACAATCGTCCTAAAATAGGAAATATTACAAAATGTTATGTTTTAATCATTTGACTATTTGCCGCACTTCCTTTGTGTTTGCGAATACTTATTTCCCATATGATTGTAGAAAAAACATATAAGTAGCGCTAAACATTAATGTCAAAACTTTAAGGGTCACACGTTTTGCTAATCTAAACAATTTTGTCATGAAATTAAATACATTTTCTCCAATTTAATAAGATACAATCAAGGGAAAAATATTATAATTAACACGTATGTTAAAATGTCACGATTATTATCGCTTTTATTTACACTTTCATTAGAAATATCTATTAACTGTTTTCACATTGTTTAGTAGTAGTACGTATGATTATACTAAAATCGTTCATTAATAAAAAAAAATCCATTAATATGGGGTAAAGGAACCAAAAGAAACTTTTGCAATTGCAAATGTTTAACAAACAATCAACGAAAACATTCAATCATTAGTGACTTAAAATAAATATATAACCAAAACAAGCAACAAAATTTACGTTGGTATTATTATAGTTATAGTTCAAAAAGGTTGAAGATATAGGCGTTGGAAAAAAATGTAGGTAGGCATACTACTTGAGAGTAAAGACATTATATACTAGGCTTTACCACTTGGTCACTTGTGCATAATTTAAAGCTTCATACATTAGTTACAAGGGATGTACTATTTTAATCTCAGTTTTATTTGACAATAAAATCAAAAATTACCCCTACCCTTAAAATTAAGTGTAAACTATAATATACGTATTACGAGAATAATGTTTTCATCTTTAGTAGTAAATTTTAAGCGAAATCATATTAAGAGGAAAAGAGAATTCAGGATTACTCAACATGTAAACTATGCTGAAAATCTTAAAAACTGTCGATATACGTACACAGTTTTTATATGCACTCAATTTTAAGGTAAGTTTTAATTTTATTAACAATATTACATTAGCCACCAGTATAAGAGTGCCGTCTCACATCAGTTGGCCCATACGCTTTAATTTAATTTTATTTAGATAATTTATTACACAAATACTAGCAAAAATAAATTTTCGCCAATTTTTATTAATATTAGGGACATTTTGTCGTTCTAATGACACATAGTAAGATATGTTTTATAAAATATTTTATTATTTTAATGTAAAATGAAATAATACTTAGTTTAACCAACAATTTAAAGAAAATACATTATAATGTGGCCGTAGTATCCTATTCGTCGTTTTGTAAAACGTCTAGCCGGATTGTAGAATAACAACGAAGACTATCCATTTACGACAGCGAGAGAATTTGGAACTAATTCTTGAATAAAAACAATTTCAAAATTAGCCTCTTTGACCAATAAAATGACTTGTTCAAGAATTAGTTCCAAATTCTCTCGTTATCGTGAATGGAATATAAAGGTTTTATAAAAATATGGATTTTACAATCTACATATAAAGGCCATTCATTTAATATGTAGTTGAATAATGTAATTTCTAAATTTCAAAATCGTTTTAATGAAATAATTTCGATATTTTATGTTAAATGTAATATTCTGCCATTATGAATCTTTACTTTAGTTATATATTCTGAGGAATGGGTGTAAGATATTTACCTATTCTTCATGAAGAAGTCGATCTGACGGGTGAAGCGTTTATAAACAGCCCAT
Source organism: Harpalus rufipes (assembly GCA_951394225.1). Taxonomy (NCBI): domain Eukaryota; kingdom Metazoa; phylum Arthropoda; class Insecta; order Coleoptera; family Carabidae; genus Harpalus; species Harpalus rufipes. Next base: position 40,484,950 of record OX596274.1, on the reverse strand, counting down.
CCACAGGGTGTACGATGTTCACACACACCAACGTTCTCCGTCTTATCATTTTCGCTGACTTCAAGCAGTTTCCCTTCGCCATCGACCGACCGTTCCTGCAAGATACCATCATTCATCAAAAGTTCTTCACTATTGCCATGCGAAATAAAAATAGCAAACACATTCTCAGACTATTATTCAGCATTTGGCAAACTCTAAAACCAAACAGACCAAATGCAACGCAATAGAGTTTTTTTATTTTTATTTGACCAACTGAAATACTTGTTTACATAAGACAGATTAACCACGTGACACTTGCTTCCCGCCATTTTCGACGTAACGCGTAGTAAGTTTGACCTTGAAGATAGCCGGTGGGTGCCGGTGAGATGTGACAACTTTGTCAAAGAGCCATACGAACATGTGGATATATTTACTGATTATTTAGTACTGTATAAATTTTATGCATTTAAGTTTTTCTTATTAGGAAATTATTACAAATAAACATTAATTACTATTAATTATGGATTTATCTGATTCCATCTGTTTATATTTAATTTGTAAATATTATAAATGGTGATTTAAAATAGAACAAAAAGAATACTGCAATAATATCTATAAATTGTTAATATAAAAATGGCATTATCAAAATAATTTTCATTTAACAAAACGGCAAATGAATTAAAATAATTTTTGAAACAAAATTAAATATTCAGAAATTTTGATTAATAATCACCCAAAAAATATTGATTATTCTATCTGATAATAAAATTAAAATTTACCCCTAACTTTAAAATTAGGTAAAAATAAGAACCATAAATATGTATTTTGAAAACAATGTACTCATCTTCAGTAGTTAATTATTCAGGCAAAACCGTATGAAAAGGGTAAAGAGAAATTAGGGTTACTCAACATGTCAACCATGCCAGAGGTCCTAACAGCCCTTTTCTCAGAGAGTACCTAATATAAATTACTCAAGATTACTGAAGACAGGAACATTATTCTCAAAACATATATAGTTTTTATTTTCACTTAAATTTAAGGTTAAGGGTAATTTTTAATTTGATTATTATTTATAAAGCCATAATATTCAATAAATAAATAACAATAATGGACAACAAAATTATTTAAATTATAAAAAATATTTTCTTTCAATTAGAATTAAATCAAGAATAATAGTAAAACATTGAATTAAATTTGAAAATATTTAATCGAAATAATAAATAAATAAAATGTGCATTCATTAAATTAACAAAATCAAAATTATTCATATATCAAAATAATATTCATATCAAATAATAGCACATCCACAAAAATATAATAATAAAACAATCAATGAAATTTTGAAATATAATAAAATATATTTAGAAAAGTTTTATGTAAAAATCCGCACGTGGTCCGTGGTTAAAATCAAAAATTCAAATTTGAACCAATTTTAACAAGTTTAAACAATTCTCGAAAAGATACGCCATGTTTAAAAAATACAAAGTTAACCGTTATTTTTTTATCAAATTTTATCATTTTAGATATGTTTTACATTAGAAATGTATATTTTACTAGAAAACGTAAAATTTAAGTCGCTACATTCTACAAAATATTAAAACTCTTCTGTATAATATTAAAACACACTAGAAGGAACGATTTGTATTTTAAATATTGTAGAAAACACACATATACTGTTTTATAAAGTATACTGTATTTACATGAATTATTAAATTAGAATAGTACCTGTAAAATAATTACAAATATAATTTTATATCCCAATATATTTAAGTTCATAATTATTTAAACTTTTAACACAGTGAAGAATCAATGAATATTATTTTAAATACTATTTTATAAACTATACAGTATTTATATTAACTATTAAATAAGAATAATATATAAATATAAGTTCGTACTTAGTCAGTAGTTTTAGAATATGTAGAATTGTCTTTTTTTATTGTTTTCTAAAATTTGTCATTTGTATTACAGAATAAAAAATTCTCGCCAAATACTGAATAATATATTGTACGTTATATTCAAATTAACATAAATATTAAAATTCTCTTACCTTTCTGGAAACGGTCGCTCCAAGAGCGACTGCCAAAAGCGCCACCACAATCAAAAGAACTCTCATGTTTAGAGGGAGCACTGGGAAATAAAATCTCGTACCGTAACGGTTGCAAATCGCACACTGCACGAGCAAATTTATTACGAATGTGAAATGTCAGGTCGCACTGACGCAAAATATTTATACCCGCGGTGGTGGACTACTGGAGGGGACTGTGCCCCACTCAAACCACCAGGGGAAGATGGACGACAAGAAAGAGAAATGGAGAATGAAGGAAATTTGGGTAAAACCATGTAAAACTAATAGAAATTTCAGGAAAACGTGAAGGAAAAGATGATCTAATAAATTGTAATATCGTTTAAGATGATTTTTGATGAATATTGATGAATCCAATTGTTGTAGTTTTGTTTTTTGTTAATTTGTGAAATATTAAGAGTGGGGAGTAGGGATATTTAAAATTATAAATTGTACTAATTGTTTAAAAGATTAAATTTAACATAAATTTAAAAATATTGTTGTAATAAATGTTTCAAAAAAATTTAGTAGATATTGATAAAATGAACATATTAAGTGTAAATTTATATTATTTTGACAAAGATATTTTAAAGATATTGTATTCTATAAAAAAATAATAGGGATATTTAATGTTTGTAATAAATTTTAAGTTACTAAATACAAGTAAAGGTAACTAACAAATTAAAAATTATCGTTCATCATGCAGCCCAAAAAAATAAAACATTTATTTTATTTCATATAGTCATAAAATTGAACAAAATAAAAAAAATAATAATATTTGCTCCTTAAAACATCGATGATTTAAATTTAAAGCAATTTTGCTGATTTTCAAACAAATGCGATTGAAATTTTCATTATTACAAATACAATCATTATGATTTTACTTTATTATTGTAATTTACTACTACATATTTTATTTTTATTGTACATTTTTACAACCACGTCCTCGTGCCCTTTTTCATTCACAAACTATTTCAATAATTTAATTACTGTTTGAATAAGTTTAACACTGAAGCAATATTTTGATCAGGATGGATATATATCAATTTATTTTCGACATTTCTAGCTATTTGTTTCACCGTAGGACATTATACATAAGATCCGTGTATCTAATTAAAATAAGAGCTTGTTATAAATAAAATTTCACAAAAATATATACCTACTACTAAACGTTTTTAAACGTTCGATACGTACTTTTAACTTTCATAAGAAATAAAACTTTTAAATAGAATTGTAATAAATTAAAAGAAATTTGCTTGAAACTTATACTTTTAAAGATATGCAAAAATAACTGATAGAAAATGTGATTTCTATTCAAAATGGCTACGTTCTAGCCATGTGTTAAATATAATATTAATTTCAAATACATAAACATCATAAAAAATACACAATTCAGAGTACAGAGAAAAAAATCAGATTCCTACGTCTTTTTTATATCGAAAAATTTGTTATTTTAAAAATCAATTGTATCTTCCAATAAATATATTTAAAGATATTTTTATACAAGATCACAATATAAATCCATGCAGTATTAGTACATCGAAAACATTATATGAAAAGTTATTTGGGCTCAAAAAAAAATCGGCAACGTATTTTTTATAAGCAAAAACCATGATTTCTTCTCTGTGTGCTAAAACTTTCGTGAAATTACGTGAGACTTCGTGACTATGCTGGTTTCTTTCTGTTTTAAGGTCTTAAAAGATGGATCTTCGAATGTAGAATTGAATGATAAAATAAACTAAATTTTGAAAATAAAATGACATGGTTTTTTTCCTGTATTTTAGGAATATCTTTGATTTTGATAGAAACCTAGATTACTTTTCAAAATAACTACATCGTGTTTATGTGATTAAATATAAAAGCAATTTCAAATATATAAACTTTATAAAAAATAAGTACAATTTGTAAAGTAATTTGAAATTAATATTAAACACATTACTGTCATATTATGTTTCAAGATATTATATACTTTGTATATATTTTAATTACAAAGTAAAGATCTTAAAATGCCTGAAATGTACTTAAATAAAACAGCATGTTCAGATATACAAAACTTATTGAATAATTATAACAATACATGCAATATATACAATGTATAATATTAAAAGGTTACATTTTTACATATTATAAGATAAGTTGTATTGTAATACATTTTTATATGAATATAATGTACATTAAAATTAATATTTAATAAGCATAGAATAAATGATAGAGAAAAAATAATTTATCTAGAAATCTTATTTCATAAAAGTGAAATAGAGATTTCTATAAAAATTAGAATTATTTTTACGAATAACTTTTACTTATGATGCACATAAAATCATTTTATGTGACCGCCAAATACTTTCCGTTAATTCCATTTTTATTTTATGAAAAAGTTTTTGGAAAAAGATATAAGCGTTTCAATAAAATATTCACAAAAAATGGTATCTCATGGGCATTTTTTTTAATATCATGCAAAACTTATAAAAACTTATTATTTTAAATCTTTTCTTTTTGAATCCATTGGCTATATGAAAAAAAAGTGTTATTGGAAGGTAAGTATAGAAAATGAAATATTCTTTAATATTTGTAAAAAGGACATTCAAACGTATTAATCTGCTTCTTATCAACTTAACCAGTAGATGAATTGTAATCAACACCAAATATTTGTTTTATACAGGGTGATTCATCGGTCTATTCTTTTTTAATAACTCGAATATTTTAAACATTATGGAAAAACAAATTCAAATGAAGTTTATTTTATATTAAAACGTGTATAAATCTACAGTATAGATTTTTCTAAAGAATGTTCCACTTTTGCGCAATGGTATTTTATATTTTCGAATGGATCTTCGTATATATTTACTCAAATTTGAAAATTTGCTATCAAATAGTATAAAAAGAAACACATGTTATATTATTCAAAAATACAATGGCGAATAATTTAAATATTACATTTTTATTAAATACAGCAGGCTTTGCAATACTAATTTTTGATTTAGACATCTGATAATACTAAATAATAGATGAAATTTTTAAATAATGTTTTTTTTTTTAATTTGGAAGGTGTAATGTTAACATAATGTAATGCAAAGCCTACTGTGTTTAATAAAAATGTAATATTTAAATCATCTTTTAATAATGCCTATAATATATGATAGTTTTTACACCATTGAATAGCATGTACTTTTCAAATTTGAATAAATATATATGATGTTTCATTTGAAAATATAAAGTTACGTTCCATTGCGCAAAAATGGAACAACTTGTAGAAAAACCAATACGGCAGATTTATAGACATTTTAATATAAAATAAATTTCATTTGAATTTTTTTCCATAATGTTTAAAATATTCGGGTTTGAACCCCTAAAATCGTAATATATATATTTTTTTTTTGAAATGGAGTTTTGAATATATTGTATCAGACAAAATCGTCACACAATCGAAAAATTGCTAAATCTTGTTCTATAGGTTTCAGAACTGGCCTGGTCAAGAAAACTTGTGTTTTTTTAATTGTCGGCAATATCTCCTCTACGTTTAAGTTGTCGGGAGGTAAAAAATAATGTTAAATCTTATGAAGAAATCTAAAACAATATAAAACGTATTTTACTTCGCCTGCATAATACGGCTAACAATAAATTAAAGCAAAATTAATAGACAATATATTCTATACTTCGTTTCGAAATGAGCTGGAGTAATGAATTAGTCCGTCAAACATATTCCAGTGGCGCGTCAATAATTGTTTGCTAAGGGATAGTCGAAAAGACTGAATTCGATGGAGTTCTGCCGTGTCAGTTCTCAATTAATTTTTCGAGATCAGCTGAAGTCACCTTACATTAAAATAAATATACATAAATACATAAACAGATTGGTCTGAATACGAGCCCAAATATAATATTTCGGCCGATTTACATTTTCAACAAACAAATTATAAAACCTACGCAAATTGTGAAAAATTTCTACAAATTTCTTTCGACTTGTTTAAAATATAGATTTTAAACTTACAAAAATTGAATATGTTATTCAAGTATTCCGCCATTTAATATTGGGTTACTTCTCCTTTATCACTAATATAAGCTTTAATTCTATTAGGCATTGTATACCGAAGCCCTGCATTTTTTTCTGTATTGTCCCATATGTCTTGTAAGGTATGTTATACTGTACGCACTGGATTTTTACAAAGTTGTTTTTTATTGTGCTAAAAGTAAAGGGTCTTGGTAGAAACTAAGTCTGGAATTGAAGATGACCCATAAAAATCTGGTTGAAATATTATCACTCGTCATTTGGCCCACAGTTTTTACCTCCCGCCATACCGTAGTTAAGGGAGGTAATGTTTTCGGTCCAAACATTCGATAGTGAGTATTCAATGAATAAGCACGAATTAGGGTCCACACAACACATTTTTACTGTTTTTACAATGATGTCTGTTTGTGTGTGACGATTTTTTTCTTCCACGATAACTCTCATTTTGAACTTCCAAAAATTACTATTTTCCACATTTAAGCTTTCTGAATTCATATAAAGAATTGATTAGATTTGGGGCAATACTGGGCAACCGCAAGAGATACTTTACTTGAAGCCCATAAAAGTTTTTAACGAAGAACTATATTAAAATATAATTCAAAACTTTTCAATTTTAGAATTTAAGACTTTTATATCAAGGGGAACAATATATTAGATTTGGACTATATATGATAAACCGGAAGTGGTATTTAATTTGGAACTTTCAACAGATTTTCGTGGAAAAAAATAATAAAATATAATCCAAAATTTCGAATTATAGTCTTTTCTATTTATTGGAACAACATATTAGATTTTGTTTACAAACGATCAACCGGAAGCGATATTATACTTAAAGCTCATTGCTATTTTAAACATGAAATTGGCGGGAGGTCATGTGCTGGCCACATAAGATTTTTCTTAAGTTTTAATCTATATTTAAAATAGCCGAAAGAAATTTGGAGAAATTTCTAAACATTTGTGTAGGTTTAATAATTTGTTGAAAATGTAAACCGGCCGAGATTGATGCTGCAATAGTGCAATTATGATTATTTTCAAATTATTGCAAAGGATACATGGTTGGAGCTTATAAGAAGTGGTATCAAACAGGGATGTGGAGTCGGGGAAAAAATTGCGACTCTAACTCCGACTCAAACTCCACTCCGGCTCCTGACTCCAATTCTAATTATACTAATTCTAAATCATGCTTAATAGTTATTTAATACATTTATTTATGATGAATCTTTCGCAAATATTATTTTTAAATTTATTTGTTGTTTCATTGTTCAATAATTAACTTGGCAGTAAAGAAAGCATTTTATATTTTGTCAAATTTGGAGTCGAGTCGGGCAATTTAAGTCGACTCCACTAAAAATTGCCCGACTCCATGATTTCGACTCCTGATTTCGACTCCGACCCCACATCCCTGGTAGTATAGAATGTTGAAATGTATTGTTGTTGAAGGGAACTACTTTGAACATATTTAAAATAAAATTCTAAGAAATCTATTCTAGTATAATATATGTATAAATAATAAACAGGAGTAGATAAATTATTTTATTGAATTTGATGAAAATATATGATGAAATAAAAATAAAATATTACTTCTTAATAACCTTTCAAAAAATCCAGTAAAACACTTCATAAAATCGCCTTAAAATTATACTGTCCACCTACAAGTCTTCTTCTGTTTCTGTGAGTCACGCTAGATCACGAACGATTCCGCAATCTGATAATTTAGTATTTCCTATTAAATATACCTTTCAATGCAATTACATACTATGCAGATACTATTCCAAGTAACAGTACACATGATTACATATTCGTAGATCGTAAGATGCGAGAGAATTAGAGATCTCGCAAGATGCTTTCAACTCGTAGGCAAAAGTTTTAACGATCGGACATCGGAATGTGAAACGCAATAAGGTTATTCGTCATAAAACAATGAAATTGTGACGCATACGTGACTAACCCCACGTACAGTTGAGCCCTTACAGGGGCGATCGACCTTTAGGTATTGAATTACTCGCGATGCGGTATATTCAGAGGAAGAAATCAGTGTTCGTGCAAATTGTAGTTTCCAGCTATGTGACGTGCATTATAAACTGATTTTTTTGTTAATATAACTTTAACATATTGATGTTTATTTTTTTTTATATTATAAAAAAATATCTTCTATTCGCATATTTCGGTATAGACGATCTACAGGATGTAATAGCTAAACGAGCTACTTGAAATAATTTCTATATTATTAAAAATACAATAAAATACTATAAGACAATCTTATAGAAGATCAAGGAGGACATCCGATTAGAGAAAGAAATATCTTTTTAAAACAGTGGTTCTCAATTACAATACAAAGTTATATTTTTTTAAAAGAATGATATATATTTTCAGGCTCATTCGATAGAGCATTTTTTTTCTGAATTCAACCATGTGGTTATTTTACTTCCTTACAGAACAAAAATATTGAGAAAAATTTAATTGAAATTCAAATAAATTTGATTTTTATAGTTATTTTTCAGTAAGTTACGTATGAAAAACAAATGAGCTTAAATTAAAATGAAATAATAACATTATAAACAGTGTCTATTTGTTTTGTATCCTAAATAATTCAAATTGATAAATAGCAGTTTTTATTTTTCATACATAGCCTACTGAAAAATGAATATAAAAATGAAATTTATTTAAATTTCAATTGAATATTTCCCAATATTTTTGTTATGTAAAAATATAAATTGTTTACATGTTAAAGATAATTATATTAATAATGTATGCGGGTCATGCTAGAATTATTGAGAATAAGAAAATCAGATAGGCATAGGAAAATAAAATTTGCACTTATTTATCTGCCATTTGAAATTAAGTTCCGAAAGTTAAGTTAGAATTTAGTTGATAAATTATTTAAAGAATCATTTTCGAATCATGATTTTTAATTTGACAGCTTTGACAGTTTCTAATTCCCCCAGATATTAGTTTTGTATTGAAAAAGAAGGGAACTACACTTTGAACATATATAAAATAAAATTCCAAAAGGTATATGAACCATATCTTGTTCTCTATAATTCTAGCATGACTCTCGTATGAATAAATACGATTTTTTTTAATATTTCAGTTACATTCGCCATACTGTTTTTATCTTTCGTCACCTTTACGGAAGGAAGGTATTATTTTTGGTCTGAAAAAGTTTCTAATGAATAAGCACGTTTTAGGGTTCCTAGAATACAATTATACTATTTTTACGATAATGTCTATATGAAAGTATGTATGTATGTATGTATATATATACTAGGTACAATTCAAAAAAATTACAATATTTTCGTATTCCTCTTCCTTACATCTATATGCAGACGTGATTAGATTTTGGTTATAATTGGTCAACCGGAAGTACTCTCATTTGAAGATTATAACAGTTTTTCTTGAAAAAACGTTGTTAAATATCAATTTTTCGCAGTTAATGTTATTACAATTATTAAAGAATATTTTATTCTCTATAAGATTTAATTGTATTTTATGCTTTTCATATTAAATGGATTTAGAGCTAATTAAATTAAATTTCATAAAGCAGTCAGGTATGCTATAACCATGGAAACAGCTAGGTACTATAATAAGAAAATTCTGATTGACAGATGTCAGCATGTCAGTGTCAAGTGCAAATGATATACGAGCCCAAAACTCATAATAATTCAGCTAGTTTTCATTTTCAAAAAATTATAAAATCTACATAAAAGGTTAGAAATTTCTACAAAATTATTACGGCTTCTTTAAATATAGACTTAAAACTTTAAAAAACTGTGGGCCAAATGACTGGTGATAATCGACATGCGTTTTAAGGCTCATCTTTTAGTCCAGACTATAGACTAGTAGACTTAAAGCTGGTATTACTAATAAAGGCGCTGTAACCTAATATTAAATGGTAGAATACTTGAATAACATATTCAGTTTTGGTAAGCTTAAAATCTATATTTTAAATAAGCTGAAAGAAATTTGTAGAAATTCCTCATCATTTGCGTAGGTTCTATAATTTGTTTGTTGAAAATGTTAACCGGCCGAACTAATATGAGTTTGGGCCTGTAGTATGTGTGTTATAATTTTACTGGAAATATAGAATATTTTGCAAGAATCTTTCCATATGGAATTTGTACAAAATACATAGAAATGACGGAAGGTAATGTGCTGGTTACATCAAATTTTTACCTTCCGTCACCTTTAAGTAAGGCATAACTTCAATACCACGATTCCAAAAAATATATTTTTTTCGTATTCCTCAAGTTTACATCCAGAAGAACAACTGATTAGATTTTGGTTATAATTGGTGAACCGGAAGTAGCCTCATTTGAAGATTTAAATTTGATTTATTGACATTTAACGTTATTATAACTTAAAGAATATATTATTCTCTATACGATTTGATTGCATTTTATACTTCATATTCAATAGATATAAAGATAAAGAATTTTAAAGAAATTAAATATTATAATTCAACCAGCTATGCTAAACATGGAAACTACTACATATAATTCAAATTGACAGATGTCGGTATCAATAAAAAGTAAATTAATGTGGCAGAGATGAGGATGTTGAAGTAGATGTTGGGGAAGACACAGAAAGATAGGTAAGAAAATAACTAGTGTTACAAGTTTCTAAAAAGATACAAGAAAGACGATTACATTGGTTTGAACATGTCATTAGGAGAAATGAAGAATTATATTGGAAGAAGAATGAATAGCTTAGTAATAGAAGGTTCAAGAAACAGAGGAAGACCAAAGATAAGATGGAAGGACTGTACTGCGGAAGACTTGAGTGAAAAGGAACTGAATGAGAACAGCACGCAAAAACAGTGATCCCTAACGAATGGCAAAAGCTAAAGAAGAAGAAGATGTCAGTGTCAAGTGCAATTTGCATAGTTTGTTTATGAAATAATTTTACTGGAAATTTAGAATCTTTTGCAAGAAAAATTATGTATGGAATTTATACATTATACGCAGGATTGACGAAAGGTATTGTGCTGACCACATTTTATTTTTTTAAAACTTCAGTTTCTCGGAATTAAAATAAAGCAACGAATTATAATTGGTGATTGAACAGCAAAAACAAATGGAAATGTACTACTTAGAATTGCTCTACATTAATTTGTAAGTTAAATATAAAATTTAAATATGTCTCAATGGTGTAAAAAACTATGAAAATTTATTAGATGTTAATCTTATTGTGGGGAATTTCAGGTTAATACGTTCTGCGAAACACCAACTGACTGTTAAAAATTATACATTCCGGTCACTTAATAATTTACAAATAAATTTGGAATAAAACATTTTATGGTAACTACAAAAAACATCAGCATATCAAAATTTTAATGTAATATTATAGATGGAATTGAAACAGTACATATTTATTAATTTATATAGATTTTCAGAAATCATTCCCGAAAATTCAAATGAATCATTACTGTTTCTGAAAATAATATCTCTACTCTATCGGTATACCGAAGAGCTCAATGCCGTAGAAATGTCAATCTATAATCACTCTAATTTAAAATAGAGTTTTGTTCGTTCGCACAACGACCGACTACATTCAAGTACCGACATTAGTCTGATTAGAAATCCCGATACAAGATACAAGACTTCTTAAATACGAAATAATGTTTTAGAAGCACAGTATACTTTTGAAAGGAATAATACAGCAACTTGTCCAGATATTTTAATTTACAATCGAATACTCAATCTCTCTATATAGCGATAAAATAATAATTTATATGTAAGACCTAATTTGTAATATACATGATGGCCATTTTTCGGATTTTTATTTTTACATATAATTCCTACTTATGAAATAATATGGAATTTTGGTTTTCAGAACACTTTTTCATGGTTTATATTAATTTGATTAGTATATTTTTACATTATTTTGTGAAATAAATGATCACTAAATATTAGTATTATGTCCAGGTTTTGATTAGGTTAAATTATGGTTAGGTTAGGTTAGTTGCCAATTATGGTTAGATTAGGTAAAATATTTTTATAACTTACTTATCATTTATTATTGATCATTTATTTAAAATATTGATCTAATAAATAGCAGCCATTTTAATCAACTTTTGAACGACGATGCATAATTTTTACCTTGTCACCTTTAGGTAAAGAAGATATTGTCTTTGGTCAAAAAATTCAGGGGTGAGTTTTCATTTTTCAATGAATAATCACGTTTTAGGGTTCCTACAATACGGTTTTACTATTTTTATGATGATGTCTGTATGTCTATATATATATATATATATATATATATATATATATATATATATATATATATATATATATATATATATCTGTATGTATGTGTGTGTGTGTGTGTGTGTGTGTGTGTGTGTGTGTGTGTATATGTGTGTGTATGACTATAATTTCGGCCGGGATAACTCCGATACTAGAATTCCACAAACTACAATTTTTACGTATTCCTTGCCCTACATCCATATACAGATTTAATAAGATTTTGGTTATAATTGGTCAAACGAAAGTACCCTCATTTGAAGATAAACATTTTTTTTTTTTGAGAAACATTTGATGTTATTATAAATATTAATGAATATTCTATTATCTATACGAATTAATTGCATTTTAAACTTCATATTCAATGAATATAGAGTTAACGAATCTGATGTGGCCAGCCAAATACCTTCCGTCAATCCTGTGTATTATGTATAAATTCCATACATAAATTTTCTTGCAAAAGATTCTAAATTTCCATTAAAATTATTTCATAAAGAAACTATGCAAATTGCACTGGACACTTACTTTTTCTTCTTTTTTAGCTTTTCCCATTCGTTAGGGATCGCTATTTTTTATTTTCTTCTTCCACTCATTTCTGTTTTGCGTGTCGTTCTCATTCAGTTCCTTTTCTCTTAAGTCTTCCGCAATACAGACTTTCGATCTTATCTTTGGTCTTCCTCTGTTTTTTCAATCTTCTATTACTAAGCTATTCATTTCTTTTCCAATATATTCTTCATCTCTCCTCATGACATGTTCAAACTAATGAAATCGTCTCTCTTGTATCTTTCTAGAAACTTCTAACACTAGAGTTATTTCCCTTATTCTTTCATTCCTTACCGTATCCTTCCGTGTTTTCCCCAACATCTATCTCAATATCCGCATCTCTGCTACATTTATTTACTTTTCATTGATACTGACATCTGTCAATTTGAATTATCTAAATATATATTAGGAGTTTCCATGGTTAGCATAGCTGGCTGATTTAAGAAATTTAATATCTTTATAATTCTTTAACTCTATTGCCTAGTTGCAGAAACGTTCATCAACGCTTTGCTTAATTAACGAATCATCAAATCGAACAAATGCAACGCGATTTTTTGACAGAAATGATTTAAATGTCATAAGAACAAATAAACTGATTTGACGAATTTGTTCATTTTGATGGGCGGGTAATTAAACAAAGCGTTGATGAACGTTTCTGCAACCGGGCATATATCTGTTGAATATGAAGTATAAAATGCAATCAAATCGTATAGAGAATAATGCATTCTTTAAGTTATAATAATATTTAACTGATTTTTTTCAAGAAAAACTGTTAAAATCTTCAAATGAGGGTACTTGCGATTGACCAATTACGAGCCCAACCCCCAAATGTATTCTACGAGTAGAAATGAAATAACTTCTTTGATAAAAACATTTTATGACAATGACAAATTTTAAATGAATTATTTTTTTCTACGTTCCGTCGCCTTTAGATAAGAAAGATATTGTCTTGGTCAAAAAATTCATAGTCAGTTTTTAACGAATAAGCACAATAGGTAAAAATCGAAGACGATCCAAAACACGTGCAAGCAAAGCAGCTGTCAACAAGTAAGTGAACATTCAAAATGGCCGAGCTTGTCGACATAAGTGAGAGACATGAGTACCAACATAAAGCCACAAAAAGATCGAAATTCGAATATACGTAACCCGCGAAAATTCAAAATTCGCGATAGTTTTTGAACACACCTCGTATATATATATATATATATATATATATATATATATATATTTAAAAAGCTGCAAAAGGCTTATTCTGTAATGAACTAATTTTATTAATCGTGCCTGGCGCTGAGCGAAGCCTTTCGTTCGCCTTAGTTTTGGTTTGGCGTTGGTGAAATACGACGATCGCACTATATGAGCCAGCAGGCGTTTGGCTCCAAATGCACAAATCCCCCACCTACCCGTACACCACCGCGCGGTAACCCACATGTAAGCTCGGGGCCACAACGGTGTACCGACCATCGTACCGCACGAACACAAAAAACAATGTTTACCTATATTCTAGTGAGCCTAACCATAACGGAGCCTAGCGCCTCGCACTGACATCAGCACCAACACTTGCACCGACCCTAGGTAATACCGCTTACTATTTTCTAGGCTCGCACCATTGCATCATGGACATGGAAAAAATAGTATCTGCCGTATTTCAGAGAGAAGCAATATGAAATAAAGTTCTCAAAATCCACCATTATTTATTTATTTTAAATAAAGAGTGAAAGTTTGCGGTAGTTTTTTTACAAAATATAATAAATATGAATTGAATAATAGTAGAAAAGATTTTCAACCTAGAGTGAATATTTGTAGAGATCAAAGTGGAAATATTTTAAATAAAAAAGAAGATATACTAGAAAGATGGGCGGAAAATTATGAAGAAAAATTAAATATAAGAGATAGGGATGAAGAGGACGAACACCTTATATTGCATGAACAGGATCAGCAAGAACAAGAATAAGTACCAACATTAAATTAAAAAAACTGGATGTGATAATATCCCTGCAGAAATTATAAGAGAAGATGGGGAGCTCCTACTACAAAGTATACATAATCTCATCAGAGAAATATGGACAACAAAGAAATGCCAAAGGAGTGGAAAACCGGAATCCTGATCCCACTATATAAAAAGAGAGACCCACTAATATGCGATAATTATCGTGGAATAATGTTGTTAAATATAGCTTATAAAATACTTGCTTTCTTATTATACGAAAGAATAAAACCTTACGCTGAGAAATTTTTTGGCACTTATCAATGCGGTTTTTGTAGCGGAATATCGACTACCTACTGATCAAATATTTATATTAAGGCAAGTATTAGAAAAAACATGCGAACACAATATGGAAACGCATCATGTATTTATTGATTTTAAGAGTGCGTATGACACGATCCAAAGAAGTGTTTTATATAGAACGCTAGTAGAGTTCGAAATCCCCCCTCATCTCATAGCCATAGTAAAGTTTACTTTATCAAATACAAATTGTAAAGTCCGAATACAAAATGATTATTCACGCACAATTGAAACTAATGCGGGATTGCGGCAGGGAGATCCGCTTTCAACAGTGTTATTTAATATTATGTTGGAGAAAGCAATAAGAAAAGCTAACATAAACCAAAGAGGTACAATACTGAACAAAAGAGAGCAAATCCTGGCATTTGCTGATGATGTGGACATCATCGGAAGGACAAGAAGAGAAGTAAGTAAAGCTTTTTCATCCCTTCAAAGCTGCTAAAGAATTAGGTCTTGAGGTGAAATACAAATAAAACAAAGTACATGCGAGCTGGAGTGCAACCATGCCATGAACAAGAAAACTTCACTGTTAACAATATCAACATTGAAGGCATCAGAATGGAAAAGTATTCTAAAACATGTCGAGACTCTATAAGGGTTGTAGAACAATTGATGATGATGAATAAATATGAATTAATTATTTCATATCTATTTGAGGATGATAACGAAAACATATTTTAATCAGGGAATTACTAAGATGCTAGGAGCGATGCGTCATTGAGGACACTAGTAGTGCGAGGCTAGGTGTGATGCTTCCAGATCTGGCTGATGTTAGAGTCGGTGCAAGGATTGGGATCTAGGATCGGTGCACCGTTGTAGTCCCGGCCTAAGGAAATGCTGAGCTAGAAGTAAGTTGGCACCGTTATCGGCGTTATGTTGGAAAAAATGCGTTGCGATTTTTCTCTACTCATTCAACTTATGCAGGCATTGTTTAACATTTTAAATGACTAAAAATTCTTGCAGAAGCTGAAAGGTAGTGCCATGGCTCCTTGGCTCTATATAACGAGCCGCCCCTGAATACTATAAAATCCATATCACATACGAGTAGGTATATGTTTTAGTTCTATTTCCCAGAACATGTTAAGAACGTTAAAAAAAATTAAATACCTATGGGTAGAAGATGACATGACATATTTATATATTATTTAACCTTAATTTATATTTAGAGTGCGAAATAAAATGTGGGTAACGGAAATTTTGGAATTACTCTGATTAATCTGATGCTAGAAGAAATAATAATTGGGTCTGATAATAAATATTATTCAATGTTAAAAATAATAAGTATTACGAAACAATAATTAACGCCTCAATAGTATTTTTCCATTTTATTCATAAGTGGAACAATATCATCAATATTATTATTGTAATCAATAAAAAAATATGTATCATTTCTCTTTTTACCTTCCGTTACCTTTAAGTAAGGAAGGTATTGTCTTTGGTCAAAAAATTCAATGATAAGTTTTTAGTGAATAAGTACGTTTTAGGGTCCATATAATACGATTTTACCATCTTTACGATGATGTGTGTGTGTGTGTGTGAGTGTGTGTGTGTGTGTGTGAGTGTGCGCGCGTGCGTGCGTGCGTGCATGCGTATTTGTGTGTGTGACAAAAGTTTGAGATCGCATAACTCCAATACCACGATTCCAAAAGTTATATTTTTTTCATATTTCTCAAGTCATCCAGAAGAACAAGTAATTAAATTTTGGTTATAAATGGTTAACAGAAAGTACCCTAATTTGAAGATTTTAACAGCTTTTCTTAAAAAAAACGCAGTTAAATATCATTTATTGACATTTAACGTTATTATAACTTAAAATTCTCTATACGATTTGATCGCATTTTATACTTCATATTCAATAGATATAGAGTTAAAGAATTATATAGCTATTAAATTTTATAAATTAGCCAGATATGCTAACCATGGAAGCTGCTAATATATTCAGATAATACAAATTGACAGATGTCAGTATCAATAGGTGCGTTCAATGAAGTAAGCAGTTCAAGCAAATGCTGTACGCAAACGAGACTTGTTGCTTAGTACACTGAAAGATTTGCTATATAGCTATATGGCGAACTGATCTTCACAAATGTCACCGAGAAAGTTATACAGTTGTCAAATATAACATGTGTATCTCTCATATCCCTTTTATTGGAAAGTTATACAAAATGAATTTATAGGTAGGTACAGTTATTTGCAGATAGTGGAATTAATTTTGAACATTTTTTTAGGTCTAAGAAAATATTTCAAATTTAACAATGTTATGAACATTCATCACATAACTTTGAAAGCCTTTTTGACATGTAATTGATATAAACACACGATAAAATGAGATAGAAATAGTACAAGTTCAATTCGTGTATGTATAATTTGCATTTCCCGCCATTATATTTCATAAGTTAGGAAGACAAGCGAGAAATTTGGCGCTTGGTTTGCTTGCGAGCAAATCAAGCAAATGCTAGGCTGGCAAAGTCGTTCAACAAATTTTACTTCCGAATGCTTGTTTCCCTGGGGCTTATTGAATGCACCTAATAAAAAGTAAATGAATGTGGCAGAGATGAGGATGTTGAGATAGATGGGGAAGACACGGAAAGATACGGTAAGGAATGAAAGAATAAGGGAAATAACTCTAGTGTTAGAAGTTTCTAGAAAGGTACAAGAGAGACGATTACATTGGTTTGAACATGTCATGAGGAGAGATGGAGAATATAATGGAAAAAGAATGAATAGCTTAGAAATAGAAGGTTGAAGAAAAAGATAAGTTGGAAGGACTGTATTGCGGAAGACTTGAGAGAAAAGGAACTGAATAAGAACGACACGCAAAACAGAAATGAGTGGAAGAAGAAAATAAAAAATAGCGGCCCGTAATAAATGGGAAAAGCTAAAGAAGAAGAAGATGTCAGTGTCAAGTGCAATTTGCATAGTTTGTTTATGCAATAATTTTACTGGAAATTTAGAATCTTTTGCAAGAAATTTTATGTATGGAATTTATACATAATACACAGGATTGACGGAAGGTATTGTGCTGGCCACATCAGAATTTTTTATTCATTTGCTAGGAGGATCATGCAAAAGTTATTGAAATAAGAAAATCAGGTACGCCGTGGAAAATAAAATTTGCATTGTGATTTTAAACAGTTACTTGTCTGTCATTTAAAATTAAGTTAAGCGAAAGTTGAGTTAGTTAGAATTTAGTTAATCAATTTTTTAATCTATCGTTATGAGTAAAAATACATAACTAACCAGAGAGCATTATCGAATCATGGCTTATAATCTAAGCTTTAATATTTTTTAAGACAGCTTGACATTAATTGGACACTTTTGTCCGGTAAATCGTTTGACAGCATTTCTAATTTTTAAGTCACTAGAAACTATTTTGATGTAAGGCTCCAGTTCAGAGTGCATGGATAAATGTTTGAAAGGTTGAAAAATATATATAATAGCACACTGTTGTTTATAAAGTTTTTTATTTATAAAATATTTTCAATTATCGATTTCAGCTATGGATGGCCATCCTCAGATTGAAAGCGTCAAGAAAAATTTTAGAATAAAGTTAACATTGTTAAATTTAGTTGGAAAATTAATGAAATTTGAAGATGTTCGTATAACATGTTTATAAAACATCTTCAAATTTCATTAATTTTCCAACTAAATTTAACAATGTTAACTTTATTCTAAAAATTTTCTTGACGCTTTCAATCTGAGGATGGCTATCCATAGCCGAAATCGATAATTGAAAAGATTTTATAAATAAAAAAACTTTATAAACAACAGTTTGCTATTACATATATTTTTCAACTTTTCAAACATTCACTAGAAACTAATTTAAATGTAATCCAAAAGAAGATTGTTTAGGAGTGTTAGGAGCTTTCAAGAAGTGAAAAGAAAAAATGGTGTATTGTGCATTACTGTTGGAGGGAACATATATAAAATATATATAAATATATAAAATATATAAAATAAAATTCTAAAAAATATGAACCATTACTAATTCCAGCGTGACCTTCGTGTAAATCTGTTAAATCTAACCATGAAAATAATTTACATGCAAATTTAAAAAAAAGTGATTATTACTTATGAAAAAAGATGCAGATTTCGGCACATTACGTAATAAAATGTCACAAAAAGTAGATATTGTAAGCTATTTATATAAATATCTCCTTTTATGTTTTTAATAACAAATCATAAAAAAATTAAAAAAGTGCAATAAATATATTTATTATCATTTCTTAAAAATAGCGATTAAGAAAAAAATAAATTTCGCGGAATAACAAGAACATTCAAGTTTTTTGATATCCTATCAGTTGAAAAAAATTATGAATGAGTTTAATATCAATATGTAGTAACATATCATTGGTTGACAACGCAAAAAAATAAAATTCATTCATAAGAACCGCCTTCTTTAGACATATTATAATTTTTTTTTGGTTGGAAAATTTTTAATATTTTTTTTTCAAAGATGTTTGTATTAGATATTTGTTATTATTATATGAGTTCCAAATGACTATACGTTCAAATCAGTAGTACAAAAAAAGACTTTGCTTAGTAAACAAGATTGAAAGAAAGGAGATATATTTGTCAATAAAACAGCCTGCGTGGGTATCAAATTTTGTAATTTGATTACAAAAATAATTATCATCGGGTCATGTACGTATATTTCTGAGTAATATGATAACTGCATTTTTTCCATAATTTACAAAGCCAGAAAATGGTCTGTTTCTTATAGTTGTGGGTTTAGGTGTTCCAAAAATTTGGCTACATTTGATAATGAAGTCATCCCAAAATAAAGTATTGATTATTTTTTATGAATCAAAATTTTACCTAATATCATAAATAATATTTAAAATTATTATACTTTTCTTTCGTTAAAATCCAAATGTCAATAATTATTTATTGCGTACATGATTCCAAGGCTACTAAATGTGAAACAAAAAAAATCCAAATTCTTTATTGTTGTAAAAATAACGTTTTTCTTCAAACATCATAATAGTAGCATCTTTTGTGACTTGATTCACAAGGTAGAAATAAAATAAATAAATATCCTTAGAAACTGTACAGAATCAACGAATAAGAAGTAACTTGTATAAAAGAAACCTGTATTATCGCCCTAAATGTCACTGGAACACACTAGGTAACCTAAGAATAAAGTTACTAAATACCATCAATAGTTGTCAAATTTAAATAAATAACCTATGAATTGAAATATAAAGTTTACTTTTGAGGAAATAACATATTAAAGAATAGCAGACTTTCAGTTTACAATTACAGGGACGGTAATGAACATAAGAATACTTAGAATTAAAGTGATAAGAAATGTTTATATTGTTTTGCAGTGATTACTGGACATATCTTTCAGTCACACTGTTAGATTTCCATCCAATTGAACAACTTCAGGGGGCGTACATTATAATACTTCCAATTCCGACATAATTGCACACAAGGGGGATATAAAATCGCACAGTTTTTATTTAAACGTCAAAACGTGAAATTTTCATTTCAATGTTTATAACAAATAAATATCCATAGCTACAGGGCAATTGAAATCGCAAACGTAATTTACGTAAAATGTAACGTCGTATTTTTCTTTAAATATCTACGTTTGAAGATAAAATATAATGTGTCATTCGGAGTAAAAGTGTACCTCGCGTGCAATTGTCCGACTCGTTTCGCTCGTCGTGCAAACTTCCACGCTCACCACACAAAGTATCACTTTTACTCCTAGTAACACAACATACTATTTCCCACCTCCGGTCATGAAAAAAATAGTATACATACATCTCAGGAAACAATAGTAATTTTCCTTCGGTGTTCGGAAAAATCATGCATTTTTTTATCTTAATGTATAATATTATTTTAGTTCGTATGTGCTTAAATTTGTTTTTTGTTAATTTTGAAAATATAGTTTGGTTCACGAAAGATGATTATTCAAGGTCATTTATTAACCGTATGGTGTAATATTACTTGCAGATAACTTCACTGCATTTCATATAAATAGACGTGCAACATGAAATATTTATAAATAAATTTAAATGAAAAAAATAAGTATAATTTATTTGAAAATTATGTTTCTTTTTAAATAATGCCTTTCTCAAAAACTTATGCTCTTCACTTATGTTTTTGCAAAACACAAAAACATAGACTATAAAAATACCATGGAATAATAATTTGATTTAAATGTCAACGTCACTGGGTAAATATTAGCCAGAGGGCAGTGTAGTAGATAATTAGATATCTGTAACTCTACGACATACGTCTTTATTATTTGTAATGTGTTAGAAAGTAATGTCACCATTTACGTATATCTGTCACACAACATAAACTACATAGACATACGTCAAATAATCTTTCTCTTTCTAACATGAAATGTTGCTAAGCTAATACTGTATAAAGTGCTGCGTATTCTTTCTTAGAACAAGTGACCTTGAATAGTCTTCTTTCGTGAACCAAAGTATACCTCTATTTCGTTTATTATGAGAGATACCGAAAAAAAACGTTTAAATAATTTTTATTCGGTATCTTATGTAGTGGTAGTATAATTTGGGTTGCGTTATTATGTGTAAGAAACATTCATTTGTTTCAGTTACTTTAAGCATTTCTACAGTTAAATAAAAACTGTAATTTCATTATAAGAGTTCCCACTTTAGATTTTTAACAAACCAGACAGGTCTCAGTTCATAGCTTAATATGTTTCCACATATCTAATATCTCAAATCAGAAAAGATATAAATGTCCCGTTTTTTTTTGTCAGTCACTGTATATTCCATATTATTATCTCAACAGAGTTACGATATACGTCGCTCTCTGAACAGAATCTGTGTGGCAAAGCTGGGCAATTACCGCTAGTACTTCCTAAGAAAAGCAATTTTCATATATCACGCGAAAAAAATACGTTTTGACCGAAGCAGACGACACATTAAAATATTATGTGAAAGAAAACAAAGAACCAAAAGCAATTTTAAGATTATCGGAATTGAATGTTGCTTTTGCGCCGGAGAAAATTGGACACAAAAATTCAATGCAGATTTCGTTTTTGAAAGAAGGAACCACGAGACACATCTATGTTTATCACGAGCAGCCCGACGTTATTATCAGCTGGTGAGATATAAAAATCTGTTGTGGCCAGCACAATACCTCTCGCCATTTTCATTTTATCTTGCATAGGGCGCGAGCAGTTATTTGACTTTGTTGGCCTTAGCAAGCAGATATGGGGGCCCGTGTCAGAATGAGAGCTAGTAATATACATAGGTGTCAAGTATCATAAGTTTTCATTCGAAACATTATGATTTTCCAAATCCATGTGGATTATTTTCCTCGACAAGTATATTCCATACTAATGGATGACAAATAAACAGAATATTATGAAATTTTGAATGAAAAATTATGACATATGACAATTGTGACATTTATGTAAATAACTACTAGCCGTCATTCTGACACGGATCCTCATATCTGCTTGCCAAGGCCAACAAGGTCACATGGCTGCTCGCGCCCTATAAGTAACGAATTTAACATTTCTTCTACACACAAATAATTGAAATTATTTCTCTTCTTTCGTTCAATGAGAAATTTTATCCTACTATTCTAATATGTTCAAATTCATTGACGGTATTAGCGGTATTTCTTAAGGATATATGTAATATTGACATACCTGCAATTTAAATAAATATTTAATTAATAATACAATAATATATATTAAATGTACTCATACCTCCCAGAACTGACACTGACATTTTGCATTTATTTGTCAATTACAAAATTTTTAATATCGCAACTGTTTTTCTGGCAACGAGATTTATTACAACAAATTATTCTATATTATTATATAATATATCTCCAAACCTATACGAGATATAATAAAAAAAAAAAATTGTCAAATTGAGAATTTAATTATCTTTAATATTTGTAGTAACAAATTTTCAAAAAATAATATTTAGAAATTTTATCCTACTATTCTATTATGTTCAAAATTATTCAAATTCATTGACGGTATTAACGGTATTTCTTAAGGATATATGTAATATTAACATATCTGTAATTTAAATATATAATTAATTAATAATACAATAATATATATATTAAATGTACTCTTATCTCCCAGAAAAATCTGACACTGACATTTTGCATTTACATGCCAATTACAAAAATTTAAATATCGCAAATGTTTTTCGGGCAACGAGATTTATTACAACAGATTATTCTATATTATTATATACTATATCTCCAAACCTATACGAGATATAATAAAAAAAATTTAATTATCTTTAATATTTGTAGTAACAAATTTTCAAAAAACAATATTTAGAAATTTTATTTTTAGAAACTACCACTTCCGGTTGTCCAATTGTTACCAGAACCTATTCAACTCTTCCCATTACTGTTAGATTGAGGAATCCGTAGTCAAACAGGTCTTTAGTCTTATAGAATTTGAGAAATCGTGTCTCCAACAACCTCACACACACACACACACACATCCACACACACACACACACACACACACACACACACACACACACACACAGACATCATTGTAAAAATGTTAAAATCAGATTCTATGGACCTTAAATCGTGCTTATTCAATAAAATCTGGATATGCGATTTTTAGCATGAATCCAATACCTCTCTTAGCGAGAGGTAAAAATTATCGTTTTTCTAACAGTTGACTTAAAATCAGAGAAATTCTTACTAGAATCAAATATGTTAGACCCAGATTTTATTACATTTATCGCTTCAAAGTTTTTTTTTATATAAATAAAATAAGTACATACTATTTTCTTAAATTATTAATCGAAATTGGGAACGTAATTTTTAAAATGTTGTTTGTTCAAAAATCGATTTATTTTTTTACTCAACCAGTTTTTAAAATGGTTAAATAACCGATTAATATAATCAATCATTCATAAAAATCTATTATTTAAATAATAATTTATTGTTCTACGCCGTTAAAAAATGTATTTTCCTACTATCGTTTTGAAAAATTATTTATTTCAATCTTAATAAGAGTTATTTTTTTTGATATCGTTCTGTAAAAGTAATATTTTCCGCATTCAGTACGAAATTTAATTTTTGATATAAGAATAATTAATTAGCAATAGACATGTACGAGGGTGGAGATTATCTAAATATTTAGAAAAATCGTAAGTGCAAGAATTAATACAATTCACAATCGGGCGTAGGGGTACATCTTTCTTATGTACATTCAGTAAGCCATAAAATCTTGGAACATATGGGTCTTGAGGAATAAGTTTTTGTTATTATTTTTATTTATATATTTGTTGATTTGTTATTCATTCCTGAAGAAGGCAGTAGTTAATACTGCCGAAACGTCGTTATTTAAATAAATATACAGAAATAAAACTAAAAAAGGTTGTATAATTTTAATTGAAATATGAGTTCTGAAAGATTTTTTAATAATTTAATATACAGAATGTTATTGAATTACAATTTGTTCATTGTTGTAGAATATTTCTTCTTCTCTTATTAACGGATATTGAAAATTTGTCAATGCCCCACAAACTTTAAATATTATTGATGCATAAGGCATTCAAAATGATGGAATCCTATTTAATATTTAAAAAAAATTTATTCTTCCTATGGCCCTTTCTATATGAATTGTAGGCTCTAGGTTTTTTAAATTTGTTCCACCGTAAACTGTAGCGCATAATATTTACAATAAAATTTCGTTTAGAAAATTCATAATTTTCAATTTTTAATATATGTATCATTATCTTGACCCCCCTCCCATCATTCTATTTCTTCAATGGAAAAAGCGCATTGAAAATTTGTGGTAGCGCATAAGAGCGCATACGTATTCGAATATAATAGCTTTTTTCAAATTTTTAAAAATTAAAAAAAAATCAGCATTAATGTAGCCCCCCGAGATTCAATAATACATATATCCTGAACGTGATTGGCGCATTAATATTTTGCACTGGCGCATAGTAGCGCATATGTTTATAACAATAAAATACATATTTATCAATTTGGGGGGGCTACCCATTAAGTTGCCCCCCCCCCATTGAAAAAACAAAACAAATAGAAACTAGAAGAGCGCATAAAAAAGTAAAGGTGGTGCATACAAGCGCATAAAGGGCGCAATTGGTCACATTAATTTGATATTATTAATTCCAACTTGGGGGAGGGGCAACTTAACCTACCTCTTTTTATTACGCAATACCATTCTTGCGTGAAGAATACTATACTCTATGATTACATAAAATTTGAACAACCAACAATGCGTATTAAGCCGTTTGTATATTTATAACATGAGACAGAAATGTTAAGAAAAACGCATCAATTCGAAATAAATATAAGTGAACCTTGTATGACAGCTTTTTATTTACATATATTTTATTTATTTACTACGTTTGTTTACTACAAACACAAATATCTATATCAGTATCAAGGGATATACTGATACGAAAGTGAATAATAACATTACATCATGTATTTCTATTTCATTGAGAAATAGAGTGAGTGGCCATGATCAACACAACATCGTATCTCCGCCTAAATGAAGACGACAAACGTCCACAGTCAACGAAACAAGTTCTAGTCTGAATGTCCACATTATTTGACCTACAATTTTGAAGTGATGACGAATGCTAATCACATGAATTAGAGTCACATAACTTACTGATAATAACGACATAGGGTATTCACACACTGTGGAAATGGAAATAATATAAGGATAATAAGGAAGGAATGTCAACGGATACAAAAGGACATTTCAATATTTGTCATTTATAGAGGCATTGAAGTAGGCTATGAACAGAGAAACATATGTTTGATTATTGTTCAATTCAAAAGTCAAGTTGTCAGAATTGGTCTTTCTTCAAATGTAATTTTAAAGAGAAAAGATAATTCCATTTTTAAAATACTATTCAAGAAGAAAATCTTTGGTTCATTTTTGACTATATCTCGTGTAATATATATGAATGTTCAACACCGTCATAAAAACCGCCAAGAAATAAAATTGTGTCACGTTTGTGTCACTTTTCTCCGGGAAAGAGGCAATAGTGTCCCTTTCCTCCCGGGGAAGCAATGTGACGCTTTCTTCTCGACATTGGGGTCCTCCACTCTAATTTTTTTATTATTTAACATGAAAGTTCTTATAATTTTAAAGCAATTCGTAGTATTAAAAAGTTATAATTGTTTTTAGTTTAACTGCATTTAATTTCTAACGAAACCTATAGCTATCTTTCTCGCACCAGTGAGTTTAGTAGGCTGCCCGAGAAAGATACCAATAATTGTGACGTCACATTGGCACTGAAAATAAATTCAAATATCTCGCAAAGTAATCATTCAAAAAAGGTTTATTTAATCTTAATCTTTATTTATTGAGTAGTATTTCAGGATAAAGTGTACATTTTATTATTTTTTGTTATGGTGGAGGACCCCATTAGGAAGGTCAATTGAAATTTGTATAGAAATATTGAAAAGAATATGTAGCCAGCATAATAACCTCCCCCCAATTTAATGTTTAAAATAGCAATGAGCTTTAAGTAAAGTATCACTTTCGGTTGATTTTGTAAGCAAAATCTAATTTGTAATATACCTCTGCACGAAACTTTAATGACATATATAATTTGATATACTGATTATAGAACAAAAAAGATTTTTTTTTTTGAAATTCGCAAAAATAAGGGTAGTTCATTCCTAGTGAACATTTTTAGTGCCACTGGTTTCATGGTACATTTCATTACCTACATAATAACTAATTAATAAATGATTATTTGTAGGCAGTGTTTATACTTCTATTTCATTAATAACATAATTTTAAACAATTAAATGTACTATGAAACCAGTGGCACTAAAAATGTTCGCTAGGAATGAACTACCCTTATATTTGTGAATTTCAAAGAAAAAAACTTTTTGTTCTATAATCAGTATATCAAATTATATTTGTCATTAAAGTTTCGTGCGGAGGTATAGAAACGCCCCGTCTAGAAAAGTCTGTAATACGAAATTTTGCATTATATTTTATTATGTTGTTCCACGAAAATCTGTTGAGAGCTCCAAATTAAGTACTACTTCCGGTTTATAATATATAGTTCAAAGCTAATATTTTATTTCAAATTATATACGAGTTTGAAGTACCAAATTTGAGAAGTTTTGAATCATATTTTAATATTATAACATGATGTTGTGTTATATTACGTGGATTCTGTCCTGATATTTTCAAGAAAACTAAACTACGTAGAAATCAGTTTATATTTCAAAATGTCAACGTTTTAATATTACAAAACATATATTAATATGAACATACTATGATTCTATATAATGTCATTAAAGCATACTATGATAATATGCTTCTTGTTATAATATATTTTTTTAAGAAAATAAATCTGTTTAGAGCTTCCAGTAAAGTACCACTTCCAGTTTATCAATTTTAGAAAAAATCTAATATGTCGATCTCATTAACAGAAAAGTTTTAAATACCACATTTGAAAAGTATTGAATTATATCATAATATATTTTAACGAAAATCTGTACAGGGCTTCAAGTAAAGTATCACGTTTATCAATTTTATGTTGTTCCCCTTGATATAAAAGTCTTAAATTCTAAAACTGAAAAGTTATAAATAAATATTTCATCACGGCATATTACCCATTGCTGGGTGTGCCAATCTGCTTCGTACACAGATATCGGTAATGATGGAATATTTGTACCGTGTGGGCGCTTACCAGGCGTCACCTCACGGGCACTCATTGCTGGCGTGGAGAGTGCGCCACAGGGGTCAATTTTGTGCCATTAAAATGCGATGTAATTTTTGCCGTCGGTTTATATTTTAATATAGTTCTTCATTAAAAACTATTATGGGCTTCAAGTAAAGTACCTCTTCCGGTTGTCCAATATTGCCCAAAATCTAATCAACCGTTTATATAAATGCAGAAAGCTTAAATATGTAAAATAGAATTTTTTTTGAAGTTCGATATGAGGTATCGTGGAAGAAAAAAATGTCACGCACACACATACACATAGACATCATTTTAAAAATAGTAAAAACGTGTTGTGGGGCCCTAATTTGTGCTTATTCACTGAAAATATTTTGACTGGAAAAAAAATACCGGGAAATTGTAAAAATGAGAAGAGGCAGCAATGAACGTGTTAAACAACATTTTTGACAATATCTCAAATTGTCATTTAACTTACTCCGAGTTATTTTTTTTAACACACTGTAGTATTGTTTAATAAGGTGTCAATATTTTACGTTGTAACCAATACCAACAGATGTCATTAGTTGTTTTACTTGGAACAGTTCTGTTGGTTGGTTAACACTATTCTTGTAAAACAATGGCGTGTGTGCTACAATCCACTTTTTTACAAAAACTTTACTTGCGCACACGATTTAAAATGTACTGGTTATCAGACCCGGCTCAAGGTACTGGCTAACCAGCAGTCGTCCGGGGCACAATGCTTTGAGGGGCGCTAAATTTTAGAAGAAAAAAAATACTTACTTACGAGTACATTAGTGAATAGTGACATTACTTTCCAAATATGTTTACTCTTAGACACACTTATGGTTCAAATTGAAGATTTTAAATTTTTAGTTTTGCTATGCGTTTGATATTTTATTTAAAATGAATCTTGTAAGTAAATGTATGCAGAATCAAACTATGATATAATCTAAAGTTGTTACATTAATAGATGATGTAACAACTTACATTAATGAATACCGTATAAATGATTATGGAAGTGCGCTTATAGTCAGCAAAAAGTTTAGCAGACGTATTAAATGTAGAAATGATATTTAAAATTAAACATGTAACACGCAAAAAAGATAATGTGATAATGACAGTTTTGATGAAAATCCTGACGTAGAAAGATCAGAAATGTTTTAAAAATAATGTTAATGTTATAATTGACCGAGTAATAAATTCATTATCTGATAGAATTATGAAACTTGGGGATTTTTAAATAATTTGCAAAATTTAAGGATGAGGAAATATTAAGAAAATCATATAATTTAGACTATATCATTCATTAAATTGTAAACCAATAAGAATGCGTGATTTTCCTAAGTTACCACGTATTACAGCGGTTATTATTAAGTAACCATGGTGAACGAATATACGAACCTTTGTATATTCGAATATACCTACCTTCGTATATTCACTTATAGGTGCGTTTGGTTATTTTGTTCTCTGTACTCAGAACTGGCAATGTCATTTTTAATTATATTTACGGACATGATCTTTTTCATTCGAACACAGTATCGTATATAAATGAATCTGTAGTTAGACTTTGACGAGGAAAATCGCGCTTTGTAAGCTATAAGTAGACATCTAAAATCACACTGACAGCTCCAAGTGCACCGAAACAAATAATTGAACGTATCTATTATTTGACAGCAAGGCATTATTGAAGTAAAAATTTGACAAATAAACAAATAATTATTTGTATCACAAGTCTAGACACTGCACTGTTGCAAGTTTATTTGAAATATAAACGTTTCTTTTGAAATACGAGGATTTCAATGTAATATTACATACTACTACAACTATATTTAAAAAGATAGGTTATGTACCATATAGTTTGACGTTTCTGTCAAAATAAGATAGACCACAGGTCACGTTAATTTTACTATTTACTTTTTAACCCATTTGTTCCCATATATTTATATATATGAACAAGTTCAGACAAGACAAATTCAGGAACAAAACTCAAAATAAAATTTACAAATATTTTTTTACATAAATACTTATCAAAATAGCTTCGTGGCATTGAGGCAAGATGATGTATATTAACAAATAAGGTATTACAACATTAATTTAAAAAATAAACAATTTTGAATTATGTGTACTCATATGAGTACAACGGGGCAAAATGGGTTAATTCATATTTTTATTCATGATATAGTCTACCTGTATACAACTCGACAATAGAAAATTCTCGACATACTCAACGAGTTGCCTATTGGAAATACCACTCGACCTTTGGTCTCGTGGTGTTTCCAGGCAATACGTTTCGTATAATCGAGAATTTTCAATCGTCTTGTTGTATAATATATGAAAATCGTACGACACTAGCATGGTTACCATGGTAATATAAAAAATTCTTGGAATTTTTTTATTATTTCGCTTACCTAAGCAAAATTAATAAGTGGATTTCTTTGTCAAAAATGTCAGTTTGACATTTTAAAAAATATATTGAATTGCCATTGTATATTATTCTATTATAACTTGATTAAGCAAAATATAAAACCTAAATTAATTTTACTTTCTGTGTTGGTGTCGTTACGATTTTCTTGCCGAATCTGCCCTCGAGCGTTAATTCATATCCAGGAAATTTTCTATCGTGCATTCTAACAACGTAATCTGCACTCGTGTTCCACTCGTGCTGATTAATACGTTGCTGGAATGCACTCAAAAAAAATCCGGAAAGAATTAATGCTCTGGGGAGATTATAAGTGAAAATCAACTAAAATTTCCCAATAACAGTAACATAAATGGGATTTACTAGTTCAATTAAAATCGTTCAAAAGCAAAAGCCTAATAGATATTATTAAATTTATAAATTTAAACTATATGATGTAGTACATAATTTGGAGGGGGGAGGGGGCTTATCGAAGAGGCGCCGAATGTACACTTGCCCAGGGTGTTAAAATACCTCAAGCCGGGTCTGCTGGTTATGCCACGCTCCTTGAAACGCGTGTCCAAAGTGATACGTTTCCTTGCTATTTCCGCTAGAGGCGTAACGTAAAAACGACCCGGCTATCATTTGTCATTTTGAAAAGAATATTTATAAAAATCTTATAAAAAATGTTTGTAACATATACCATATACTGTGAGATATTTATTTTCATTTTATTATACTCTGGTATTTTAAATCCTGGTCAAAACGAATATAAATTTTCTATTTTGAAATTGTCATTTTGACGGGCTAAAATAGAGTCGTTGTCCTTGCCACGTAGCGCATCTAGCGGATTTTTCAAGGAAACATGTATCACTCAGACCCTTAAAAACAATGAAATCTATGACAAGCGGCACAACCAGTATATTTTAAATCGTGGCTATGCACCATTCTAATTTTCAATGGTTCAAATATGTCACATGTTTCATTCATGAATATGAATAAAATATCTATTTGCTTATCGTAAGTAAATTAGGTAATTCTAAAAAATGTAAGATATGATAAAGTAAATAATATCAATTAGAAATTTTGTATTTGCAATGAAATTTGTCTATCAGTGTTATTATATACATAGATTGCATAATATTTACATTAATCATAAATCTATAACATATTTCAATCTTCTCGGAATTAGGTCTATCGCATTATGTACACAATAATTTCGGCCCCCATTTCCTGTGAAGCGAAAAGTGTGTCTTGTGTGCGTGTATGCACGTACGTTTAGTTCTGACTTCTGGGAACTCCAAATGGTTACATCCAACCCAACATAGACCTTTAGTTACGTCAGCTTATTTTTACGAAAGGGACAGACATGTTCTGACAAGTTTCTTTCCTTCCAAGCCAACTACCAGCAGCTATTCTCAGAAATGTAGCAATACTAGTTCGAGGAAAAACGCACATATAGCATTCAATATATTAAGGAAGTTTGCTAACATTTATTTACGTCTTTTGGGAAGAAGATTATTTAGATGCGTAGATTAAATTGCGAAAGAAAATAAACTATGAAACTAATGAAAGATTATCATGATCTGAGATAACAATGTTATATGAAACACAGTAAGGTTCCTAGTACAAATAGACCTTTTTAATTTATAAATTGTCTCTTTCTATCGAATCCATATTAAGTAAAATGGCGACTAGTTTCAATCAATTGGGCTGCCAAAGAAGACGTCAAAAATATTGCAATTACTAAAATAGTTTTGCAGTAATTGACGTTTTAGCTTTAAAAAAAAGCTTTTGAATCTTCCATTGAAAAGTTCTTTTTTACGTTCTAAATTTTACAAGAACACATGCCATAAGATTCCATATGACAAGAACTTAACTTTAACTCCCACCACCACTATTTTACCTAATATTCTATTCGAAAAAGTCTATTAGATCAATAGTTAGTAATAGTATATTACATATTACATCCGAGGTGGGATATGTCTCATTACAGTCGAGGACTTATGTATGAGATACAGCGCGAGGTTGTAATGAAACTCCCACCGAGGTATGTATATTATGTCATCCTCTTTTTAAATCAATAATTTTCAAAATAAATCACTGAGTTACAACAGCTCTATTAAAATTTGTTTAGCCTACTTTATTATAGGGAACTATGATCTATGACAATGTTGCTAGGCAACTCATATACATAAACGTTTCCAACCTCTGGGGTAGATGTGAAATCTTTTATTTCCCACCCAAGAGATTGTCATTGCAGTTTGAAATGACGTATTTCCCAACTTCAAAAAGTTTTGGAAACGACAAATTACTGTAATGATTGTGAATAAAACAAATTTGTTTAAATTAAATTCGACTAATATCAAATTTGAAAATTATTTTCAGTTTTCAAAAAGTACTCTCTATACAGTGGCGTAGCGAGCATAATTTGCGCCTGGGGTACGATATCTTTTGGGCGCCTTCCCGTAAGAAATGTTTTCATAAAATAATCTTTAAATGTCATCTTAAGGTATTTTACTACAGATATTTGACATAAAAAAGGTATATAAATACAAATATATTTCATAGATATTTTAAAAAAATTTTAATTTCTTACTCCAAAATTTAGAAAAAAAGTTTTCAGTTTTATTAATTTTATTTCGATAACAGAAGATGAATAAATTCATTTTGAATTTGTGATGGTAGGTATGAGACAGTTTTTGGCGTTGCCATGGCATTTTTAAGATGATTTGCTAATAGTGGATCAAACTGAGCTACAAGTTTAATTAAAGATAATAGGTTTCCGACATTTATACCATCTTCAAGCGCTAAATTTTCAACATGTCCACGTCGAGGAAGATTTTGTATAATAAGATACTTCAAACAAGCTAATATTCGTCGCAATATATTTCGCCAACGTTCTAATATAATAAAAAGCTGTTGTGGCCAGCACAATACCTCTCGCCACTTCCTTTTTTTGGTTACATAAGTATAGGGCGCGAACAGTAATGTTACATTTTTGGGCTTCACAAGCAGATGTGTGGGCCCGTTTCACAATGATAATTAGTAATTATGTACATAGATGTCAAATGTTAGAATTTTTCATTAAAAATTTTAAGATTTTCTAAATTTACGTCAATTTATCACCAGGAGTTTAAAATTTACTTGTATGCCTTAGATATTTAACATTTAATTCTGCTCCACATGGAATTGGAAAATCACTAAATTTAGAATGAGAAATTTATACATAATTACTAGCTATCATTCTGACATGGGCCTCCATATCTGCTTGTCAAGGCCAACAAAATCATATGACTGCTCGCTCCCTATTGTATTTAACATTTCTTGTATACTCTACACCAAAAATTCTACTTACGCATATATCTATTCCATATATATTTAGATTGTTTAATTTTAAATTCATTTTTGATGAAGCAATTTTGTCCTCTTCTAATTTTTCGAAATGTTTCCAATTCTATTAATACATTAAGAAATAATATAATGTATGTACTTCCCAGAAAAACTCTTCAGTAATGTCTTCGGATTTCTGACACTGACATTTATCTGTCAATTACAAAAAAAATAAATTTTCAACTATTTTCCATGGCCATTCTTTCGGCTGTAAAATTTATTATAACAGATTATTTTACATATTATATTTCTTTTATCTCTAAATCTATAGAATATATTATAAAATATTTAAATGTATCAGAAAGAAAATTTATTTTTCTTTAATATTATCAAGAAAAAATTTCAAAAAATATTATTTAGAAGATTTTTTTTCAAGAATCTTCTACTTCCGGTTGTTCAATTGTTACCAAAACCTTTTCAGATCTTCCCATGAATGTCCGATTGGGAAATACGTAGTTAAACAAATTTAAAGTCTTATAGTTTTTGAGTAATCGTCCTTCCAACATCCTACATACATACACACACACATACATCCACACACACACACACACACACACACACACACACACACACAGACATCATCGTAAAAATGTTAAAATCGGATTGTAGGGACCTTAAAACGTACTTATTCAATAAAATCTGGATATGCGATTTTTAGCATGAATCCAATACCTCTCTTAGCGAGAGGTAAAAAGCTATTGGTTTTTATTGGTTTAAAATAACAAGCGTTAAATGTGCGTGCTTTATAAAAATTTATCACTATATTATAAATAAAGTGTTCAGGGAGAAGAAAGAACGTTGTATATATCGAGTTATTTGATTTATTTACTGCAAACACTATTTATAAGATATTTTATCAGACAAATCAAGAAAAGAAATAATAATTATATTACAATAATTATTAATTTAAAATAATTTTTTAAACAAACAAAATTTCCAAAACTGATCAAAATTAAAATTAAAATTTTCCAGAAAATCTTTTTTGTCTTGAGGACAGTTTGGCGCCCTTCTGCGAGTGGCGCCTGGGGCATAGTAGCCCCCTTTGCCCCCCTCTCACTACGCCACTGTCTCTATACACTTTATCGAGATCAGATTTAGAATCAAAATTTTATGTGTTAAAATTTGAATGAAATGTTTTGGCTAGGTACCTAACTAACTTCAGAAATAAAATTCCAAGAAATTTATAATTGCATTTAAAAACATGAAAAAACGTATGTTTCGAAAAATGCATGCAAGTACAAAGGGCACAAAAGTCACATGTTGTATATTGTTTAGAATTAGATTTTAAATACAGTTTCGGACATAAATAGAACTAATAAAAAATATTCCCCCCTATTTTAAATATTCAATATATTTTTAAACTTCTTAATACATACATAATGGTGACACGAAAAACGTAAAACCTTATGAACGTTAAATAAGTAATTCATAAGTATCGTACTAAATTTCAAAAGTAACTAAGCATTTGAATACAGATGTGAAGTGCGACAAAAATAGAGCAACTGCATAAAAATCTTATATTTACTTTAAAAAAATAACTAGATTGACAATTTTTGAAAGAAACTTAAATAGATACACAAATGCAATTTGCACATAGCGCATCTAGTGGCACTGCTTAGAAGTAATGTTTGCTAAGGTTACGCCAGTACAAACAACAAAGTTTCTGCCATTCACAGTACTTGACTGATTAAAAATCTGTTGTGGCCATCACAATATTGTATTTAACATTTCTTGTACACACAAAAAAAAATCTAATTACACCTAATCTTTATGTTTTCGTATTTTCTATAATTTTAAAATTCATATTATGAGCAAGTTTTCTCCATTTCTTCTAAATGTTCGAGGTTTTTCCAATTCATTAACGGGATTGCCGTTATTTCTCAAGGGTTCATGTAATATACCTATAATTTTAAATATATAATTAATAATACAATAAGAAATATTAAATAGTTCCCAGAAAAAGCCTTCAGTACTATCTCTGAATTTTTGACACTGACATTAGTGACATTTATCTGTCAATTACAGACATTTTAATTTCTCAAGTTGTTACCAAGGAGATGTTTGGGCTGTGAGCTGGCTGTGAGATTTAATAGAACATTATTTTATAGATTATGTATCTATATCTTTAAATCTATAAAAGGTATAATAATTTTTTTAAATGTGTCGGATAGATAATTTTGCTTTTTAATGTTTGTAATAACATACATTTTCAAAAAATAATATTTAGATTTTTTTTTGTTAAAATACTACTACTTTCGGTTGTTCAAATGTTACCAGAATTTATTCAATACTTCCCATAACTGTTAAATTGAGGAATCCGTAGTTACACAGGTCTTTAGTCTTATAGAATTTGAGAAATCGTACATACAGCAACCACACACACACACACACACACACACATACACACACACACACACACACACACACACACACACACAGAGAGAGAGAGAGAGAGAGAGAGAGAAAGAGAGAGACATCGTAAAAATGTTATTATCGGATTCTAGGGACCTTAAAACGTGTTTATTTACTAAAATCTGGATATGCGATTTTTAGCATGATTCCAATACCTCTCTTAGCGAGAGGTAAAAAGACAACGGGAAGGGGTTTGTTTCTGTCGAGATGTTATATCTCTCTCTTGCGTATGACGTCAATTCTGTAAGAGTCTACTAGGCAAAAAATAAACAACGTTACATATTTAATACTTTGATAATTATTTGTAACAGCTTACATTCGCCGTGGCAGTAAATTATCGATGATTTTGTGGTTTATAGATTACTATGCATCCGTTATAATTTTAAATAATTGCTTGGAATTATTAATAATATTCCTTGCAATATTTTTGTCAATAGTTTCATCTGTTCAATATATTGAAGAAATTTATTTGGAATTGAAGTTATGTTTTATTCGTGAACCACTCATTTACTAAAATCGTATAGTAGGTATATAATAAGAAAGAGAATTTCATGCTGAATTCATATTGTGACGTGCGCCTCTGAGAGAAGAATATACAACGCCGCCACTGAAAGAATGTAACAGAGCGATGACGCAATCCCCGGCGACGCGCTGGCTAGAGGTTAATTACGCCGTGACCTCATTCTTTTGTATATAGGTCACTGCCGCTTCAGAGGGTTCTAGAATGATATGGGCTGTATAAATACCGGCCGAAAGAAAGCGGAGGGACAGTCTGATATATATATATATATATATATATATATATATATATATATATATATATATATATATATAAGCAACGAGCAATGAACTTAGTGATATAAATATACAGTTTACCAGTTGTTAACATAAATAAATGTTATAGTTATATAAATAAGTGTAGTAATATAAATATTGTATAGTAGTGTTTAAGCATTTAATAATATTCTTAGTGTTTATCATTATTTAATCATAGTGTTAGTTGGTTTTATTATCTTTTAATATTTAATCCTTAATTATTTATCGTTTAATAAACGTATTCTTTTAGTTAATAATATTTGTCTGTGTTTTACACTTCACCCATATAAATAAAAACGTTACAATATGTTGAAACAGCGTTGTCCTATTTTTAACCGTGTGCAAGTGATGAATGAAAAAAGAGTAATGAGCCGATTTGAATATGTGTCTATAACTCACAAATAGTCACTGATCTTTAATACAATTGAAAATCTCTTGGAAAATATTGACAAAAATATTGCAAGGAAAAGTATTAATAATTCAGAACAATTATTTAAAATTATAATTTATAACGGATGCATGAAAATTTATAAACTACAAAATCATCGATAATTTACTTAATTGGATACCATGACGAATGCAATATATTATAAATAATTATTAAAGTATTAAATATGAAACATTGTTTATTTTTTGTCTAATTTAAGTTTCTTTCATAAATAGTTAATCTGGTTAATTTTTTTAAAGTAAATATAAGATTGTTATAGAGTCGCTCTATTTTTGCCGTACCTCACATCTGTATTCATATTTCATGTACATAAGTACTTGTGAAATTTAGTACGAAACTTTTGAATTACTTATTTAACGTCCATAAGGTTTTATGAATGTCACCTTTACATTATACATATAAGAAGCTTGAAAATATATTATTGAATAATTAAAATATGGGGGAGTATTTTTTATATATTCATATGGAGTCGCTGTAATTATATGTCCTATACTGTATGGCCCTTCAACAATAGAAACTATGGCGAGAGTGTCCTCTGAGGACGCAAAGCCAATCAAGCTTAAATAAAACAATAATACATTTCACTATTATTTCCTTCTACTTCTTAAAGCTGCCAACTAATCTTCTTTTGGAACGTTTTCAAAATAGTTTTGAATTGCAGCAACATTCTCTTCTTCAAACGAAAACCAACTTCGAAAATTAAGTCCAAAAATAGCCAAAAGTCGCACACTACCAAATCAAGTAAGTATGGCGGGTATTCTATTAAATTTATACAAAAAATTGATTAACTAAATGCAAGTTTTGTTTTTTCGCGGTCTAGCTTATTTTTTATTCTCAGTATGACGCTCGTATTTATAGGGTGTAGAACCAACCCCATACATAGTATACCTGGAAATAACTTTATGTTTTACATTTTTTATACAAGAACAGAAGCCTCCTAAAACTGACCAACTACGCCAATGTTCAAAATTTTATAAAAAGTAAAAATCAATGTGTTCTTTGGAAAAAATGTCACACAAATGACATATAAGATCA
Source organism: Harpalus rufipes (assembly GCA_951394225.1). Lineage (NCBI taxonomy): Eukaryota > Metazoa > Arthropoda > Insecta > Coleoptera > Carabidae > Harpalus > Harpalus rufipes. The sequence goes on along the minus strand of OX596274.1, from coordinate 40,446,655 downwards.
TATCAGATTTTCGTAATGAAAAACTACATGTTTATCAATACTGTCGTATGTCTGCATACTCTTGATTGGTGAAGAGAACTTGTATTTTGAGATTATGAAATAAACAATATAAATTGTACGCCTATCCAAAAAACGTTTAATGTGAATTTTAACAATATTTTTTTCAGAGAACACATTGATTTTTACTTTTTTACAAAATTTTGAACTATGACATAATTGATCAGTTTTAAGGGGGTCCAGTTCTTATAGAAAGCATGTAAAACAAAAATTATTGCCAAATTTACTATCTTTGGGGTTAGTTCTACCATCGGTTAAGCGTTGTATATTTAAATAACATCCTGCATACAGAACGGTTGTGAAATGAGAAGTTTTACAGTCCGTCTATTATTACGTGACAGTCTCCGCCGATGTCGTGCACAAAGAGAGAAAGTATTCGTGGGGAAAGAGATAGATAGTACGCGCGAGAAATACACTTCGACATATGTTATTGTTAAAAATAAATTTTGTTCCTTTACATAATACAAACTTACCACCACGCTATTTACTACATATTGGTGCAGAATAAGACTGAAATTTAACAAATATTACTTAAGTCTGATATGAGGTAACTTTTAAATGCTTTCATAGTTTACCCCGATCTGTACTTTCTGACCTCAACTGCAGAAAATTTAGGATAGAATGAGCTCCGTTCCATATTTTACCCCCCACCACAGTGTATGAACCATTGTGCATTTTATTCCAACCGTCAGGTAAGAGTAGGGTAGTTTCCTGATAATGGAATTATGTATTGAGGATAAAATCAGGTAAGCCGTGGAAAACAAAATTTGCAGTATAGTTTTAAACAGTTATTTATCTGTCGTTTGAAATTTAAGTTGGGAAAGTTAAGTTAGTTAGAACTTAGTCAATCAATTTTTAAAGTAACGATGTGAGTGAAGTAAGCTTTAAGAAATAGAAGGAAGTATTTTTGTGAAGTGTACTTGTTATTGTTGAAGGGAGCTACTTTGAACATACATTTAAAATAAAATTCTAAATTTTATAAACCTCGTATTTTATTTTCAAGAATTATATTGTGACCCTCTTATTGCAAAAATTATGGCTGCATTAGTAGTTTTTTGTCCGATTAATAATAATAAAAAAACTGTATCAATAATACTGTATGTTTTATGATATGAATTTTGCATGACATTACTTGCATCATTTTTAGAAATATGATAAATGTTTCCTATTTTTTAAAATCGTGAAATGTTACATCATTCATTCTTAACTCTTCCCCTAACACACATTTTTAAATATCTATGTCTATGACAGGAAGTATTAAAATATGTATCCCATCCCACATCTGTCTGTCTACTGACTAGTTTGAATCTAAATCTGACGTAATAGTGAGTGAAAACGCATCGGGAATTGCATCAGTTATGTCTGGCCCGTTATTCACACCTCGTCCAGTGCAGAGCCGGTGAAAATAGACAACGTGCCGGCACCAGAAGCGTCCTTCGGCCTTCGCAGCTGTCGGCTGCAAGGGCGTCCACTCACACCGAGAATAGGGACTCATGGATTATATAATTATTTCTCTAAATACTGTTATTGTTTGTTCCAGCGAACTGTACGGTTAATTGTCACAAATAACTGCTGTAAAAGGTACAGTTTTTAGAACAGTTGCATGGCAGTTCTTCCACTGCGAGATCATATTCAACGCTTTTTCTCCCATGTTTAAATTCAGATAAATTTTCTGAAAAAAATTAAATGAATGATACTGTGTTTTAAGGAAATTATATGGAACCTATGCTTATTACTACAATAATTAATATGCTCAACCCTCTATAAATCTAATTCGCAAGGGATATTTGAATTTGTTCAAATTAGAGAGTAGAAGAAAATTATATGAACATTTGTATAAATTAAAAGAGTATGTATATGCATTAGAAAATATTATATTATTCAATGAGCATGTAATGTATGCTATTACTCATGAGAATGAAGTTTGCATCACGAGTCGGAAAGCGAGTGATGTAAATCATTCGAATGAGTAATAACCATTACATGCGAATAGAATACTAAACTTTATTCATAACTGTCAAATAATAACATATAAGTGACATATTTGTCTTGAAAATTAAGTAGAATTTTTAACTGACAAATGAATTTATTTTTGTTTACATAGATAAATCTAAATGTTGTTAGTGTTGAAACAAAATTATGAAGTGATTTCACATTAATATAAAATCTTAAACAGACCATTTCAGTTTAAGCTTAAGAAGAAAATAATAGTATGAAAAACTAGTGTAATTTTGGATTTTTATGTGGAAAGAATTACTTATTAAAAGTAATTTTGTTTGTACTCTTTGAAAGGTAGGATTTGAATTTGACATAACGATTGAATAATATTATTCCATCGAACTGTCAATATTATTCAATTAGCAACAGTACTAACATTATTAATTGATAACAATCGGTTGAATTAGGGGTATATTATTTGACAGTTGTAGATAAAATTGTTTATTCAGTTATATAACGGAAACATAACAATTTGTTAGAAAAATGAGATTTACTTTACGGTGGAGTGAAATTATGAAAATAGGAATTGGTACTGTATGGTGCGTTGAACATTCTAGTAAAATCAAAATTTGTATCTCAAATCCTTGAACTGCCACAATGCCATTGACGTAATTACCAAATAATATGGAATATGGGCTATTCCATTACTTGTTGTAGAATTATACTATTATCCATTCAATGAATAATATCAATCGATAAAGTAAATGTTGTTAATTTTCATGACATTAGCCCGTAATACGAGCACAGTTTTATAATAAAAGCGCTTTTATGGAGCGCGCTTTAACATTATATTCTCATGATGAGTGTGCTCCATAAAAGCGCTTTTATTATAAAAGTGCGCTCGTAATACGGGCCATTGTTTTTGTACAGGGATTAAACATACTCGTAATAAATAGGTTTTGTAATTGTAATGAATACATTTTGTTGACGTAAATATTAATAGATGATATATTTATTATTGAACAAACTAGTATTGTTGGATATAACCAGAAATTTCAGAATCAATTAAGTAATTTAAAAAAAATTAAATAATTTATTACATACCAACGTCAATAGTATGTACTTACATATAAATGAAATAGAATTTTGCTTCATATACGAGCCCAACCCTAAATGTATTCGTACCCTCTGAAAAAAATATATTAACAGCAAGAATAATAAATTTTTAGATTACAATAGTTAAGACTATATTTGGGCAATTTTTTATTTTATGTATTAATAAAGTGTACTGGACTTAAAAATATAATGTTATTACCTAAATAGTATATCATTTTAACAATAATCTACGGGCAAATATATATATAGTTCCAACAGTAAATAATACAATATTTATGTTAGTATTATTTATAAAACTGAAGGTAAAGGAAACTGACAATATATTCAATTAATTACTATATTACATTTTACTTTTTTAGCAAAATTATTATATGTGTGTGTGTATGTGTGTGTGTGTGTGTGTGTGTGTGTGTCAGAGAGAGAGGGAGAGAGAGAGAGAGTGTGTATGTACTCGTATGTGACGATCGTTTAGGATCGCATAACTTCAATACTACGATTCCAAAAATTATATTTTTATCGTATTCCTCAAGTTTAGATCCATATGCACACAAGATTAGATTTCGGTTATAATTGGTACACCACTCTCACTTGCAACCTTTAACAGTTTTTCTTGAAAAAAAAATCAGTTAAATATCATTTATTGACATTTTATGTTAATATAAATTTTAAATAATATATTATGCTCTATACGATGTGCTTGCATTTTGTACTTCATATTCAATAGATATAGAGTTAAAGAATTATAAAGATATTAAATTTCATAAATCAGCCAGCTATGCTAATCTTGGAAATGCTAATATATTTAGATAATTCAAATTGACAGATGTCAATATCAATGAAAAGTAAATGAATATGGCAGAGATGAGGATGTTGAGATAGATGTTGGGGAATTCGCTGACAGAAATTTTTAGAAAGATATAAGAGAGATGATTATATTGGTTTGAACATGTCATGAGGAGAGATGAAGAATATATTGGAAGAAAAATGACTATAGTCAAATTTTTTGACTCTGTCGGGTACAGTAATAAAACTATAAATGAACTATAAATATCGCAATTATGATAAAGCGGTATATCCTTTACTTTCTGTTTGGCATCGGCCCATATTTTTGAGCCGCTGTATTCATGCATTGAATCAAACGTCTACCAGGTATGTATAGGAAAATAGCCTTACAGTCCTTTAACATAAATGAATAGAGCGGCTCAAAAATATGGGCCGAAGCCAAACAGTATTATACTAGATAAAGTAAAGGATATGCCGCTTTATCATAATTGCGATATTTATAGTTCATTTATAGTTTTATTATTGTACCCGACAGAGCTTAGTAGGTAATAGAAGGTAAAAGAAACAGAGGAAGACCAAAGATAAGATGGAAGGACTGTATTGCGGAAGACTTGAGAGAAAAGAAACTGAATAAGGACGACACGCAAAACACAAATGAGTGGAAGAAGAAAATAAAAAATAGCGACCACTAACGAATGGGAAAAGCTAAAGAAGAAGAAGATGTCAGTGTCAAGTGCAATTAGGATAGTTTGTTTATAAAATAATTTTATTGGAAATTTAGAATCTTTTGCAAGAAAATTTATGTATGGAATTTGTACATACATAATACACAGGATTGATGGAAGGTAATGTGTTGGTCACATCAGATCTTTTTACCTCTCGCTAAGAGAGGTATTGGATTCATGCTAAAAATCGCATATCCAGATTTTATTGAATAAGCACGTTTTAAGGTCCCTACAATCCGATTTTAACATTTTTACGATGATGTCTGTGTGTGTGTGTGTGTGTGTGTGTGTGTGTGTGTGTGTGTGTGTGTGTGTGTGTGTGTGTATGTATGTAGGATGTTGGAAGGACGATTACTCAAAAACTATAAGACTTTAAATTTGTTTAACTACGTATTTCCCAATCGGACATTCATGGGAAGATCTGAAAAGGTTTTGGTAACAATTGAACAACCGGAAGTAGAAGATTCTTGAAAAAAAATCTTCTAAATAATATTTTTTGAAATTTTTTCTTGATAATATTAAAGAAAAATAAATTTTCTTTCTGATACATTTAAATATTTTATAATATATTCTATAGATTTAGAGATAAAAGAAATATAATATGTAAAATAATCTGTTATAATAAATTTTACAGCCGAAAGAATGGCCATGGAAAATAGTTGAAAATTTAATTTTTTTGTAACTGACAGATAAATGTCAGTGTCAGAAATCCGAAGACATTACTGAAGAGTTTTTCTGGGAAGTACATACATTATATTATTTCTTAATGTAGTAATAGAATTGGAAACATTTCGAAAAATTAGAAGAGGACAAAATTTCTTCATCAAAAATGAATTTAAAATTAAACAATCTAAATATATATGGAATAGATATATGCGTAAGTAGAATTTTTGGTGTAGAGTATACAAGAAATGTTAAATACAATAGGGAGCGAGCAGTCATATGATTTTGTTGGCCTTGACAAGCAGATATGGAGGCCCATGTCAGAATGATAGCTAGTAATTATGTATAAATTTCTCATTCTAAATTTAGTGATTTTCCAATTCCATGTGGAGCAGAATTAAATGTTAAATATCTAAGGCATACAAGTAAATTTTAAACTCCTGGTGATAAATTGACGTAAATTTAGAAAATCTTAAAAATTTTAATGAAAAATTCTAACATTTGACATCTATGTACATAATTACTAATTATCATTGTGAAACGGGCCCACACATCTGCTTGTGAAGCCCAAAAATGTAACACTACTGTTCGCGCCCTATACTTATGTAACCAAAAAAAGGAAGTGGCGAGAGGTATTGTGCTGGCCACAACAGATTTTTTTTGTAATATAAAATGCAATTAATTAAAGTTTTGTAATATTAAAATAATTAACTGTTTCATAAGCAACAAAATTATGAACTTAAATAAAAATGGGCGTGTTCTACCACAAGGCACAACTTTCTACGGACACCTAGCATTAGGTTTTGGAAGATATTTACATCGATTTCTCGGACGCAAGGTCAGGACAGAAGATAAAAACACCCTCAGCTTGTTCTTCTACAATAAAATTGATCAATTTTGTTAGATGTATCTTTGACTATCCAGGGCTTCACTTCACTCGGCCTACATAAGGCCTATGGATACACCCCTTGTGGAAATAACGAACCTTACCAACACCTTATCTGCGAATTTGGCCTTTTGTTTATATCTGACATTATTAGGAGCTTCTGCAATATTGTCAGTATAAAAACAATCATTTCCCTTAATTTAGGAGTTGGTCAGTGCGAAGTCCGAGAAATCGATGTAAATGTCGTCCAAAATTCAACACTAGGTGTCCGTAGATGTGTGAAAGAACACGCTTTATTTAATTTAAGTCACAGTACATAATAAAGAGAAGTATTCCGACGTAGCGGTCAAGTGTATCGCCAGAACGCAGGCAGTTGTGTGCGAGAGAGACAGAAGAAGGTGGCTATCATCCGTGCGCTACCTGCGTTAACTGAATAAAAATAATTCATTAATACTTATATATATTATTATATATTAAATTATTTTAATAATAATTTTTGTGCTGTAGACATATTTTCAAGTTGATCAATTTTATTTAATATGTCTTAATCATTTAACTGTTTGATTTTTTGTCGTGCAGCTTTTAGTTCATCAATTATTTTATTCTTAATTTTTAGCCTTTTCTGCACTTGTCTCATACTGTCTAATCGTCTGCGCACTAACCGATTCTTAGAAACTGTATTTATTTTAAGTTTGTTTTTGAAATTTACGGTTGCTTTTTTCGATTTCTTACAAAATGTACAATTAGATTTATTGTTGCTACTTTCAGAAATACAATCTTCCAACAAATATGGACAACTAACGTGTCTCCACACTTATAGGCAGTGATCTCTGACATATTTAATTGGACTGAAATTTGTAGGACTTTCAGCTATACCAATTCCACCGTAGAAAACGGCGGTATTATGTAATTTATTTACAATATCTTGTATTTCTTCTATGTTAGAGAGGTTTTCAGTTTTACCATAAATTATTAAGTGATCAAATATATAAATGTTCATCGTATTTGGAGTCAATACAATTTTTCTTTTTATAACTGTTTCACCAAATTTTAAAGCAGTCATTTCAGAAATAGAAATTATTTTATCTGTGTTCCAAGATAAACAATGCATGGCCCATGACTTGGATGGTAAATCAAGTAAATTAGGTACAGAAGCAAGTTGATCTACAATTGTCTCTAGATCCACATTATTATTTACTACATCACAAGCCAAAGAAATTTTTGGACAATAAAATAATGTTACTTTAAATTTAAATTAAACTAACTTGTTTCTGGTTCAATTATTTCTCTTTTTTGTCAATTAAAGCATGTCGATGTAGTGAACGCCGCTGTTTTATGTCTTTTGACAAATATTTTGGGCAATTCGGGAATATTGTTGGTATTGCATCCTGCGATAACCTTGGGTATGCTAGTGAATACTTAAAAAAATGTATAAATATTTAAGAAAGATTTTGAAAATACGTATATGAATTATGCTTACTGAATACGTTTCAGTTGTTACTTCCTTAATAATATACTGAGGTTGAAAATGCTTTTCACAAATATAGTCTTTCGATGTTAATATTTTATCTTTTCGTGGTATTTACAATTGGGAGCTCTTACCCATTTTTATTAGTTTATTATATATGCTACTGTTAACACCATTAATAAAGAAGAACTTGAAATCGTGAAAATAATATAGGAAAACTCGATAGTAACACAGTAAGCGTACGGAATGCATAGACACCGTTTTCTGTCTTTCACTATCCTTCTCTCTCGCACAATTGTCTACGAACGAGCGACGCTCATCGCCGCTTGCAGTCGGCTGGGTTACAATACCTGTATGTATCTTCTACCGTGATTTAAGTACATAATTTTGTTGCTTATGAAATAGTAAACTATTAAGTATTACAAAACTTTAAGTAAATTTATTACAAAAAAAAAAAAAATGTTGAAATTGTAGATTTTAAACATACAAAAATTGAAAATTTTATTCAAGTCTTCTACCATTTAATAATGGGTTACATCGCCTTTATTAGTAATACCACCTTTAATTCTATTATATACTGTATCAACAAGCATTGCTATTGCAAATTCTTTTGTTGGAATATTGTCCCATAATTCTTAGAAGGTAGGTTTTACTGCACACACTGGATTTTTACGAAGTTATTTTTTATTGTCCGAAATTTAAAGCGTCTCAGTAGAAGATAAATCTGAACCAGAAGATTATCCTATAAATGCCGTTCGAGCTATTATCACCCGTCATTTGGTCCACAGTTTTGTAAGTTTATATTTACAGCAGATGAAAGAATTTCGTAGAAAATTCTCAGCGTTTGTGGAAGGTTAATAATTTGTTGAAATTTTAAGCCGGCTGAACTATGAGTCTCATTTGTACGAGTATTACAATAAAATGCAGACCAAATTTGTGCACGTAGAAGATTCTAGAATCTTTCTCATTCTATGATTTCATTACTATTCTACCCATGCCCAAAAATTTAATAAAATAAATTTACTCCTTTGATCATCTGATCGTGACATCACTTAGGTAATCAAATCAAGCGTCTAAATTTAAATTGTCTGGCGCAAAATAAACCAAAATAACAAGTACAGGCAATGAGGCATCAAGTCAAATGAGTTGGTGCATATGTATATTATTTAAGTATTCTATGTTACATGTGGAGATGTCATGAGATCGCGTGATTGGTGTGACGTATTTATGACACCACGACGGATGACGTAGGAATGACGGTGTTCAAGTGTTCAAGCTGAGTCTAATTTCTCAGAAATTGCATCGTTTAGAGATAGTAGCACAAGCTGCTAGCATGTCTAAAAGATTTATTTGGAGAGTTTTAGAGGCGTAGGTCATAATAAGATATATACGATATTGAGCATTTACAAAAATTGAATACTATTGTATTAATTGTATCTGAAAATGATTTTTACTTTATACACGGATCACGCTAGAATTATTAAGAATAAGACACATGGTGCATATGTAGACCCTCGCTAATCCGATTACCTCTAATCCAAATATTTCAGTAATCCGAACTGTTCGGTGCGGATTTTTACCCCTTACAGTACTGAAGTGCGGTGAAGACAGTGTGTGTATGAGAGAAAAAGAAAGACAGAGAGAGAGAGAGAAAAGTAAGAATTTTGAGAAGACTAGGTAAAAAAATCACAATTTTTTAATTCCTAGTTATTACCTGTGTGTTCACATGTACAGGATGTCTTAATTTCGACTTTTTTTTAAGGTACCTCCGATAATATTAACGATAGCGGCAAAAACCGTGTGCACATTCCAGGGTCAACTTTTCGAGAAAAGTTTAATAGTCTTATTTATTATTACGACAGTTAAAAAAATTGCTTACACAAATTTTGTACCGTTTTCTGCGTAGAATAAAATAGCGTAATTAGATTTTTTGAAAACCTAATAATTCCCGAGATACAAGGTGTAACAGAAATAAGTACATTAAATTTAACGAGTGAAAGAACTCGTCTAGTGCAACAATATTTCTTAATAGATTTTTGTTGTAAACCTACTAGATATTCAAGTTAAAATTCTTCAAAGTTTTGTCACAAATTTCATTACCCGCCTATGGTCGAATAAAATAACACCTGAATGTTGATCTGTGCGTGCGTATGGCGTGTGTCTACGAAGACAGCTGTTTCTGGTGTGTTTCCGTTGTGACTTGTGACTGTGATTGAATACAATGAAAGAACGATTATAAACTGGTGAATACATTGATAGATACACCAGAATGAAACTATACACAAATCGGGAAAGATAAGAGATAGAATAGAATACTTCGACTAAGGTAACAAAAAATAAACACATCAAATTTATATGTTACAACATGTTAGGCAATCCAAAAATGGTAGGACATTTATAGGATACAGTCGACCAAGAACAACTCTACAATTGACGGAACAAGAAAACGCATAACGATGATGAAAAGTGATGCAGACTTAAATGAAATCACAATAAATGTTCAAAATAGTCACCGTCATATAATACTGAAGTCGTCGATAAAATGATGTAACTATTGTAGTTTCAATATCCTCTAAATTGTCATATGTGACACTTCGTGCTGTAGTGCTATTCTTTGAGTACTAGACCCTTGTTGAGTCCAAAACATTCTCTTCAATATTCTCTATGTGATCAGGGCGTGTTCTACCACGATCTTGAGCAGCAGGCTAAAAATGCTAAAAATAAATAAATTTCGAAAAAAAGTTATAAGAAATTGTTGCTCTCGACCGTTAAATTTAATGTACTTATTTCTGATATACCCTGTATAACACAAACATATTTTTTACCTCTCGCTAAGAGAGGTATTGGATTCATGCTAAAAATCGCATATCCAGATTTTATTGAATAAGCACGATTTAAGGTCCATAGAATCCGATTTTAACATTTTTACAACGATGTCTGTGTGTGTGTGTGGATGTGTGTGTGAGGTTGTTGGAGACACGATTGCTCAAATTCTATATGACCTTTTTGACTACGGATTCCTCAATCTAACATTAATGGGAAGAGTTGAATAGATTTTAGTACCAATTGGAAAACCGAAAGTAGTAGTATCTTAAAAAAAATTCTAAATATTATTTTTTTGAATTTTTTTATTATTAGTATTAAAGAACGTAAAATTCTCTATTCGATACATTTTAATTTTTTATTATATCTCCTATAGGTTTGGAGATACATTAAATAATAATATGAAATAATCTGTTGTAATAAATTTCAGAGCCTAAACAACTCTATAGTAACCATCAGATGTTTATAAATGACAGAAAAATGTCATTGTCAAAAACCAACAGTAATTCATAAACCTGTTTGGCAGCTCAATTCTAAAACTTGAACTTAAGTCTATTTTAACTGAACACATGACAGTGGATAAGAACCGATTCAGAATTTGCCATAGTACGAATATGGTTTTATTATAACAGTAAAACGTCAAAATTTACTGACATTATTGAAGATTTTTTCTGAGATATTGGTAAGTTTACTATTTCTTGTGGTATACATATACATACCCATCAGAAATCCCGTCAAGAAATTCGAAGATATTCGAACATTTAGAAGTATAGGAGAAAACTTCCCCAAAAAATAAATTTTAAATTATAAAAATAATCTAAACATAAAGAAAAGACATGAGAAATTTATTTCATGTGACTTTGTTGTACTTGACAAGCAAATAAGGGCCCGAGTTAGAATGACAGCTAGTAATTATGTACGTATATGTCAAATGTCAATTGTCCATCCAAAATTTCATGATATTCCAATTCCATGTGGTTTATTTTCCTCGACAAGTAAATTCCATATTCCTGGTGACAAAATAACCATGTGAAAAATTACGACATTTGATATTTATGTAAATAATTACTAACTGTCATTTTGACAAGGGCCTCCATATCTGCTTGTCTAGATCAAGTATGACTAACTATGTGAATTTAGAAAATCTTGAAATTTTTGATGAAAAATTCTGTGACATTTGACATCTATGTACATAATTACTAATTGTCATTTTGACAGAACTCCCATATCTGCTTGTCCAGGCCAACAAAGTCACATGACTGCTCGCGCCCTATACTTATGTAAGCAAAAACGGAAGTGGCGAGAGGTATTGTGCTGGCCACAATAGATTTTTTAAATGGGAAGCTATGTTGAAAATAGTCTCATTTTTTTGCTTATTTTATAAGCTTTTTAATGATATTTAACAAATCTACATTTTTTTGTTTTAAACATGAAAAATAAAACAAATTATTAATTTTTATGGAGTGAAAAAATTAAAAAATAATTATGTAACAAATAAAAAACTCTATTACAGATCACCTATTCTTTATTTTAATACTATTTTCTTCAATTTATATACCGAAAAAAAAAAAAATTAAGAATAATTTTAAGAACATAATTATTAGATATAGAATTAAAATACACAAATAATGATCTCTTAATAATTTTCAACTTTTTCAACCCAAAAAAATAATAATTAATATTTTATTCATGGTGACACTAAAATACGGGCCACTCAAAATAACTTTTTTATTTATAATTATTTTATAATTCTCTTTAATTATTTGTAAACTAGGCTTAGGGGGTCACAAAACATGGTATTTGGCATGATGGTAGCGCTTCCTGTTTGATCGGAAGTGACATTAACTTTCATATTTTAAATGGGACACGCTATATATTTTTATATATTTGAAATGTATGTAAATTTACGAATTCAACGATATGGTTGAAGAACATTTTTATTGAAGAAATAAATTACAAAAACATAAGAGAAAATAATGCATAATTAACCTGCTAAGCCATGATAGGCATTGAAAACAGTTGAGATAATATTAATTAATATTTAAGTTAATTTTCTAATGGCCATTTCACAGTTTATAGTTAACGTGTTAACCATTGGTTAAATTGACAATATCGTAGTGAAACGAAATGTCAAATGAGTTGATAATATTACTGTCAAAATTTCGACACGCACTTTTTTGTAGTTGTCATTAACTATAAGCTGTGTGACTTGCCATAAATAGTGTTAGTTCTGTAAGATTTGTGATAATGTGGATCTCTCGCAAGTTTATGGGTTATCTAGTTCAAAGACGTGTAGCTCAGCCCCTATAAATCCGCGAACCGTGAAAACTTTTCTTCTCGGCAATTGGAACAAGGCGCGTAATTTGACCGGGAAAACAACTGCATAAAGGGCCGTCAACATCTTGTTCCATTTTTAACTTTTTGCCCTGTTGTTTTCTGCAGTTCTTGCTATTAGTAAACAAACCTAAGCTTGTTTAATTAGCAGGGCTGTATAAAAGCAGGGATAGAAGATTGTTGTTGACTGCGAGTATTCCTCTCAACAACTAGTGAGTCGATTCTGAGTAGTCTATCGACACTTGACTGTCAGGGAAAGAGCACTTTTGTTCTATGTGAAAATTGGAAATAATTTTCAAGATTTTAAGTTTGACATCGGTCGAAATGGAACCTGGGGAATTGAATCACAACCAGTCACGTAATGAACACAACCATATGAGACTTCATGGTGCCAGAGATTTATTATTAAATTTAAATCTATTCATAAACAAAACATCCAAAAGTATGTATGTAGGTAAATATTTAGCTGATGTAACAGTTTCATTCAGCTGAGCACACTACACTTATTTCCGTAGGTTTACGATTGCCGTGACATTCATTCCATTTCCGTGAAATTCTTACTCATTTCTTTGTTACATTAATCCACATTTCCTCGGTATGCAGAAAGAGAAAATCGGCACTATTGTCCCCTATAATTTCATACATTCAGCGAGTTGCATCAGCGACAGATCCTTTCAAGAACGATCCAATATTTTCTAATCATGGGAATTTCCTGTTAGTGTGAAATAAGAACATGAAGATGTCTAATTTGACACAAATCAGTAGTGTTAATTATATGATGGATAGTATCTTTTCTTTTACTCTCATTAATAATATGTAGGTGCTGGAATTCGCAGAATTTTTTCTGGAATTTTCTATGTCACACTTTTCAGAAGTCATGAATCACAAGTTTTTGTAGTCTGACAGATGATGTAATGTTTTGAATTAGTACAGTTTTTTTCAGATAGTTATTAAGTTTCTTAAAAGAGTTTTTAATTAATCTAAATAATAGCAACTCCTTAACTAGAAACACGGTTACAGCGATTTTAACAACATAATTGGGGGGTTTCCTATAATCGAATAAGTTCATTAAATGAAGTTTCGGTTTATGACGCCATATCGTTCGATTCTGGTCGCGTCATTTTGTGAACGAAAAATATAAGGGTATACGTTTGAAATTCTACAGGAATCAGATTAATCTTCCTCTATATTGTATTTTCTTATCACAACTATTGTTTTTAACCTATAAATTTAATAAATGTTGCATTTATTGTTTGAAACAAATGAACATAGATAAATTATACATTGTTGGAAAGATAAAAATTTTCTTTTCAACGATATCACTTTCCGTTATGGCGTCCATGAAAAAATTGATACTTTGGCATCATTACTCGAAATTCAATGGTCATGAAAAAAATTGAGCATTATTATTCGAAAAAGTATTATTTGGAAGTTATTTAAAAAAAAATCTGATTCATTTCATACAAAAAGTTTCTTGGCAAAGATTCGGATGGAGTTTAGAATAGGGTTCGGGTTCAGCTTTAAAATGGGCTACTTGCATGATACTAAGAATTTTTTTTTTTTGGAATATATATATAAAATAAAAGACCCCCTATTTTTCCTTTTTTCAAAATTTTGTCACTTACGGCTAAAAATAAATATTTTTTTTATGACGTCACAATCACGGATGACATACGTCCAAGTTCTGTAGTTTGGGAAGACAGAGACGGAGATAGTAGAACGTTGTCTGATCCTCGATCTTCCCTTCACCTCTCCCATTCACAATAACGAATCAAATGCTAGTGATTGTGTCGTCATCAAGATAGGACGGATACATTTATGTTAAATTTATTAAATAATAACACAATGTATTTGAAAAATTTATAATGTAAATAATGTAGTTGAGTAAACTAAACTTGAAAAATATAATAGTTTTCAAAATCCTCTTGTATGCAAGTAGCCCATTAATTTCTTTTTGACGAACATTATTCTTTTATGTAATTATATTATATTTCCAGTAAAATTATAACACAAACACACAATGTAACTTATTGCACTTTACACTGATATCGTCCATGAGAATGATCTGAAATCTTAATATAGTAGTTGTTTCCATAGCTGGCTAATTTATGAAATTTTTTTTTATAATTTTTTAGCTCTATATCCATTGAAGTGTAAAATGAAATAAAATCGTACAGAAAATAAAATATTCTTTAATATTTATAATAAAATAAAATTTCAAAAAATAGGTTTGTAGAAAATAGTTATTTGTGTATCAAGGTTCTATAAGTGATCTTTTTTGGGCGAATTTGAAGTTTGCAGTCGAGGCGAAGGCCAAGGCCAGCAAATCGGGTGAGGCTAAAAAAGATCTTTTAAGCCGAGGTGCACATAACAATTTTTAGACGACTATTACAAAGCTATAATTTTTTATTTAAAATAAATATATATTTTATATATGATTGATTCTTGTTATATGTAGGTAGAGTGTCGTTTTGTTAACTCACAAAACAATTTTCTTACTGACAAAATATATTACAACCTATAAATGAAAATAAAATAAATACAATAATCAATTTGTTGAGCAAGTAAATGAGTGATACCGATAGCAACAACGATTTTTCCAATACTTCCATTTAAAATTTATGAAGTTTCATGTAAACAGTAAATTTATTTGCTGTTTAAACAAACGTTTGACGTAAAGTAGTATTTGACATATGTCAAAATAAAAGTGATACTTTACGGTTGCCAAAGGAAATGTAAAACAACTATTTATGTAACAGTTGCCTAGGTATTTAACTGCGTTTTTTCAAGGAAAACTGTGTTGCAAGTGAGGGTTTTTCCGGTTGACCAATTATAACCAAAATCTAATCACCTCTTTGTTTGGATGTAAATTCAAGGAATGCGAAATTTTTAGAATTATGGTGTTGGAGTTATGCGACCCGAAACGATGATCACACACAGAAACACACACACACACACACCACACACATTCACACACACACACACACACACACACACACACACACACACACACACACACATACATACATACAGACATCATCATAAAAATAGTAAAATCGTGTCCTAGAAATCCTAAAATGTGCTCATTCATTAAATACTCACCATTGAACTTTTTGACCTTCCTTACCTAAAGATGACGGAAGGTAAAAACTGCAAAATTGATATTTTCGCCTATGTCTAGTGACCTCCTGTATAGTTTCCGAGATCTCAATGTATGCACACGTTATTTGAGACAGCCTGTAGATCAAGCTTTAATATAACGGCCATTTATTTAAGAGTATTGATACCCTGTATTTGATATTCAATTTCAATCGATTAATTTTATCAGATTGATATAAGATAATGAAGAATTCTTGGTACTTACTCATTTATTTTTTATAGAACCAGTGATCAAAAATTTGCTTGGAATTTCCGGATCCGGAAAGGTCCTTTGAACCTTACGTGTGTAAAGTTTTAGCTATTTAATCCAATATATTATTTTTAAATAAAAAATGTTACGATTTATTTTCAATTACATAATAATGAACTAAAAATTAAAAAAAAAGAATAATTAAAGTTGCAAACTAATTTTCTTTGTTGTATTAAAGATACAACAATTATTCGAGTTCGAATCGGAAGACAGTAAAATAAATAGTTTAATTTTTATAGTTTTCATTTTTAAAAATCAAATTATAGAAATATAGACGATATATTTCGGTGTAAGTAATATAAGTTCCCATTCTGTCAAATTGTAAAACATTGATTGATATCAAAAGGAAAGTATAACGTGAA
Source organism: Harpalus rufipes (assembly GCA_951394225.1). Classification (NCBI taxonomy): domain Eukaryota; kingdom Metazoa; phylum Arthropoda; class Insecta; order Coleoptera; family Carabidae; genus Harpalus; species Harpalus rufipes. The sequence goes on along the minus strand of OX596274.1, from coordinate 40,430,091 downwards.
CAGTAAAAAATCTTTACTCGAGAATGCCATAGGCTACGTAATTTTCCGTTTCTTTAGTGAATGGGACTTTTTGAAACAAGAGCAAGATTGAAGCCTCAGTAATACTATGAGTCATTTGGGGAAAAAATCGCTCAGTAATTACATGAAAGTTGCTCTTGGAGTTCTATTAAAGAGCAATGTACCTTTTGCTATTAGAATGGCAAAGAATGGGCATCTATGAAATATGTGTATTTTAAATGCAATGGGGTTCGCCACTACTTTTTTTTACGAAACTTCATCTAAACTGAAAGCAATTTGTAGTTTTAGAAAGCCTTTACCGTAATAATTAAATATGGTAAAATATGAGCAATTTAATAAAATAATTTTAAAAAAACTACGTATATTATAGGCCAAGTTTTAATTACCACTGGTAGCCTATGTCATTCAACAGTCAAGTGTTATTTGATTTACTTCCATTGTTTAGTTAGTTCATGTTAGATTCTGCATTTATGTACTTGAAAATGAAAATGGATTCCGTATCTGAAAAAGGCGGTAGCAGAAGGATTGAAAGTAGTGATAATTTGGAATAGAGTAAATGTGTGACGTACATATAGAAATGAGGAAATGGTATTGTAGCGTCGCCGCCACCGCCACCGCCGTGCCATAGCCGGCGCCGCCGTGTCGCGCCCGAATCTCCGCGCGTAACAGACATGTTCGGACTTATTTAATTATTGCGGTGACGTGACCTATTGTGCACGATGTTTTTATCTCGCGAATGTTCTAGTCGTTTCTGGAACAAAAGTCGCCGGGTATATAAGTACCGTCGAAAGGCAGCGGATAGTCTGATATAAATGAGCGTCGTGTTATGAATAGTTGGTGTTATAAACTAATAGTCGACAAGAAGTGAACATAAATAAATGTAATTAGTGACATAAATAGTAGTGTTAAGTATTTAAATAAATAATCTTAGTGTTTAAGTGTCTTATAATATTCTTAGTCTTTAAATTAGTGTTAATATTTGTTAATCATAGTGTTAGTTATATTTTTATTATCTTTTAAATATTTAACCCTAATTATTTATCGCTTAATAAACGTATTATTTTAATTAATAATATATCTCTTATTCTCTTAGCGAGAGGTAAAAATCGATTATTTCAAAAACTCATATTTTTTATACTTTGATGTTTAACACACAATTGTAGGGTGTATAGTCCATATAGTTTCGGGTTCGGGTTTGGTTTCGGGTCCAAGCAAAATAAAGTTTAGAGTTATCGCTTCGGTTTGCAAAATTTTAAAAAAATATGCTACGGTTAACCGTTTAAAATAACGGTTAATATCGGTTCGGGTTTAAAAATTCAATAGAAATATAATTAATTAATAATATTAGGACGAGATACACCTACCTTTGACAATAGTGCAAGGTTAAACTGAAATGATTGTGAATATAGATATTTACGCCCAAATAATTGTTATTTTGGAATAATAAAATATTCTTTCCTTTATTGTATATTTACGGAGAGAAAATAAAATTTAGTGATGAAAATAATTGTGCAACACTAACTTATGATGGTACAGACAATGCAATGTGCACTAAGGTATGCAATTTAGGTGCAATATTACATTTGTTATTTCCCCAATGCTCTTATGTTAAATGTTTCTATATTATGGTTTTCATCTTGCAAAGAATTGAAAAGGGATAATAGCAAATGTTTACCATGATGTGAACCCTTATGTATTTCGGGTATATATCAGTTCAGATTCGGGTTCAGTTCTTTTAAAATTGAAAATTAAGGTTCGGATTCGGGTTCAGATTTTATAAATTATCTTAATAATATAATCTTTGCAATCAACATTACAATCTCAAAAATCATTACAATCTTAAAATCCCAGAAACCTTTTGCAATTTCATATTCTTAAACAAGTCTAATAAGTTTATGCAAATTCATAGCTACTAACGTTAAGTTGAACATTTCAAGCTATACATAATGTCAGAGTACGTGTCTTGGTTAGTATTTTGTTTTATTTTATGACGTATAACAGATAAATATCATCTTCAGTGGAATTATAGTATATTGTGTTATTAGGAGTAAAAGTGATACTTTGACGTTTTGACGTTTAAATATAAACTGTGCAATTTTATATCCTTCTTGTGTGCAATTATGTCGGAATTTGAAGTATTATAATGTAGCCCCCTGAAGTTGTTCAATTGGATTGAAATCGAACAGTGTGGCTGAAAGATATGTCCAGGAATCACTGCAAAACAATATAAACTTTTCTTATCACTTTAATTCTAAGTATTCTTATGTTTATTACCATCCCTGTAATTGTAATCTGTAAGTCTGCTATTATTTAATATGTTATTTTCTCAAAAGTAAACTGTGTTTATATTTCATTTCATAGTTTATTTATTAAATTTAACAGCTATTAATGGTATTTAGTAACTTTATTCTTAGGTTACCTAGTGTGTATAGTGACATTTACGGCGATATTACAGGTTTTTTTTATACAAGTTACTTCTTATTCGTTGATTCTGTATACTTTCTAAGGCTTTTATTTATTTTATATCTACCTTGTGAATCAAGTCACAAAAGATGCTATACTTTTATGATGTTTGAAGAAAAAATTATTTATATTTTATACCAGATAAAACGAAATTAATGACGAAATACTTCGAGCTAAACAAAGTTCTATTATTACAGCAAATGAGCTTGGACTGACATTTGAAAATGAAAACGAATGGATGTAGATAAAAATTAAAAATCGGTCTGATTTGGAAAATATTGAAGATATTGACTATGGAATGACCCTGAGAATGATCGTATTACTATTTCTGAAATCTTTGACAATCTAATAAAATCCTTATAAATCATCTCGAATCTATTATTTACAATCATTTTACACTTTAACGTCGAGTGACGAACCCCTCGCTATTTCTATAGCGAGTTTTAAAATGTGCTTTTGTCTACTTAAAATAGTAGATCAAGCAGCGTTTTAACCGCAAGGGTAATACGTTTTTTAGAATTGAATTAAATACATTATATACTTTATCCACAACTGTCAAATAATGTACCCATAAATTAAGAAAGTGTGAAAAGATAATGTCAGCCACATGGATTTGAACCATGGACCACTACTTTGCCGGAGTAACGCTCTACCAACTGAGCTATGGCCATAGCTCAGTTGGTAGAGCGTTACTCCGGCAAAGTAGTGGTCCATAGTTCAAATCCATGTGGCTGACATCTTTTCACACTTTCTTAATTTATTTCGAAAATATAGACTGTTAACTCTACGTTAATTTCAATGTACCCATAATTCAACCGATTGATATCAATTAATGATTTTCGTTACTGTTACTAATTGAATAATATTGACAGTTCTATGGAATAATATTATTCAATCGTTACACTAGTTTTGTTATTTTGCATACTTTTATTTTCTTCCTAAACTTAAACTGCAGCTGAATAGTTGGTTTTAAGCAATCTTTGGAAACTTATATAATAGATGTCGCTAACGCCCTGTTAAGAACCAACATAATTAATATCGACATAACTATTGGCCCACGTGTTTTTCTGAGATGAAAATAAGGATGCATGGGAAACATTTGAAAATTTTGAAAATATTTGTGACGACAACTAGATTTTGTCTACGTTAACATTTTTTTTTGCATTTGTCAGTGAAAAATTCTACTTGTTTTTCAATACAAATATGTAACTGATATTATTTGACAATTGTGGATAAAGTGTAGCATTCTATTCGCATGTAATGGCTTTTACTCATTCGAATGATATACTTCATTATCATAATGTGCTCATTGAATAATATACTATAACTTTAAAATATCATTTTAAAGTTCTTGGACTTTAATTTTTTTCCTCCATACTGAATCCTTTATTTATGCGGCATTAAATTGTTCTTCGCCTCAGTAGCTTCATCCAAAATATCAGAAAAATTCAATTTCTATGTGTCAAAATTTTGAAAGAATTTTCGAACAATTGCGGCTTAGTCTACTTATACAAAATTCATACTGCTACAAATTGCTGCACGTTTCTTTTAATAATTTAATAACTAGAAACCCGTATGACAAAAAATTATGTATGTACCTCAGACGAAAAATGGCTTTAAGGTATTCACAAGTAATTACCACAACAGTGGCGGCTCGTGACATTTGTCGAAGAGGAGTCTTGCCTCAGGGAAAGGGAGGAGGAAGTGTTGAAATTATTATAAAAATAATTTAAAAATTACCTCCTCTGACGACCCGCCACTGCTAAACAACTTGCTCATACCTTAAAGATTCACTTTTCGTCCTAGATATATAAATAGAACTCAGAATCTTTTAACACCAACAGTGTCTTTGTAATTTATCGAGCTTTTTAAGATAAATATGTAAATTTCTGCATTTTTCGTGTCAATTTTAATAAAAAGTTTCCACGAAAGGCTAATTTTCCTTTGTTACTTATTTTCAAATGTTTCATACAAACACCAGTATGTTTCATCTGCTTTGTTTGATACTATGTACATATTATTAAAGGCGATAATCAACTCATCTATCTAACAAAACCATGGCACAGTAGATATAAGGACATAGAACTAGTTTTATACAATCATTATCCAATGTTAATGTCTCAAATGTGGCGTTAACTTTTACAAAAAATATGATGATATGATACATTTTGGGCTGATGCTCAAGTGACATGTGTAGGTACTTGTCGACGACGAGCAGATATTCAACTTCATGCCGTTATAGACGAATTAGTAAATAATAAACAAGGTATATTCGTGAAAATTTTGGCTAAAAACAAAAAGTGTTTTTTTTTTTATAAATAGTGACTTGTTTATAAAGTTTTACTTTCATCAAAATACCCTTCTATGGTTCTCATTTTATCCATTTTAATTATCTTGCTTTTAATTAAAACTATCTGTTAATATGAATTACAAACATGAACGAAATATAATTTTAAAACTTCGAAGATAACTATAGTTTTGTAAATACTAAAAAAAAACTTAAGAGCAAAAATCTTATGTGACTAGCACAATATTTTCCGTCAATTCCATGCCTAAATTTTCTTGCAAAAGATTCTAAATTTGCAGCACAATTATTTCAGGAACAAACTATGTACACTATGACACTGATATCTGTCAATTAGAATTGATTATAGCATAGCTGGCTGATATATGAAGTTTAATTTCTTTATAATTTTTTAACTTTATATGCACTGAACATCAAGGAAAAAAATCAATCAAACCGTATAGAGAATACAATATTCTTCAATATTTATAATAACATAAATTGTCAACATATGATATTGATTGGATTTTGGATTTTTTCAGAAAAACCTTTTAAAAACTTCAATTAAGAGTAATTCTATCTAAACAGAAGAGGAATACGAAAAAAATATAATTTTTGGAATTAGTATATATAGGAGTTATCAAAGGAGAATTTTTTGACACACACACACACTGATACACACACCCATATATATATAGACATCATCGTAAAAACAGTAAATTCGTATTGTAGGAATCTTAAAACGTGCTTATTCATTAAAAACCCACCATCAAATATTTTGACCAAAGAATACCTTCTTATCTAATAGGTTATATATTTTAAATTATGGTGCCGTCAAAAAAAAAAGTTGAAAATCACTGTTACTAAGTCTTAGTACTATTGATACGTAGAAATAATAAATTAAGCTATGGCGTAAGCAGTTAAAATTTAAATGGGAAACCACTAGATTATTTTGAAAAAAAAAATAATAACACTGTGAATTCTTTTATTGTTTATATTTATCTGTTACATATTTTTATACCCACCACCAAATAAAATAAAAATGACTCACATTGTTGCCTTCTTTCTCATCTTTCTCAGTATCTTCTCATGTGACTGCAGTTGCATCTGAAAAAAAGCAGATCATTAATTAATAATGTTAATAAGTCACACATTGTGTCATATGTGATATCATATTTATTATGAAACAAATTCTTCGTAAAAATCCGAATAATTTGCGAATATCTTTTATGATTTTGTTGTGAAACGGCTATTTTCATCATTTTTTTTATCAACGCCCTCTAGGCCATCCTGGAGACAACCTTGGACTTGAAAAGTAGCCAATGAAGTTAAGGAAAATAATCAATCTTAAACCTATAATATATTAACTATATCTGTCAAGTGTCAAGTTATTAATAAATTTAAAACACTTCTTATTGTAAATTGAACGTTTATGAGTAAAGAAGTTGATTTATTATGATTAGGAAGACATTTGATGATAAATAAATAAATACAACGCAATTTATTTCTGCGAATTGTAGGACTAAATCGGCAAAAATTAACAAAAAATGTGAACTTTTTCAGGATTTTATCATAATATATGTGACAATTTTAAGATATGTCAATCATATATTTTTATTTTATTATCTTTTTTCAATTTTTTACAGCATTCAATTTATAAATATTAATCTATAATACGAATAAATTTACGGGTATACTTTTTATTATTTTAAATAATATAAATACGTAGGCACAATGGGAAATAAATACATATTTTCCCATGTTTAATTACATTGCTAAATGCAAAAAAAAAACAAATAAAATAAGAAATAAAATAAATAGAATGGGCTCCTCCACCATACTAGTATATGATAGACTATCAAAGTTTAAAAAAGTTATTAGTATTTAAAATATTTGACTTTTTAATGGCTTTAACATTTTATTATGGATTGATAAAAGTTATAGATTGAGATACAGAATAGGGGTGAATACTTACTTCAATTAATATGCCAGTTAGAAATCGTTTGCGTTTGTATAAAAGTAAAAAAAAAGTCGTATGACACAGGCTACCAATAGCAAACAAAACTTGGAATATACGATTTTTTTTTATTCAATCGATTATTATTTCCAATTTTTACCACATTTTTAAATTTGAATAAATTAGGAGCTCATTTTAATTTTCATTTATTATTTGAGAAAAAATGCATAGGTCAAGGTGAAAATGTATATTTTACAGTTTTTTACCTCTCGCTAAGAGAGGTATTGGATTCATGCTAAAAATCGCATATCCAGATTTTAATGATTAAGCACGTTTTAAGGTCCATACAATCCGATTTTAATATTTTTACGATGATGTCTCTCTCTCTGTTTGTGTGTGTGTATGTGTGTGCGCAGGGAGGTTGGAAGGACGATTTCTTAAAAACTATAATACTTAATATCTGTTTAACTACGTATTTCTCAATCGGACATTACTGGGAAGAGCTGAGAAGGTTTTGGTAATAAATGGACAACCGTAAGTAGCAAATTCTTAAAAAAATCTAAATAATATTTGTTGAAATTTTTTGTTCTTGCTTATTAAAGAAGACTAAATTCTCTATCTGATATATATATATATATATATATATATATATATATATATATATATATATATATATATATATATATTTAGAGATAAAGAAATATAAGGTATATAATAATCTGTTGTAATAAATCTCACAGTACAAATAATGTCATGGAAACCAATTTAAGTATTAAAATGTTTGTAACTAACAGATAAATGTCAGTGTCAAAAATCCAGAGACGTTACTGAAGATTATTTCTAGGAAGTACATGCATTATATTATTTCTTATTGTATTAATAGTTAAATAGTTAAAATTATAGGTATATTACATATAACCTTCATAAATACTGTCAATCCCGACAATGAATTGGAAACATTTCGAAAAATTAAAAGAAAACAAAATTTCTTCATAGAATGAATTTAAAATTAAAAAATCTGTTGTGGCCAGCACAATACCTCTCGCCACTGTCTTTTTTTGATTACATAAGTATAGGGCGCGAACAGTCATGTTTCATTGTTGGCCTTGACAAGCAGACGTGGGGGCCCGTTTCAGAATGATAATTATTAATTATGTACATAAATGTCAGAACTTTTCATTAAAAATTTCAAGATTCTCTAAATTCACGTAGTTAATTTGTCATCTGGAGTGTGGAATTTACTTGTCGAGGAAAATAAACCACATGGAATTGGAAAATCATTAAATTTAGAATGAGAAATTATGATATATGACATCTATATACATAATTACTATCATTCTGACATGGGCTCCCATATCTGCTTGTCAAGGCCAACAAAGTCACATGACTGCTCGCGCCCTAATGTATTTAACATTTCTTGTATACTTACACTCTACACCAAAAATTCTACTTACCTATATCTATTCCATATATTTAGATTTTTTAAATTATTCCATATATTTAGATTTTTAAAATTTAAAGTCATTCTATGAAGAAATTTTGTCCTACCCTTCTTTCTCGAGATTATTCCAATTCATTGTCAGAAATAACAGTATATATGAAGGGTATGTGTAATATACCTATAAATATTTAACTATTAATGCATTTAGAAATAATATAATGTATGTACTTACCAGAAAAAGTGTTCAGTAATGTCTCCGGATTTCTGACACTGACATTTATCTGTCAGTTACAAACAAATTAAATTTTCTACTATTTTTCATGGCATTCTTTCGGCTGTCAAATTTATTACAACAGATTATTTTATATATTATACTTCTTTTATCTCTAAATCTATGGAATATATAATAAAATATTTAAATGTATCAGATAGAGAATTTAATTTTCTTTAATATTACCACGAAAAATTTTCAAAAAATAATATTTAGAAGATTTTTTTTTGAAGAATCTTCTACTTCCGGTTGTCCAATTATTACCAAAACCTTTTCAGATCTTCCCATGAATGTCCGATTGGGAAATACGTTGTTAAACAAATTTTAAGTCTTATAGTTTTTGAGTAACCGTCCTTCCAACATCCCACATACACACACACATACACACACACATCCACACACACACACACACACACACACACACACAGACATCATCATAAAAATGTTAAATTTGGATTGTAGGGACCTTAAAACGTGCTTATTCAATAAAATCTGGTTATGCGATTTTTAGCATGAATGCAATACCTCTCTTAGCGAGAGGTAAAAATCGAAATTTAAAGACTAGATATAAGCAGAATTTTTGGTGTAGAGTATAGTTATATAAGAAATGTTAAATACAATAGGGGGCAAGCAGTCATATCACTTTGTTGGCCTTGACAAGCAGGTATGGCGGCCTGTGTCAGAATGATAGGTAGTAATTATGTACATAGATGTCAAATATCATAATTTTTCATTCTAAATTTAGTGATTTTCCAATTCCATGTGGTTAATTTTCCTCGACAAATAAATTGCACACTCCTGGTGACAAATTAACTACGTGAATTTAGAACATTTTGAAATTTTTAATGAAAAATTCTGATATTTCACATAATACTAATTGTCATTCTAACACGGGTCCCCATATCTGCTTGTCAAGGCTAACAATGTTACTTATGTAAGTGGCGAGAGGTATTGTGCTGGCCACAATGTAAATACGAGCCCAAAATCATTAGTTCGTTCGGCACAATATTTTACCTTAATGACATTTAAATTTATTAAAAAAAACTGTATTATTAACGTAAAATATATAATTTAAGTTTAAATGAATAACAAAAACAAAATAGTTTCGACAACAATTAGGTTTTAAACAAAATTAATTAATTAATTAATGTTTCAACTGTTGACAAAAACATATTGTTGAAATCTACAAAGTGCTTGACACTTATTGTAAGTAATAAGTTTTTACACTAAAATGGCTCGTGATAAACCATGTAGATTTAAGAAAATCCATAATCAATGACATATGAACAGCATTTCGGCACGAAATATTTCAATTTCCCATTCGATTCCGCGATCGACAGTACAAGGCATTATTAATTTGATTAAAGAAAATGGAAATGTTATAGAAAGAAAAAAACTGGTCGTCCACCATCAATTTCTAATGCTGATCATCGACCTTTAAGGAAAATTGTGAAACAAAATCGCCGATTAAATGGTCGAAATATTACCGTACAATGTCAGAAAACGATCGAAAAACAATTTTTGGTATCTACTATTACAAAAAAAATTAAACAAATAGTTTTACTAGGCCAAAGAAAAGCATTTGCTTTCAAAATTGCAACAGCGTAAGGATCACAAAAATTAGTTTTAAAAATCTGATGTGGCCAACACAACACCTTCCGTTTAATTTAATTTTTATTCATGTAAATACCTAAAATTAAATTAAATTTAAATACCGGGTTCGATCCCGACCGACGCCAAATATTTCGAATTTTAAAAGGCACAAAATTGATCCCTGTGGTGCATTCTCCACGCCAGCAATAAGTAAAAAATAACATTTAAAGGTATTTTTCGAAGAAAAACTATTTTGAGCTTCCAGTAAAGAGCCAATTCCGGTTATCTGATTTACTCCAAAATCTAATAGCATCTTTCCATATAAGAGTAAGGTAGAAATACAAGGTTTCAAAAGTTTCTGAACGATAGTATTTGAGTTAGAGCGTAAAGAGGATCCACACACACACATCATACACACATACACACAGACATCATCGTGAAAATGATAAAAATGGATTGTAGGGACCTTAAAACGTGGTCATTTACCAAAATCTCGACATGTGATTTTTAGCACGATCCCTATACCTCCCTTACCAAGGGTAGCGGGAGGTAAAAACAATGGCTTAGCGTCATTTAGAGTGATGAGTCCAAATTTGAAGTATGCCTAGGAGATAGTAGAAAACGCGTATTGCGTACTTTTTCCGAGATATACCATACAGACTGTTTCTTTAAAAAAGTAAAATTTCTTGCAAACATTATGGTTTGGGGTTGTGTATAAGATAAAGATTTTTTTACCATGGATTCCTTTATGCCAGTCCGTTGAAGGGAGCTACATTTTTCAGCTTCAGTAGTACGATTAAAACCTGGCTTGAAAATTATAATATTCCTGCTCTAACGTAGATTTCAAGTAGTCCGGATTTGTCGCCAATTGAGACCCTTTGTCTTAAAATGAAAATTTAATGAAATATTAAAATAATGGCCGAACTATTCTGATTCGTGTGTTAAAGTTAATTTAATTTAGTTTAAAACCTAATTTTTATCGAAATTATTTTCTTTTTATTCTTAATTTAAGATGAAATTGTATACTTTACGGTAAGATTATAATTTTTGTACGAATAAAATATGTATTAATTTTTTTGTAATATATGAAATGCCATCAAGAAAAAATATTGTGCCGGTCGAACTATTATGATTTTGGGCTCAAATCTTTCAACTGGAAAATAATACTGGATTTTAGTTTACATATCTTTTTTTAATTAAAAAGGTAAAGGGGGACCGGAAAATATTTTCGGCCTAGGTCCCGAAAATTTGCGTCACCTCACGATCTCTCAAATTTTTCGTGGAGAGAATACTATAGGAGTCACTTTTGTGCTACATATTTCATAATTGGAAATATTTTTTTAATTAACTTCGATTAGATTCGATCTCGGATCTTTACAACAACCATAAATTACAAAACACACTCAGTCATGCCATCTCATATTGCCATAAAATATTTGGTAAAATTTTACCATGAGGACTATTTCCAGATCTTTGACCTGCTATAAAAATATAGAAATATAATCTTTACCGTTAAGTTCAATATAATATTTAATGACTCGTATCCAGGTGTCGGATTACAATCGTCATTACAGTTTCCTAAGTAATGTCCTTCTCCATGAAAATAAAAAACTGTATTTATCCTTCCACGATATGATTGCTATACGAGTAGAACATGGTCGTAAAACAGGCTGTCAGTAGTAAAACAGAGTAATAACTCCTCAAACCTCAAGCAAAAAGAGGAAATGAATTGCAGTCTAAACACAATGTGAATTATAGGAATTTTAATTTATGAACTTATGAACAAATTGTGAAGTACGAATATTTATTGCTTTACTATATTCCGTTTCATACCTTCCGACAAAGGTTATTACACTAACGGTCGTTAAAAATGCAACACCAAAATTTTTTAGGAATAAACAAATGAGTTTTAGCATACAAGTTGCTTATTATTAGTAATGTAAACCAGAGTAAACTCATAATACATAGTTCGGCTGGGCCGGTTTCGTATTTACAAATTACAAAATCTATACAAATGGTTAGAAATTTCTACAAAATTCTTTTGGCTACTTTAGACAGACTTAAAACTTAAAATCTAATGTGGCCAGCACATAACCGTCTGTCAATCCTGTGTATTATGTACAAACTTCATAGGGCCCGGGCAGTCACGTGACTTTGATGACCTTGACAATCAGATATGGGGCCCGTATCAGAATGATAGCTGTCATAATTTTTCAATCAAAATTTAATTTTTGCTATTGTATGACTTTTTCTCGGCAACTGAATTCCACACTTCTGGTAACAAATAAACCACATGAAATAAGAAAATCATGAAATTTTGAATGAAAAATTATTACATTTGTCAGTTATGGACATAATTAATAGCTGTCATTTTGACACGGGCCCCCATATCTGCTTGTCAAAGTCCGCAAAGTCACGTGACTGCTCGCGCCCTATACATAAATATTTCCAGTAAAATTATTTCATAAATAAACTATGCAAATTGCACTTGACATTGACATCTTCTTCTTTAGTTTTTCCTATTCGTTAGGGGTCGCTGTTTTTTATTTTCTTCCTCTACTCATTTCTGTTTTGCGTGTCGTCCTCATTCAGTTCCTTTTCTCTCAAGTCTTCCACCATACCGTCCTTCCATCTTATCTATGGTCTTCCTCTATTTCTTCTGCCTTCTACTACTAAACTATTTATTCTTTTTCCAATATATTCTTCATCTCTCCTCATGACATGTTCAAATCAATGTAATCGTCTCTCCTGCAACTTTTTAGAAACTTATATCACTTGAGCCATTTCCTTTATCTTTTAATTCTTCTTCTGTCTTCCCCAACATCTATCTCAACATTCTTATCTCTGGCACATTCATTTTCGTTTCATTGATACTGACATTAGTCAATTTGAATTATCTGAATATATTAGCAGTTTCCATGGTTAGCATAGCTGGCTGATTTATGAAATTATATATCTTTATAATTCTTTAACTCTGTATCTATTGAATATGAAGTATTAAACTGAAATTTATTGCTCTTATCCAGATGGCACTATGATTAAATTGTTCTAAAACATGTAACTAGATAATGAAAAAAAAATATTTTTTTGCTTTACTGTCTTTCTGTTGGATTAAGGGTTATTGAATTTTAAATATGTTTTACCTTAAAAACATAGATTTTTCTATATTTTTCATGAAATTTCTTACAAAAGTTATCAAATAACAAATAAACGTTTTCCCAGCTAAATTATTTTTTATAAAATACATTCAGTCTAGTAATAAGTTTCGATTTCAGACATACAAATCGTAAAAAATTAAAAACTCGACAAAATGGTGCCGTGGTCGGGCCTCGGGCACTAAGGCGCGCGCCTCATGGTTAATTTGTGACTGTTCAGATTGTCAATTGTTTATATATGAATGTATAGTAAAAAATATCTAACTTTTTTATTTGAAACATTTTTCAAGATTATTAATAGTTTAAGAGTTAGTATTTGAAAATAAAAATTTGAAACAATATGAGTTTTTCGTTATTATCTAGTAGGCTGACAATTTTTGGCAAAACAAGTACTTCTAAGATCTCTCATTTAACCGAAATCGTATCTCTTATAGTTTCTGAGATCCCAATGGTAGTACACGAAATCCGGACACTTTATATTTATTTAAATTGATGATATATTTATTTATATTAAGTATGCTAAAAAATTTGATCACAATTTATAATCGTCTTCGTCATAGATGTCTACGTGTCTGCCAGATGCGTTATTAATGCATATATAACTAGCTGCATTTTCCATTACACATAGTCTAAAAATGCAACAGATACATTTACATTCATAAGGTCTGCATTAAACTCATCCATCATTCATCATTTACCACTTCATCAATTACACTGACTGCGACTAGACCACCCAAAAGCTAGTCCATCATGGTGATGAGACTCAATTGCATCTTCATCTCACATCTCATGTGATCGTGCGAACTTTGTTGAAGCAGCAGCTACGTTTACGTAAGATTCTTTCTCCAATTAACCACATGCGTCAGTAACAGCTACAGCCGGCCTGGGGCCTGGCAAGGAATGTGAGAGAGAAAGACAAAGACGGCATCGTCGAAGCTTGGCAGACTGTATGGTGCCGATGCCGATGCTTTGGCAAACGAAGTAAGCGATGATGGAGACATTGTGGCGGATAATGCAGTATAAATAAAATTTATTTATATAAATACATCTCAAAAATATAACTTGTTTTCGTAGGATATATTTAGGATATGGTAATTATGTTCTGCAAAAATTGGCTTTAAATGCTATATTTTTTATTATCTCGTCAAACTCATATTTAAACTATTATTTTATTTTGGAATTATAAACTTGTTTATTCGCCCCCAAAAACAGGCGCAATTTGGTTTTTATTGCCCGAGGGTCTATAAATTTGCCAGACAACAGCTATTCAAACATATCAAAATCGTGGTTTATGGATAAATGTCAGACAACACAACAAATTCGATTAATAACACTGCCACTCGCAAAACTTTCGTATTCTTTCTCGTATACGTCTTTTGACTTCTACGGAACCTACTTGCCCTATGCAGCTTCAAATTCATTCGATATTTCTTTGGAATAATCGATATCTGTAATTTTCATTAGACACTAAAATAAAATTGTTTATAACAAACAACATAGAAAACATAGCATACTTAAAATTCACAATCTCAGTAGAACAATAACGAATATACAAACATACCTATTCAATCCTTGAATTTCGAGAAGAAAAGTACTAAGTAAAGTAATATTTTAAGTACATTTTTTACCTACTTACAGTACCAGTATTAAGTATTTTTCTTTAAATTAGTTAAAATATGACAAAAAAAAATCGAATTTAGGTACAACACTCTCATTGAATACGACAGGTAAAGTAGCCCATTAATTTTGAATGTCTGTCCACATGCGTACAAAAAAGGCTTCATTCATATAAAATGTTTTAAAATAAACTCCATAAGAAATGTACTGAATTTTACTCATCGCTATTAAAAGTCAGACTTCATGTACTGCGATGAATGTGTATAGCTACCACTTCACGCATTGAAGTAGAAAAATTCTTTACTTATTTAGTTCTATAATACCGAGAGTTTTTTGTTATTGATCAACATAGCCGTTTATTAACAATAACTAACGTCCCAACTTTTTAAAACTAACCGATTGTGTATAATAGTATATTACTAACCGAGCTGGAAAGTATTCCATTATTGTTAGGGCGAAGATAGCTAATTAAGACGCGAAGAGCCGAGGTTAGTTATAGTCCGAGACAATGAAACTTTTCACCGAGGTTTGCATACTATTTTAATCGCAATAGGAAACTAATAATAAAATTGATATTTAAATAATAATAATAAGAATAACCCAAAATAAATAAACGCATGGTCTGAGCTTGTTCATTTGACACATGAATTGTCAGTTTGGTTTCTAACCTTAAATTATGATTTCACATTTGTTACTTATATTTTTATTATTAGTTTTATTCGTTTCTTTACATATAAAATCTAAAGAAGCTTTGTTTACATATCACTGATATGAACTTATCGCTCAGGATGGGAATGGGACATAGCCCGGATGTGTGGCATCCTCCCGCCTTCAGGTTGGAAAGTTGACACTTTCCAACTCACGCCGTACTTTCCAACCTTTTGGAAAATAAGGTTAACAATAACTAAGTTCGCAAATTTTTAGAAACTCAGAAAATATCGTATTTGTAAAAATAAAAGCCGTTACCGTTCTATAGATATAAAATCTGATGTGGCCAGCACATTACCTTCCGTCAGTTCTAAGGTTCTATGTACTTTGTACAAATTCCACACAGAAACTTTTTTTTGCAAAAGATTCTATATTTTCAGTACATCACCTTCCGTCAGTTCTATGTATTTTGTACAAAGTCCATATAGAAAGTTTCTAGAAAATTAAATTATAACACAAACATATTACGTCAATTGCACTTGACATTGACTTCTTTCAATTAGAATTTTCTTAGCTTTTTCCATAGTTACATCATAGCTGGCTGCTTTTTGAAATTTAATTCCTTTAATTTTTTTAAATTCTATATCCATTGAATATGAAGTATAAAATGAAATCAATTCGTATAGAGAATAAAATAGTCTCTAATATTTATAATAACACTAAATGTGAAATAATGATATTTAACAGTTTTTTTCAAGAAAAGCTGTTAAAATCTTCAAATGAGGGTACTTCCAGTTGAGCAATTATAACCAAAATCTAATCAAATCTGCATATCGATGTAAAGAAGAGGAATTAGAGGTGGGTGCGTGAGTAACTTTTTGTTCATGATCACGCACGCTCACGAAACTAATAATGTAATCACGACCAATCATGCACGACTTTTTATGTTTGATTCACGATCACTCACGCTCACGAATTTATTTTGATACTCACGCCGATCACGCCCGGTGGATCACACTCGTGACACGTAATTGTTTGTATATTTAAAATATGTATATCTTTAATGGTTTCGAAGTCAACTACATGGGTGCTAGAAAACTATTTTCAAGAAAAATGATCACATATTTTAACATACTAATAATAATGAATGTAAAACTACATTTTTTAAAATAAATAATAGAAGAAATCATTACTCATGCCCAATTAAATTGCAATCACGCCTGATCACTTACGATATATTTTTGGGTCCTCACGCTCCCGCCGCAAAATTTAAAATATATTCACGATAACGTGGGTCACGTCATGACCCTTCGTGACCCGGAAAAATTCATGACCCACGCCCACCTCTAAGAGGAATACGTAAAAATTGTATTTTTTAGAATTGTAGTATTGGAGTTATAATCACACACACAAACAGACATCATCGTAAAAATAGTAAAATTGTATTGTAGGGATCCTAAAACGTGCATAATTTTTTTGCACTTGTTACACGGAGAACTATTTTTCTAGAATGTAAATAAACAATGCACTATGATCGTTATAAATAAATTTTAATTCGACGTTTATTTTTTCTTATTCAAAAATAAAATGCGTTTTAAGTGTACTGCAATAAATAAAAATACTCATTACATTAAAAAGTACTGCGCCCTGCCTTTCAGTTTAGCTGTTCTTAATGAAACCGTAAACGTCGTTAACATAGTCTTCACTGACCTAGAATACTCCTACAACTCTAGTTTGTTTATGCATTTACAACTAGGGCACATGAAGACCACATAAAAAGGACGTAAACTGGTAATATAGGGCACGACGTACAAACAATGAAAATGCAATGCAGTTTATGTACTACAGCCAAGGTAACGAGTAAACAGTTTGCCTCTGCCATGCTCCGTGGAAAACACTTGAAGGCATTTAAATCAACTAAGATAAATCACACTCCCGGCCATGACCAATCACTTCTAGGAATAATTAGATGTAGAGGACATAGTAACATATTACAAGCAATTGCATGTTGCATTTCGGTCGGAAATTATAACTTTCTTTAATTGTTTATGTGACGTGTGATTCATAGAATTCAATGTTATATAACGGAAACATTTATCAAACTTATATGTTACAGAAAATAATTATTTTAGGCAATTATCCAGGCATTTCAATGAGCAAATAACATTTTTTTATACTTTCCGTTCATAATAAAGTCATTATGAAACCCAAATGCGTATCGTAACGGCTTTCATATTGTGTTGATATTTATTTAATTCTTTTTTACCTAATTTAGTTTAGTTAATTGACAATGGACTATTCATTTTCATAATATAATGTCAAAAATTATTAATTTTTCATTTGGAAATATTATTATTGTAATACTTGTTATTAACAATAAAGCTATATTGTTGACTTTTAATTCTGATTTTATTGCAAGCTTGTTTACATATCAAGTTTAATACAATAAATTAAATTAACAAATACTATATTTACTCTTTTTTTAATTTGTTTGGTAGTCGGCCATCTATCTGGGTGTTGTGCGATTCCTCTTTGGCCTAGGAGTATTCGTTGACAAAACTGGAGAATTTTCTTTATTTTCCTGTAGCGCCAACTCTTCGTTTGTTTCTTTGGTTTCTTTAATATTGTCCTTATAATTATTTTAATTGTGTTGATCTTCATGTCTTTCTTGGTCTTCATAATACTTCTTCACATGTGACGAATTTCTCTTGTAAGTTATACCTTCTGGAGATTTAACCTCGACCTGACTTCCATGTTTGTTAATTATCTCGTATGGTATACATTTGAACGGTCTTGTAATTTTTTTGTCCAATTTAGGTTGTTGTACTAGGACTTTATCGCCAATTTGAATAGTGCTCTCTTTTGTTCCTCGTACCTTGTCAGCATATTCTTTTCCTCTCATTTTATTGCTTCTATCCCTATTTCTTATTTCCTCATTTACAAACTCTTTTTCATCTTCTTTGAGTTCGCGAATTTTATCTCGTAGTTTTCTTTTAAACATCATTTCAGCTGGCGAAATTCCTGTTGTCGTATGTGGTGCATTCCTGTACATTGTCAAATATGTAAGGATTTCTTCTTTCCAATCCATATCCGTGTTCTATGCAATTCGAATGTTTCTCATTAAATACCGGTTCTGGCGCTCCACCTCGCCATTTGCTTGAGGCCAGTATGGGGTTGTATGATTTAATTTTATCCCATTTTGATCACAAAATTCTTTAAATTCTGCGGCCTTGAATGTTTTCCATTGTCTGCTTTAATCGTTTTTGGTAGACCGAATCTGGCAAATATTGGTTTTAATAATTTTATAGTGACTTCAGTAGTTATCTACTTGTTACAATTGCTTCTACCCATCGACTATAAAAATCCATTATGACTAATACATTATGACCTGATGGTAGTGGTCCTAGATAATCTATGCATATGTGTTCCCACACTTCTTCCGGTAAAGGTGTTCTAGCTATTGGTTCAGGAGGATCTGTTTTTGCAACTAGCTGACATCCATGACATTTTTGAATAAATTTGTCAACGTCTTGATGCATTTTCGGCCACCATACTCTTGCTCTAAGAATTCCTTTCATCTTGACTATCCCTGGATGTCCTTCATGGGCTATTTGATGAGTTTTTCTTCTCAATTCTCTTGGTATAACCAATCTTGTTCCTCTTAATCGAACCGGTTTAATTGTACGTAGTTCTTCTTAAATCATTTGGTATGCTTTTTATCTTCTACCTCCAATTTATTTAACTTTAAACTTAATCTAATTCTTCGTAGCTCGTTATCGTTTCTACTTACTTCTTCAATTTCCTTCATGCTTATAGCTGTAGGTTTTACTTCTAATAATATTTGATGCTTTTTTAATTGTTAGTCTTGATAAACAGTCGGCAATATTTGATTTCCCATTTTTGTAAATTACGGTGTAGTCGAAAGATTGTAATCGCAACACCCAACGTTCAATCTTGGCACATGGCTTGGATTTTGGAGAATATATCATTTCGCATTTTAATGGCACAAAATTGACCCCTGTGGTGCACTTTCCACGCCAGAAATCAGTGCCCGTGAGGTGACGCCTGGTAAGCGCCCACACGGTACAAATATTTCACCATTACCAATATCTGTGTACAAAGCAGATTGGCACACCCAGCAATGGGTAATATGCCGTGATGATATATTTATTTTATTTATATCACTTCCAACGGCTTGTGATCAGTGATTAGGGCAAATTTTATTCCAATTAAATACATTTTAAACCTCTCACCCAAACGTTCGCAAGAGCCTCTTTTTCCGTCTGGAAGTATCTCTTTTCTTGATCTGTTAGGCTTTTACTTGCATATGATATATTACTGAAGGTTTATTGTTTTCATTTAGTTGTACTAAAACTACTCCCAGAGCTACTGGTATCGGTAATTAACTGTCTTTTTCTTCGGGTCAAAATAACTTACTACTTGTGGTGTTACCAACATCTCCTTAAGCTTGTTGAACGCATTATTTTGTTCTCTGGACTATTTGAAATGCGTATCTTTTCTTATGAGTTTTTTTAAAGGTTCCGTATTAGTGGCAATATCTGGGAAAAAATTCGAAACATAGTTTATTAGTCCAAGGAAACTTCTTACCTCTTCTTTCGTTTACGGTACCCTGAAGTCCTCTATGGCTTCTATTTTACTGTGCGTTGGTTTAATTCCATTCTCTGATAATTCATGACCCATAAATGTTATTTTGGATCGACCAATAATGCATTTGTCCTTGTTTAGTGTTAACCCGTTTTCTTCCAAAAATTCTAACACTCTTTCAACCCTCTTCATATGCTTTTCTTTATTCTCTGCATGTATCAATATGTTGTCGATATATACCAACGTACCTTCACATTTCTGGATAATTTGTTGCATAATTCGTTGAAATATCTCTGCTGTACAATTCATGCCGAACATAAACGTCTTGAAATGATAAATCCCTTTAGATGTTATAAATGTCGTAATTTCTCTTGATTCTAATTCAATCTGGCAAAACGCGTCTTTAATATACAATTTACTGAATATTTTACTCTTACATAGCTGCGATAATACATCATCAAATGTTGGAATTGGAAATCTTTCTCTTTCTAACGGCGACATCCATTTTGTCGGATGTTCAACTTTTTCTATTATGTCTTTGTCCTCTAGTTCTTCGAGTTTCAATTCTGCTTTCTTTTGTAAAGCTATAGGAACTCTTCTTAAAGGTTGTATTACAGATGAAACATTCGTATTTATACTAATATTTAATTGAAAATTCTTTAATTTATCCAAACCTTGGAAACGCTTTCTATTGTAGTCTATTTTGGTTTCATTCTCTTTTATCTCCTTTATTTCTTGGCATATTTTCAATAAACCTAATTTAATAGCTGTTGATCTGCTTAGTAAGTAACTTCCTCCGTCTTCTATGACATAAAATATCACATCTTGTTCTTCAAGACCTGTTTTTGTTTTCACTCTAGTTGTAAATTTCCCTCGAACCTTCAAATACTGTTTAGTTCCATACCCTTGTATTTTAACTTTAGTGTACATCGGTTTACATGTAATCCCTTTTTGCTTCAGAATTCTCCATGTCTTTCCATCAATTATATTGCATATAGCGCCTGAATCAATCAAAAGTGAGGTTTTGACACCTCCTAATTAACAAACCGTCAGAATGAATATATTCCAATATGTTCTTGACATTTAAATCATTGCTGTCAAAAAATCGCGTAGCGTTTGTTCGTTTTGTTGATCCGTTAATTAAACAAAGCTTTGATGAACGTTTCTGCAACCAGGCATTACAGTTTTGAACAGAATACGGTTATAAATTATTTATTTTTTGCAAAAAATATAGGTATTGATCGGTAAATGATGTGAATAACCGATTTGGAGGGGGAGGCGGTAAGTAAATAAAAAGAAATGTAAATTATAACTATTTGTGATCCATCCTAAATGTTTTTTTCTCATAAATCGTAGAAATGACCTTAATGGATCGGGGAGAAATTAAATAAACGAAGAAAGAAATTGTAAAAAATTCATGGACCTCGCTGGGATATGAACCCAGAGCCTTCCTATATCTTGTAGGACGCTCTAACCAACTGAGCTACGAGGTCCATGAATTTTTCAAAATTTTCTTTCTTCGTTTATTTAATTTCTCCCCGATCCATTACGGCCATTTCTACGATTTATGTAAATAAAAACAACTATCAAAGCCTACTTTGAAAATGACAACTAAAAATGTCAAAATTATTTTCAAATATTTTTTTAATTTTGTGCGTCGATTTTGCAAAAAATGTTTTAAACATTGCGGTCAGTAAGTCTCTTCTACCGGTATTAGATATAATGTTTTTCTCATGGCACACTATATCTTCATTATTGTCGTTATATAACTTATTGTAAACTCCCTCTGTAAATAAAATATATAAATAAAATAAATAAATTTGAGATCTCGACTTCGTCTCAATCTTCAAAATTATCCTCAACCGGTAGGATGCACCTACTACCCTCAATATTACTTAAATAACTATATTGCATGTAAAACAGTCGGTTCTCAGCGCCATCTGATATTTACTTCCGTCTATCAAAGTATAGTACTTTGAAAAATGATTGGAAAAATAAATATCATTAAATTATGAACGTCATTGACATAATAAATCAATCAAATTATGAAAGTGCGTAAAGTTCACAATCAGTGAAGAACTGAATGATTTACTACACATTATCTGTGCGTGTCGATGTCACGACAATCTTCACTGAAGATAGGAGAAAAAGTTGATGGGAACTGCCAACTGTCAGTGAATCACTCAGTCGGTTTAGATATGTTAATAGGTCATCGAACACATTTATCATTGATTACTTTATTCATTTATTTCCACGAGAAATAAAAATTCAAATATTCCATAGTACAGATACAGAGATGAATAGTGGATGATGAAATCACCAATTTACAAGGACATAATTGCCATTCAATATCTCCGGAAGAAAAAGATAGTACATACAAGTAGACTAGTAAATCAATATTAACATTTTAAAATAAAAAATCAAATATGTGTCTCTAAAATATCTACATAAATTCAGACTCTTTCAGAAAGATGTTGCAGTTCCTTTTTGCTGTAATTTATTCTTACAAGTGTTGACTGTTTATTCACAAATACTACCAACAGTACCAACACTTTATATTATTCTAATTTTTTATTTAAATTATATTTTAAACCAAAAGCAACTTTTTCATATTTATTTTATAAAGAGTGCTGGTTGTGATTTTAACGACGCAAGTTCGAATATGACTAATATGAATACATGAAAGTTAAATCACATTTTAACAAAGAAAGTAAAAAAATGCATTTATTCAACACAATATGGTCATTATCAGTAGAGCCAACGTATGGTATGAAAATGAACTACAATTATTTCAAATAATTTTATATTCCGTAAAAGGAATAACGATTGACTTAGAAATAAATGTAAATATCATTAATATATACATTACTTAATACTAGTACTTTTTTTTCTTCTTCTTTTAAAAATAAATAACACCCAATAATTTCTACGTTATATTTCATTTTATAAGGTTTTTTACCTCTCGCTAAGAGAGGTATTGCATTCATGCTAAAAATCACATATCCATATTTTATTGAATAAGCACGTTTTAAGGTCCCTACAATCCGATTTTAACATTTTTACGATGATGTCATGTCTGTGTGTGTGTGTGTGTGTGTGTGGATGTATGTGTGTGTGTGTGTGTGTGTATGTATGTAGGATGTTGGAAGGACGATTACTCAAAAACTATAAGACTTAAAAATTGTTTAATTACGTATTTTCCAATCGGACATTCATGGGAAGATCTGAAAAGGTTTTGGTAACAATTGGACAACCGGAAGTAGAAGATTATTGAAAAAAAATCTTCTAAATAATATTTTTTGAAAATTTTTCTTGGTAATATTAAAGAAAATTAAATTCTCTATCTGATACATTTAAATATTTTATTATATATTTTATGGATTTAGAGATAAAAGAAATATAATAAATAAAATAACGTTATAATAAATTTTACAGCCGAAAGGATGCCATGGAAAATAGTTGACCAGTTGAACTGTTTGTAACTGACAGATAAATGTCAGTGTCAGAAATTCATAGATATTACTAAAGAGTTTTTCTGGGAAGTACATATACATTATATTATTTCTTAATGTATTAGTAGTTAAATATTTAAGATTATAGGTCTATTACATATATCCTTCAAAAATACAGTCAATCCTGACAATGAATTGGAAACATTTCGAAAAATTAGAAGAGGACAAAATTTCTTCATATAATGAATTTAAAATTAAACAATCTAAATATAAGGAATAGATATATGTAAGTACAATTTTTGGTGTAGAATGTAGGTATACAAGAAATGTTAAATTGCGCCTTGACAAGCAGATATGGGGACTCATGTCAGAATGATAGCTAGTAATTATGTATATAGATGTATCATAATTTCTCATTCTAAATTTAGTGATTTTCCAATTCCATATGGTTTATTTTCCTCGACAAGTAAATTCCACACTCCTGGTGACAAATTAACTACGTGTATTTTGAAAATCTTGAAATTCTGAATGAAACATACTGACTAATTATCATTCTGAAACGGGCCCCCACATCTGCTTGTCAAGGCCAACAATGTAACATGACTGTTCGCGCCCTATACTTATGTAACCAAAAAAGGAAGTGGCGAGAGGTATTGTGCTGGCCACAACAGATTTTTCCGGTTGATGACGTGAGTCTTCTGCCTGATCATTTTCTCTATTCTTATATTTATTCTTTATATTTAGATTTTTTAACTTTAAATTCATTCTATGAAGAAATTTTGTCCTATTCTTCTAATTTTTCGAAATATTTCCAATTCATTGTCGGGATTGATAGTATTTTTGAAGGGTATTCATATATAATATACCTATAATTTTAAATATTTAACTATTAATACAATAAGAACTAATATAATGTATGTACTTCCCCCAAAAATCTTCAGTAATATCTCTGGATTTTTGCCACTGACATTTATCTGTCAGTTACAAACATTTTAATTTTTCAATTGGTTTCCATTTGCATAGCATTATTTGGGCCGTGAGATTTATTACAACATATCATTATATAACTTATATTTCTTTATCTCTAAATTTATAAAAGATATAATAAAATATTTATATGTATCAGATTTTACTAGAAATATAGAAGCTTTTGAAAGGAACTATCTGTATGGAATTTGTACAAAATACATAGAACTGACGGAAGGTAATTTGCTGGCCACATCAGATTTTTTTAATGTGCTGTAATTTTTAAAACGGACTCCAATTTAAATAATATTTTCAAATCTGATTTGACATTGACAACACTTATTTCTAGTAACTAAATAATTTTTAAAAGCATAATAATATATTATAAATTTCATTGACTTTGGACTTGAATTTGTTCTAAATATATTATACAGGGCTGTGGCGATTAGGGGTGAACATAGGAATTTAACATGGGATTTTAGTTTTATGCAATTTTCTGCTCTCTTCTTCATTTTACGGCAAAATTGTAAAAATTACAGAATACAAAACTGCTCATCTATTTTTTAAGATTTTAGTTTATTTTTCCGTGGCAATAGTCATGACTTATGACATTGTAGAAAACAATATTATTTTATTTATATTGTCATTTTTTTTTTGCAAAAAGTAAATTAAATAATGAATGTTTATTCGAATACGCAACGTGTCATTATTATAAAGATGTATTGTGTTGGAAATAGCTATCGAAGAATACGGGATTTATTTTCCATAATTCCGTTTATTAATAATTTCTGAAAACAAGAAAAAAATAAAATAAATATCATGGCTATTACTACAAACTAACAGAAATTTTGAAATTTCTTTTTAAAATTGTGGAGAAACTAGAAACAAAATACATTTTTAAATGCAAATTTTAATTCTATACAACTTTACACTCTACAGGTTTTGGCGTAAAATGAATAGGGGAGCAGGAAATTGCATAAAACAAAAATCCCTATGTTCACCCCTAACCGCCACCATCCTGTATATAAAAGTAAAAGTTTGAGATACAAATCTACATCGTTTTACATATCGACGCCAAATCTTGTAGAGATGTTATTTCAGCTTCCCGACTTTGAATACATATGTACGGATATTATTGATAATCTATTAGAATTTGTGCAATAATATCTAAAATTCCTCATCAAATAATTGAAACAATATAATCCATCCTATTCCAGGGTTACTATGACAGATTTATCCTCGAAAATATTTTGAAATTTGGGGTATGAGCCTCAGCCAATCATTGCAGGTTTTACAATTCCAGTTTACAATATATGTATACAGTTAACTGTAAGTATACAAACTATTGGTTTGTTGTCAGACACTTTTAACCTTGCATTCATTCAATCCTAAATTATTTCATTATTAACTGAGTATTGTATTAAATAATTAATTATATATTTAAAAAGCAGCGGGAGGATAGTTTAGAACAGTACCAAATATTAAAAATACAGAAAAAATATAATTTAATACCAATACCCCATAATATTGTTTGTTGCAAGTATTTGCAATGGGTACAGCTAGTACTTAATAAAAGAAATTTTATAATTTTCCATGACCGATAGTTACAATTACAATGTATTAACAATTACTCGAAAGTTCAGTCAAATAGCATTCATTCTTACTACCAACGTTTCGGTGCACCCTTATACCTTCTGCAGGGTCTACAACAATTAAACAACAAAAATGTAATACATACAAAATAACATGGACATTATCACACTTACAGTAAGATCTTACAAATTATTGCAATTCATGTACACAAAATACATTCATAAAAAACATTCATTTAATTTATTAAAAATCGTACCAAAAATTTCAAAGAACATAAACATATCCATTTGCTCTAAAAGACGACAACCGAATAATACGGAAAATAGCCGGAAGTATCTTGTGTAAGGATTATGGTGACATCATTGAAACGGACTCCTATCGGTCGTCTGTATACCAATAATAATGTAGCAAATTGTAGGAATTTAAATAAACTGTAAGGAAATTAATGAAACTCAGTTTGGCCTGAAATTTGCTATTTCCTTTTTGAACTTTTCCAATACACCAAAATATACACTGTTAAGTGCTTGAATATCAATTCTTGCATTGATGTTATTGCAATCATCCCTGATATGTAACATTTCAAGAAACATACGTTTGGAGTAATTCTGCTCTTCCTCCAAAATCTTGAATTTTTCCAGATCAAAAGTGTGTTTTAGTGTATTGGAATGTTCAGCCAGACCACATTTGTTTGCCGTGTTGTTCTGTGCTGTTTGACTGAACTTTGGAGTAATTGTTTACACCTAATCGACATCACAGCCGAGAAATTTACCCACAATTAATAAATTATTATTAATAATGGAACAATATTAAAATTTGATTTCTTTCATTCAATGTTAAAATATTCGTTGATTTCATTTTAACTTTACCCAAATAATCTGAAATAATACTGGAAATTGAATTTGAATATTGAAAACTAATATACGCAATTCACGTTTCCACAGATTTTTTATGATTTTAAGTGTACATAAACAATATAATATGACGTTTATAAATATTTACAAGTCCGATTGGAAATATTTACTCTAAAATTTTGTTAATATTTATACTTTTAATGGAAGTTTCGGTTGATAAACCTTGTAATCAATCATCGTTGTTTTTCTGAGGAAGCGACTGATTTTACGCATAATGCGTAAATGTTTTATTTAACGCGTAATAGGCATGGACTTTATTCCAATAATCGTTAATCAAGGGCCAACCCAGGCCATTGACATGAATAATGTACTCGTAAATTAATCATAATTACATATTATGCATTTTTTTAAATTACACGCACTTCTTTAATGATGGTGATATCTAGTAACCAATGATCAAATCTGGAAGAAAATAATTATTTCGAAATATTTCCCTAGTGATTTGGGAGATATCTTTATTTCCAAGAACAAGCAATGTTTGTCACAAGAATCACATAAATAAATAAATATGTCATCACGGCTTTTTACCCATTTCTGGGTGTGCCAATCTGATTCGCTTCACAGATTTCGGTAATGACGATAAAATTAGTTTGCCTTTAACGGCGTTAACTTTAACTGCAAGGACTCTCAAAGTTATGGAGAGAGCACCGCGTAAAAGCCAATATGTGCTCCTAGGGTAGTTCGAAAAATTCTTGCCCTGACACAGAGATGGTGCCAGCAATATCAAATGTTAACAATTTTTTTAATAGAGATGTGAAAATATTAGAGAAAGCCCAAGCCGTCAGTTTGTTCGATTGTTAATTTATAGATAAATTCCAACAATACCGACACTGACGATGGATTATTAGAATCTGAAACGGCGGTCGTCGGTATTTTTGAAATTTTTCTTTAAATATACAATCAAACTACTGACTGCTTTCTCCAATATTTTCACTTCCCTCTATTCATAAAAACAGTCGGTTAAACACTAGTATTTGGTAAGTTTGATATGTAAAACGTTGTATTGTAAAGATTCAGAAAGACTCGTTTAGTGGTTTCATTATTGCAAACAAGGTGTTTTAAAAAATTGAATAAAATTGTATATTGCGCAGTGATCAATTTTACCTCCCACTACCCTTGGTAAGGGAGGTATAGGGATCGTGCTAAAAATCGCATATAAAGATTTTGGTAAATGACCACGTTTTAAGGTCTTTAGATTCCATTTTTAACATTTTCACGATGATGCTGTGTGTATGTATGTATGTATGTATGTATGTATGTATGTATGTATGTATGTATGTATGTATGTATGTATGTATGTATGTATGTGTGTGTGTGTGTGGATCCTGTTTACGCTCTAACTCAAATACTATCATTCAGAAAGATTTGAAACCATGTATTTCTACCTTATTCTAATATGGAAAGAAGCCATTAGATTTTGGTGTCAATCAGATAACCGGAAATGACAGTTTACTTGAAGCTCAAAACAGTTTTTCTTCAAAAAATACTTTTGAATGTTATATTTTCGCAATTTGTTATTATAAAAATTAAAGATTATTTCATTTTCTACAAGTTTGCATTCATACTTTTTATATTATATTGTATGGATAAATTTATAAAATAATATAAAAATTATATCTCGGAGCTTATACACACAACTCCATGGTTACACAGTTCAGCTCAAATGTATTTTGACTGACAGATAAATCTCATTGTCAAAAATATAATCATTTCAAATTAATAACAGTATAGTTTTCGAAAGAAAATTGTAAATAGAAGAATAGTTACATGGAAAGGAACTTAATGTACATAATTTCAAATTAATAATAATAACGTTTTAAAACGAAAATTGTAAATAGAACAATAGTTATATGGAAAGGAACTTAAGATACATAATTTCTAGTATTAGTAAATATGCAGGTAATTATTTAAATAAGAAAATAAATAAATATTGTAACGTTTTTATTTATATGGGTGAAGTGTAAAACACAGACAAATATTATTAGTTAAAATAATACGTTTATTAAACGATAAATAATTAGATTAAATATTAACAAGATGATAAAAGTAACTAACACTATGATTAAATAATTATAAACACTAAGAATATTATTAAATGCTTAAACACTACGATAATTTATCTATACAATATTTATATCACTACACTTATTTATATAACTACATTTATTTATGTTAACAACTGGTAAACTGTATATTTATATCACCAAGTTCATTGCTCGTTGCTTGTATATATCAGACTATCTCTCCGCTTTCTTTCGGCCGGTATTTATACCGCTTATCTCCTTCTAGAACTCTCGGAAGCGACAATGACCTGTATACAAAAGAATGAGGTCACGGCGTAATTAACGTCTAGCCGGTGCGGCGCCGGGGATCGCGTCATCGCTCTCGTACATTCCTTCAGTGGCGGCGTTGTATACTCTTCTCTCGGGGGTGTACTAATCTGCTTTATACACTGATTTCGGCAATGATGGATGATATATTTGTATCGTGCGGGCGTTTGCCATGCGTTAGCTTACGGGTACTCATTTTTAGCCGGAGAGTGCATCACAGGGGTCAGTAGTGTGCCATTTAAAATTCGAAATATTTGATAGTAGGAATTAAATCCGGTTCCCCAGATTCGCGACCAGACACTCAGGCACGCGGCCCTGATAGGTATATGTATTTAAATTAATAAAAATTACATGGCGGGAGGTTTTGTGTTAATTACATCAGATTTTTTATTTTGAAACATTAATTCACCACTGCACACCAGAGAGAAAACAATAGTCCAAAAGTCAATGGGTGAAAAAGGGTGAACGTGTTACAAGTCCAAAGAAAGCAAAAAATTGTTTATCATCATGATGACTGTTTTTGGGATTTGTAGAGTGTAGTATTCATAGATTTAGAAAAAAAATATCAACGGACACAGAGCTGAGCAAATTACTTTATCCAAAATGTAATCAAATTACTTTTAAAAATAATTACTGCTAGAAAAAGGTAATTAAATTACTAATTGCTTTTGAAGTGCAATTGACATTTTAATTACTTTACTAAAAAAATCATCCATCTTACATTAAAAACAAAACAATAATACTGCACTGTTAATATGAAGTACAGTAAAAATAAAAAAAAATAAGAGTAATAAAACAAATTTATAAAGAATTGCCGACAAAGGTAGAGTACGCGTACACTGTAAAGGTTTGATGTAGTCGCAGCTAGCTTTTTGGGTTGAAACTGTATGCAACACAAAGGTTGAACAATTCTTCCTTTTGAAAAGGTCGATGTAGCAATATTTGTTTAGAGTAGGAAAACCTACATCACTCGCAGGTAGACATGAAAATGACCCTTCATGACCCTTCATGTAGTGGGATGAAAATGCTTTAAAGTAATTTGGAATTTCCATAAAACAAGTTACCTATATATAGGATGAGTTTATATTTTAGTAAAATAATTATAGGTTGTAATTTAACAAATAAAAGTTGATAGTCGTATGATTTAAACTTGACTTTTTAAAAAATATCTACATCTGTCATCAAATAGTATATTTAAAATAATAAAACTTTTAAAGGAGTCATTTTTTTCTATTAGTTATATTAAATAAGTTAAAGGGAGGGAGAGATTTTCCCAGACGCACCCTGTATATATGCCTATATGATTGTTAAAAATGCTTTATAGCGATTTATATGAAACCCTATATGAGGACATTTGAATTCCTTGAAAAGTGTATTGTTATTATTATTATCATTATTATTAGGATTCAGAAAAAATAATAAATTATAACTTAAGTGA
The DNA here is from genome assembly GCA_951394225.1 of Harpalus rufipes. Taxonomy (NCBI): domain Eukaryota; kingdom Metazoa; phylum Arthropoda; class Insecta; order Coleoptera; family Carabidae; genus Harpalus; species Harpalus rufipes. The sequence goes on along the minus strand of OX596274.1, from coordinate 40,399,349 downwards.
AAGTTCAAAGTATGTATTTCATACATCTCAACGCGCATGACAAGTTACATTTGTAACTTATTAAACACACAACGCAGATAAACCACGTTACATCCGTATCCTGGGGATTCCCTTATTTCTTGGTTCGAAATAGTAATTAATATTTAAAAAACCAAATACATATCCAGATTTTAATGATTAAGCACGTTTTAAGTTCTCAACAATCCGATTTTAATATTTTTACGATGATGTCTGTGTGTATGTGAGTATGTGTGTGTGTGTGTGTGTGTGTGTGTTTGAGTGGATGTATATGTGTGTGTTATATGTGTGTTTGGGGATGTTGGAAGGAAGATTCCTCAGAAACTATAACACTTAATATCTGTTTAACTACGTTTTTCTCAATCGGACATTAATGGGAAGGTTTTTGTAATAATTGGACAACAGGAAGTAGCAGATTATTAAAAAAATATAAATATTTTTTCTTCAAGCGTATTATAATATTCATATTATGCTACTGTATACACACTATAAAAGATATTCATTATCTTACTAGTACAACAATGTTGTTCATTATTGTATTAGTAAAAACATGTTAGTTTCTTAGTTCACCGCTGGCGGCAGCAGGATCACAGACCATACTGAATATTATTGACAATTATATCTTTTGTATTTTGTAGTGTACACAGCCAACTTTGGCTGAAATTGCAAACTCTACAAATCAAACAATCCCTAAAACATATTTTTAAAATTCCCACTTTTGTTGAAAAACTTGAAGAAAAATAGTATATGTTATTCGAAGCAGTACGCCGGATCTGCACTGATATATATATATACATATTATTAATTGAACCGGAACGAAAACAGAAACGAAAAAATTAATGGTTCGAAGCCATGAAAAAAATTAAAAGAACCAGGCTAACAAAATTTGTATTTTCTTTCTTAGGCAGAGAATTTTTCGACCCACCTTCCTACACCGTTAGATGGAAATATGTGTACTTAAAAAAAATATGGCTCCTCACGGCTAAATTGGCTGGATGAAGGCAAAGAAGATAAAGAGTAGGTATAGTAAAATTTTAAATATAATACAAATTTTAAATTAAGTCGTTTTCTCTTTAATGTTTCGAAATTGAAATTTCCTTTATAATTATTATTAATTAAAATTAGATAGAAATAAAAATTTGATCGTAACTAGTATAAAGCGGAAACTTTATAAAACTGTGTCAAATGATGAAGTATGAAATCATTAGCTTATTTTATTTTAATTAATAATTAATTACCAGGAAGTGTGTCAAACTAGATAAAATATTTAAAATTGTAACACAGTGAATGGTTATCTGCATGTGCAGTATGAAAAAAAGTATTACATAAATTATAAATTATAAAATTCTGTCTATTAAGTGACAAAACTTTAATAAAAGTTCTGATATCATTCAATAAAACGATAAAGTCTAAATAAAGCCTTGGACTGATTTCTAATAGTGCGAAACTTTATTCCAGGAATATTTTTGCCATTTGCATTTAACTAATAGCGTTTTCCATTTATATATTTAGTGCGAACTTTTTTGTACTGAATGCATAGCTCGTTTTCCATTTATACTGGGTGTCCAAATTTGATCTTTCGATTTCATTTAATAATAAAACAAAATATTTTAAATGTTAATGATGAAAAATTATACTTTTCAAGTAACTTCTTCTATTCCTTTTTAGCCATGCTAAGGTTGTTTTTTCCAAAAAATAAGGACCAAACATTCCTACAGTTCATAATCAACACCAAACCGTAACATTTTGTGAATACTGTGGTATCAGTATTTCTCGTGGTTTGTCTCAAATAGGGTTTCATCAAGTCAAGTAGCTTGATATTTTTGTAAATTACTTGACTTGACTTGAAATTCAAGGTTTTCAAAAATTAATTACTTGACTTGGCTTGATTTTCTATCGTTACTACTTGACTTGATCAAGCAATTTCAAGCAAATTCAACCTACTTGATAACGAACCGATTATGTACGAAAAGAGGTTTAAAAAATTCACTCAATATTGGAATATATACTAAAATGACCCTAGAATATGCCGACAAAATTTGAAGTCTTAGTCATTATTATTAAGATAACTGTATAGATGGTTAAACTATCGCACAAAAGCCCAAAAAGCTATACTCCATTCGAATTAAAAACAATTAATGGGACTTCAGATTTTGTCCTCATATTCTCTGGTCATTCTAGTATATATTCCAATAATGAAGGATCTTTAAACGTCTTAATATCTCGGAGAAAAATAAAGTTCCAAAATGTGCCAAAACCGAATGTTAATCAATTGGGGAAAAATCAAGTGCATTTAGGCACGGTCAAATATTAAAATTAAGCGGAATCATTGCCAGTATATTTTTTTATTTATTTGGAACCACTTTAAGGGGCGGTCCGGTTAAAATTCGACTTGCCCCCTATTAAGGTCCACCATAATACATATAGTACAAATAGTTTATGTTAATTCATATATTATATTTCTGGTAATGAAGAAAAAAATACTACTTGATTTTTTCAAGTAATTGAAAATAACTACTTGATTTTTCAAGTACTTGAAATTGTAACTACTTGACTTGACTTGCGGCTACTATTACTTGACTTGATTTCAAGTCAAGTCAAGTAACTTGAATATCAAGTCAAGCCGTGAAACTCTAGTCTCAACCCATATTCTACAGTCCTTATTACCAAATCTTCCAAATTCCAAATAAGCTTCGTCATTACAGATTTTTTTTTTTGAATTTTTTTTTTCTTTTTTTCTAAAGCCCAATTAACAAACGTACGCCGAGATTAGTGACCCATTGGCTTTAATTCTTGAGTCAACTGTATCTTATAGGCTTTTAAATAAAGATCTTTTTACCTTCCGTCACCTACAGGTAAGGAAGGTATTGTCTTTGGTCAAAAAATACGGTGGTGAGTTTTCAATGAATAAGTACGTTTTAGGGTTCCTACAATACGATTTTACTATTTTTACGATGATGTCTGCATGTGTGTGTGTGTGTGTGTGTGTGTGCGTGTGTACAAATTACAATTTTTACTCTTCCTTACATCCATATGCAGACTTGATTAGATTTTGGGTTATAATTGGTCAACCGAAAGTACCTCCATTTGAAGATTTTAACAGTTTTTCTTGAATAAACGCGGTTAAATATCATTTTGACATTTAATGTTATTATACATACTAAAGAATATTCTTATAAGCCAACTATGCTATAACCATGGAAACAGCTACTATATTAAGAAAATGTGCCAAGGAAAAGAAAATGAATCTAGCAGAGATGAAGATGTTGGGGAAATTTAGGATAAGGAATGAAAGAATAAAGGAAATGCCTCGAGTGATAGAAGTTTATAGAAAGATGCAAGACAGACGAATACATTTGTTTCAACACGTCATGAGGAGAGATGAATAATATATTGGAAGAATGAATAGCTTAGTAATAGAAGGTAAACGAAACAGAGGAAGACCAAAGATAAGATGAAAGGACGGGAAACTTGAGACATAAGGAACTAAATGAGGACGACATGCAAAACAGAAATGAGTGGAAGAAGAAAATAAAACATAGCGACCCCTAATGAATGGGAAAAGTTAAAGAAGAAAATGTCAGTGTCAAGTGCAATTTGCATAGTTTGTTTATAAAATAATTTTGCTGGAAATATAGAATGTTTTGCAAGAAAATTTATTTATTTAAATGTTATTCAGTTCACTTGTTATGAACGTCTACGAATTGATGTTTTCGGGTTTTCAGCAACACTAGCCCTTACAATAGTAAGGTTTTCTTCTGCTATGGTGTATTAGTCCATTTCTTCATATAATTCTCCATAACATTAACAGATGATACAATGTACAATGATTCTTCCGAAATGAGTACGGCATTTTCTTGCAGTTGCAGTAAAACATTCGACATTTTGGTAATAGTTTTTTACAATATATACGCGTTCTTTAATCGAAAATTGTACCAAACCACAAGTAATTGCAATCTGTCATTATACATAGTACAAACAATAAGTGAAAATGGTAACAAATTTATATCGGAAGGTCAAATTTGGACAACCGTTTTTCATGCCTCAACGAATAGAAGCCGTTACAAGAGCTCGTGGACAGTTCCTGTTGAATTTTTCATTTTCTGTATTTTTGATTTAGGCATTTTTTTATCAAATCTTATATGTATAAAGTAGGTATAAATACATATGGCGGGAGATAACGTGCTGACCACATGTGTGTCAAATTATTCAACACAGATTGTTTTATATTAATTTTATTCATGAAAATATCAATGTTATAACCGTTGCTAATGACGTTACTACAGTAATATCGTAAATATTTAGTTTTGTGTCTACGTTAAGATCTTATTTCATTCATATATCATGTGATGTAACAGTCCATTCATAACGAGTTGTCTGGATCATAAATTGTAGATCCTCCCAGACGAATAAAATCTACAAATAATATTCTCTCCTTCAAAATTCTGCTGTGTCGACATCAGGTAAGCAGAGGAAATTTACGATATATTAAATATCCCGACAATTTATTAATAATCGTTAATTTGCGTCTTTACCACTGCCAGGTCTGTGAATGAAATGAAATGTACATGTAGAATAACTTATTTTAAAGTTATGGATATTTTGCAGTATGATTATCCTATAAATATTAATTTTATATCCGTGAGAACTGTTTACACATGTACATTTGCCTTATTCCTTAATTGTAATTTTATTCAGCAAGAAATCTCCAAATTAAAAATAAATTTCGGATGAATTATTTATGAATTAGATAGTCAATAAATAAAAATTACGCTTGGAGATGAGATTAAGGACAAAGTCCAATCATTTTCTCTATTAAAGATCATTTTCTCACATTATCTACTAACGACTAAATATAAGATTTCCTATCTAGAGATTGATTGAAAAATATGGACAAATTGCTATTTTCTTTATTATTTATTATAATTAATTATAATCTAAATTAAAAGTCGGGGCGAACTTATATGCCACATTTTGGTATATAATGGCCTTGAATTATACTTCCGGTTTCACTGAAAGCAACATTATCGTTGATTTTTAATTAAAATTAAATATAGATTTTATTTTAGACTGAAAGTAGTTTAAACTAGCTTTAGAGTGATTCCAAATCAAATAAAATTCAAAATGTTTAAGATTGAACAAAGATAAAATAAATTAAATTTTTATAAAAATATTTTTTTAAGCAGTTATTACATAAATAGTTATTTTACGTATCCGTTGGCAACCGTAAAGTATCACTTTTATTTTGATATCTGTCAAAGACTACTTTACGGCCCCTTTTACTTTACGGACGCATTTATTTTACGAACTTAATTGTCAAACAATTGTTTAAATAGCAAATAAATTTAGTGTTATATTCTTGTATTACATGCAGCTTCATAAATTTTAAGCGGAGCATTGGAAAAACCTTTATCGCTATAGCTCATTTTCTGCCTGAAAAAATAATTTATTGTAGTTATTTTATTGTCTTTTTTAGGTTGCAATATATTTTGACAAGAAGAAGATTGTTTTGTGAGTTGTCAAAATGACAACACAGTACTCTACAAGTGACATGAATGAATCAGATACGAAATCATTTTTAAATAAAAGTTAATAACTTTGTGATAGTAGCCTAAAAATGTAGTGTGCATCTCGGCTTAAAACTTCTATTTTAGCCTCATCTGATTTGCTGACCTCGGCTGCAAACTACAGATTCGACTAAAAATACTCAATTTTATGACCTTCATACACAAATAACTATTTTCTTAATTCATTGGCAACCCAAATAATTAACCTTAACCCCTCTCTGAGAAAAAGGATATCTGGCATTGTTGCAATATTGAGCAACCTAATTCCTAATTACATTCTAATACGATTTCGCGTAAAGTTTACTACTGAAGATGAGACTATTATTCTCGAAATACGTATTTAGTTCTTATTTTCACTTAATTTTAAGGTTAAGGATAACTTTATTATCATATATTATACAAGACGATTGAAAATTCTCGATTATACGAAACGTGTTGTCTGGAAACACCACGAGACCGAAGGACGAGTGGTATTTCCAATAGGCAACGCGTTGAGTATATTGAGAATTTTCTATTGTCGAGTTGTATACAGGTAGACTATATCATGAATAAAACACTAAATTAAAAATCTGATGTGGCCAGCACATAACCTCTCGCCGTATATTTTACCTGGCTGTATGCATAAAGCAAAGATTATTTTTATAAATACAAATAATATATTCATATAAATCTATGACGTATAAACTTCTTTATTATTCAATAATAGCATGTCTCAACATAAAGATATTTACCATAAATTATGTTACAATAAATTACAAAGTAGAGTTTACCATATATAAATATTAGGCTGGTAACAGCAATTTTCAATTCGAACAACTTTGTTTACTTTCTCTTCATATTCTTCTAGTAAAAACATTAATTTTGGGCGGTCTAAAATGTATATATCTGGATTGTGCATCTATTCTTATATATCTTCTTTTACATTTTATTTTTTCATACTTGTTATATCTAAATAACATTAATTCCTTTTAATAAAGTGACGGATAGATTGCACTCCGATTATTCTTATATCGATGTGTAATTTTGTCAATATTTACAACTTACTTGAGAAGAATTTGATAGCTTTTTCGCAATTCAGTTACTCTAGTCTACAGTACTGGTGTACATTGTCCCATAATGTTTGAAACAAATTTAAGTCCTTCAACCTAGACTTGTCATCTCCATAATAGTCACAGATCAAGAATTAAGGGATTCTCCAAATACATTTTTCTTTCATTACTCATTATTTCTGACACTGACATTTATCTGTCAGTTACAAATAATTTAAATTTGCAACTATTTTTCATGGCATCCTTTCGGTTGTAAAATTAATTACAACATTATTTTATATATTATATTCCTTTTATCTCTAAATCTATAAAATATGTATAAAAATATTTAAATGTATCAGAAAGAGAATTTATTTTTCTTTAATATTATCAAGAAAAATTTTCAAAAAATAATATTTAGAAGATTTTTTTTCAAGAATCTTCTACTTCCGGTTGTCCAATTGTTACCAAAACCTTTTCAGATCTTCCCATGAATGTCCGATTGGGAAATACGTTGTTAAACAAATTTTAAGTCTTATAGTTTTTGAGTAACCGTCCTTCCAACATCCCACACACACACATCCACACACACACACACACACACACACACACACACACACACACACACACAGACATCATCGTAAAAATGTTAAAATCGGATTGTAGGGACCTTAAAACGTGCTTATTCAATAAAATCTGGATATGCGATTTTTAGCATGAATCCAATACCTCTCTTAGCGAGAGGTAAAAAGTAAATAGTAAATTTAACGTAGACCTGTGGTCTATTTTATTTTGACAGAAACGTCAATCTTTTGCTACATAACCTATATTTTTAAAAATAGTTGTAGTAGTATGTAATATTACATTGAAATGCTTGTATTTAAAAATAAATGATTCTTGTATTTCAAATAAACTAGCAACAGTGCAGTTTCTAGATTTGTGATCCAAATAATTATTTGTTTACTTGTCAAATTTTTACTTCAATAATGCATTGCTGTCAAATAATAGTTGCGTTCAATTATTTGTTTCGGTGCACTTGGAGCTGTCAGTGTGATTTGAAATGTCTACTTCAAGCATACAACGATTTTCCTCCTCCAAGTCTAACTACAGATTCATTTATACACCTATTCGATACTGTATTTGAAGGAAAAAGATCATGTCCGTAAATATAATTAAAAATGACATTCCCAGTTCTGAGTACATAGAACAAAATAACCAAACGCACCTATAAGTGAATATACGAAGGTAGGTATATTCGAATCAGGGGGGTGAAACTGCATTCAGAAACGTGATAACAAGTTTTCAATCTAGTAGCGTTTGGAAATACTTCCTGACCCTTCCATAGATGTCATAAGTAGTACAGTTTTTACAGTGATTCTCAAACTTTAATGTCCAAATACTATAAAAAGGTAACATAATGTTTGAGAACTGCTGTAAATTTCCCACAATTCTCTATTACATCGTTCGAAATACTTTGACATTTAAAACTATTATTTGTGAATTGGTATCTTTATAGCAATACAGTATTTTATCATACAATATATTTTCGGTAAGTATATTATCTTTCATATTAGCATTATTATACGGGGGGTGATATAAAAACTTAATGAGAAATTAATAATATTTCAGAAAAAGATCACATGAAATATTGGTAACTTCTGTGTACTGAAGAGACATTCCTGCAGAAGAAGTTGATAGTGCCGAGTAGAAGAAATGGTGTGTATAAGTGGACTAGGAGAATGTACATCATGGCGGTGCTCTTAGAAGTTTGGTTGTAGGAGAGCAGCAAGATATCACGATTCTTTGGCAAAATGACAAAGCTTCATAAGATTCATCAGAGAATGTTGGAATAGAATGGTGTTGCCAGTTTTAATAAAAAAAAGTGTAAAATAGGATAATTATTTAAAAAGTGGACGAACATCGATGACGAGGTCAAAGAAACAGTTGTTACGTTCTAATTTGGTCCTTTGTTCCAATTTCCTTAATTTTATACCTGCCGTTCCTTCGTTTCCATTCATGACCTGAAAAACAATATTTTATGCCGTAATGATATTATTTATACTTCATAGTTCTATTAAATTCACTTACTTAATGTTTCTTTAAATTTGGTAGCTTCATTTGTCAAAATTAAATAGTCTATTTCGCAGTTTATTATTCTAGTTTCAGTTTTAGGTTAATTTTTGGTGACATTTCTTAATTAGATTTATCTTTGCGGTGATCGTATAAGCTGAGCGCTACGTTCACAACGTAGTGTAGCGGCGGTAAATTTTGAATTTGACTGGTAAATAAATAGACTTAAATTGGTTGGATTTATTTTTGTATTAATTTAGTTTATTTATTTAAAACATTAACATACAACTATTATCCCATCCTACTATCCTTAAATTACCCCTATCCTATACTAAAAATTATGAGCGTAACACGTTTTATTTAAGTAGATTTGTTGTGCGCAAGGCTATGGTTACCCTCTTTCTCTCTTTCCGGAATTTAAATTATTTTTCCCTGCCTTAAGTAAGATCCGGGGACTTATCGTAAGTAACTTCAAGCGGGCGAACGTGTGGAAGAAAATTTGAGTTGCGGGTCAGAATGACTTAAAGTAATTCCGGTCGAGTGTAAAATATTCGTAGGGAATATTACCCTTATTTGGGGATCAATCGCCGGATTACGTATTTCGTTAGGAGGTTTTTGGTGATTTGTGAATCAACCTCCCGCGGAGTTCCCACGTGGGGATCAATTTAAGTGTTAGTGGTTCGCGACCTTTTTTCTTTTGCTCGTAACATCTTCCAACATCTCGCCACGGGCTGAAGGCATCGTCGGGGGACAGTTAGCTCACGGGTGGACATCTCCAGCTGGTGTGACGCTGCCTGGCATCGTCCGCATTCCGCTGACTGACTGCAGTCATCCCCACCACCATTCCTGGCTACCTACCGCCACTAGAGATAAGTCGTACAGACATCTTTTATATTTTTTTAACAACTTTTATTTGAGGCACTGAAGACGTTGGAAAACTTGTTAACTTTAATTTTTGTTCATTTTTATTGTGCGTTTAACTTTTGGAGTGCCTGAAAATTGGTTTAACCTTAGCTTCGTTCACTTTTATTTTGCACTCACTTTTGGAGTGCAATATTATTTCTGGATTTTTCATTTTTATTATTATTAGTGTTATATTTATTATTGGATTGCTTTAATCCAGTGTGCAACTTTGTGTTGTTTTTGGTTTTTTTTTATATTGTGCCTGGCACAGAATTCGGCACTGTTGTACTTTGTACTACGATACGTCGCGGACTATTCGTCCTCGTATATTCAACTGGCTGTACTTGCCCTGCGTTGTCGGTTGGCCAACATTCGACGTATAATTGTACTGTCGGGTCGGATATATCCGCATCGTCATCTTTGTTCATAGTTATTTATTTGTTTATTTTTATATTTACATTTTCATATTTTAAAGTTAAATTTACATTCATTAAAGTATTATTATTCTTAGCTCTGGAGTATTCTTTTTATTTTGTTCAAGCCTTTCTTCCGTTTTCAGACAATATTTCATATTAACGGTAGGTAACGATCTATTTATTCGTTTTCGTAATTTTGCCGTTAAAAATTACGTGGCGCCCATTCAACCCCTTTCGGGGGTTGATCACCGAACTTAACCCGCTCCCACCTCCACTGTGTAAAGGCTAGCGGCCGCACACCGAAACAACTAGGGTGCGTTATGTAATAAATCGCATTGCGCGAAGCACGTTACAAATTTTGGCGCCCAACGTGGGGCCATAAACGTTAGGGGGCCATAAACGTTAGGGGGCCTTGATCGTTGTTAGGGGCCATAAACATTAGGGGGCCATAAACGTTAGGGGGCCATAAACGTTAGGGGGCCATATCGTTGTTAGAGGCCATTTAGCTTTTTTTTTGGGGTTCGTTGTATCAAAACGCGACTTTCATTGTTAAGGGCCAAATCGTTTGTTTAGGACCGTATGGTTAGCTGATTATACTGTTATATTTTGTGGTCGGGATTTAGATTTTGGGGAACTTCTGGAAAAAAAAAAAAAAAAAAAAAAAAAAAAAAAATTAGGCTTTAAATTTCATATAGTTTTATTGTTGGTTGTACCTTTATTGGTACATATTTGTTTGTTCCTTGTTAAATTAACAGGATTTTTTTTTTGTATATTTTTGCCATTTTCCGTCGGTATGGAAACTTCAAGGTTGAGTAGGGATGAATTGGAGTACGAATTGGTCGTGCGGGGAATTCGCGGAACAAATACATTAACGGTACAGGCTATGAGACAGGAGTTGGCAAAAAAATTAAGGAAGGAGGAAGTAGGGCAGATCGTTAACAATCCTGTCAATGAATTAGACTCATCTACCGAAATAGATATTTGTTCAGCAAAAATTGTGCAAATCCAGGAGCTTATTGACAATTTTTCTGGATTGGGTTCAAGTTACGAATTTCAGAAAATCTGCACTAAAATTCAACATGTCATTTCCCGATTAGCGAGAATCGAGAGCAATGACGAAGACATTAAAACATCGGTAAAAACACTGAACGATAGGATTAGGGCTGAAGAAGATAGACTGCTTCAGAAAAATGACGAACAAGAGGAACGTCAGAGACAAGCAGAAGCGAAAGTAGAATCTACAGTCAATAAAAAAACTACACCACCTGCTGTAAGGAGGAAACAGATTCCGGTAGTGCACTGGGATATCAAGTTCGATGGCAATGTACACGAGCTTAGTGTCAATGCATTTTTGGAAAGGGTGAATGATTACCGTATTTCGCGTAACGTTTCCGAGTCGGAATTGTGTGATTCTGCGATAGAGCTGCTGCGAGGACAGGCATTAACGTGGTATCGTTCAGCGCGTTCAAAAATAAAATCATGGGATGATTTCGTCAGGCTGTTGAAAGATGAATACGAGCCATTTGATTATGAAATGGCGTTGTGGGATGAAATTCGGTCACGGACACAAGGTGCGGATGAAACGGTAGGTGCTTATATGGCGAGTATGATAAATTTGTTTAAACGAATGCCGAAACCACCTACGGAAGAAGCGAAGTTACAGGTGTTGCGCAGGAATGTATTACCCTATTATATTCGGGGAATTGGATTAACAGAAATCACCACTGTTGAACAGCTACAAACTGTTTGTAAACAACTTGAAAAAAATCGGCTCATGGCAGAAAAATTTCAACCCCCTCCATCAAGTAAGAAAAATTTACTTGAATCTGATTTAGCTTACCATGGTCGCGCTAAAACAACGTCGGTTAATGCTGCAGACGCTTCCACCTCCTCTAAATCCGGAGGAAAATTAACTTGCTGGAACTGTCACGAAAAGGGTCATATAGCGCGGGACTGCAAGAAAGAGAAACGTAAACACTGTTTTCGATGTGGGAAGGCAGACGTGACAGTCAACTCGTGTCCCAAGTGCTCGGGAAACGCGCGGGGGGGACACTAAAGGGTCGTGTCGTGTCTTCACCCTCCTTTCTGGCGGCCACACACCTGGAGAATGAAAAGAACTTGGCGATAGTTAACTTTATTATCTCACACTTAGGTCAAGATCAGCGTCCTTATTTGGAGATCTCAATCTTTGGTTGTAAGATTTTAGGGCTCTTGGATTCGGGAGCCACTAGGTCCATTATTGGTAGGGAAGGTTGGGAGATGCTAAAAGGGATGGATTTATATTTGGATAAATCGGATGCACCCGGTTGCACGGTTGCAGACGGAAAAGAATGTGTGAGTTTGGGTTCGATTACTGTTCCCGTTCTTCTCATGGACAAAATTAAATTGATTAAATTTTTAGTCGTTCCGGATGTCACCAGCGGTATTATCTTAGGGATGGATTTTTGGTGCACAATGGGGATTGTACCTGATTTAAGAAGGGATGTTTGGAATTTTACGGGATTGGCGACATTAAATGTACAGGATACAATGACATCAGACTTAACAGACGAACAGAAACTACAACTACAGACTATGTTGGACAAAAATTGGGAACGTATGCCAAGAAAACTTGGATGTACATCAAGAGTACAACATAAAATAATTGCGGAATCGGAACCGGTCAAGCAGCGCTATTACCCAGTTTCACCAGCGATTCAGCAACATATCGATGCTGAACTGAAGAAGATGTTAGCTGAGGATATTATTGAGCCTTCCTCAAGTTCTTGGAGTTCACCTATCTTGATGGTGCCGAAGAAAGATGGCGGCTACCGTTTTTGCGTAGACTTCCGGAGGCTTAATAAAGTCACAAAAAAGGATGCGTATCCAATTCCTTACGTTTCTGGAATTTTAGATAGATTAAGAGGTGCCAAGTACTTAAGTTCATTGGACATAAAATCAGCTTACTGGCAAATTCCGATGAGTTCGTGTAGTCGAGAGTTCACGGCGTTCACAATTCCAGGACGTGGACTGTTTCAGTTTAAGCGGATGCCATTTGGGCTCACAAATGCCCCAGCCACCTGGCAGCGTTTAATTGACGAGGTGTTGCAGGCTGATCTTGAGCCTTTCGTCTTTGTTTATCTGGATGACGTAATCGTCATCTCCGAAAGTTTCGAGCAGCATCTAGAAATTTTACAGACGATTTTTGATAGACTTTTTGCGGCGGGTTTGACCCTGAATAAAGACAAATGTCAATTTTTCAGGTCAGAACTACGTTACCTGGGGTATGTTGTAGATAAGCGTGGGTTGAGGGTTGATCCTGACAAGGTAAATGCTATATTGGGGATATCGACGCCAAATAGTGTGGCTGACGTACGCAGTTTCTTGGGCATGGCGTCCTGGTATCGTAGGTTTGTTCAGGATTTTGCCACCATCAGTGCTCCACTCACAAATTTGTTGAAGAAAAATCGGAAGTGGCATTGGACGGAAGAGTGTCAAGAAGCATTTCAGAGGCTGAAAGAATGTCTGATCTCTGCTCCGGTTTTGAATTGCCCTGATTTTTCGAAGCCCTTTGTGGTTCAAACCGACGCGAGTGGTTATGGCTTAGGCGCGGTACTGACGCAAGAAGATTCGGACGGTGAACGCGTCATATGTTTTTTGAGCCGGTCATTGACTAAACATGAACGCAACTATTCCACCACTGAGCGGGAATGCCTTTCAGTTGTATGGGCAATACAAAAACTTCGCCCCTATTTAGAGGGTTCGTGTTTCACAGTCGTCACAGACCATGCCTCATTGACGTGGCTCATCCATCTAAAAGATCCCTCTGGTAGATTATGCCGTTGGGCTGTTAAGCTCCAGCAGTACGATTTTGAGATCGTACACAGGAAAGGGAAAGATCATGTAGTCCCAGACTGTCTTTCGCGTTCTGTGCCGAAAATCGAGACAATTTCATTTAGTGCTGCTCAGATTCCTACAACCGATAAATGGTACTTGAAAATGAAACAAAAAGTCATAGAAAGTAAGTCGCGAAAATTTTCTACCTGGAAAATACACGGCGATATCTTATACAAGCATGTTCGACCTCGACATCCTGATCTTACTGATGAAGAGTTCTCTTGGAAACGAGTAATTCCCAAAGACCAGCGCAAGGAAGTCATGAAGCAAATGCATGATTCGCCAACATCGGGACATCCTGGCATCACTAAAACCTACAATAAATTGAAACAGAAGTACTATTGGCCTAAAATGAAGGCTGACGTGGTGACGTACGTTAATAGATGTATTGTATGCGCTGAGCAAAAGGTGGTGCAGAAAAGTCCACCAGGTTTAATGGGTACTCGGCCGCGGGTATTTCGTCCATTCCAACTCATCAGTACAGACTTAATGGGGCCACTGCCACCATCTACAAAAGGGTACAGATATATTTTAGTTGTGTGTGACTATTTTAGCAAATTTGTGCTTACATTTCCTCTTCGAACGGCGACAGCGCGGACAATATCTGGCTTCATGGAGGAACATGTTTTCTTATTATTTGGTGCGCCACAATATATCGTCTGCGACAACGGAGTTCAGTTTCGCAGTTCGGAATTTCGCAATGTTTGTGCGAAATACGACGCCACTCTTCTCTTTAATGCGCTCTATCATCCACAAAACAATCCCACAGAAAGGGTAAACAGAGTGATAAAAACGATGTTATCTTCATACATTAAAGACCATCAACAACAGTGGTATCATTACTTACCCTCCGTTACTTGTGCCATTCGTACTTTAGTTCATGAAGCCACTGGTCTCACGCCGTACTTCGTGAACTTTGGGCGCGAGCAGATACTGAGTGGTCGAGATTATCAAGTGGACGCTATAGACAACAATGGTGATCTCCATTTTGACCGTGAAGATGTGCGCGAGCAGCGACCAGCGCGGTTCGTGAAAATTTACGCAGAGGTGCGTAAACGGCTGGATCATGCGCAGGCTCAAGCCAGGACGCGGTATAATCTTCGTCGAAGACCGATTTTTTATCACGAAGGGCAGCAGGTTTGGCGTAGAAACTTTAAATTGTCTAACGCAGCAGATAATTTTGCAAGCAAGTTAGCGGCTAAATACGTAGGACCGTTTAAAGTACGTAAAAAGATTTCGTCTGTCACTTATGAGCTAGAAGATGAAAGTGGTAGAGAGCGTGGCATATGGCATGTAAAGGACTTAAAACCAGGTCCTATTGATGATGATGATGACGACAAAGTTTCCGATAATGATTTGTAGTTTGTTTTGTTTATTTGGTTTTGTATTGAGGAAAAATTTTAGGAATTTTCCCTCACGGGAGTTGGGGAGGGATTTGTTACGTTCTAATTTGGTCCTTTGTTCCAATTTCCTTAATTTTATACCTGCCGTTCCTTCGTTTCCATTCATGACCTGAAAAACAATATTTTATGCCGTAATGATATTATTTATACTTCATAGTTCTATTAAATTCACTTACTTAATGTTTCTTTAAATTTGGTAGCTTCATTTGTCAAAATTAAATAGTCTATTTCGCAGTTTATTATTCTAGTTTCAGTTTTAGGTTAATTTTTGGTGACATTTCTTAATTAGATTTATCTTTGCGGTGATCGTATAAGCTGAGCGCTACGTTCACAACGTAGTGTAGCGGCGGTAAATTTTGAATTTGACTGGTAAATAAATAGACTTAAATTGGTTGGATTTATTTTTGTATTAATTTAGTTTATTTATTTAAAACATTAACATACAACTATTATCCCATCCTACTATCCTTAAATTACCCCTATCCTATACTAAAAATTATGAGCGTAACACGTTTTATTTAAGTAGATTTGTTGTGCGCAAGGCTATGGTTACCCTCTTTCTCTCTTTCCGGAATTTAAATTATTTTTCCCTGCCTTAAGTAAGATCCGGGGACTTATCGTAAGTAACTTCAAGCGGGCGAACGTGTGGAAGAAAATTTGAGTTGCGGGTCAGAATGACTTAAAGTAATTCCGGTCGAGTGTAAAATATTCGTAGGGAATATTACCCTTATTTGGGGATCAATCGCCGGATTACGTATTTCGTTAGGAGGTTTTTGGTGATTTGTGAATCAACCTCCCGCGGAGTTCCCACGTGGGGATCAATTTAAGTGTTAGTGGTTCGCGACCTTTTTTCTTTTGCTCGTAACATCTTCCAACATCTCGCCACGGGCTGAAGGCATCGTCGGGGGACAGTTAGCTCACGGGTGGACATCTCCAGCTGGTGTGACGCTGCCTGGCATCGTCCGCATTCCGCTGACTGACTGCAGTCATCCCCACCACCATTCCTGGCTACCTACCGCCACTAGAGATAAGTCGTACAGACATCTTTTATATTTTTTTAACAACTTTTATTTGAGGCACTGAAGACGTTGGAAAACTTGTTAACTTTAATTTTTGTTCATTTTTATTGTGCGTTTAACTTTTGGAGTGCCTGAAAATTGGTTTAACCTTAGCTTCGTTCACTTTTATTTTGCACTCACTTTTGGAGTGCAATATTATTTCTGGATTTTTCATTTTTATTATTATTAGTGTTATATTTATTATTGGATTGCTTTAATCCAGTGTGCAACTTTGTGTTGTTTTTGGTTTTTTTTTATATTGTGCCTGGCACAGAATTCGGCACTGTTGTACTTTGTACTACGATACGTCGCGGACTATTCGTCCTCGTATATTCAACTGGCTGTACTTGCCCTGCGTTGTCGGTTGGCCAACATTCGACGTATAATTGTACTGTCGGGTCGGATATATCCGCATCGTCATCTTTGTTCATAGTTATTTATTTGTTTATTTTTATATTTACATTTTCATATTTTAAAGTTAAATTTACATTCATTAAAGTATTATTATTCTTAGCTCTGGAGTATTCTTTTTATTTTGTTCAAGCCTTTCTTCCGTTTTCAGACAATATTTCATATTAACGGTAGGTAACGATCTATTTATTCGTTTTCGTAATTTTGCCGTTAAAAATTACGTGGCGCCCATTCAACCCCTTTCGGGGGTTGATCACCGAACTTAACCCGCTCCCACCTCCACTGTGTAAAGGCTAGCGGCCGCACACCGAAACAACTAGGGTGCGTTATGTAATAAATCGCATTGCGCGAAGCACGTTACACAGTGCATTTCTGGCAGACATTTAAATTAACATCCCTTTTTTCCAATAAAAATATCTCTTGTAATAATAATATTTCAAATTTTGGTTCCTTGAGTAGTATGAGCTTAAATTTTAGTAGTTGTTGCCACGTAGTTTGAGATTTGTAATTATTTATTTGATTTAAATAGTGTAATGTATACATTTTTAAATAAAGACATTAACATATTAATTATTTTTTATAGTGCAAGATATATTTAACATTTCTTGATAATGTCTTTAATAAATTATCTATTTTCGATAGATTTTTTATTAATTACATTATGAAGAAATAAAATTTAAAGTTTAGAACAATTCAAAATGAATTTATATTTCCCGCCACCTTGTCGGCTGTCAAATTTAGTTCTCTGACCTTTTCATAGACGGCACTAAACTTGTTATCACGGTTTATAAGGGAGATACCCAATCTTCTACTATATATTTTCCTTAATCTATGATTCGAATATACAAAGCTTCGTATATTCGTTCACCATGGTTACTTAATAATAACCGCTGAAATACTTGGTAACTAGGAAAAATCACGCATTCTTATTGGTTTATAACTTAATGAATGATATAGTCAATTATATAGGTCTGGTTGGTAAACGTCAAAATATTTCCTCCAATAAATATATAAATATAAATTTAATAAACCCAAAAAATAAATACATATAAATAAATATTTCATTATAGCTTATATTATTACGGCATATTATCTACCCATTACTGGGTGTGCCAATCTGCTTTTATACGCAGATAACGGTAATGATGACATTCGTACCGTGCAGGCGTATACCAGGCGTTACTCTGCGGGCACTCATTGCTGGCGTGGAGAGTGCATTATAGGGGTACCAGTAAAATTCTAAATAATTTTGGTGTCGGTCGGGAGTCCCCGTGGGATCCGCTCAAATAAAGAAGGTAAAAATATCATGTCAATGTCAAACTGGTAATATATTAAAGTTTCATTTTAAAACAATAATTAGGTTATTTTTTTACGAAAATGCCAGATGGCATCACCGTAAAGCTAATTTAAATTATTTTCAGAAAATATAAAAATTGATATATCATTTGCTTCCGGCGAAACTGGGAGAATACTACAAAACCATTTCACACCAAAAACTGTCATTTAAATTCGCCCCCATGGTAATTTGTAATAAATTTGACGATTTTGAAGTATTTACATAAATATGAACGATGACTTATGACTATATATGTATATATTCGTTTTTAAAAAAATCAAGTATATAGGTTGATGTAGGTTATTTAATTACAATTTATTGATGTTTACATCGATTTAACAAATTTTACTACCTAATAATATTTATTTAGTAAAAGAAACGTTACATATAGTGAATGAAATACGAGTAAATAAATAAATAAATCATTTTAAATATAAACTAATACGAAATATGTAGATATAGTATAATATGGAAATATGGTATTTGACGTAAAAGAAGAAAAAAAATCATTAAGAAATCTTTTAATTGTAAACAACTATTTAATTTATCATTTCAAAAACTGTGAACATCTTAAGAAAACAGATAGCATTCTACTAGTATTTATAATATTGTCTATAAGTATAAATGAAACAAGTGCGGCTTATTATCAAATGAAAATGAATGTGTTTGGCATCACTGTAAAATTAAATTAAAATATTTTCAGAAAAAAAAAATATTATTTTATAAAAAAATTAACGTTGGTATCTTCCGGCCAAACCGGAAGTAGAATTCATGAGCATTTTACACCAAAAAGTGGTATTTAAGTTTGCCTGTAACTTTGTAATTTAACGTCTAAAATTAATTCATAATAAAGAAATTTATCTTTATTTTTTCATTCATCCTGTATTGTCATCACTATGGTGATGTGCCATTTGAAAGTTTCAAGCTTTAGATTTCATGAAACTTTCTGAACCTACAATGCACGTGCGCCGAGCACTTTTCCAGTATAGACTTGCGCAAATCAACATGTACCTATATGCATTAGTCTTATACTGAAATTTGTATAATTGTTGATTATAAAATTCAGTCCCAAATATTTTAAATTTAACTGACAAATGTTAATTTTTTTGAAAACTATCATTGAAAATACCATTTAAATATTTTTCTGAAGCTCATTGAAATTTATAATAATAGTTATTTTATGTATCAAGACACTGAATAAACCAAATGAGTGATAAAAAGGAACTTCAGTGCCGAGGTGCATATTAAATTTTATTTGAAATCGAAAAATTTGTGAAAATTAAAGCAATATTTATTTTAATAGGTTATGTTTACATTGAGGTTTACATTATCTCTCAATCTAATATTTAATGTTGCTAACGAAGTAACGTAAAAATTATGTATTTTATCTCAAACTGCCCAAATTATATTACATGTTCAATAATTTGCATAAGGTTGGCAACACTGCATTTGAATGAATTCGTCGTATAATGGATTGTTATAGTGCCGATTTCTCTGCACTTTAGTGACGATTTCAAATAAAACATTTTATGAAACTATCGATGAAACTTTTAGTGAAACATTTGAAGAAATAAGTTTCTGAAACTTGCACATCACTAGCTCATCATCGAAATCTGCAAATAGAAGTTGATTGGTATGTATATCCAGAATATGGTAATGCGTCATGATATAATGTATATGAAAAATAAATTATTTTTTGCAATATTTATGATTTTTTTTCTCAAAATTTATCTATTCCCAATTGTTTTATTTTCTCATTGGTATTTTCCTCATATGCTATCTTTTTTCTTCTTCCACCTGTTTTGGTAAACATGACATAATATTCATTAATTTTTTTGTGTATTGTTTATTTAGATTTGGTAGAAAAAGACTGGTTTAGGCAGGCTTAAGGTGACCTTTACGCACTACTCTCACATTGCACAATGAGAATCGTTCATTGACCGATCATCTTCTGCGTAATATCTCTACGCAACGCATATGATTAATTTAGCTGTCAAGTAACACGCACGTGGTTACACTATGGAGGTAGGAATAATATGGAGGGAGTATTTGCAATCGCAAGTGAAGCCACTTCTCCCTCTACAATGTGTCCCATGTCATTTTGAAATTACGGGGTTATTGTTGTCAATTGTGCATTTCATGTTTTTGTACGTGTACGTGTGTTGCAGAAGTATTTGCCGTCTGCGACTTTTTGATATATTTCATGTTTTACCTTGGTTTCGCGTATCTCCATTACAATGTGTACTATTAAAGTACTTGCGTCCGTCCCCACAGGGTTGCATTCCCTTTGCCCAAAGTTCAAATTTATGCTCTCCCCATTTTATATCTACCTCCATGGGTTACACGCACCGCTCAACTAACTCCAACTCGGAAGATATCCGGGAGATGGCGACTGACGTCAACAGCGCAGGTAGAAAAGGAGATTCAAGTTAGGTTTAAAACATCAATTTGAGAGCATCGAAAACCATCGAAATCTCTGATTAAAACATGAGAAAAATATACACATACGTGTAATTGTTCAAAAATATGTAAACAATATATTACGGCTATTGCCCGTGTTTGGAGTACTAATCAGCCAATCTGTTTCTATACGCTGATTTTGGTAGAACTATACCCCACTTCCTCTCATTCCTTATCCTTTCTTTCCGCGTCTTATGAATATACCATGTAAATTGCATTTGACACTGACGTATGTCAATTAGAATTATTTGAATATATCAGCAGTTTCCATGGTTATGTGGTTGTAGCATACTGGTTGATTCATGAAATTTTAACTTCTTAAGAATTTTTTAGCTCTATATTTGTTGAATATGAACGAAAAAGTGAAATCAAACCGTATTGAGAATAATAAATTTTTTAATATTTATAATAATATAAAATCTCAAAAAATGAACTGCGTTTTTTTAAGAAATACTATTAAGAACTGCAAATAAGGGTACTTCCGGTTAACCAATTATGTATAACCAAAATCTAATCAACTTTTACTGTCAGTTTCATGGTAAATGATTTTTTTAACTTCGCATTTTTTAAAATTTATTTTGTAGCGTTATATAAAACAGAACTGTAACATGTTTGGTATCAAAAAATTCTTTTTTCTATAAATTTATAGAGAAACTTTTGGCACGAAAAAAATTGTTTTTCTACATAGCCCTATAACCCGTTTTAAAAATTACACCCGTGTCGATACTACTGCCAAAGATGCCACAGAGGAAGAAATTAGCAACACACCCGTCCCATATTACGATGTGAAATCGACCATCAAGAAAAAAATAAACGACGAATGGAACAAAAGGTGGGGGCAAAACTCAACAAACAAGTTAAGAAACATCCAGACTACTATAGAGAAATGGAGACCAAACCCCCTCTAACGAAAAGAACAAGTCATATATACATGACTTAGAATTGGCCACACAAAATTGACAAATAAACACGTATTTGAAAAGTCAAACCCTGCAAGATGTGAAGAATACAACAGTCAACTAACTGTTGAATATATAATATTACAATGCCGAAAATACGAAGAAAAACGAAGAGAACATCAAATACCACATACACTGAAAGAAGCATTAGACAACAACAACTCCTACAATACTATAGAATACATCAAAGATATAAGCTTATTTAATGAATTGTAATTAATATAACCTTTTCTACTCCATTTCAATCAAAATGTAAACTCCCTATGTAATTAATAGTGCTACTCTCAGGGTGAAGCACATATTCTTTAAATAAAATAAAAAATTACACCATAAAATATAAAAACTAATCACTATAATACAAACTATACATTAGTTTGTAATAATTTTGTTATTAGCAATTTATTGTTTTGGAGAAGGGATATATGACGTCTGTATGGTAGAATCGAGGAAGAAGACCGATAGACTGGGAGGGAAAGAAATTGGAGAAAAACTAGCTGACGTCGGGTGATGGATTTGTGAACGTAGCAAATAGGGAAAAAATATTTTTTCTTCAAGTGTACAATAATATTTATATTATGCTACTATACACACACTATAGAAGATATTCATTTTATTACTAGTACAACAATGTTATTCATTGTTGTACTAGTAAAAAAATGTTAGTTTCTTAGTTCACCGCTGGCGGCAGCAGTCGTCACAGCATTGTGATGCAAATGTTATTTGACAGTTGTATCGTTTGTGTTTTGTAGTATACACAGCCAACTATGGCTGAAATTGCAAAAGCTATAATTAAAACAATTCTAGAAAAGTATTTAAAAATCCCCAATTTTCTTTGAAACACTTGAAGAAAAAATAGTATATGTCATTCGGAGTAGAACGCCCTTTTTTGTGTTTTACCCAGCTTGCCTGGCCTCGACTAACGCCGCGGCCGCAATAGCTGGGTTCAACACAAAAAGACCGCTTTCTACTCCTAATAACATAATATACTATTTTCTACTCCCATGCGTGAAGTGAGTACTTCACGTATCAATTTTTATATGTGAAGCTTGATTTTTTGTACACTGTGCGTGAAGTAAATATACACTGTGCGTGTAGTGTCACTTCACGCATAGTGTGCGCGAAGTAAATAATTCAGTTTTAACAAATACAATGAATATCTTTATATACACGTAAATCATGTGTTGGTAAATGGTCCGTAGAAATAACAACTTCATGAGAAATGTGTTATTAATTTATAAAAAAAAAATATTTTATTGCAAGGTCATAGAAAAAGTATACTATGTAACAAGTGTGTGAAGCCTATTTTACATTCGGGTGGTCTCCACCCTCATGTAAAAAATTCAGCTTCACACACTTGCCACATAATATACTATTTTTTCATTTGAAATAAAATTTTAGTGCAATAAATCGTTTCGATGTTTACGCTTTGAAGTATTAACAACATATGATTTCACTATTTTACTAGACAAAATGGCGACCAAATGGAGGATTTTGTTGTCGTCCGACCTGCCAACTACAGTTAATTTTTTCCTCCCATAATATAATAAAAAATATAATGTGGCCAGCACATTACCTTCCGTCAATCCTGTGTATGAACAAATTCCATATATAAATTTTCTTGCAAAAGATCTTATATTTCCAGTAAAATTATTTCATAAACTTTTGCACATGACACTGATATCTCCTTGTTCTTTAGCTTTTCCCATTCGTTAGAGGTCGCTATTTTTATTTTCTTTTTCCACTCATGTCTGTTTTGCGTATCGTCTGCAATATAGTCCTTCCATATTATCTTTAGTCTTCCTCTGTTTCTTCTATCATCTATTACTATGCTATTCATTTTTCTTCCATGTTCAAACCAATGTAATCGTCTTTCGAGAAACTCCTATCCCTCGAGTTATTTCCCTTATTCTATCTTTCCGTGTCTTGCCCAACATCTATCTCAACATCCGCATCTCTGTCAAATTCATTTGCTTTCCATTGATATTGACATCTATTATATTATCAAACATTAAATGTCAATAAATGATATTTAACTGCGTTTTTTCAAGAAAAACTGTTAAAAGTTGCAACTGAGGGTACTTCCGGTGGGTCAATTATAACCAAAATCTAATCACACACACACACACACACAGACAGACGCACACACACACACATACATACATACAGATATCGTAAAAATAATAAATTCGTATTCAGAATTGTTCTCATTTCTTCATGTCTTTTTGGTATACTCCTATGGCTTCGTATTATTGCTGATTAGTGATTAGAAGAAGAAGAAGATGTCAGTGTCAAGTGCAATTTGCATAGTTTGTTTATGAAATAATTTTACTGGAAATGTAGAATCTTTTACAAGAAAATTTATGTATGGAATTTATACATAATGCACAGGATTGTCGGAAGGTATTGTGCTGGTCACATCAGAGTTTTTTAAAATGTCTGATTTAAGATATTAGCTCCATTTTGTCAAATTCAGTAGTGTAATTTACTTAGTTTTTATGGGAGTACATAAGTTATTGTTGTTATTTTGTTATTATAAAAATATATTTTACAATAAAATCATTCAGAATATAAAAATAAGTCATCTGATAAGTTTATTATTAAATGTGAAACCAAATATGTGAAAAGTATGATACTACTACTTACTATTGTGAACATTACCCCAACTATTTTTCCCCGCATTTCTCCGGAACGCGATCGGCTATGCGATTTCTACTTGAGGGTTTCAGGATATACAAACTCAATATGGACTTCCTCCTCCTTTCAGCAATGTGAGCCATTACCTATCTTTGTCCCACCCGCAGGAATGCACCCTCTAGAAAGAGACAGCGAATTCACGACGGCCGCATTGTGAATGAAGATATAGTTGGAGTAACAAATTTTGGAACTCATTATAGATTCTGCCAATTGGTCGTTATAAAGTTTTATGGACTTTGCGGTTTTGGTACTCGGAGCCAGGTAGAGTTTTCTGTCCTGGGCCGTACCCGAAATTTGCATTCAAGATGTACTTTTAAATCTGTATTAAAATAATAATTCGTTTTAAGTGTATTTCTTCTAACGTCAATTTGTAAAGTGAAAAGAGATTAAATGATTACAATATTATAGGGATTACAATAAATTCTAATGTAATTTTAAATATAAACTGTTATTTGAAATTTTCTTTTGAGGTACATGCAAAAATATTTTTCAGTGTTGAAAGAATCATCAAAACGAAACGTCGTTTCTTTGCTTGTTTCTAGTGTTTGAATAAAATTGTGAATATGTGGAGACCCTGGGAATATAATTTTGTGGACGAGAGTGATGGTGAAGAAATAGTTCAACAGCCGACAGAAGATGTAGCAAATCAGCCGTCGACGTCGAAAATACAGAAACGTAAATTTCTTTCCTGCGATGAGAAAGAATTTATTGTAAATATTTTTCACCGAATAAAAAGTGAAGGTGAAAAGCGACCTGTGGAAAAAACCGCTGAAATGACTGGAATACCGAAGACTACAGTGTGGAGAGTGGTAAAATGTGGAGCAACAAAAAGGAAAATAAGGCGCGACAAGGGTTCATTTAGAAAATTTACTCTTACTCATGAAGACTTAATAAGAAGAAAAATTTACGAGTGTTTCAATAATAATGTTATACCAACTATGGCGTTAATATATAACAAATTAAAGAGTGACGGTACAATAAACTGTTCAGAACTTACTTTAAAACGTTTTGTTAAATCCATCGGCTTTTCTTTTAAAAAAGTGGAAAAGAAACAATGTTTAATAGAAAGTGAAGTGATAAGAAAATGGAGATACGATTATTTAATAAATATAGAAAAGTACAGACTGGAAAATCGTACAATATTTTTTGTGGATGAAACATGGTTTGATACCCACGACACCATAAAAAAATCTGTATTATGTAGAAATTCCATACATAAATTTTCTTGCAAAAGATTCTAAATTTTTGGTATTTTATGATTCCCTTTCTCGGCAACTGAATTCCATACTCCTGATAACAAACAAACCACATGAAATAACAAAATCATGAAATTTTGAATGAAAAATTATGACACTTGTCAGTTATGGACATAATTAATTGCTGTCATTTTGATACGGGTCCCCATATCTGCTTGCCAAAGGCAGCAAAGTCATGTCACTGCACGCGCCCTATACATAATTTTTTTGCAAAAGATCCTATATTTCCAGTAAAGTTATTTCATAAACAAACTATGCAAATTGCACTTGACACTGACATCTTCTTCTTCTTTAGTTTCTCCCATTCGTTAGGGGGTCGCTATTTTTTATTTTCTTCTTCCACTCATTTTTGTTTTGCGTGTCGTCCTCATTCAGTTCCTTTTCTCTCAAGTCTTCTGCAATACAGTCTTTTCATCTTATATTTGGTCTTCCTATATTTCTTACACCTTCTATTAATATATTCATCTCTCCTCTTTACATGTTCAAACCAATGTAATTGTCTCTCTTATATCTAGAAACTTCTAACACTAGAGTTACTTCCCTTATTCTTTCATTGATTTACATTTTATTGATACTGACATCTGTCAATTTGAATTACCTGAATATATTACCAGTTTCTATGGTTAAGTTAGCATAGCTGGCTGAATTATGAAATTTATATGATTTTTTTTATCTATATTATTCTTTAACTCTATATCTGTAGAATATGAAATATAAAATGCAATCAAATCGTATATAGAATAATATATTCTTTAAGTTATAATAACACTTAACTGAGTTTTTCAAGAAATACTGTTAAAATCTTCAAATGAGGGTACTTCTGGTTGACCAATTATAACCAAAATCTAAACATGTCTGCATATGGTTGTAAGGAAGAGGAATACGTAAGAATTGTAATTTTTGGAATTCTAGTATTGGAGATATCGTTGACAAAATCGCGGTCACATACACATACACACACACATACACACATACACACACACGCACATACGAACACACACACACACACACACACACACACACACACACACACACACACACACACACACATACAGACATCATCGTAAAAATAGTAAAATCGTATTTGTAAAGACCCTAAAACGTGTTTATTCAATGAAAACTCACCACCGAATTTTTTGACCAAAGACAATACCTTCCTTACCTATAGGTGACGGAAGGTAAAAATGGCATAACTAGAAGAACCTAGGCAACAGACGTATCAATACTTGTGTATTACATAATACCATTTTTCTGTAAATAATTGTCACATAACCTTATGCAATATTTATATTGTTGGAATCGGAAAAAATCTCTATCCAACGGAATAAAATAGTACATTAAAACACAAGTATCATAAGGGAATCTGTTAACGTACGAGTCCAAGTTTGGAAAACGAGCCGACAGGCGAGTTTTACAAAGGACGAGTACGTCAACAGGCCTTATGATACGTGTTTTTTATACTATTTTTTCTATTGAGGTAATTTTACGATTAAATTTATTTAAATTGCGACGTCAAATTATGACTAGGTATTTTTTTGTTAGTTATGTTTATGTTGGTAACGCTTCTCGCTAACAATTGAAATTTCATATTTTGTCAACTATTGATTAATTAGTGTATTGCAAGGTGTATTTTATTTATGATTCAAGGTCTGATTCTGGTTGTGAAATTAATATTATATTTCTTTCTAGTCCTATCACCTAAAGAAAGTATAAAAATCCATAATTAAAAGTAATATGTTGAAATATTATAAATAACTTACCATTTTGAGGTCACCTATCATCTGTCAGTTGTGAAAGCATGACTACCAACTCTAGAACATGAAAGGCGCCAAAAATAGTACGCTTATAGATATTCTAAACGTTGTGTTTGCAGTATAAAACAGTGCGTTTATAGAAACATAAGAACACCGAAATAGAAAAATAGTACATTAAAACACAAGTATCATAAGGCAATCTGTTAACGTACGAGTCCAAGTTTGGAAAACGAGCCGTTAGGCGAGTTTTACAAAGGACGAGTACGTCAACAGGCCTTATGATACGTGTTTTTTATACTACTTTTTCTATTGAGGTAATTTTACGATTAAATTTATTTAAATTGCGACGTCAAATTATGACAAGGTATTTTTTTGTTAGTTATGTTTATGTTGGTAACGTTTCTCGCTAACAATTGTAATTTCATATTTTGTCAACTATTGATTAATTAGTGTATTGCAAGGTGTATTGTATTTATGATTCAAGGTCTGATTCTGGTTGTGAAATTAATATTATATTTCTTTCTAGTCCTATCACCTAAAGAAAGTATAAAAATCCATAATTAAAAATAATATGTTGAAATATTATCAACAACTTACCAATTTGAGGTTATCTGTCATCTGTCAGTTATGAAAGCATGACTACCAACTCTAGAAAATGAAAGGCGCCAAAAATAGTACGCTTATAGTTCTTCTAAACGTCGTGTTCGCAGTACAAAACAGTGCGTTTATAGAAACATAAGAACACCGAAATAGAAAAATAATATAGGGTACCATTTAAAAAAATATAATTTTGTTCTACCATTTGAGAACTACTGGTTGAGTTTTCTATTTGTTATTATTGATAAATTAACCCCTTCTTCTTTATCATTTTTTGTATATAACATTTTTTTGTAAAGTCATTAGTTCGCCCAAAATAGCGCTGGTTGTTTCAAAGGAAACACCCTGTGTTATAGGTACATGAAGGGAGAGAAATACATAATTTTTCTCAAACAGTTATAAATCACCGAGAAAAAACAGCATAATTGTAATTAATTTAAGAAATTAGTATCTACTCTTTTTGAGCTAATAAACTACTTAATTTCAATAGTTGTGTTATGTACCTACATTTTGCTTTAAATGTAAATAAATAAGTTCTTGTGTTTTTCTTTTCATTTGTATCATTGTACTCTATTCTGTTTTACCTATATTTAACAACTGAACTATAAAAATAATATAATCTTACTAGGATATAATATATTTTTTCTCCATGAAAGCAAAATGTTTTACTTCTGCTAGGTATGATTTTGATAGACATATCGATTTCTACCCCCGGTTGTTAAACAACGTGATTTTTCACAAAAAAATAATATTTTAGTACGATCCAGAATGCAAAAAAGATGGTTTTACATAGTGTATGAAATAATGAGTACGTGTATATTTCTGGATTATTTTTTCTGGCAAGATTATATGAACAAATTTCTTAATAACGGATGTAGCAGGTTCTTTCCTAGAAATACATATAATTAAATTTTTAAATTTCTTTTGGCACTATATTTGAGTTACGAAAATTTATTTAAATTTAGTTTTGAATTTGAAGTAAAATTACTTAAGTTTACGTCATTACCGTATTTTTTTAATACCACCTACATAAAATAATTTGAAGTATTATAGCGTTCTATTTGTTTTACATTTTATATGTACAGGATGGAACAAATTCGAGTTTCTTATACGAAAAACTTTCTTATTATGCACGCTACAGAAAATTGAGGTAGGTCTTTATGGGTCAACTTTTTAAGACAATTTTAATAGGCACCACGAGAAATTTCGATCGTCTTTTATTTTTGAGCTACAGGCGAAAACTTGATTGTTATTTATTTTGAAAATAACTCGTATCTCGCTTATTATGAGAGATAATGGAAAAGTGTTTAAATAATAGATATAACACAAACATAATAGTTTTAAATGGTAACATATGTTGCAAATAGTCTCATTTTTTTAACTTATTTTATAAACTTTTCAACGATGTATAACAAGTCTACATTATTTTGTTTCAAACATGAATAAAAGATGAATTATTACTTTAATGAAGTGAAAAAAATAAAAACTATTAAGAAACAAATGAAAAAATGAGATACAGATCATCAATTGTTTATTTGTAATGTACTTATACTTATTTTCCAATTTATATATTAAATCACATATTTCGAATTTTGTTGAAGCCAACTATAACGCCGATGAAAAATTAATTAATTAATCCGAAAATAATTGATTAAAAATAATTTTGAGAACTTAATTAATAGACAAAGAATCAAAATAAACAAATGATGATCTATAATCGATTTTTTCATTGTTTCTTAATAATTTTCCATTTTTCATTCTAATAAATTAATAATTCATCTATTATTCATGTTTGAAACAAAAGAATATAGACTTGTTATACATCGTTGAAAAGCTTATAAAAAGGAAAAATATGAGATTATTTTCAACATACGTTTCCATTTAAAAAATATTATATTTGTGTTATATCTCGAGAATTATTAAGTTTTAGAAAAATCTAATTACACTACGATATTCTACATAAAAAACAATATAAAAGTTATTATCTACATACTTTTCAATTATCTCTCATAATAAGCGAGATATCAGGTATTTTCAAAATAAGCGAAAATCAAGTTTTAGCATGTAGGTCAAAAACAAAACACGATCAAAAATATCTATTGGTGCCTATTAAAATTGTCTCAAAAAGTTGGCCTATAAAGACCCACATCAATTTTCTGTAGCGTGCATAATAAGAAAGTGTTTCATATAAGGAACTCAAATTTGTTCCACCTGCACAGTGCGTTATAAAAAACTAACTTGGAGTAGGCTATGGACAAAGAAACGTATGTATTAATTTAAAAGTATTTAATTAAATGTCAATTTGATACGAGATATTGTTAAAAATGTTGTTTAAAGAAATAAAAAATATTCTTCTTGAATCTTATTTTAGGAATGGAAATAAATTAGAAAATGGCGAATGGCAATATACTCTTTCTTTCTTTATTATCTTTTCTCCTTAAAATTACATTTCAAGATCAATTTTGACAACTTGCCTTTTGAATTGAATAATGATCAGACATATGTTTCTCTGGGTTCATAGCCTATTCCGACTTAGGTTGTTGTATGAACATTGAATATATTTTTTATATTTAGGAAAAATTTATGCCTATGTTATTCAACGTATCATTAACTTTCATACAAACTGATGCAATTTCAACAGTTTTGTTATGTACGATGTACCTATCTTTTACTCTGAATGTAAATAAATATGTTCTAGCGTGGCATTATAATGTGAAACAAATGTTATTTGGTTTTCTTTCGTAGTTTCATCTATTTCTGGATTATGCTTGTACCTTCTTAAAATGGATTTCCGAATTGAAAAAGGTGATAATAGAAGGCTCGAACATCTATAAAACTAATAACTTTTTTATATAAATTTTAATATTCCCTATTATACAGTCTAAAGATTTAATTTGTAATATAAACCCTTTTCTATTTTGTTACTATAGACTATAGTGGAAGACCCCATTGAAAGACTTTTGATAGATTGGAGACGGTCCTTAAAATTTAAAAAACTAAACTTATAATAGACTTCACTTCACATGTTCTTAAAACTGTGAACAAAAGGATTTTAGAAATAATTTTGAAGTTTGATTTATTTTGATTTGATTTTTGCGATGTTGTCTTTATGTGTGTGTGTGTGTGTGTGTGTGTGTGTGTGTGTGTGTGTGTGTATGTGTATGTGTGTGGGTGTGTGTGTGTGTGTGTGTGTGTGTGTGTGTGTTTGTGACCAAAGATAAGATGGAAGGACTGAATTGCGGAATACTTGACAGAAAATGAACTGAATGAGAACGGCACGCAAAACAGAAATGAGTGGAAGAAGAAAGCAAAAAATAGCAACCCCTAACGAATGGGAAAAGCTAGAGAAGAAGAAGATGTCAGTGTCAAGTACAATTTGCATAGTTTCTTTATGAAATAATTTTACTGGAAATTGAAAATCTTTTGCAAGAAAATTGATGTATAGGGCGCGTGCAGTGATGTGACTTTGCTGACTTTGGTAAGGAGATATGTCAAAATGACAGCAATTAATTATGTCCATAACTGACGTGTCATTCTAGAAAACGACGTCGGACGATATAAACACCGTCAGGGAAGCCAGCCGGACTTTCTGATATAAACACGCATCATGAAATGAATAGTTGGTGATATAAATAAATAGTCTACGAGTGGTGAACATAAATAAATATAGTTATATAAATATAGTGAAATAAATATTGTTAAAGTAAATAATCTTAGTGTTTAACTATTTAATAATATTCTTAGTCTTAAATAGTAACTAATATTTGTTTAATCATAGTGTTATTTATTTGTATTATCTTTATCTTAATTATTTATCGTTTAATAAACATTTATTGTATTAAATAATATTTCTGATTTTTACACATCACCCAAATAAATAAACGTTACAATATTGTTCAGTACCTACAAAATATGCCATATACAGTAACTTTGTTATTACATCTGAATAGTATATCTCTAGTAATTATCTGTTTAATAGTTAATTACAAAACACTGTGATTAAAATTGATTGAAATTTATGAAGATATCGACCTTAGTTACTTTTCTAATTATTGAGAAATCGATTTCTTAAAAGAAGTGCAGATATCAGACGAAGTAGTAAAAGTATCATTTGTAATAACTCGTAATCTTTTGAATGCATACATAATACATAATTCACTTCGATGTAGAGTAAAAATTGAGCAATATCATCTGTCCTCCAACTTGTCTCACAGCGGATAATTTTTCTTATCCACAATTCTTCGTGCGTCATAAGATTTTTGATTTGTGACACTTGTCAGTTGATAAACTTATATATTTTATGTGTTTCGTGTTTTTCTTTATTGTAGATAAAGTGAAATTTGAAATACTACAAATCATATTGTGTCATTCTTAATGAGAAACAAAATAAAAACAACTGCCACGCATAGAACTAAACAATAAACAATTAAAATATTGGCAAATATATTAAATTGTGATAAATTTTCTCTTTGCACTATTTTGGTATAAATTTTTATCACGAAGGGGAAAGGTTAGGATCATTATGCAAAATATTTATGCGAAATTGTCATAGGTCAGTTGCTAAAGATTAGTATTACAAGAAGAAATTATTTTACAAATATCATGCAATAAAACGTAAAATTTTGTATAAATAATATGCAAATTATTGAAAACAAACACCAGACTATATTGTTTTAAAAGACAAGTGACTTTTGAAATAAGTGCTGCCATCTGGAAACAATGAGCGCTACTAAAATGGCCGGCAAGAAACAAAACTTCTTTAATATACTAGTTCGTTTCTATTTTTATTTATGGGTCCAATTTATTTGCATCTTATAAAAAAAGAGTAAATTAACAAAAAATGGGACTGAATAACCAATAAAAAATATATTTTTGCACGCTATTGGATAAATAATAAAAATATCTAATTTTTACTTCCTTGTACGTAAGTAAAGGAAGTACATATTGTAATCGCGAAAAATTTCGGTTTTCAGATTTCAGCGGAAATATCCATTTTGATCATCCCTGAATCCATTTTAACTAATTTCGTTGTGACGTCTGTACGTACGTACGTATATACGTACGTATCTCGCATAACTCAAAAACGGTAAGCCGTAGAAAGTTGAAATTTTGTATTTAGGACTCCTATAACATCTAGTTGTGCACCTCCCTTTCTGGTTATTACACAATTTCCAGAAGTCGCACTTTACATGAAGCCTATAATAGATTTTAATGAAAAACTGTTTTAAAATATAATCCAAAACTTTTCAAATTTGGTATACAAGACTTTTATGTCAATCGAAATAACATAATAGATTTTGGTTAAAATAGGCTAACCGAAAGTGGTACATTACTTGAAGTTGTTAACAGTTTTTCTTGAATAAAATGAGTTTATTTTGATTTTAGAAATAAATGCTTCAAATAAAAGTTTTAGAGAATTTATTTCTGCGCCTAGCACATCAAGTATTATTAAATTAGCCATTTGTATAAGCGATATATGTAAATTTAAAAATTATATACTTTTTTGTTTTTGTAATAAAGCTTGCTATGGATTAGGACAAAAAAAAAATGTTCATATCAAATTACGTTAAATACGTGCAATTTTATGATTCGTACAATAACAAATATTATATTTTTATTGTGAAATTAGTCATATTCATTGTTGTAATCAAATATTTCTTTGTTGTAATTAAAATTCTCTTTAAAAAGAACCGGGTTAGATTAATGTTAATTTTAGAATTTAATTATTAAAAAAATGTATATAGGTTAATGGGCGCACAAAGAAGTCGTGTGGTGTCCACATCACTCATGACATTAGTCAATATCATTAATTCAACTAATATCTTACCGTTTTGAAGTTAAAATTAATATTTTGTAATTTAGTTATTAAAAAAATATGTATAGTTTAATAATCGTACAAGGAAGTCGGGTGGTGTCCCCATCAGATTTTTTTTATTTGAAATATTTTTCTCGCCTGCTGATAGTTTGGAAGTAATTTCAAAATAAAACATCGACCAAATTTAGTTTTCCTCCGTTATCTAGTAGTATGAGAATTTTTGGCAAAACAAAAGCACATGTAAGATGGCCCCCCAAAGGCGAACCACATGTCCCATTTAACCGAAGTCGTATATTTTATAGTTTCCGAAATCCCAATGATGACCTTCGAAATCCGGACATCTGTATATTCTCGGTTTCTTAGCATTTTAAATGTTTCTCGATTAGTACGATAGGTCGCGCCGTCCTGCTGGAACCATATGTCACTGAACCCTTACTGAAACCAACTATGGACCTTTTACATTTTTATTGCACTGTGACGTCATTTTTCAATGCGGCACGTAGTGAAATTTTTATGAACTAGAGATGGGGAGGTACCATGTTGTCAAGTAAAATGATTAAAAGGACAAGTATTTATTTTCGATAAAAAAATATTTAAACAACACAAAAACTAAAATTATTTTGACTTTGATTATAAAGAAATTATTAATAAAGACAAAACAATTTATTTAAACATAAAAACAATAGTTATATTCTTGTTTGTAATTTTCTTAATAACACACTGGCACTACGCAATTATCTGTCAGTTTATGTGGTGTTTATTTCGCATCTTTCGAACATATAGCCACGTTTCTGATTCTCATTTACCCGTCCTCTAGTCTTGAAATATTCATCACAAACGCTTTGTGTGGATTTATTTACTAATGCTACATTCTTATTTCCGCCATTTCAAATTTTGTTTGAAATATATCTGGCCTCCCCAATGCGCAAACAAACTACTGCGCACTACATATATGTCATTTTTCTCTATTGATGTAAAAGGTCCATTGATGCCAGAAGAGTCAGTGGCGGCGCCAGTATGCGAATGTAGTGTGCAGTGGCGTGCCGTGAATTTTATTATAGGGAAAGCCACATGAATAAAAAACAAAATAATTTATTATATGCATATTCATATATTTTCACTAGATGATACTGTTTAATTTAAAAAATATATTCAAATTATTAAATATTAAAATTACATACATACTTCATTCTACGAACTTTATGGCATTTTCTAAACAGTATAAATAATTTTAACAATAATGGAAGCTAGATTTGAACAGCCTTTTAGCTAGCGAAAAACCCGGACCGATATTGAAGTACGCATTCGTCCACTTGATATTAGGCTCAGGGCTCATGCGCATATATGGCAACTTAATGCTGTTTTCAAATAGTCTTCATCAATTTAGGCAACTAATAACACATATTTGATTTGCTGATTACAGTAATTAGGGTTATGCTAAATGAACAATTTGAAATATATAATATGAATCTATTTTTATATTAAACGGAACAATGACAGATCAATTGAAGGTTTAAAAGAATGTAATGTCAATATGTACATGATTTTATGTTTAAGAATTTGTAATATCATACTTGTGTGATAATACTCATGTTATTGTTATATGTACATACTATATTGTTTTTGAATGTTTGTTTGTAGACCCTGAAGAAGGTATAAGTTTACACTGAAACGTCGGTTTTGTAAAAATAAATGCTGTATGACAAATTTCAAGTATTTGTTAACATCTAATCAACACATAGTCGAACAATTAACCTCTTCGATCCATCTAACTATAGACCATAGATAATACAACACTACGCTATACAGGGCCGGACCTAAAACTAAAGTTAGGGTGGGCAAGATCTAAAAATGCCCCCCCCCCCCCCCTTTTCGCGCCGTAATATACAGGTGTTCATTTTAAATAGACCACCATTGCTATCTATAATTATAAGAGCTACAAAGATGGTTAAATGGGCAAGCAATTTATATTTCACAAGACAAATATAAAAAAAATAAAAAATATTTTTTTCGGCCGGTGTGATACAATATTTTTATACCCTTATATGACGAATTTTTTGAGAAAAAAGCTTATAAAATTTTATATTAATTTGATTAAAATATGGCTATAATAAGAGTTCCACAAATAGAAAAAATGAATACGTGTTATATTTTTGCATGGAAATAGAGCGCTTTGACTGAAAAAAGTAAATATTTTTTAGGTTAAATAAAAATGAAAATGTATTAGTGGAGTAAAACGATTCTGTAAGGAATTAAATGCTATGTCAAGTAAAATATAAAACTTTTTGTGATTTGCCGCCCCTTGCAAACTTTGGGGTGGGCTGGCGCCCACCTCGCTCACCCCTAAATCCGGCCCTGACGCTATAGATATGTAATACAGGCATTTGTTGTGTAGCGAAACGCCTGAGTTCCGGGGAAAGGGGACTGTGCCCTTATAGGTTGTTATGTTGGTTGCATAATAGAAGTATTTATTTGAAACATTAAATATTATTCAATTACATTTAATTTAAAATTTATATTAATGTTGTTACCAGCTTTATCGTATTTTTGTTGAACAATATAAAGAATAAAAACAAAAAAAGCTTCAGTATACTAATGTTTCTTTTCAGTTAATTTTGATCAGATATGGTTATGACAGCAATTTTAATAACTCACTAATAGATAACAATTTTTTTAGCGAAGTATAAGAAAGTTATTAATAGTGTAAAATGGATTATGTTAAATTACAGTTCTGTAACAGAAATTTCCAAAGAAAGTATAAAGTATTTATAAGAATAAAAATATCCTTTTATTTTACATTATATGGCTTACAAGTGAAACGTAGTAGATGAATCCTTTTTAACTCTTTCTGGAGGAGCTACACACGAACGAACCATGATTTTTATTTTCACTTATTACAATTGTTTTTATAATAAATTAAAAACCACCAAACAGTTACAAAAGTACAAATAAATAAAATTGAATACTTAAAAATTATTAAATAACTACAAATAAACCCTAACATAATCGAAGTACTCCGCATCTCTTGAATTTACTACAAGTAAGCAACCAACATAACACCCTATAGGGGCACAGTCCCCTTTCCCTGGAACTCAACTCGTTCGTTTCAAAACATTGTATATCCTAGCATAGGCAATTGAGTGTCTATAGTTACATGGTCGAAGATTGACCTACAAATAGACTGCACGCTAAAAACTGTTTTCAAAAACAAGTGATTATCGAAACAAGCGCTGCCATCTGGAAACAAGTGAGCGCTACTGGCCTGGCCGATAAGAAACAAAACTTTTTCCAGATACTTTAGTTAATTTGTTTTTATTTATTAACGCCTTAAATGTATTAATTATAGATATATTTAAAAAAATAAATACGATTTGAGAATAATAGTGATAGAATTTAGCATAACCTTCATTTGACCTTCTACTAATCATGAAGGTCATTTCGACATTCGGAAGATTGTCCGGCAAGTACATTCCGTCAGTTGACAAGTTGAGGTCGAAGGGTGTAACAAGCTTTAGTCAGTTTTTGTAAGTTTTACACAATTTTTACTTAACAACTATTAGAATATATTATTAAATTGTATATAATATTTGAGATTTCGTTAATATTATATAATAATTTATATATTTTTCTGTATTTTTAGCAAATACCAGTGCCGCAACTACTCATCAAGAAAAATGCCGATTCAAAGCATTCACGCCCGTCAAATCTTCGATTCTCGTGGTAACCCAACAGTAGAAGTCGATCTTACTACCGATTTAGGATTATTTAGAGCAGCTGTACCATCCGGTGCATCAACCGGCATTTATGAAGCTCTTGAACTTCGCGATAACGACAAAAACAATTACCATGGAAAAGGAGTTCTTACTGCCATCAAAAATATCAACTCCATCATCGCTCCTGAACTGATTAAGGCAAATTTAGAAGTAACTCAACAAACAGAAATTGATAATTTCATGTTGCAACTTGATAGCACTGAAAACAAGTCTAAACTCGGGGCTAACGCCCTTTTGGGAGTTTCTTTAGCCGTTTGTAAAGCCGGAGCAGCGAAAAAACAAATACCTTTGTATAGACATATCGCTGATTTGGCAGGTAACACCAATATCATTCTTCCTGTGCCTGCTTTTAACGTAATTAATGGCGGATCCCATGCTGGAAATAAGTTGGCCATGCAAGAATTTATGATTTTACCTACTGGTGCTGCTAACTTCACTGAAGCCATGAAAATTGGAAGTGAAGTCTACCATCATTTGAAGAAAGTTATTCATGCTAAATTTGGTTTGGATGCAACTGCTGTTGGAGATGAAGGAGGATTTGCTCCTAATATCCTCAACAATAAAGATGCTTTAGTTTTGATCCAAGAAGCCATTGCTAAAGCTGGTTATACCGGTAAAGTTGAAATTGGTATGGATGTAGCAGCTTCCGAGTTCCATAGAGAAGGAATGTATGACCTTGATTTCAAAAACCCCCAATCTGATAAGAGCAAATGGTTAACCCCCGACCAACTGACTGATTTATACCAAGAATTCATCAAAGAATTCCCTATTGTGTCTATTGAAGATCCCTTCGACCAAGACCACTGGGACGCCTGGAGCAACATAACTGCCAAAACTACCATTCAAATCGTTGGTGACGACCTGACAGTCACCAATCCCAAAAGAATCCAAACTGCTGTTGAAAAGAAATCATGCAACTGCCTACTTTTGAAGGTCAACCAAATCGGTACTGTTACCGAATCTATCCAAGCTCACCAACTCGCCAAATCCAATGGATGGGGTACCATGGTTTCCCACAGGTCTGGAGAAACTGAAGACACCTTCATCGCTGATCTGGTTGTTGGTTTGAGTACTGGACAGATTAAAACTGGCGCTCCATGTCGTTCAGAGAGATTGGCGAAATATAACCAGATTCTGCGTATTGAAGAAGAGCTTGGTGCCAATGCCAAATATGCTGGCAATAATTTCCGTCACCCACAATAATTTTTATAGTAAATGTATGTCTGTGTATATTTAATATGAAAATCGTACTAATAGACAATAGAGACGTGTGTCATGTTGAAAGTATTTAATAAATATATTTCGTTTTATATTGTATTTCTTCTTTTTCTATTTATTTATTCATTTATTATTCCTTCCACTTCTAAAAAACTCCAACTAATCCAATTTAGAAGTCTAAATAATAGCCAAAAGTAGCACATTGCTAACACAGGTGAGTATATCTGGTATACTAGTATTTTTATATTTTTCTTTTCCTAAAAACTGAAGAACATGGTCCCTCGTTAATTCCATATTTTTACTCACAAAAATTCTTTAAAATTGATTAACTATGATTTAACTAATTTAACTTTCGCAACTTAATTCAAATGACTGATAAATAACCGTTTAAAATTACAGCGCAAATTATGTTTTAAAGGGCCTACCTAATTTTCTTATTCTCAATAATTCAAACGGAAGCAGACCTTCGTAAATATATCATAGCGATTTAATTCCTATTTCTGAGTGTGCCAATCCCTTATATTCGCATATTTCGGTAATGACGATATAATATCTACCTTTTATAAGACAGGTCACGATTTCTAACACTTATATGGAACGTATTCTTATTTCCAAATTGTTTAGATTCATAATCCCTTACGTTTTGAAGGATTCATTATAAATTTACTTTGGAAGTAAATTTTAAATGAATATTAAATTTCTGTATAAAATCGGCCCCAAAAATATATGATATTTTTTACGGTCTTTCTCCAATTACACAGTTTTCTATTGGTCATTTTTGCAATGCATTTTAACAAAGCAAAAATTTACATAATGAGAAATTCCAATACATTGAATCCCGTCAAAGTGTAAGCGATTATGAACCTAAACAGAATGTAAGTAGTAAGTAATGAGTATACGTTTTCTATTTGTGGTTTTCTGTATTATTATGGATTATAATCCATAATAATATAATATAAAGTAAAATAAAAAAAATCGGCCTTCCGAATCACAACCGGTTACCTAACGCTGTTTTGGAGTTACAAAGTCTATTGTAAATTTTAAGTTTAACGTGAAATAGTTGGAATCCATACTTTTGCCCCACGTTATCATGATCTGATCTGTTATGGATCATATAATATGCACGTACGTTTTTTGCAACTTTCATGTGAGATAATCGTGTTAAACAGTGCATCAGGTGATCATATGTGATAATTATAAGATCAGTTTCTAGTTCTCTGTAAAATATTATTCAGCGCCATCTATTTTACAGTAGAATATGGTATTATGTTTCTCTTCTTTCATAGAGTTCAGTACTTTACTTGGTCCACTATATATACAGTGGCGTAGACTAAGTTAATATTTCGAAAGTGTTAAAACAATCATTTCTATAATATAAATCAGGTATAGAAAGTTTATATCATCTAAATTTTATTAAATATTTTTTTAACGCTATTATGTTTATAATTTAAATTTTGTTCTCTGTAAAATTTCAAAAAGGAAAATTTTGATCTGAACAATACGATATTGCACAATTAATTTTTGTACGAAATATTAATTTTTATTTAGGAAAACTGAAACGTAAGCTGCATATAAATAATTAATTAAATATGTATCAATTTTTCTAAACTTGATTTTAGTCATGTTTTTTTGTGCAAGAGTGGAGTAAGTGTATAAAAAAACGATTGCTTAAAGAGTTTACAATTGTAAATTAAAACAACATAAATAAAGACATATACTTTTTAGGTTACTTAAAAAAATGATAGTTGTCAGCTCTAGTAGCTACCTTCTGCCTGTGCCTAATGAAATAGCTGTTAGTGGTTGCTTTGCTAACTTCACATTAACATTATGTCCAATAAGATGGGAGCCACAGTTTGTCAAGTTGTGATTAAAAAACAGACCATAAATACATTTATGGTCTGTGGATAAGATTTAAGATGTTTAACGCCATGAAATGCAGTAGTAATAGAATAGCAAAAATATATATTAACAATATCTACATCATACAATCATAACATTTTTTGTTTTTGATTACAGTTTATGGCAGAGATTTTTTTTCAATATAGATAAGCCATCGTATCATATAATATCAGGTAATGCAATCTCAAATAAATGTCTTAATCTAACTGCAAATTTCTTGTAAACGTGAGATTAGATACGTTATTAGAATTACAAGCACGAATAGCTACGATTAAAGCACAACCTTCATTTGGCGTTAAATCAATGATAGGATTACTAATACTTTAATGCTTTCAAAAGCACTAGAATAACATATCTCTATTATTACGTGATTAGCATTAAATTCAACAAAATACTATTGAACCTGTTAAACAGGTTCATTCAATAACCTTACATTTGAATGCCGGCAAAATTATTAATAATATATGCATATTATAGTCAAATAATAATTGAATATTACAAATAATATAAGTACAACAATTACTCACCTTATACGATATGTCTTGAAGATTTGAAAAGAAAACATTATTAGAACACCAATTTAAGTAAAAACTAAATCACATGACATTTGCACGAATAAACAAAACACTAGTCCTACTGCGCATTTTGTTTACGCATGTACATGAGTGACAATAAAATATTGAACAGAAATTGTTTTGTTATATTACGAAAATTAGTACTTTAATAATAATTTTGTAATAATGTAAACATTTAATAGTAAAGTGATATTAAAATGAACAACATAGTATAAAACAAAAAATATATGTACATATTTATTTTAATTACATTAATTAAATCCTAGAAATAAAATTGTTACCTAATGTAATACTGACACACGAGAAAAGTAGTTC
The DNA here is from genome assembly GCA_951394225.1 of Harpalus rufipes. Taxonomy (NCBI): domain Eukaryota; kingdom Metazoa; phylum Arthropoda; class Insecta; order Coleoptera; family Carabidae; genus Harpalus; species Harpalus rufipes. Next base: position 40,357,948 of record OX596274.1, on the reverse strand, counting down.
ATTTTCTAGTTGTATTGTTAAATTACATGGACTATTGATTCAATTAATTTAACAACGAATTTTAATGAACTGATATTAGGAAATTCAATATTTACTTCAACAAGAGTATACAAATACATATTAATTTGAACGCTGAACGGTCGTTAGTAATATTCAGTTTGCATGATGAATGTGATTTTAACAAGAATTTAAATAAATAAATGAATGATATAGTAAACTTGTATGACTACCGGTGGCCTCTAGATTATATTCTGGGTTTGGATTGGAAACTTGTTTTGTTTTTCCCTCACATAAATTTATATTCTACACACAAGATGGTTGACTTTCCAGTGTCTTTCAAAATGTATCAAAACAGTCTTGATTGGTATTTGCACGAAGATTAATAAATCTTGTTATATTTAACAGAAATATTAACAAAACTCTCCAAGTATAAAGGGCCGTACTTATATAATAATTTTGTTTTGCATTACTGCTTCAATAAATTTAAATCGGACCATCCCTCAGCTCTACCTTCCGTCATCTTTAGGTAAAGAAGGTATTGTCTTTGGTCAAAAAAATTGATGGGGTCCCTAGAATACAATTTTGCTATTTTTACGATGTCTGTATGTATGTAATATATGTGTGTGTCTCTCTCTCTCTTTCTGTGTGTGTGTGTGTGTGTATGTGAGTGTGTGTGTGTGACGATTCTTTCAGATCCGATAATTCCAATAATACTCAAAAAATTACAATTTTTTCGTATTCCTCTTCTTTACGTCCATATGCAAACGTGATTAGATTTTAGTTATAATTGATCAACCAGAAGTACCCTCATTTGAAGATTTTAACAAATTTTCTTGAAAAAACGCTGTTAAATATCGCTTTTTCACATTTAATGTTATTATATAATTATACTATTTTATTCTCTATACGATTTTATAGCATTTTATGCTTCATACACAATGGATTAATAATAAAATAAATTAAATTTCTTCAAGCAACCAACTATGGTATAACCATGGAAACAACTAGGTACTATATTAACAAAATTTTGATTGACTAATGTTACCATGTCAGTATCACGTGAAATTGATATACTACCCCAAACTCATAATAATTCGGCTAGTTTACATTTTCAACAAATTATAAAATCTACATAAATGGTTAGAAATTTCTAAAAAATTCATTCGGCTTCTTTAAATATGGATTTAAAACTTAAAAAAAAAACTGTGGGCCAAATGACTGGTGATAATAGTTACGGCTCATCTTCTAGTCCAGTTACATTGCCTAGTTGGTATTACTAATAAAGGCGCTGTAACCTAATATTAAATAGCAGAATACTTGAATAACATAATCAAATTATAAAATCTACATAAATGGTTAAAAATTTCTACAAAATTCTTTCGGCTTCTTCAAATATAGATTTAAAACTGAAAAAAAAAACTGTGGGTCAAATGGCTGGTGATACTAGTTCTACCGGCATTTTAAGGGTCATCTTCTAGTTCTGATTTAGCTTGTACCGCGACCCGTTGCTTTTGGCACAATGAAAAACAACTTCGTAAAAATTCAGTGCGTACAATAAAACCTACCTTGAAAGACATATAGGACAATACTCACAGGAAAATGTGCATGGCTTTGGGATACAATGCCTAATAGAATTAAAGCTGGTATTAATAATAAAGACGATATAACCCAATATTAAATGGCGGAATACTTGAGTAACATATTCAGCTTTGGTAAACTTAAGATCTATATTTTAAACTAGTCGGAAAAAAATTCTAGAAATTTCTCACCATTTGCCTAGGTTTTATACTTTGTTTGATGAAAATGGTAACCGGCCGAACTAATATGAGTTTGGGTTCCTAGTATGTGTGTGTTATAATTTTACTGGAAATATAGACTCTTTTGCAAGAAACTTTATGTATGTAATTTGTACAAAACACATATAAATGACTGAAGGTAATATGCTGGTCACATCAGATTTTTTTTAAGTGTACAAGTGTCCCATTTTCATTGGTTTTTTGTTGGTATTTCGGATAATATGAACGATACAGCATAACTCCAGGATCAAATTATAATTATCGCTTTAGGAATTTTCTATCGTATTTTGTTTTTGAGCTATACGGGTTAAAATTTGTTTTTTACTTATTTTACTCGCCGTCAAATAAATATGAACTGATGCTAATTTTCTCTTCTCCGCACCGTGTCCCTTGTCCTACGGTGTTGCCGCTTATTCATAACTTAGCATTTTCAACATTGCCCCTGAAATGGCAACAGTGTAAAAATCTCCAGTCCATACTCATTTGACGGCAACTATAGTAGATATAAAGAAAAGTAATGTTTAAATAATTCTTATACGGTTTTTACCCCACGCTAAGAGAGGTATTGGTTTCATGCTAAAAGTTACATATCCAGATTTTAATGAATAAGCACGTTTAAAGATCCCTACAATCCGATTTTAATATTTTTACGATATGTGCGTGAGTGTGTGTGTGTGTATGTGTGGATGTTGGAAGGACGAGTTCTCAAAAACTATAAGACTTAATATCTGTTTAACTACGTATTTCTCATTCGGAATTAATGGGAAAAGGTTTCGGTAGTAATTGGACAACCGGAAGTAGAAGATTCTTAAAAAAATCTTATAAACATTATTTTTTGAAATTTTTTATTCTTGTAAATATTAAAGAAAATTAAATTCACTATCTGATACATTGAAATATTTTATTATATCTTTTATTGATTTTGAGATAAAAGAATATGATATATAAAATAATCTGTTGTAATAAATCTCACAGCCGAAATAATGCCATGGAAACCAAATGAAAAATTAAAATGTTTGTAACTGACAGATAAATGTCAGTGTCAAAAATCCAGAGACATTACTAAAGGCTTTTTCTGGGAAGTACATACATTATACTATTTCTTATTATATTAATAGTTAAATATTTAAAATTATGGGTATAGTGCACATACCCTTCAAATATACTGTCAATCTTGACAATGAATTGGAAACATTTCGAAAAATTAGCAGAGTACGATAAAATTTCTTCATGGAATGAATTTAAATTAAAAAATCTAAATATAAAGAATAGATATAAATATTTTTTTTGTGTAGTGTGTAGGTATACAAGAAATGTTAAATACAATAGGGCGCGAGAAGTCATGTGACTTTGTTGGCCTTGACAAGCAGATACGGGCGCCCGTGTCAGAATGATAGCTAGTAATTATGTATATAGATGTCAAATATCATACTTTTTCATTCTAAATTTAGTGACTTTTCCAATTCCATGTGATTTATTTTCCTCGATAAGTAAATTCCACACTCCTGGTAACAAATTATCTACGTGAATTTAGAAAATTAATTATTTTGAATATGTAACACAAACATAATTTTTGTTTGAAATGGAAATCTATGCTGAAAATATTCTTATTTTTCTAAAAAAGTGTACTTTTTTCACGCTTTTATTGTGTAAAAAATACATACTTTATGGAAAAGTTTTTTAACGGTCGTAATTTTTTTTTATCGTCGTTCTAAATGTGTATTTTCAATATAAATGTAATTTTGCACTGAATCGTTTCGATGTTTATACTTTGAAGTAAAAACAACAAATGATATCACTATTTTACTAGACAAAATGGCGGTCAAATGGGGTTTTTCAGTCGTCCGACCTGCATATACAGTTCATTTTTTTCTCCTCTAATCAAATTGTTCGTCGTATGATTGTAAGCCTTATCAGCAGGAGCATGAAAAAGAAAAAAAAAATATTTAAAAATCACATCGAATAAAGTTTTATATACTACTGTATTATTTCATAACATTCATATTAAACGTAAATTTAATCGTCAAAGTTTAAATTAATTCATATTTTCATTATTTTCCGAAAACATTTCAAACATTTGGGGATTTTTAGTTTTTCATAATATTTCATAATATTCGGTTGACGTTGTGGAACGATCATACCATAGAATAATTATATAACTACTGTGTACCTTTTGAATTTACGTTAAAAGTGACATTTCTCCATTCCATTAGTTTTCATATCTTGATCACTGCTTTCCCCTTCCCCATACAGATATAGGAAGGAGTTTCCACTCCAGAATATAATCCAGAGGGTACTGACACTGACTTTAACCTACCTCACGCGTTCAAAATTATCACATACCAACGTTTCTTTCGAAACGTATATAGAATTTTCACGCAGTCTCACTTTCTCTCGTGCTTTTCTTTTCCCATTCTTTGTCCCTAGTAATCCATAACACATTCCTTTCAAGGAAATAATCTTCAATTTGGTTGAGCGTTCTCCCTTTCGTTTCGGGTAGCATCAAATATAGGAAGATACTAGCTATTACTGAACATCCACCGAACAGCCAAAAGACTCCATGAATACCCAAACCGTGTTTCATTAGCGGGAACATTTTAGTAGTTCCGAATATAGCGATATTGAATGTCATAAAGGTTAGGCCGCCTGCTAAACCTCTAATTCTAGTTGGATACAATTCTCCTAACATTACTCCAGGTAAAATCATAAATCCAATTGTGTTTGTTGCTACATATAAAAGAACTAAAATAGCTGGGATGTAGCTAATCTCATTTGAAGTGTTAATATATAGAAAACTTCCTATTACTAGAGCAGTAATGGATGTTCCGACCCCAGAGAATAAAGCCAAAGGTCGGCGACCTATAATAGCTAAAAGAATACTCGCCACTACAGTGAATATAAATCTAACCCCAGATGTTAAAACAGCCGCAAGGAAATTGTCAATAAAGCTATCCCCTATTTGAGAGATGATATCAACTGCGTAAAACACCACAATGTAAGTTCCACTGATAACTTGCATGAGGTTAAAGACGTTGATGATGATGAAAGGCTTCAGCATTTGTGGTTTTGAAAGCAACCGCCAGGGGGATTGAGGAATTTGCTGTGATTGTTGTGAATTTTCCAACTCAATCCGAGAAACGAGTTGTTCAGTTTCCCGCCTTGCCTGGAAATAAAATCAGGTTATATCAAAAGTTTTAGTACGCCATTTTCTAAAGTGCCGGATTAAAGATTATAGAATCTGAAATAGGAGAATTTTATGGAGTGAAAATAAACTATTTTAATACTGGTTCAGTTATAAACGAAGTTACAGCGAAATGGAAGCATAAAGTTTATAAATACCTCGTTTGATTTGACCTATATATTTCGTTCTCTTCTTAGAATGTAGATTTAAATTTAATTAGAAGATATTTGCTATTCCAGTCTTGTTACATTGTATCTTTTATTGGAAAAATACAAATGAAAACGTGTTTCCACGTGCAAGGAGCATTAAAAGCTTACGCGTGTATGCACATATTTGTAAAAAAATATCGTAACATATTTACTCAATTTTTAGGTATAGTTGTTCAAATAAATATTATTATTACTTAAAAATAATATTTTTTAAATTTTTTTTTAAATTATTTTTCTACTCTAAATACTTAGAATTGAAACGACAACAAAAGCAGAAATGAATGTTAACCCTTGATCTATAGTGAACACGAATTAAACACCCATATTTAATGACTAAGCAATATTTATCACCTCGACAAACAACAATTAATCTTTGGTAGGTAGCTATATTTTGGTGTTATATTGTCATTTGTTATTTGTTTTAGATTTATAATTACTAACACATATGAAAGACAGAGGGTACATACTTTTTTAAAAACAAATACTCTGTCCCACTTAACCAAACATCGGTGTCAGTTTTAAACCGATGAAATTTAAAAAGGCAGTATTTAACTGTTGTCATCTGACATTTTATTAAAATATTAGAAAGGAACATAATTCTATTGAAACTTTGTACTTTCTAGTCAGTGAGTATGAAATATAAAGTATTATCTACGTGCTTTCCAAATCGGGTAAAGATTATACTTGACATTGCACATAAAAATGACACGAGATGTCACATGTCATGTACACTGACATTAATCTGAAATTACATTGCGTACACTTGACTCCAATTTCATCCGATCAGAGAGTTCAAAACTATGCCCTATTCTTTACAATACTGAATAATTGGTAAGGTGGAACACGGTATAGATTTTCTGGGAGTTGCTATAATTTTACCGGTGTGTGTATATCATCGATTTTTTAAGTGGAATAAAATATATAATACATATTTTACATTTGCTAAACGTAATTGAAATTAGCTTTACAATGATGCCAAACACTTGCATTTTCATTATTAATTTTTCAAAATTATGTAACTTTAATGCATTATTAGTTTGCCATGACATTTGTACTTTCGTTTTTGAACTGTGTAATATTCAATAAAGAGTTATATCTTTGAATATATAATACATATAAGAATGGCAACGTAATGTATTTAGATTAAATATTTCGAGAGAAGGTGCCATCTATCCCTCCATATACGAATTATTTCTGAGTTAATTCAAAAAATACATAATAGGTGGATGATGCACAGTATTGCCACGTAGATAAAACAGCAAGTTAAGATTTCATAAAGGTTTTTAAGTTTGCTACTGTAAAACAAGTATACATGTACATTGAAGATTCAAAATATATTATCTGGTTATTATGAAACAATATTTTTGAATTATTGATTATTGAATACCTCTAACAAATAGTATCTGGCAATGCTGTCAGCACGATTTACCGTAGTTCATAGTTTTGTGGTAGGAGTCACTAGCTATCTATAATAATTTTGTGAATAAAAAGAGACAGATATAGTATGTTGCTAGGCCATATGCGTTGCCATTCTTATATGTATTATATAGTCAAAGGTAATATTAAATTTGGATACATACAGGGTGTTAAAAAACGAGTGTAACACATTTATAAGACATAGAGAAGAAGCCAAAATAAGTCGAAAATTTTGTACATTAACTGTCCAAAATTGAACTGTTTCGGAGATATGACATGTTTTCCGAAAGCCAAGAAATTATTTGTAAAATTTTGAATAGTTGTTGCGTGGAAGGATTCCTAAGTGTGAAAGATGTTATAATTATGACAGCCATGTGTTATGACATCTAATTATGTCATCTTTTACACTTGGCTCTCCGTTACTACAGTTATTTTATTATTATAAAATTTATGTAATGTTGTAAATGTATTCAAAATTCAAAAACTAAGTCAAATGAATAAGTTTATTAGCAAGCGTAAAATCAAATATGTGAACAATAAGATACTGACACTGACAGAACATAACGTTATTCATACGGCTATGAATCAAGGCATCTGAATTCATAAATAAGCATTGTCAACAACGAGCATCGTCTTAGTCGAAACAATATGAATGATACAGATGACCTTGATCTTTATTGTACAAACGTTTTGGTAATAATGATAAACACATTTAAGTTATATAATTTTGCAAAATTAATGGGCTATACTTCGTCTCATGTAAGAAAATAGCAGATTTTAATGCATTGAACAAATTATTTAAATTCTTTAAATCAAACTTCGTCAAAACTAAACATTTTTATATATAAAAATGTACTGTACATGAATATTAAAAATTACAAAGTTGAAATCAAAAACACGATCATATCATTTAATTCTGTCGATTTTATTTGAAAAACATTATCTGAAGTATTTTTCTTACCTTCAAAACGTCGCCCCCTCTAAGCCACAATAAAGCCTTGGTAGCCTTTTCAGTATATCCTTTTCTCACTAACCAGACAGGACTTTCTGGCAGGAAAAAGAATGCGAACAAGGATAAAATAGGCAGGACCGTACTCAGACCAGCTACCATTCGCCAATGAACTACAGAACCTAACGCGTAGACTAACAATATTCCAAAAGCATAACTTGCAAATGGTATACTGATGAAAATGCCTCGGAGCCAAGGTTCGGAGATTTCAGCTATCATAACCTAAGAAAGAAGAAGAAATGATTAATTTATTAACTTGTTAATGCATTGAAATTATATGAACTTATATTTTAAATGACCGAGAAAACTTAATTTAAAAAGTTAAAAATAGATCTAGCATATGTTATTTTAAAATGAACGTCCAGTAACGGAATTTTAGGGATCGTGATTTTTTTAAGGCGGGTTTGTTGAAGTCTATCCTCCCTCTCAACGGTCCTGGTAATGATAATCAATTTAATAATTGATGTATTAAATACTATTACTATTGTTTCGGAACTAATCCAGGGTAATTGACCGATGACCGCCGAATCGTGTTCGTAGTTCATGATGCGATTATGCAAGATTCCTGCGGTTTGCGTAATATGGTTTGGGAATTTACATCATTGTAGATGATTTGCGAGATCCTACCTGACTTGGAGCTCCTATCAAACCCACAGAAGTACCTGCTATTAAACGGCCGATTAGCATCCAAGCATAGGAACCTACAAAAACACGAATAAGGGATAGAGAAAATAATTATTATTCATTATTATTGTAGCTGGACACTGTCTACTGTCTATTAGGCCTATTATACCAAAAACACATTTACGATATTGTTACCATACGATTGTCGTTAAGCATTTGGTTGAATGACGTTAATAACAACAAATGCCAAAAACCTATTCCACATATCGTCATAAATAATTATCGTTATTCTGTCGTAAATACATGTAATTTTCTTTAATATTGTTGGGTATAGTTCTTAATAGAGTAGATTTAAGTATAGAAAATGAGGTTAAAAAAGGAATGCATAGAAGAAAGTGTTACATTATAGTTTTTATATAGCACACAATACAGAAGGAATTTTCATTGACTCAACTCTTTCTAAAAGTTTGAATGAAATTTATATTTAATTTAATCAATACGTATTTATATCGTAATCTATCGTTTCCTATATTACAAATGTAAAACTTTCCAATTTACTAAAGGTCAATACAATTTTTCTTACCAGACGCAGCTATAATAACCCATCCTGCTAACAACGGTATTATTGACAATTGTAAGGTTAGTTTCCTTCCACATCTATCCATCATGATGCCACTGAAAAAGGACCCCACGGGTGTAGCAGCCGAATGAATACTAGCTGTAACAAAAATTAAATAACAACAACTATTTACAACAACAATAACATTAACAATTTATAAACGCAATCATTTTTATTGTATACCGCAAATCATGATAATTAATGGGCATATTCTAAAATCTATGGTGAAATTTTTCTCGAATGTCATCCTGGAAGCAGTTTAGTTATATTTATAGTTTTATTTCAGTATTAACTAATATTTATTTAATCGAAATATATTTTGTTTCAAGGAAATATTATTTTTTCCTTGGGCGTCGTTAACCCAAAATCCAAGGGGGGCAAATAAGAAATAATAGAATTTTTTTCAAAAAAATACATACTCGTACATTTTTACCTCTCGCTAAGAGAGGTATTGCATTCATGCTAAAAATCGCATAACCAGATTTTATTGAATAAGCACGTTTTAAGGTCCCTACAATCCAAATTTAACATTTTTATGATGATGTCTGTGTGTGTGTGTGTGTGTGTGTGTGTGTGTGTGGATGTGTGTGTATGTGTGTGTGTGTGTGGGATGTTGGAAGGACGGTTACTCAAAAACTATAAGACTTAAAATTTGTTTAACAACGTATTTCCCAATCGGACATTCATGGGAAGATCTGAAAAGGTTTTGGTAATAATTGGACAACCGGAAGTAGAAGATTCTTCAAAAAAAAATCTTCTAAATATTATTTTTTGAAAATTTTTCGTGGTAATATTAAAGAAAATTAAATTCTCTATCTGATACATTTAAATATTTTATTATATATTCCATAGATTTAGAGATAAAAGAAGTATAATATATAAAATAATCTGTTGTAATAAATTTGACAGCCGAAAGAATGCCATGAAAAATAGTAGAAAATTTAATTTGTTTGTAACTGACAGATAAATGTCAGTGTCAGAAATCCGGAGACATTACTGAACACTTTTTCTGGTAAGTACATACATTATATTATTTCTAAATGCATTAATAGTTAAATATTTATAGGTATATTACACATACCCTTCATATATACTGTTATTTCTGACAATGAATTGGAATAATCTCGAGAAAGAAGGGTAGGACAAAATTTCTTCATAGAATGACTTTAAATTTTAAAAATCTAAATATATGGAATAATTTAAAAAATCTAAATATATGGAATAGATATAGGTAAGTAGAATTTTTGGTGTAGAGTGTAAGTATACAAGAAATGTTAAATACATTAGGGCGCGAGCAGTCATGTGACTTTGTTGGCCTTGACAAGCAGATATGGGAGCCCATGTCAGAATGATAGTAATTATGTATATAGATGTCATATATCATAATTTCTCATTCTAAATTTAATGATTTTCCAATTCCATGTGGTTTATTTTCCTCGACAAGTAAATTCCACACTCCAGATGACAAATTAACTACGTGAATTTAGAGAATCTTGAAATTTTTAATGAAAAGTTCTGACATTTATGTACATAATTAATAATTATCATTCTGAAACGGGCCCCCACGTCTGCTTGTCAAGGCCAACAATGAAACATGACTGTTCGCGCCCTATACTTATGTAATCAAAAAAAGACAGTGGCGAGAGGTATTGTGCTGGCCACAACAGATTTTTTACTTTTAGGTAATAACAACATATACTTTCCATGTTTATAACTTTTTATTTAATTGGACTTTTAGAACATTAAGAAAACAAAAACCTAAGATTTCTTCGTTTTGTGCCAAAAACTTCTGTAACCTCTTCTTTTAATTGTTCTTTATTTTCTTTCTAAATCAAATCTTCACTCTCCTTTCTTAAAGAAAGAACGCGGTATTGAACATATTGTTGGTGGCATTGTCATGTCCGAACCCGAACTTTATTTTGTGCATTTGCACTTTGCATATTAATAAATATTAAATTAAATATTCATATAAAGCCTTTAATGACATATACAAAATATAGAAGAAAGTAGAATCTGTACATTGTAAGAAAATCGACTTTGGGGCCGTTATATCGTAAATTTGATTTTCTTTTTTTAAAAAAAGTGAGCCGTCGCAGGACGCATGGCAGATGGGAAACACCGAAATTTATTTTTATTGAAGTATTTGTTGCTCGAAACGACACTGCTTTTCCAAATTCGTTTCGATACACCACTATACACATAATAAAGCGGTGAGCATGTAATATGGAGGAAACGACGCCGATATACCGATACACACAATTAAAATGGCGAGCGTGGCCGAATGGCACAACCGTCATAGGAGGCGTTCTTATCCCCATATAGGCGCGTCACTAAATGTTTCACATAAAAAAAAATAGTGGTTGAATTTTAGAGTGGCCGTGTAAAGTGCTTGGTGGTGAGTGGTAGAGTGGTTAACGGAGAAAGGGGAAAATAGTTCCTTGAATATTTCTTCAGACGCAACACAATCACAAAAACAAAGCAGACTTAACATAGAAGGCAATGCAAAAAAATCTGTTGTAGCCAGCACAATACCTCTCGCCACTTCCTTTTTTTGGTTACGTAAGTATAGAGCGTTACATTGTTGGCTTTGACAAGCAGATGTGGGGGCCCGTTTCAGAATGACAATTAGTAATCATGTACATAGATGTCAAATGTCAGAATTTTTCATTAAAATTTTTAAGATTTTCTAAATTTACGTAGTTAATTTGTCACCAGGAGTGTGGAATTTACTTATCGAGGAAAACAAACCACATGGAATTGGAAAATCACTAAATTTAGAATGAAAAATTATGATATTTGACATCTATATACATAATTACTAGCTATCATTCTGACATGGGCCCCCATACCTGCTTGTCAAGGCCAACAAAGTCACATGACTACTCGCGCCCTAATGTATTTAACATTTTTTGTGTACACACTCTACACCAAAAATTCTACTTATTTAGATTTTTTAAATTTAAATTCATTCTATGAAGAAATTTTGGGCTACTCTTCTAATTTTTCGAGATGTTTCCAATTCATTGTCGGAAGTAGGTAATAGTATTTCTGAAGGGTATACCTATAATATTAAATATTTAATACATTAAGAAATAATAATGTATGTACTTCCCAGAAAAAGTCCAATAATATCTACGGATTTCTGACACTAACATTTATCTGTCAGTTTTCAAACAATTTAAATTTTCAACTATTTTCCATGGCACTCTTTCGGCTGTAAAATTTACAACAGATTATTTTATATATTATATTTCTTTTATCTTTAAATCTATAGAATATATAATGAAATACTTAAATGTATCAGATAGAGAATTTAATTTTCTTTAATATTACCAAGAAAAATTTTCAAAAAATAATATTTAGAAGATTTTATTTCAAGAATCTTCTACTTCCGGTTGTCCAATTGTTACCAAAACCTTTTCAGATCTTCCCATGAACGTCCGATTGGGAAATACGTAGTTAAACAAATATAAAGTATTATAGTTTTTGAGTAATCGTCATTCCAACATCCCACATACACACATAGACCATAAAACGTGCTTATTCAATAAAATCTGGATATGCGATTTTTAGCATGAATCCAATACCTCTCTTAGCGAGAGGTAAAAATATAATGGATAATTTACACTGAAATACATATTATTTTTGTTCCAATATTATTTGAATTTTTATGTGTTTAACATATACAGAGAACTCAACAGGTATCTTATGAACATTAATTACTTTTTAAATGATAACATTTATAATTTTTTTCCTTGCCCCCCTAAACGACGCCCTAGTCTTTTTTCATATTATTTAATGTGTTATAATAAAGAAATAATTTTTTTTGCTGGTTGACGTTAAAAGCGCGATTTTTTTGATAGTTAACAATCTGTAGAATGTCACTTTTACTGCTTATTGTTGCTATTGAGATAGCAATCGCTAAAGCTAAATAAACGCATAGCAACATTTTTTGATGGCGATAACTTTATATATAGGTATTAACAATAATTACTAAATTAATATTAATTCTAAAATCGGCAAAAAATAATATGGTCGACACGGCACTAAACACATTATTTTTTGCCGATTTTAAAATTAATATTAATTTAGTGATTATTTTTAATACCTATTTTGAAAGTTAACGGCATCAAATTATGTTGCTATGCGTTTGTTGAACGGTTGCTATGCGTTTGTTTAGCGGTTGCTATGTAATAGTAAAAGTTATAAGGTGCGTTCAATGGAGCTAGCAAATCTAGCAAATGCTTACTTAGCATTTGCTATCTGCTAGAGCGTGTATTGAACGATCTGCTTGTTTTGCTACGATCGAACTGTCAGATGACTGTCAGTCAGTGAGGTTACGAAAATTGAAAACTTTCAAATATTAAATTTTTGCATAGAAGATAACATTGATATTGAATGCAGTGTCAGATAAATAATAAATAGAAAATAAACTCTCAATGGTATTAATTACATGCATAATTTAATTTTAGTACAAATATTTTATATTATTTTTACGTATTTCATTAATTTTCATTGAAAATATATTCAAATATTACAAATGATATTTGAATTTGTGCGCCATATTTTTACATGCAGCAAAACAAGCGAGAAAATAATAGCTTGCTTTGCTTTGCAAAACGAGCAAATGCTAAGTTAGCAAGCCGTTCAGTACATTTTACTTCCGCTTTGCTCGATTTGCTAGCTTTATTGAACGCACCTACAGACTGTTAGCTGTCAAAAAAAATCGCACTTTTCTTGTCATGGCTATTGCTACAAATTACTAGAAATTTAAATCCTGTTTTTATTTATTCTGTCTCCACTTTGTTCTGAAGTTCTTCGTGATAAGTATACGTTTCAATAAAGCAACACGTATGTAAAAAACTATAAATAATCTGGAAATAACAACCTTAATTACATATAAAAACATTAGAAGTAAATCTACATATTTGATATTAATATTTATAATAATGCATATTAAAACATTTCTACTCACTCTCATTGTAAACAAATATAAGTAATTTCTAAGAAACGTATTTATTAATAAACTATCATCAATAAACTGAAGACTACGGTATTCAAATAAAATATTTCCAAGGTTTTATTGTAATCAATAGCTAAGAGGGGGACTTTTTGTGGGAGTGAAAGATGTTATTTTAGTAAATTATTAATTAATGTTGGTCTATCTTGTTCATATTTACTACATTGAAAGATGTAGTGATTTAAGTCCGCAATGTCTGCATTTTGGAATTCACATTTATTTGAATTTATAATTCGTAATTTGTATAGATGACAAGGTAATCTATGGTGGTTAAAGCGTAATATACATATCATTATTATTGTTTTCCTCGGAACCAGGGGGTTGTTTGAATTGTGGGCTGCACTGCATTATAAGATTGTCCTTTTCCTCCTGATAATTCGATATATTCATTTTGCCAAATCAAATTATATTGTTTTTACACAATATATTTTGTTGAAGAAATTGGTAGATTTATATAATGTTACGTTTATTTATATGGGTGAAGTGTAAAAATCAAAGAAATATTAATTAAAATAATATGTTTATTAAGCGATGAATAATTAGGATAAATATTAATAAGATAATAAAAATAACTAACACTATGATTAAATAATTGTAAACACTAATTAAAGACTAAGAATATTATTAAATGCTTAAACACTAAGATTATTTATTTAAACAATTTTTATATCACTATATTTATTTATATAACTACATTTATTTATGTTCACAACTCGTAGACTGTTTATTTATATCACCAGTTGTTCATTGCTCGTTGCTTCTATATGTCAGACTATCTTCGCTGACATTGGCGACGGGTTTATATAGCGCGATGTCCTTCTCGAACTTTCTGACGCCACAATGACATTGAATACAAAGGATCTAGGTCACCGGTGTAATTAACACGTCTAGCCGTACGGGTTATTCCTCCGCCGGGGATTACGTCATCGCTCGGGAATATTCTATCAGTAGCGGTACCCGTATACTCTTAAGTTTGGGGCGCACGTTACGATAGGTTTCTTCAGCAAATGATAATTTTGCCAGTCGATCCGCTTCTTTATTACCTTCTATATGATGACCTCTGATCCAAGCTATTTTTACCTCCCGCTACCCCTGGTAAGGGAGGTATAGGGATCTTGCTAAAAATCGCATATCGAGATTTTGGTAAATGACCACGTTTTAAGATCCCTAAAATCTAATTTTAACATTTTCACGATGATGTCTGTGCGTATGTGTGTGTGTGGATCCTCTTTACGCTCTAACTCAAATACTATCGTTCAGAAAATTTGAAACCTTGTATTTCTACCTTACTCATATATGGAAAGACGCCATTAGATTTTGGAGTAAATCAGATAACCGGCATGAAGTTCAAAATAGTTTTTCTTCGAAAAATACCTTTAAATGTAATTTTTTCGAGATTTGTTATTATAAAAATTAAAGTTTTTTTAAATTTTCTACAGGTTTGCGGTCGGGATCGAACGCGGTATTTAAATTTAATTTGATTTTAAGTATTTACATGAATAAAAATTAAATTAAACGGGAGGCATTGTGTTGGACAACTCAAATTTTTACGTCTCGCTAAGAGAGGTATTGCATTCATGCTAAAAATCGCATATCCAGATTTTATTGAATAAGCACGTTTTAAGGTCCCTACAATCCGATTTTAACATTTTTACGATGATGTCTGTGTGTGTGTGTGTGTGTGTGTGTGTGTGTGTGTGTGTGTATGTATGTGTGTGTGTGTATGTATGTAGGATGTTGTAAGGACGATTACTCAAAAACTAAGACTTTAAACTTTAACTACGTATTTCCCAATCGGACATTCATGGGAAGATCTGAAAAGGTTTTGGTAACAATTGGACAACCGGAAGTAGAAGATTCTTGAAAAAAATTCTTCTAAATAATATTTTTTGAAAATTTTTCTTGGTAATATTAAAGAAAATTAAATTCTCTATCTGATACATTTAAATATTTTATTATATATTCTATAGATTTAGAGATAAAAGAAATATAATATATAAAATAATCTGTTATAATAAATTTTACAGCCGAAAGAATGCCATGGAAAATTTAAATTGTTTGTAACTGACAGACAAATGTCAGTGTCAGAAATCCGGAGACATTATTGAAGACTTTTTCTGGGAAGTACGTACATTATATTATTTCTTAATGTATTAATAGTTAAATATTTAAAATTATAGGTATATTACATATATCCTTTAAAATTACTGTCAATCCTGACAATAAATTGGAAACATTTCGAAAAATTAGAAGAGGACAAAATTTCTTCATAAAATGATTTTAAAATTAAACAATCTTAATATAAGGAATAGATATATTATGTAAGTAGAATTTTTGGTGTAGAGTGTAGGTATACAAGAAATGTTAAATATAATAGGGCGCGAGCAGTCATGTGATTTTGTTGGCCTTGACAAGCATTTATGGGGGCCTATGTCAGAATGATAGCTAGTAACTATGTATGTAGATGTCAAGTATCATAATTTCTCATTCTAAATTTAGTGATTTTCCAACTCCATGTGGTTTATTCTCCTCGACAAGTAAATTCCACACTCCTGGTGACAAATTAACTACGTATATTTAGAAAATCTTGAAATTCTGAATGAAAAATTGACAATTGACATCCATGTACATAATTACTAATTATCATTCTGAAACGGGCCCCCACATCTACTTGTCGAGGCCAATAATGTAACATGACTGTTCGCGCCCTATACTTATGTAACCAAAAAAGGAAGTGGCGAGAGGTATTGTGCTGGCCACAACAGATTTTTTTAATAACTTTCAAACTGTTCGGAATTTTAAATTTTTCTCAGCGGAATTTGAATAAGCACTTATAACTGCATTTCCCATTTAACCGACTTCGTAGCTCTAATAGTTTCCGAGATCCCAATGGTGTACCACTTAACTTGGGACACCTGTATACGAGGAAATAATAGAAGCTGACGAAGGACTTAAGTACTTATATTTAGATGTTAAACGGATATTAATTAAATTAAAAACCGTAAATCACAATAAAATGTGACTTTCAAACTCCAATTAAGTTGTTTATGTGTAAAAAATATATTTCATATTCACAGAAATTCTGTATAAATATAAGAAATTAATATTAATATTTATTAGTAAACAATAAACAATAAACCACATAACATCTTTAATCTCAGAATCTGCTAATAATGAAGGTAAGTACCAAAATATAGCATGTAATCATAAGTTGTATGTATTTGTATTTTCTTAGTTGAAATAGTCGCCATTTCTGGTGCTTAAAGACTATTATTTGGTTATATTCGCGTATTTGAGAATTGTTTTTTAAACAGATATGAGCCAATTTATGCAGTATTTTGTTTATAAAGGCAAAAAAGTAGCATTTTCATATTCACTGTTGCGGCATTATTTTATCTACGCCCATGAGCTAAGGACATCTAGGTACGGTTTCCTAGACGCGACAAGCCGCGGCGACAGGTCGCGCGGCACCTCTGCGTATAGGCAAATTGTAAGAAGTGGTTTCCTCGGCGCGACCGCGACTGCGCGGCAAATCGTCTGCCGCGGCGACAAACGAATGACTGGTATAGTGAGCAGTACTCCGCGACAGTCGCCGGCGACAGGATAGCGAAATCAGCATTTTCAGCTTTAGATGATGGGAAATTAGTTAAAGAAGTTCGAGAAAATAATGTTTTGTATGATATGATCAATGATAAGTATAAATATGTAATATATAAAGACGAAATATGGATGGGGATTACAGAGAAAATAGAAAAATTAGGTAATTGTAAATGAAATAATATAAAAAAACTTAATGCTGTTATAAATTGAAATTTACATTTGTAAAATGTAATTATTTTGTAACATAATTCGCTTCATTTCGAACTGCAGCTGTCGCGTCTAGGAAAACAGTAATGCTCTGCGACTAGCGATCGGAGTAAAGTCGCGGCGACCAGCCGCCGCGGCTTGTCGCGTCTAGGAAACCATACCTTTAGGCTACTCAATTTGCATGAGATAAGAACTTCATTACCACACTTTGTGCCATTACCATACTCTTTTTTAAAAGTATAAAATATTGTACTATAAACATTTTCAAATTGTGAAAATATTTCATTATTAATAAATTTTAATAATTTAATAAATTTTATACAGTTAATTTGGTAATAAAATTGTCTAAAAAATTAGATGAAATACAATTTTACGTGTAAAAACTATTGAAAATATTCAAACAATTATTTGTCATTTTTGACATGTCAAAAATGGTTAAAATATTAAATAAAGCTTTTTGAAGGGTGAAATATAATTTTTTGCACGATCGGGTTTTTTTTACCTTCCGTCAACTTTAGGTAAGGTCAAAAAATTCAATGGTGAGTTTTTAGTGAATAAACATGTTTTAGGGTCCCGAGAATACGATTTTATTATTTTTACGATGATGTCTGTATGTATGTATGTATGTGCGTGTGTGTGTGTATGTGTGTGACAATTTTTTCATAGACGATAACTCAACACTACAATTCTAAAAATTACAATTCTTTCGTATTCTTTTTCTTCACATCCATATAAAAAGATAATTGGATTTTGGTTAATCGGAAGTACCCTTGTTTAAAGATTTTAAATGTTTTTCTTGAAAAAAAAACGCTGTTAAATTAAAAATTATAAATATTAAAGAATATTCTATTATCTATACGATTTGATTCAATTTTACATTTCATATTCAATGAATATAGTTAAAATATATAGAAATTAAATTTTAGAAATCAGCCAGCTATGCTAACCATAGAAACAGCTACTATATTAAGAAAATTCTAATTGACAGATGTCACTGTCAAATGCAATTTACATAGTATGTTTGTGTTATAATTTTACTGGAAATATGTACATATGTAGAATCTTTGCAAGAAACTTTCTGTATGGAATTTATATAAGATATATAGAACTGACAGAAGGAATTGTGCTGGCCGCAACAGATTTTTTTATTAATGTGTAGGAATAGGGTTTCCAAGGTAGTAGGTTTTATTTATAAATTATTGATAGGTGGTGGAGGCGGTAAATAAATAAATAAAGATCAAAGTTTGCTTTAAAAATGACATCTAAATTTTTTTAATGTCAAAATAATTTTGAAATCTTATTTTTTCAATTTTGTGCGTCGATCATGCAAAACCGCATTGCGGTCAGTAAATGCTCTTCTACCGGTATCGGATATATTGGAGATCTTGACTACAAAATTATAATCAATCGGTAAGAAGCACTTACTGACCTTAATACTAAATAAGTATTATTTGAAATCGTCACTAAAGTGTACAATAATAAATTTGTACTTAAAAAAAAAAAAAAATTGCAAGAATAACGAACTAAATAATTTCGATGAAGTTTGAGATAAAACACATAATTTTGAGTGTTCTTTACGGAAACTTCAACATCTGGAGGTTAGCAATACTGAACATAAGTTAGTTTGTTTGACTGGCAGATATTTAAACATAACATAAAAAAATAAATCCATTAATTTTCACAATTTTTCGATTTCAAACAAATTGTAATATGCAACTCGACGTTAAAGTTCCTTTTTATCGTTCATATGGTTTATTTTCCTCGGCCCTACTGGCCCCAGCAACTAAATTATACATTCGTGATAAAACTAGAACATCATTGCCTTGATACCTACATAAATAACTATTAATTAACTTTATCATAATACAATTTCGCAATAACAACATATAGTACTATATTTATTTACAGATTATAATTATAATTGCTCTTTGCATACATGCAGCTTTATCTGCACCTGGAGGACTACAAAAAAAAGATGAAAAAACCGATCTAGGACCAATAGGACTAGGACCAAGAATTGATTCAACATTACTTTCAACTGTAGTAGGCCATGGCGTTGGCGGGTAATATATATTAATTAAATAAAGAATGTAAAACAAGTGAGTAAAGGAATATTTTATCCACAATCATAAATTATTGCGAGTGAATAATATGGTCAGTATTACGAACTCACTATTATAATAATTGCGCTTTTATGAAGCGCGTTTTTATGTTATATTCTCATGCATATAGAATTTAATATAAAAATAATTAGCTTATAAAATAAAAACTATTAAATTGAGAAAATAAAATGCATTATAAGTTGACATTTGGCAGTTATCAAAATTTTAGTAATTAACAGATAATTGTACCTTGTAAAATGTCGTATACCTAATATTTTTCGAATTAACTTACTCCAATATATGGTTTACATATTAGGCCACAGAATTTTGAAATTCACATTTCATTAGAGTCGCATGTGCGTATTTGTACATAGCAATAATTCAGTGACTCGTTCTTTACATTTTCGTGATTTTTTTATGTTTCTTTTCTAACCTCTATTAGCTGTAGTCAGTGAGTATCAACTAATACAAAGATGACAAAATTCACTAATAATTTATATAATCTTATAAGGTGACTTCTAATTGAATCCATTATCAGTAGTAAAATTTGAAAAAAATACTACCTATTAACGATTTATTACAGCATATTTATAAACTTATCTTGTAAAAGATTTACACAACAATTCAGCAAGTCGTATATAAAAAACTCCCGTTGTACATTCAGACATCGATTTAAATTTTGTATCTCTTGCAGACAAAAGGTGGAAAAGTATTCCTACTAAATTTCAACATTTGTATAGAAAAACAAGTGAATTAGCGATTTTCCGAATTTGCTACTCAAATCTACTAGTTCGCGCACGTGGTACACAAAAAACTATTCTTTTACATCTATATATATATATATATATATATATATATATATATATATATATATATATATATATATATATATATATATATATATATAACGATTAACAGAGAAAATACAATGCTAATCAGCTGCTCGGTTAACACTCTGCAGTTGTTTATACTAACGGTCAATGACAAAGAAGTTAAATATTAGTAAATATTAAGGTATATTAAATTCTTGTTATTTCAAAATTTGTATAATAGTACATACAATTCTTTACTTCTAAGGCACAGATTTATTTTATATAATTATCTAATATGAAAATATCTTCAATAAAGATACGAAAAGAGCGGTGGATTAGGCAGTGCAGTAGGCGGACCACGGGTTACAAAACATCTATCCATTCAAGAAGTTCCTGAAACTGTTCTTTCCGGTGGTATTGAAGGAGGCATCCTAGGTATTTAATAAAATTTCGAAAGTATACTATATCTATATTTGTAACTATGTAGTTTTATTCTTAACAAAATAACTATTCTAAAATATTCTATTGTAAATTGTTTTTAACAATATATTAAAAATAAATGCATTTTAAAAAATATAGATTTTTTCATATCCTTATACACCAGAGAAATTCCATTGCAACCAGCATTACATAAATGTGCAGATTTAAATTTTATAAAACCTTGAACCACTGGAACACAGCTGAATTTTTGGAAAAAATAAACACTATGCAATATAGTTCATACATTAAAGAGGCTGAAGTTTTGAGAAATGGAAGACATTTGCATCTTTGTGAAGTCTCGAGATGACGTGAATACACAGAAGAATGTGGGCTGTTGTGACGGTTAGGTATCCAGAGAATTGTGATTAATTTTTTGCTGCTAGGAATTTTCATATATTTACGGTTACAATAAGAGAGTGTATATTTTCTATACACGACTGTATGTTTTTTTATGAATTTGAACTTTTGTTTATAAATACACTAGGTTATTTTTACCTCTCGCTAAGAGAGGTATTGGATTCATGCTAAAAATCGCATATCCAGATTTTATTGAATAAGCACGATTTTCCATAGAATCCGATTTTAACATTTTTACAATGATGTCTGTGTGTGTGTGTGTGTGTGTGTGTGTGTGTGTGTGTGTGTGTATGTGTGTATGTGTGTGAGGTTGTTGGAGACACGATTTCTCAAATTCTATAAGACTAAAGACCTATTTGACTACGAATTCCTCAATCTAACAGTAATGGGAAGAGTTGAATAGGTTCTGGTAACAATTGGACAACCGAAAGTAGTAGTTTCTAAAAAAAAAAATTCTAAATATTATTTTTTGAAAATTTGTTACTACAAATATTAAAGATAATTAAATTCTCAATCTGACACACTTAATTTTTTTATTATATCTCGTATAGGTTTGGAGATATAATATATAATAATATAGAATAATCTATTTTAATAAATCTCTGTGCCCGAAAAACAGTTGCGATATTTAAATTTTGTAATTGACATGTAAATGCAAAATGTCAGTGTCAGATTTGTCTGGGAGGTAAGAGTACATTTAATATATATTATTGTATTATTAATTAATTATATATTTAGATTACAGATATGTTAATATTATATATATCCTTAAGAAATACCGCTAATACCGTTAATGAATTTGAAGAATTTTGAACATAATAAAATAGTAGGATAAAATTTCTCATAGAACGAAAGAAGAGAAACAATTTCAATTATTTGTGTGTACTTATAGGGCGCGAGCAGACATGTAACTTTGTTGGCCTTGGCAAGCAGATGAGGATCCGTGTCAGAATGACGGCTAGTAGTTTTTACATAGATGTCACAATTGTCATATGTCATAATTTTTCATTCAAAATTTCAAAATGTTCTGATGTTTATTTGTCATCCATTAGTATGGAATATACTTGTCGAGGAAAATAATCCACATGGATTTGGTAAATCATAATGTTTCGAATTAAAACTTATGATACTTGACACCTATGTATATTACTAGCTCTCATTCTGACACGGGCCCCCACATATGCTTGCCAAGACCAACAAAGTCACATAACTGCTCGCGCCCTATGCTACATAAAATGAAAATGGCGAGAGGTATTGTGCTGGCCACAACAGATTTTTTAAATAATAATACAAATTATATCTATTTTTGAAGTGATTATTTCGAAACTTTTCTTTATAAAAATGTATTTGTTTCATATTTCCGAAAAATTGTAAACTTACAATAATTATGTCAGTGGAAACAAAACGTAATATAGACAACTTTGTATTTCTTCCCATTTTCGAGTAATTGTCACAAATATATCATATACATACAGGGTGAGTTTGGGAAGACGCCCACCCACCATTTAAAAGAACCGAGCAATCTGGTTCTGTTTTGTAAAACTTCAAATCTTCAAATAAAATTGTGGTTTGGTTCAGAACGTCATTTATGTTATACAACTAACAGTAAAGGCTTGGTTCCTTTTTGCTAAATTTAAAATGGGCCTTTGGCAACCTATATCCACCATAAACTCGGTTTAAGCACTCTTGTGGGTTGGTTCCATTTTGCATAACTACGTCCAATTATGTCAGTGGAAACAAAACGTAATATAGACAACTTTGTATTTCTTCCCATTTTCGAGTAATTGTCACAAATATATCATATACATACAGGGTGAGTTTGGGAAGACGCCCACCCGCCATTTAACTTTTTTTATTATAAGTATTTGAAAAAAATGGCTCATATATGTTTTATTATTTTAAATATATTATTTTATTGTGGATGTAGATATTTTTTATAAAGCCAGGTTTACAAGATACGACTATCAACTTTTATTATTTAAATAGCAACCTATAATTATTTTTACTAAAATACAAACCGCCATATTTTTCTCTTTTCAACGATGTATTAGTTTTTATTAATGCATTTGAAAAAATTTGAGAAAAATAAGATAATTGAGATATTTATGAGAAATAATTTTTATTTAAAAATTCTAGGTGGCTGTGTGAAAATAAATAATAAATAAATAAATAAGTAAATAATAAGTAATAATAAATAAGTAACAAACAAATGTATACTTTGTTGTTATTAACATTGTTATATTTTGTTTATTTTCACATAGCCACCTATAATATTAGAATAAAATTTATAAAATATAAGTTGATAGTTGTATCTTGTAAACCTGACTTTATAAAAAATATCTACATCTGCCATCAAATAGTATATTTAAAATAATAAAACTTTTATATGAGCCACTTTTTCTACTACTTATAATAAAAAAGTTAAAGGGGGGGGGGGTCGTCTTCCCAGACTCACCCAGTATAGGTGAGAAGTCTAATCAAGGTCACGAATTGTATGAATTAAGATTTCAGCTCCGTCCATTTTGTCAAATTCAGTAGTGTCATTTATTTAGTTTTTGTGCGGGTATATAAGATTATTGTATTATTATAAAAATACATGTTACTATAAAAGCATTTAAAATTCAAAACTAAGTCAACTGGTAAGTTTATTAGCAAATGTAAAACCAAATAAGTATGTAAAAAATAAGGTACTGATAGTGTCAGTTACACTGACAGAAAGTATCGCCACGCACGGATATATTAGTCAAGGTAATATCTCTGAATTTATAAATAAGCTTAGTTACAGCGAAAGTACTGTCAACAATGAGCATCGTTTTAAAATGAAATGTCCTAACTCAGTCAAAGCAATATGAATTTTTGAAAGACAAGCTTGTTATATCCATCCTTATCGCACACGCTTCTAGTCATTGCCAATGAGAGAGATAAATATATGCCAATTTGTTAATTCATTCATCATGATAAATGTCATTATTTTGGCAATCAATAACCCTAAATAGGGTAGAGATATAAACTAGTCGATACCATTATTCGATTCTACGGACAAAATTACATAAGTATTTTCATAATTTTTGAACAATGGATACAACCACTAGAATAAAATCACTGTAAGTGGTAAAAAAATCACAAAAAACCTAAACGACGAACTGCTTACATCCACATTGTAATATAAATATGAATATTTGGACATTTTCGCTTGCAATTTTTGTAAATATACCTCAAAATTACCTAACCTAACGCACAAAATTCATGTTTGTAAAAGAATTCCAAATTTAAGTAATTTATTGTCATTAAGTTCATATTTGTCTACTTTAGTCTCCTTGGCAATTCTCTGTACGTGACTGTACTTAATATACTTAAACGAAGTGCACAGTATACTTTAGACTTCACGGTTACGTTCGCCAACACTTAGCGTCTGTTGGCCCTGTAGTCTGCAGTGTATACGTGATGTTGAGTCAATGTAACCATTAGCACAATGAAATGAACTAGTCTAGAGCCAGAGCCAAGAGCCTAGAGCTTGAACACAGGACCAGGATACTAGAAACAGAATTACACGACAACACAATTACTTGCCACTTAATCATGGACAAGTGGTTTGTAGTATGCCATGAATCACTTGCTATTTGAATGGAGGAGAGTGAATAAGAAATAGTAATAATAATGGGTTTTTCAATAAGATTTTTTTTACCTGTAATTGTAAATAGAACAATAGTTATATGGAAAGGAACTTAATATACATTATACAGGGTGTTTATTAAACATAGGGCAAAAAATGAAGGGATTATTCCCTGGACCATTCTAAGATAATTTTGTCCTTTGATGATTTTTGAAAAGCCGCTTTGTTTCGAAGATATATATATATATATATATATATATATATATATATATATATATATATATATATATATATATATATATATATCATCACGGCATATTACCCATTGCTGGGTGTGCTAATCTGCTTTGTACACAGAATTCGGGTAATGATTATGACATATTTGTACCGTGCGAGTGTTTACCAAGCGTCGTCTCACGGGCACTAATTTCTGGCGTGGATAGTGCAACACAGGGGTCAATTTTGTGCCTTTTAAAATTCTAAAATATTTGGCGTCGGTAGGAATCGAACCCGGTCCCCAGATTTGCGTGAAGTGACGCCTGGTAAACGCCCGCACGGTACAAATATGTCATCATTATTATCGACATCTGTGTACAAAGCAGATTGGCTCACCCAGTAATGGGTAATATAATAATAATAATAATAATAATAATAATAATAATAATAATAATAATAATAATAATAATAATAATAATAATAATAATAATAATAATAATAATAATAATAATAATAATAATAATAATAATAATAATAATAATAATAATAATAATAATAATAATAATAATAATAATAATAATAATAATAATAATAATAAATAATAATAATAAATTTATTGCCCAGAGTTCATACATAAATATACAATAAAGGAAAGTCAGGAATATTTTGCTACATAGAGTAAAATTTATTGTTCATGACTATGAATTTACAAGAGGTGGAGTATCCATATACTCTTCCACACTATAAAAACAATGATTTAGTACATATGACTTCATTTTTCTTTTAAACTGTGTTATATTTAAGGTTCTAAAAAAGTGATGTAAGTGATTATATAAATTTATATCTATCTAGTTTCTCTTAATATTCACAGTAATATGCCTGGCATTCCGCAATAAATCTGCTGATCTTGTGTTGTAATTGTGTATATCACAGTTTATTGTATAGTGGGACAGATTATTATGAATTTCGACAAGTGTGGCATAAATATATAAACATGGTAAAGATAGAACTTTTGATTTAATAAATAAATAAATTTCTACAAGGTTCCCTGCTGGAAGCATTGTGTAGTAATCTAATTATTTTTTCTGTAATTTGCCGAAATGATAATTTTTATAATAACAAATCTCGAAAAAATAACATTTAAAGGTATTTTTCGAAGAAAAATCATTTTGAGTTTCCATTTCCGGTTATCTGATTTACTCCAAAATCTAATGGCATCTTTCAATATAAGAGTAAGGTTTCAAAATTAGAGCGTAAAGAGGATCCACACACACACACGCATACGCACACGCACGCAAGCACACACACACACACACACACACACACACACACACACATACACACACATCATTGTGAAAATGTTAAAATTGGATTCTAGGGACCTTTAAACGGGGTCGTTTACCAAAATCTCGATATACGATTTTTAGCACGATCCGTATACCTCCCTTACCAAGGGTAGCGGGAGGTAAAAAAAGAAAGCTAATCTAGCGCTTACACTACGAAAGTATTTGTTTGCACCTCTTTTGTGTGTTCTGTACACCATTCTCTCAAAAACAGTTTATTCGTTGTTTTTAATCCTTTAATTGGTCGTTGTATTTTCAGGATAAAGTTTTCAGACCTATACAGCTTTGTTCAGAGAAACGAATAATGATTTTATTCGGGGTTTTAATACCCGAATTTTTAAAATGAAACTGAGAGTTTAGCAAAATATTTTGCGAATATTAAAGTTTATTACTGTAACATGCAATATAGAAAATATTTTACATTTTTTATGGCTGTGGGGGTTAAGTAACTGCTTGTAATTTAAATGGTCTAGTTTTAATTATTGTGTGTAGTTTACTATTAATTGATATAATACTCAGTGAAAAGCACTTCAATGCCAAGATCATTCTAAACAAGCTTTGGTAATTTGTTCCTGCCACTGTGGCGATTATGTTGTCGGCTATTCTATTTTCATTGCGGTCGTTAGCATGAGACGTCTGCTGACTACCGTGGTTATCATTAGAATGAAAATGGGTCAAGTGTCACTTAGTGCCCGACATGAACCCAACAACTGTCCCCGAAGAAGAAAAACAGCCAAGATGGAAGAGGAGAAATTTTGCATTTTGTAAGAGATCAGCGATAGAAAAATTGTGTTCCAATTTAAATCCAATAATTTAAACATAATGTACGAGCCCCGAATCATAATAGTTCAGGCGGCTTATAATTCCAACGAACGAATTATAAAACCTACGTAAATGGTGAGATTTTTTTACAAATTTCAAATTAATAATAAAAAAGTTTTCATATGGGGTCTCGTGGCCGTGTGTCCGAGTGTCTTGTCGCGAATCTGGGTACCTGTGTTCGATCCTGACCGACGACAAAATTATTTCGAATTTTAAATGGCACAAAAGCGACCCCTGTGGTGCACTCTCCATGCCAACAACAAGTGCCCGTGTGGTGACGCGTATTAAACGCCCGCACTGTACGAATGCCATCATCAAACCGGTATTTGCATGTAATGATATATTTATTTATCTACGATAGTGCGTAAAATTGATGTTTAGATGTAGTTTTAAATTTTTCATTATTCACGGGTTGACGAGCAACGAGTGATTAAAATTTTTAAACACGATAAATTAAAACCAGGGTGAATATTTTGTTATCATAGCAAACTTTTCATTTAATATTGTGCTCCTGATTCATAAATAAAAGTATTTTTTTTTATATTTTTTGGTTTTTTTTATTATATCGTAGATAAAATATTGTACGATACACATACGTAAAGTATCTTTAGTCACTCAGGGGTCTTAAATCATGAGCGTAGCGAGTGTATTAATTCTGACCCATTCGCCACTAAAGACTAACTTCTAACTTTACGTACTTGTATCGTAAATAACTACTATTTCATATGCTGCAACCAAAATCTGTTTGTACCTACAGTAAAATTTTTGAAAGATGTCCGATCAAGGTCTGTATCACGAACGAATTAACAAATAGGCATACATTTATCTCTTTCTTTTGCAAAGTCTATAAGAATGTGCGATAAGGATGGATATAACACTCTTGTCTTTCAAAAATTCATATTGTTTCGACTAAGTTAGGACATTCCATTTTAAAACGACACTCTCTTTGTTGATAATACTTTCGCTGTAACGTAAGTTTATTTATTAATACAGATACATTACCTTGATTCATAGCCGTATGAATAACGTTATTTTCTGTCAGTCACTGACTTTGTGTCATTATCTTATTTTTAACATACATTTTCTTATAAACTTACCAGTTGACCTATTTTTGAATTTTGAATGCTTTTACTGTAATATATATTTTTATAATAATAAAATAACAGTAGTATCTTATGTACCCTCATAAAAACTAAGCAAACGACACTACTGAATTTGTCATAATGGGCGGAGCAAAAATCTGAATTCATACAATTCGTAGACGACCTTGATCGGACATCTTTCAAAAATTTTACTGTATGTATTTAATTAATTTTTACCTCTCGCTAAGAGAGGTATTGGATTCATGCTAAAAATCGTATATCCAGATTTTATTGAATAAGCACGATTTAAGGTCCATAGAATCCGATTTTAACATTTTTACAATGATGTCTCTGTGTGTGTGTGTGTGTGTGTGTGTGTGTGTGTGTGTGTGTGTGTGTGTGTGTGTGTGGATGTGTGTGTGTGAGGTTGTTGGAAATAAGATTTCTCAAATTCTATAAGACTAAAGACCTGTTTGACTATGGATTCCTCAATCTAACAGTAATGGGGAGAGTTGAATAGGTTCTGGTAACAATTGGACAACCGGAAGTGGTAGTTTCTAAAAAAAAATTTCTAAATATTATTTTTTAAAAATTTGTTACTACAAATATTAAAGATAATTAAATTTTCAATCTGACACATTTAATTTTTTTATTATATCTCGTATAGATTTGGAGATATAGTATATAATAATATAAAATAATCTGTTGTAATAAATCTGGTTGCCCGAAAAACAGTTGGAATATTTAAATTTTTATAATTGACAAATAAATGTAAAATGTCAGTGTCAGATTTTTCTGGTAGGTATGAGTACATTTAATATATATTATTGTATTATTAATTAAATTTGTATTTAAATTACAGGTGTGTTAATATTACATATATCCTTAAGAATTACCACTAATACCGTCAATGAATTTGAAGAATTTTGAACATATTAGAATAGTAGGACAAAATTTGTCATAGAACGAAAGAAGAGAAACAATTTCAATTATTTGTGTGTACAAGAAATGTTAAATTCGTTACTTATAGGGCGCGAGCAGCCGTGTGACTTTGTTGGCCTTGGCAAGCAGATATGAGGATCCGTGTCAGAATGACGGCTAGTAGTTATTTACATAGATGTCACAATTGTCATATGTCATAATTTTTCATTCAAAATTTCATAATATTCTGTTTATTTGTCATCCATTAGTATGGAATATACTTGTCGAGGAAAATAATCTACATGGATTTGGAAAATCGTAATGTTTCGAATGAAAAATTATAATACTTGACACCTATGTATATTACTAGCTGTTATTCTGACACGGGCCCCCATATCTGCTTGCTAAGGCCAACAAATTCACATAACTACTAGCGCCCTGTGCAACATAAAATAAAAAGGCGAGAGGTATTGTGCTGGCCACAACAGACTTTTTATTTACAATTTCAATGAATAATTGAAGTAGTGAGTAATTACAATGAAAATTTTAAAATATGACATTTCCTTGAAAGTACCTTTGTAACTTTTATTATATGATGCTCTTGATGCTTGTAAATTCAAAGTCCGGAAACGTGTGGATGTGTCCTCACGGAATAGAGATAAAACTCTGATAGTTCTTATTGTCCTGACTCATCCTTGTAATATCTTTCAAGCATTTCCAGTTCCTGTTCAATTGTACGTGTCTTTTACAAAGAATATCGCCTCCAATCTTTCGACGTTGGAGTCGTAGGAATAATATGTACTTCCCAAACTGAGCAGACGTGAAAACTGCTAAATAAAACCTAACGATCTCATTTTTATTTTATCGTACGTGGATAAGAGATAGTGGGCTAATCAGCGAAGCGTTAAGGTGAGTTTCCATATTTGTTTAAGATATAAGTTTATATTTTAAAAATACAACCTCTTTATTTTATACATTGGTTACGCTAGAATTATTGAGAATAAGACAAATGATTCATATTTATTAGAATTTTATTTTAAATAATGTTCAAAGTAGTTCTGTTCAACAATAATACACTTCACCATACTTTCCTTCCAATTCTTCTTTTGGAATGATTTTAAAATAATCATGCCGCACTATTGCAGCATTAATATTTTCTTCAGATGATAACCTTCTACACGTTTTTTTTTCAATTCCCAAAGTGTTTTATTTTATTACTTTTATAGTTTATTTTCGCCAAAAAATAAAATGTTCAAGCTGCCCTATAGGAAAACGCGTTATTATAGGAGTTTCCAAGTCTACGGCTTTTAAAAAAAACTTGCTGGATATCAATGTTAATCATGTATAAATAATATTAAGGTGAATTTTCTGATTTTTATAACCCTAATAACAAAATGAAACTTTAATACATTTAAATTAAGCGCATAAAATTCAGTATCAGCCATGTTTGTTACATGATGGACACTGGCAAATATTGGCTAATGACTGTTCGAACGCGCAAACCACGCCTCTGCCATGTTCAGCTCTACAAACGAATGATCTCGGTGTAGATGACGTCACACGCGTCGGCGATTTTGTTGGTTCTCATTTATTGAAATTTTAATCTGACGTATTAGAAATTATTCGGTGAAAATATAAAATTCGGGTCTAATATTTTTTTGTACAGATTAACATATAAAAAAATCTGTTGTGGCCAGCACAATACCTCTCACCATTTCCGTTTTTGGTAACATAAGTATAGGGCGCGAGGAGTCATGTAACATTGTTGGCCTTGACAAGCACATATGGGAGCCCGTGTCAGAATGACAATTAGTAATTATGTACATATATGTCAAATGTCAGAATTTTTCATTCAAAATTTCAAGATTTTCTAAATTCACGTAGTTAATTTGTCACCAGGAGTGTGGAATTTACTTGTTGAGGAAAATATATCACGTAGTATTGGAAAATCACTATATTTAGAATGAAAACTTATGATATTTGACATCTATGTACATAATTACTAGCTATTATTCTGACACGGGCCCACATATCTGCTTGTCAAGGCCAACAAAGTGACATGACTGCTCGCGCCCTATTGTATTTAACATTTCTTGTATACCTACACTCTACACCAAAAATTCTACTTACATCTATTCTTTATATTTAGGTTTTTTAATTTTAAATTCATTCTACGAAGAAATTTTGTCCGACTCATCTAATTTTTCGAAATGTTTCCAATTTATTGTTGGGATTGACAGTATTTTTGAAGGGTATGTGTAATATACCTATAATTTTAAATATTTAACTATTAATACAATAAGAAATAATATAATGTTTGTACTTCCCAGAAAAAATCTTCAGTAATGTGTCTGGATTTTTGACACTGACATTTATCTGTCAGTTACAAACATTTTAATTTTTCAATTAGTGTCTATGACATTATTTGGGCTGTGAGATTTATTACAATAGATAATTATATAGGTATTTTATATTTCTTTATCTCTAAATCTATAAAAAATATAATAAAATATTTATATGTATCAGATAGAGAATTTACTCTTCTTCAATACAAGCAAGAACAAAAATTGTCAAAAAAACAATATTTAGAACCTTGTCAGCTCTTTCCATTAATGTCCGATTGAGAAATACGTAGTTAAACAGATATTAAGTATTATAGTTTTTGAGAAATCGTCCTTCCAACCTCCCCACCTACACACATACACACACACATACATCCACACACACACAGAGACAGCATCGTAAAAATATTTAAATCGGATTGTAGGGACCTTAAAACGCGCTTAATCATTCTGGATATGCGATTTTTTAGCATGAATTTAATACCTCTCTTAGCGAGAGGTAAAAAGAATTAAAGCAAAAGAATGTTGTAAGGAAAATAATTAAGGACGAAAATTCGTGATAAAAAATTTCATGAATTGGTGTCAGGAATTTTTGAATATTTAGAAGACATTGATGACATTCATGAAGAGTTTCAAGTAGCTGATGATTTACCATTGTCAGAAAATGACTTTGTGCTTGTGAAATTTGCATCAAAAAGAACAATTAAACAGTTTGTGGTCGTATTTAAAAGAAAATAAATAATGTTTAATATGTTATTGATTTAAAAAAAATTATAAACGGTAAACAGTTTGTGCATCCTAATAACAAAGACATATCTGAAGTTAATATGCCCAATATTGTTCGCAATTTACCAAGTACGCTGTATTAAAGAAACTACAAGATCCGACCTTTTTTATAATTTTCAGTAAATTTTGAAAGTTATGTTATGAGTTAATCTTTATATTTTCCATTGTAAAAATGTTAATATTTTTTTTTCTTCAGATATTTTCACTTAAACTTAATATATTATTCATTTTAACTAGTGTACAAACCCCCACCCCCTCCCCACAATGGGAAACTTGCACGTGACGTTTTAACATAGCGGCTAACAGCTGATCTGGACAAGCAAACCTTCAATTTACATTGCGTCTTACGGAAAAATATCGTCCCGTAAGATTTTATTGTTTTTTTACAGGATTTACTGTTTTCTTATGGAAAAAGTGATTAGAGTGTGTAAAGATGAATGTATGAGCAGTATTTTCGGTAAAAATATTTGAGAATATTATTATTATTTAGTGAGTTCGTGGTTATTAAATTAAAACTAATCTAATCGTAGTAATTTGTGTATACTTTTATTACATATAAAACAATCGGATAGGAATATATTATAATAATATTTAAATATGTGCAATTTTCTTTAATAATTTGTATAAAAAACATGAAAAATTATTTTTTAAATAACAAAATCACAAAATTAGGGTGATTTATTTTAGTATGCCACCTTTCTGTGCCGATGTTGGTTTCTCCAACAATAATTAACTGGGAAACGGAAAAAAATATATATTTGTGCCTGTGTTTTCCAGAAAGATTTAAAAATTAGATAATTAATTATTGATTTTATATTTTTAAAAAGCATTTATAATTCTCGGTAAAAAAAGGGTTAATTTATAAGAATCGCCATTATTTATCTATTCAAATTTATCATTTGATTAACGTACTTTGCATTCTAACAATAAATTATTGGCGTACGAACTTATTGAGCACATTTGTAATAAAAATACTTATTATAATAATAAGAAATATGGACCCGAAGATAAATATCGTTATAGATAATTCAAATTTAATTTCCTTCCTGAATTAAAAACATCTAATAGTTCAATTTATATTTATTTCAATATTCATGTTTTCGTGTAACAATACAGACAAAAAATATTAACAAAAACTCAAATGCAACCTGAAGCTGCTATCTACTTATTTTAACTTAATATTTTACAAAATATATTTACAAATATGACTGATTTGTTTTACTAATAAATAATTCATACACATATTTAATTTAGGCTAGTTACATTTTAAAGCAGCTTGTATAAATTTGCGAAAAACTGAATTTTTTGAACAGAAAACACATTCGCTGCATAAGACACAATGTTAAATTGAAGCTTGGTTGTCCAGAATCAGCTGTTCACCCGCCATGTTGTGACGTATGTGCAAGTGCCCTATAGTTAAGTAATGTGCACATGCGGACATAATACATTGCTACACAACTAACACATTTTCTTTTGTTTAATGTAATTTTTGTTCACAACTGTCCCCCTACACGTTTCGCTTGTTGGAAATCAGAAAGCTGATGTGGCACAAAACGACTGATATTTATTATATGGAGGTGATCGTGTATGATTCTATTAATACCTCTGATTGAATCTTTAGTTGATGCCAGGCTACCGCATGCTGTGTTGGATACTTTGCTCCTTTTTATTGTTGAATAAAATTCCTTTTTCGTTCATATTCTTTACACCAGAGGTAAATAATTGTAGCCAAAGATGTACTCATAATTACTTACACCTTTTTTGAAAATCATAATAAATCATGATTCGAAAATGCTCACTGCCTAACTAAATTCTAATTAACCTAAATTTCACAACTTAATTTCAAATGATATATAAATAACTAATATGAAGATATTAAATTTATATTATTTATTTATATTAAGAATAAATGGGTGAAGCAAGTGGTGAGAGAAAGTAAAAAGCGATTTGATGACATGTTGAGTGAAAGGTTGACAAATGATTTTACTACGAATAAACGACTGTTTTGGTTGAGTGTGAAGAGACTGCGGGGTGGAAGTGGTCGAGTTGTGAAAGCTGTGAGAAGTACGAATGGAGAGTTATTGTGGAATGAATCAGATGTGAAGAATAGATGGTGCGAGTATTTTAAAGGTTTGTATGGAGGTGAGATTGAGAGGGATGATGGTAACAAAACTGGCAGTGAAAATGATAATGAAGATGATTATGATATAGATGAAAGTGATGTATGTGATGCATTGGCGCGTGTAAGGAATGGTAAGGCTGCGGGTTTGGATGGGATTACAAATGAGATGTTAAAGTATGGAGGAGAGAAAGTTTTTGAATGGTTAATTTATTTATTTAGATTTTGTTTGAAACGTAGTGTGGTTCCTGAAGATTGGAAAAAAGCTGTTATTTGCCCATTATTCAAAGGCAAAGGCAGTTCGAGTGAATGTACGAATTTTCGCGCGATAAGTTTGTTGAGTGTAGTAGGGAAACTTTTTGGTAAGGTTTTAATTCATAAGGTGCGAACCTTAACTATTACAAAAATTAGTGACGTACAGGGTGGTTTTTTGCCTGAGAGGGGATGTGTCGATCAATTGTTTGCTCTTCGTATGATTGTTGAGAAGTCACTTGACAAGAACAAGAAGGTGTTCTGTGGCTTTCTCGATTTAAAGAAGGCGTATGATAGCGTTCTTCGAGATACTTTGTGGGATGTACTCAGAGATTACGGTGTGAATGGAAACTGGTTGGGAGCGATTCGAGCGTTGTATGAGGGTAGTGAGGCTGCTGTGAGAATAGATGGTAGGTTGAGTGATTGGTTTCGTATAAATTTTGGTGTGAAACAAGGCTGTGGTATGTCTCCGTGGTTGTTCAACTTGTATATGGATGTGTTATTGCGGAGAGCTTTGAATGAAATGGACGGTGTACATATTGGTGAAAGTGTAGTGCCTGCGTTAGCGTATGCTGATGATGTAGTTGTTTTAGGAGAAAATGAAGAGCAACTCAGGAGAATGATAGAGAGAATACATGAAGTTGGAAGAAGTATGAATCTGATGTTGAATGTTGATAAATCCAAAGTGTTAGTATTTGAAAGAAGTAAATTGGTGACTGAGTGCAATGTGTTGGTGGATGGAGTGAAACTGGAGCAGGTAAATGAGTTTGTATATTTGGGTAGCATGATGTCGAGAGATGGTCGAATTGATCGAGAGATAGAAAGGAGAGTGAGTGCGGGATGTAAGGTAATGGGTGCTCTGGGTACGTTTGCACGAAATATTAACGTATCAAGGGATGCTCGGTTGAGTGTATATAATGGAGTGCTAGTGCCTGCTTTGATGTATGGAAGTGAATGCTGGGCATGGACAGGGAAGCATAAAAAGAGAGTGACTGCCGTGGAAATGAGGTATTTACGTGGTGCATGTGGGTATGTCAGACGGGATCGCGTAAGGAATAATTTGGTGTATGAAGAATGTATGGTTAGCAACAATGTGA
Source organism: Harpalus rufipes (assembly GCA_951394225.1). Lineage (NCBI taxonomy): Eukaryota > Metazoa > Arthropoda > Insecta > Coleoptera > Carabidae > Harpalus > Harpalus rufipes. The sequence goes on along the minus strand of OX596274.1, from coordinate 40,321,923 downwards.
TTAAGAGAGTTGGTGTGAGTCAGTTGAGATGGTTTGGGCATGTGGAGAGAATGGCGAGTGAACGGCTTGTTAAGCGTATATATCTTGGTGAAGTTGAGGGTTTTCGATTGCGTGGCCGACCAGTGTGTAAGTGGATGGATGTGATTGGTAGGGTGCTTAAAGAGAGAGAGTTTCCAAGTGTGAAGAGAAGAAGAGCATGTATGAATTCGATTATGAGTGTGGCCGAGGCGAAAGAAGTCTGCTTAGATAGGAATGTGTGGCGAAGGATGATTGTTTCCTAACTATTATTGTGATCCGGATGCGGTATTTCGCTACCGAAAATCGGTCACTTTCATATGTTAAGAGAAAGGATTTGTTGTATGATTGATGTTGTTCTTATTGTTATCGGGTTTGTGCGAACCCACTAAGTGGGACACGCGTGATTTTATGTATGTATGTTTGTATGTAAATTTATATTTATTTATTCTATATTTGTTGAGTTGAATGTACTTTTTCATGAATACATTATTTTAAGAAAGTTTGTAATTATTTTATTTAGCATTTTAATCTTTTGCTCTTTCCAAAGCTGTAAATTCACCAGACAGAATTAATCCGTAGTAAACGATCTTGATTACACCTACTAAGTCTTATCAAGTTCTTTCTCTTTGAAAGTTTACAGACGATGGTATCAGACACCATAAAACCTCACACATCAAGGATCATATATGGAGGAGCACATAAGGAAGTGCTCATTACTTTTTGATGTGTTCTAAAGTGCGAATAAACGTAAGAAAGAAGAAGAAAACAACGTTACTAAAAATCTTCAGACTATGATAAAATGACACAGCATCAAATAGGTTAATCTAACTATAAACTTAATTTACTCTAATCCTAAGAATTTATTATACTATGTGTAGAAGTTACAGTTCAATTTAAATTATAAGTCCATAAAATATAGAAATATTGGGGACCCGGGTTCGATCCCGACCGACGCCAAAAATTACATCGCATTTTAATGGCACAAAATTGACCCCTGTGGCGCACTCTCCACGCCAGCAATGATTGCCCGTGAGGTGACGCCTGGTAAGCGCCCACACGGTACAAATATTCCATCATTACCGATATCTGTGTACGAAGCAGATTGGCACACCCAGCAATGGGTAATATGCCGTGATGAAATATTTATTTATTTTATTTTATTTAAAAGAAGTATCTATTGTATTAATTGCAATTTATTTTATGGGGGTGACCTTTATTTCTTGTTAGTTACAAATAGGTATTTTATAAATTCATGTTTTAAGAATTTCTTCTTAATAATCTATCATTATTAAAGTGTTTTGGCATTATGTACCTCGAAAACTTAAGGGAAATTTGCTATCATTATGCCAGAGTAAACATAACGTTTGAAAAAGATAAAATTGAGCTCACCTATCCATGAACCCATGTTCTCGTCTATGTGCATCGTCCCATTGGTAGCTTGAAGTTGTGGTAAAAGAACTGCAGAATAACCAATTGGCATACCACATCCTGCTGTTATTACCGCAATGGCACCGGTTACCAGACACTAGAAAAATAACAAAATAAATTAGTAAATAAATACATCATTCTTCCATGAGTAACTTTTGGTTGTACCAAAAATGGTAAGTAAGAAGATAGGTAAATGTATCAGTAACTTTGTAGCAAAAAAATCAGTCGCTCTTCTTTTGTTTCATAGCTGGACGTGTTTACATTTTATTGTTTTAAATACTTGCTAGTTGCTCGCTTTCAATATATAGGTGTTCCAAAAAACGCACCCTGTATGAGGACTTCAAAAGTTGGCCCAAAAGGAAATCATTTTATTGATGTATCGTAATGCATAGGTCACTACTGTCACTAGTTATGGACAGAGTTATGCGTTTACGCGTAAACTATGATAGATTACTTACATTTGTAAACAATTTAAAGAATAATGTCAAATGAAGACAATACGTAAACTATGTAAACTTTGTATATTATATTGCACATGCGCACTAGAGATTTATATATACTTCATCTGAAAGTCCGGTGATAGTCAGTGATTAAAATGGGAGGTACGAACGCGAATGAAAATTTTAAAATGTTACATTTTACTTTAAAGCACGTAAAAGCCATAAAAGCACTATGCAATGTTTATTTAATGTAATCAAATATTAGTGCATGTCTACTTGAATCCCACATGTAAATAAATTAATTGTTTTAAAGTAGCCAATAATTTTTCTATTTTTGATTTTAATTTTGTTATTTAGGAATACAAAAAAAATATAAACATCTAAAAAATTTGGTAATACTGAAGAATTTTTTTTAATAAAAAATGATTTTATTCATTATTAGGTGTTTTTGTTTTTAGAATTTTATGTACTTATGATTGGTGTGTCACGTTTTTATAAAAATATGTACTATTAAAATATACGATGGCAATTTTTTGCCAGTAGGAAACAACCTTAGAAATGATGATTCCCAGCTCAAAAACTAGTGTCATCTATTGGTTACAACGTAAAATACTTCACTTCACTATTTCAATAAAATGACATCGTATACTACTTTCAACGGCTCATTCATAATATACCCTGTAAATTAATCAGTAATAGTAACATATTTTGTTCTTTTCATGCAAAAAAATAATTATATGTAATTATGTAAACAATATTATCTACGCGTAGACCATGGCGTATTTTACTTAGCATAGCATAGATTACAGGCACAACACTGGTTATAGATAAGTAATTTTATTTTAGAATCTTTGAAATCAAGGATATTGCAAAGATTAATGACTTTGAACTGCATCGAAACAAATCGATGAAAATGAAGGTATGTGGAAGAAGACCTAAATTTTCTTTTGCAGCAAAGAAGAAATTTTATTTAGGTAGATATCATATTTGAGAAAAATAACTCAAGAGAAGTAAACGGAGATAAATATCTTTTATTTTTGATAAGAAATAAACTGTCTTTTCCGTTTTCTAAGGTTTGGTTTTTGTTACGGTTGACATTTCGTAAATACGTATTTTTGTACAACTATCATTACTATAATACTCGTAGTAAAGACAATGCAGTATATTTAATGATAACCAACAGTTATTGGATATAAAAGAGCGAATATTTTTGCTCTTGGAGATAAAGTTCTTATCATTTTTCTTTTATTTCCCAAAAACAACGAGCATTCGGTAGTTGTTATCCTTTTATTATTCGTTCTACAAATTTTTAAATAAGATAAAATATATAATGATAGTAAAAAACAATTTATGGTAGAATGAATACAGTAGCTTCATAGCAACAGCACAAAATATGCACACATTTTTATTTTTGACGTATTTGTTTTATTAGTATCAACATTTCTCTTTTTGTGCTTTAATATAGTTGCAATTTACTATTCCATGGCACAGCTGATTTGATTAATATATATTAACAGAAATTTATTTCAATTAAATTATGAATTAAGAACTCATTCTTTTCACAAAAATCTATTTAACTGTTTTGCTAGAAAATAATACAGGGAGACAATGAAATTGCTATGGTTGTGTCCCGATGGAACATTTTGTATTTCGTGTTAATATGGGTATATTTAAATTTATAGTGTGTATCTAATCAGTTATTGCATTGTTAAAATGCGCTCAATAATAGTTTTATAAAACAATAGTCACGAATTTTATTTCATATGAAACAAAACGATTCCAAATAATTTATATCAAAATTCCATAAAATGTAACGTAATATGTTATGTTACAATTAGCGAGAAAAAAATATTGTAATCGAGTTTTCCTTGACTTTGTTATATAAAATAGTCGTGACCTTATTCAAATTATTCTGTACCGCTGAAACATATCTCATGTATGCTCGTTAAACTAATTAATGCCAATACCTGCAAATGGCATGTTGCAACAATAATACATTGCTTTATACATATGAACATATATGAAATCTTCTATACATCTATATAGTGTGAACATAGAGTGAGAATTTATTAGATTTGCAATTATACATTATTTATATGGGAATATTTTAATGTAATTATACAATGTCATGTTTATGAACGTTTGTTTCGATGAAATTAAATTATGAAAAATTAAAATTGGTTATATTATGTAATATTATTAATGTTTGACTTGGAAGAAGTTTAATATGTGACTTTTAATAATATAAAGAATATCATATTTAATTTGAAATCATTATTTTATCGACAGTGACATTTATCTGTCAGTTACAAACATTTGAGCTGAAAAGTGAAACCATGGAGTTGTGTGTATCCATAATATATATACAGAAAAAGTATTAATGCAAACCTGTAGAAAATGGAATAATCTTTAATTTTTATAATAACAAATTGCGAAAAAATAACATTCAAAGGTATTTCTTGAAGAAAAACTATTTTGAGCTTGAAGTAAACTGCCATTTCCGGTTATCCGATTGACACCAAAATCTAATGGCTTCTTTCCATATTAGAATAAAGTAGAAATACATGGTTTCAAAAGTTTCTGAATGATGGTATTTGAGTTAGAGTGCCCACACATCCACACACACATATACACATACACACATACACACACACACACATACACACTCACAGACATCATCGTGAAAATGTTAAAATTGAATTATAGGGACTTTAAAACGTGGTCATTTACCAAAATCTTGATGTGCGATTTTTAGCACGATCCCTATACCTCCCTTACCAAGTGTAGCGGGAGGTAAAAATGGTTGTAAACTAATAAAATTTGAAAAAATGTAAATTATTACACACATTCTCAGTCTCTAGTCTACACTATTAAACCACCATGGATTAAGTGCTACATTTTAACTATTCCCAGAATTCTCTAGTCTACATTCCATATTCCCCCAAGATATTTGCAGACAACAGGCAAGGAGGGTACGTTTCCAAACTAAAGCAGAAGTTACAAGTTACAAGATTTAATCTGAATTTAAATAAAACATTATAGTTACGTTGTTTGAATTAAAAGGACTCTAACTCTACTTATTTGAAGCCTTGGATGTCATATAAAGCACGTTATCAACAATTCTTTAAATTGTTAAATTTACAATTATAATTGAAGCATTAAAATACGTGCCAAAGTGTTTTGAAGCTATTCATCAAAAAGTGTTCTGCACGAAAAAAATATTGATTGAATTCTTTTATTCATATTCTTATTTTACTTAAAATACACCTACAACTCTGAAGTCCAGATTTAAAATATTTTCGTACTTGAGAGCTTTTTCATACTAACAATTGGAGAAAGCCTTTTTTTTGTTCACGAACTTTATCAAAGACGGTAGTCAATTTTCGATATTGCAGTTATTTTGTGCTCAATAACTTATTGAAATAAACGTCACCAAGCGAATGACGCAGTTAAACAGTTGAAACTGGTTCATTAACCGACTTATAGATAGCACAATTAAGGTATCTGAGATATAGTGTCTATTCTGATTCTACTAATAGTGTGGTGTGGCCATATGATGTCTCATTTTTCATTGGCTGGCACAAAAACGTTATCAATTCTATGGGTGTTCCGTACTATTTACACTGGTAAAGTGGTTGTATATCATTATATTGCCATTATTTTAAAAAAAAACTGTGTAACTTATATATGTGGTTACTAAAATATATCTATAAGATAATTTTGTTATTTTAGTGCCTATCAGACTTGTTAAGGTAAATTTATAAGGAAACGATAAATTTTCTTGAAGAATTTATCTTTATATCTATATGATATCCAAGACATTAAAATTGGTTAGAAAATGGCATGGAAATTATTTCAGAGTGTAGCTCTTTTAACAATAAAATATTTATTAGATATTTAGAATATTTTCTTAAATGAGAAAGAATTGTTTTTATTGACGTCTAGAATTACGCTAGACAGCTTGGAAAATCTGTTCAGTGTGATGTTTCAAAGTGAAGCTATGATGTAGAGAAAAGAAGGAAGGGAATTTCTATCTGGATTTTTAGACATTCTACCGACAAAAAATCTTCAAGAAATTGCAGAAGATATACCAAAAATTAATATGAATTTAATAATTTAAATGGTGAACTAAATTCATTCTGTAATGTTGCAGTTATTTAGTAAACAGTATTAAAAATATCTGATCTGGCCAACACAATACCTTCCGTTTAATTTAATTTTTATTCATGTAAATAATTAAAATTAAATTAAATTTAAATAAGTTCGATCCCGACCGACGTCAAATAATTCGAATTTTTAATAGCCCAAAAATGACCCCTGTGGTGCACTCTCCACGCCAGCAATAAGTACTCGTGAGGCGACACCTAGTAACGGCCCGCACGGTACGAATATGTCATCATCGTTACCGAAATCTGTGTATAGAGCAGGTTGGCAGACCCAGCAGTGGGTAATATGCCGTGATGATATATTTATTTTATTTATTTACATACGAGTACTTACCAGTTTTATGCCATTTAAAATTTTAAAATATTTGGCGTCGGTCGGAATTGAACCCGTTCCCCAGATTCGCGTGAAGTTACGCCTGGTAAACGCCCGCATGATACAAATATGTTATCATTATTACCGACATCTGTGTACAAAGCAGATTGGCTCACCCAAAATCTAATGGCATCTTTCCATATAAGAGTAAGGTAGAAATACAAGGTTTCAAAATTTTCTGAACGATAGTATTTGAGTTAGAGCGTAAAGAGGATCCACACACACATACCTTACTCTTATATGGAAAGATGCCATTAGATTTTGGAGTAAATCAGATAACCAGAAATGGCACTTTACTGGAAGCTCGAAATAGTTTTTCTTCGAAAAATACCTTTAAACGTTATTTTTTCGAGATTTATGTTATATAAAAATTAAAGATTATTAAATTTTCTACAGGTTTGCATTAATACTTTTTCTATATATCTTATGGATAAATTTATAAAATTATCTATAATTTTAATCCCGGAGTCTACGTTTTAACGTTTTAAAAACAACTCATACACATGGATACACAATTCAGATCTCAAATGTTTGTAACTGACAGATATATGTCACTGTCAACGAACTAATCATTTCAAATAATAATATTAACATTTTATAAAGAAAATAGTAAATGGAACAATAATTATATGGAAAGGAACTTAATACAGTTTCCAGCATAAGTAAATATGTAAAAATATAGGTAAGATATTAAAAACATATATCATTACGGCATATTACCCATTGATGGGTGAGCCAATATGCTTTGTACACAGATGTCCGTAATAATGGAGACCTATTTGTTCCGTGCAGGCGATTACCAGGCGTCACTTCACGCGAATCTTGAGAATGGATTCGATTCCGACCGACGCAAAATATTTTAGAATTTTAAATGGCACAAAATTGACCCCTGTGGTGCACTCTTCACGCCAGCAATGAATATAGATAAGTATGATTTAAAACGAATTTATTTTGAACTTGCATTATCTTTATTTTATAACACACACTTATATAAAATAAAGATAATGCAAGTTCAAAATAAATTCGTTTTAAATCAAAGTGAAACATTATCTTATAAATTTAAAAATAAATAGATAAGTATATCATTAAATAAAATAAATATATCATCACGGCATATTACCCATCGCTGGGTCTGCCAATCTGCTTTGTACACAGTTTTCTTCGGTAAGGATGATGACATATTTGTACCGTGCGGACGTTTACCAGGTGTCACCTCACGAGAACTTATTGCTGGCGTGGAGAGTGCACCACAGGGGTCATTTTTGTGCCAAATTTGAAATATATGGTGTCGGTCGGGATCAAACCCGGTATTTAAATATAATTTAAGTATTTACATGAATAAAAATTAAATTAAACGGGAGGTATTGTTTTGGCCACGTCAGTTTTTTTCTGAATTTATCAAGTTTTATTTGTTTTAAACTGTTGTAATGTTAAAACTTCTAAATATATGTGCTACCACAAATTTAGCAAATAAATGGCGGCCGCCGTCGTATGGCCACACTGTAATCTGAGGCAAATATGGCCCAACGTGTGTTAAGGCTCATGTACCGAAAATCACATTTATATTAGTTGCACCAGTGTGGTTTTCTATACACTCATAGGTAACGGTAATACAAAGATAAATTAGAAATGTCATCTCGTTTGCACTGCCCTTTTATCGTTGCTTCCAGTTTGTTGTGGGAAGTTGTTGCGGATATTCCATTTTATAAAAACTTTCGACCAACAACCGTAAATTTTATTTTAACATTTTTATATTTCTATGTTGTTTGAACTTTATAATTCGTGAAATTAAACCATTTTTATTGTTTTGAAAAAGAAATAGAAATAGACATAAGCTTTATTTATCCTACTACCTCGGGGCAACAAGGCCCAGTATTTTTAAAAAAATAACAATCTGAAAAGAACATCGGAGACATGGTTTTACCATAGCTGTAATATGTTTAATGCACCAGATGCCTTAAATGGCAGTGTGGTGGGGCTTACTAGAAAAATAAATGTATGCCCAGATGGCTCAGTTTAGGTTAAAATTATGTTATTAAGTTTATCCAAATTTGGCTCCTATGTAAAAGAGTATTAATATTTCTTGATTTTTCTCAAAATGTTTAATTTTCTTTAGTGGCCTTAATATATTTTTATATGAAAATTAGTATAAAAAATCAGATGTGGCCAGCACATTATCTCCCGCCATGTAATTTTTATTTATTTTAATAAGTATGTACTTACATGGTTACCAATAATGCATATTTTTTACTCCGAAATCTTACCATTATATTAATTCAAATTTATTTTTGATTTTGACTTTTATGTCTTGTAATTTGAAACCAAGAAGATTAGAGTTTGCATATATGTAGTTTATTAGAAATCATAAGCTACGGAATTTATTAAAATAGAAAATCTTATAAATTTATTTATAAAATATATAAAAAAAGTAATAACACATACTTATAGAAAATTTATTTATCTTTAATTTTTTTAATAACATAAATCACGAAAAAATAACTTTTAAATGTATTTTTCTAAGAAAAACTATTTCGAGCTCCAAGGAAAGTACCACTTCCGGTTATACGATTTGTACCAAAATCTAATGGGCTCTATCCATATTAAAATGAAGCAAGAATACATGGTTTCAAAATTTTCTGAATGATAGTATTTGAAATAGAGCGTAAAGAGGATCCACACACACACGCACACACACACACACACACACACACACACAAACACACACACACACACACGTATATGAAAATTAGTACATTACACACACCGGCCTCATCATCTCAATAGTAGCGGGATATAAAAAAGCTGATTTTTTACCTTTTTACCTCTCGCTAAGAGAGGTATTGCATTCATGCTAAAAATCGCATATCCAGATTTTATTGAATAAGCACGTTTTAAGGTCTCAACAATCCGATTTTAACATTTTTACGATGATGTCTGTGTGTGTGTGTGTGTGGATGTGTGTGTGTGTGTGTGTCTATGTGTGTGTGTGGGATGTTGGAAGGACGGTTACTCAAAAACTATAAGACTTAAAATTTGTTTAACAACGTATTTCCCAATCGGACATTCATGGGAAGATCTGAAAAGGTTTTGGTAACAATTGGACAACCGGAAGTAGAAGATTCTTGAAAAAAAATCTTCTAAATATTATTTTTTGAATATTTTTCGTGGTAATATTAAAGAAAATTAAATTCTCTATCTGATACATTTAAATATTTTATTATATATTCCATAGATTTAGAGATAAAAGAAGTATAATATATAAAATAATCTGTTGTAATAAATTTGACAGCCGAAAGAATGCCATGAAAAATAGTTGATAATTTAAATTATTTGTAACTGACAGATAAATGTCAGTGTCAGAAATAATGAGTAATGAAGGAAAAATGTACTTGGAGAATCCCTTAGTTCTTGATCTGTGACTATTATGGAGATGACAAGTCTAGGTTGAAGGACTTAAATTTGTTTCAAACATTATGGGACAATGTACACCAGTACTATAGACTAGAGTAACTTTGAATTGCGAAAAAGCTATCAAATTCTTCTCAAGTAAGTTGTAAATATTGACAAAATTACACATCGATATAAGAATAATCGGAGTGCAATCTATCCGTCACTTTATTAAAGGGAATTAGTGTTATTTAGATATAACATGTATGAAAAAATAAAATGTAAAAGAAGATATGTAAGAATAGATGCACAATCCATATATACATTTTAGACCGCCCAAAATTAATGTTTTTACTAGAAGAATATGAAGAGAAAGTAAACAACGTTGTTCGAATTGAAAATTGCAGTTACCAGCCTAATATTTATATATGGTAAACTCTACTTTGTAATTTATTGTAACATAATTTATGGTAAAATATCTTCATGTTGAGACATGCTATTATTGAATAATAAAGAAGTTTATACGTCATAGATTTATATGAATATATTATTTGTATTTATAAAAATATTCTTTGCTTTATGCATACAGCCAGGTAAAATATACGGCGAGAGGTTATGTGCTGGCCACATCAGATTTTTACCTCTTGAGAGAGAGAGGTATTGGATTCATGCTAAAAATCGCATATCCAGATTTTATTGAATAAGCACGTTTTAAGGTCCCTACAATCCGATTTTAAGATTTTTACGATGATGTCTGTGTGTGTCTGTGTGTGTGTGTATGTGGGATGTTGGAAGGACGATTACTCAAAAACTATAAGACTTTATATTTGTTTAACTACGTATTTACTAATCGGACATTCATGGGAAGATCTGAAAATGCTTTGGTAACAATTGGACAACCGGAAGTAGAAGATTCTTGAAAAAAAATCTTCTATATATGATTTTTTGAAAAATATTTTTGATAATATTAAAGAAAATTAAATTCTCTATCTGATATATTTAAATATTTTATTATATACTCTATAGATTTAGAGATAAAAGAAATATAATATATAAAATAATCTGTTGTAGTAAATTTTACAGCCGAAAGAGTGCCATGGAAAATAGTTGCAAATTTAAATTGTTTGTAACTGACAGATAAATGTCAGTGTCAGAAATCCGGAGACATTACTGAAGATTTTTTCTGGGAAGTACATACATTATATTATTTCTTATTGTATTTATAGTTAAATATTTAAAATTATAGGTATATTACACATACCCTTCAGAAATACTGTTAATGCCAACAATGAATTGGAATCATCTCGAAAAATTAGAAGAGTAGGCAAAATTTCTTCATAGAATGAATTTATATATAAAAAATCTAAATGGAAAGAATAGATATGAGCGAGAATACAGCTCAAAGGAAGACGATATTTAAATGTTATAAATACAAGGTGAAAGTGACGATGGTCTCCACTCTGCAACGTAATATACAGAAAAATTGTATCTCATCGAAATAATGATTAATGAAAAAAAAAATGTACATGGAGAATCTCTTAATTGTTTATTTGTGACTATTATGGAGGTGACAAGTCTAGGTTGAAGGACTTAAATTTGTTTCAAACATTATGGGACAATGTACACCAGCACAGTAGACTAGAGTAACATTGAACTGCGAAAAAGCTATCAAATTCTTCTTAAGTAAGTTGTAAATATTGACAAAAATACACATCGGTATAAGAATAATCGGAATGCAATCTATCCATCACTTTATTAAAGGGAATTAATGTGTTATTTAGATACAACATGTATGAAAAAATAAAATGTAAAGGAAGATATGTAAGAATAGATGCACAATCCAGATATATACATTTTAGACCGCCCAAAATTAATGTTTTTACTAGAAGAATATGAAGAGAAAGTAAACAAGAACGTTGTTCGAATTGAAAATCCCTGTTACCAGCCTAAAATTTATGTATGGTAAACTACTTTGTAATTTATTGTACATATTCTTTGCTTTATGCATACAGCCAGGCAAAATATACGGCGAGAGGTTATGTGCTGGCCACATTAGATTTTTTGGATTTATAATGAAACAAAGTTTAACATGAACAAAGCTTTTTCAATAAAGATAACTAATTATGCAAAATATTTAATTTTTAATTAAGGTGAACCTTATTTCCCTCCATGACCTTAGTTACAGAGTTTTGGCATAAGCAACCATAGTTCAAAAAATATTTTATAATATGATTTACATAACCTCATCTATTTTCAAGGATGCCAAACAGTTGTTTTTCGCAGAAAGTATCTTTACCACAAGTTATTACATTGTAAAATTTGATCGTTTCTACAAAAACGACTAATTATTATGTAATTGCTTATCAATGTTCATTTTTCTATTATACAACACCCAGTAATTAATTATCTAATACATATTTAAACATGATCCACAGTTAAATTAAGTTACATAAATCTTTAACAGTAAGGAAGCTATATAAAGTTTTTTATTTGATTACTTGAAATTCAAAAAAAAGGCCCAAGGTTGTTTTTGCCGAAAGATCCTGATTTGGGATCTATATCTATGGAATTCAGCCAATGACAGTGCAATATAAAACTAACAGTATTAAAATAAGAAGAAAACGACTTGGTTTACTTACTTGTGCCCATATTCCTTTCCGAGTGATCCCACTTTTTTCATAAGTGTATTTATCCCCACTGATAATTTTGATGCTCTTGTCATGAAGCATGGAAGTTTCCTCTTTGGCCCTGAAATAAGATTCATAACTTGATATCAGTCACATTAATTGTGGTTGTGATCCGCAGTTTCTAACAATATTAATACCAAGAAGTACAACAAAGTAGTAACATTTACTGTCTACTGTCTGTTCGTAAATCTTGAAATTTTGGAGAATATTGATCGTGTTTCAAAAGATACATTGTAGAATTTGGGAGCATAATATAAAATTTAATGTGTTTGAAAACTAGGTTGACTTCGTTATAAAGTTTTAAAATTTTCACATAACAATCAATATGATTACATATTGTGAATATTGTATATTAGGTTTAGGATATATTAAGGTATATTTAGAAAATTCGCAATAGAAAATGTCGGCAAATTTACCTCCAATCTAATTGATTTTACAATCACTGACTACATGTTTTATAAAATAACTGAAAATGCAATTAACTTGCGATATACATATATTACATATTATAACCTAACCATGATTTATGTAAAATAAATATATAAATAAATATATCATCACCGCATATTACCCATTGCTAGGTGTGCCAATACAAAAAAATGTTTTGTCTTATTAACTCTTACCACTTGTAAATGAAACTTTCTTTTATTATGTATATAATTGAAATAAATACATATTTGATAACCATTTATTATATACTAAGAAATCAAGGAAATTTTATTTATAGAATATAAATTATAATTCACCATAAAACATTATTTTTGATTGTTCAATGTAATAATAAATATATATGCTAATAAAATAATAAATCATTAATAAGTTATAACTGCGCATTAAAAACTGCATATGCGTGCAATAGTAGTTTCTTGTTTTGATAGAACAATGTAAATAATAATTAACAAAACCATGCAATTTATTACAGGTAATATTTAAATGTCAATAGTTATTAGTTATTTTTTAATACCAGACAGATATTTATTAAAGGATAAAAATATTAATAAAAATCGGTTGTGGCCAGCACAATACTTCTTGCCACTTCAGTTTTTGGTTACATAAGTATAGGGCGCGAACAGTCATGTGACTTTGTTGGCCTTGGCAAGCAGATATATGGGAGCCCGTGTCAGAATTACAATAATTAAGTATATAGATGTCAAATGTCAGAATTTTTCATTCAAAATTTCAAGATTTTTCTAAGTTCACGTAGTTAATTTGTTACAAGGAGTGTGGAATTTACTTGTCGAGGAAAATAGATCACATGGAATTGTAAAATCACGAAATTTAGAATGAAAAATTATGATATTTGACATCTATGTACATAATTACTAGCTATCATTCTAGCACGAACCTCCATTATCGGGATTGACAGTACTTCTGAAAGGTATATGTAATTACCTATAATTTAAATATTTAACTATTAATACAATAACAAATAATATAAGTATGTACTTCCCAGAAAAAGTCTTCAGTAATGTCACCGGATTTCTGACACCATTTATCTGGCAGTTACGAACATTTTTATTTTTCAATTGGTTTCCATGGCATTATTTGGACTGTGAGCTTTGTTACTCATATTATTTTATATATATTATATTCTTTAATCTCTAAATCATTAAAAGATTTAAATGTTATCAGATAGAGAATTTAATTTTCTTTAATATTTGCAAGAACAAAAATCTTCAATAAATAATATTTAGAAGATTTTTTTTTAAGAGTCTGCTACTTTCGGATGTCCAATTGCTACCAAAACCTTATCAACTCTTCCCATTAATGTCCGATTGGGAAATACGTAGTTAATAGATATTAAGTCTTATAGTTTTTGAAAAATCGTCCTTCAATGTCCATACACACACACATACAACAACACACACACACACACACACACACACACACACACATAGAGAGAGAGAGACATCACCATAAAAATGGTAAATTCGGATTGTAGGGACCTTAAAACGTGCTTATTGATTAAAATCTGAATACGCGATTTTTAGCATGAATCCGATACCTCTCTTAGCGAGAGGTAAAAAGAGATAAACACATAGGCTGGTAGTTCTATATATTAATTGTTATTTATTAAGCTATAATAATTTTTACCTTCCGTCACCTCTAAGTAAGGAAGGTATTGTCTTTGGTGAAAAAAATCGGTGGAGTGTAAAAACTTTTTTTGGCCAGATAGAAAAAAATGTTTCAGACAAATATTGTAGTAGAAAGTTTATGAATTTTATAAATGTTTTATTTTCAAAAATCGATGGGTGGTTTTCAAAATATCTTGTTTTGAAATTTTTGATTGGTCGCCATTTTGTTATTTGATGAAATAGAAAATAATTATAAATACAAGTGTTTTAGAGAACCGAAAGAAAATGCTGAACGTTTTTGTATTTTTTACATATTCCTTAAAATAAGGGAGTTATGACGATTTTTCGAAAAACAAGAGAACGCCAATAACTATGAACTGGGGCTCCAAATCAAAAATTTGAGCTAAGAAAAGTTGTTTGTTTTAATGAGTTCTATCTACCATTGTCGGGTGTAACGAGTTAGTATTAACAACCTGTATATATATACAGGGTGTAACACGAAAAGCGGGCCATAGGCGTTTAACATGGGAAAACAGTTTTTCCTTGGCCAAAAGTGGCCTATTAATTTTAGACAAAAATACTTCAGATAAATGTTGTAGAGAATTAAATTCTGCATCTAACTCAATATTCATGTTTTACTTTGCATGTTTAGTAACCGAGCAAATCGAGTTTAATTTTTTACAAAAGTTACTTCTTTATAGTGTTACCCATGACACAAACAAAATCAAACAAATGTAATGACTTTTTAGCTGTCAGAAACACTCTGTTTAAGTCTAATTATTGAAAATGGAAAACTTATCACTCAAAATAAACTAAACAAACAATAATAGAAATAAAGTTTTTCAACTCATATTTATTAAACATTAATTTTTATTACATTATTTTATTTATAAGTAAATATTATAAAAGGTGCTCAAAAAGCTGTTCGTTTTGCGCTAATCAATAGCCTAATCTATTATAAAAACTTTGCCTAACATTACTTATTTGTCTACGATTTATGTTATTGCATTCATTTTCTATAGCGTTTTTCAGATATTCAATACTATTGTATCGTTCCTTATAGACACAAGATTTTAAGTGCCCCCATAAAAAGAAGTCACACGGATTTAAATCCGGTGACCTAGCTGGCCAGTTTACTGGTCTTCCTCGCCCTATCCAGCTTTCTTGAAAAACATCATCCAGATAATTTATAACCTCCCTCGTACTATGTGCAGGACAACCATCGTGCTGGAACCACACATGATCATTATTTAAGTTCGTTAGTTCTGGCCCAAGTGTTTCCCTTAATAAGTCCAAATATGTTTTCGAATTTAGCCGTGTAATAAAAAAAGGACCAATAATTATTTTGTCTAAAATTCCTGCCCAAACATTTACTGATTGCCGGTACTGTGTTCTTGATTGTATTACACTATGTGGATTTCTTTGAGACCAGTAACGAAAATTATTTTTGTTTGGTTCGCCATTCAGTGTAAATGTGCACTCATCGGTGAAAAATATTTTTTTTAAAAACCTCCTATCCTGATTAGCCTTTTCCATAATTATTTCGCAGAATATTGCGCGTCGTTCAAAATCTTGTTCAAAAATTTCCTGGTGGTTTTGTATTTTAAAAGGGCGATATTTATGTTTTTTTAATATTCTAAAAACGGTCATAAAACTGATTCCTATTTCATTTGAAATTTCTCTGACACTGAGATTTGGATCCATTTCAATTAACGCTAGAACATCTTCTTCGTTGTTGTAATTTCTATTGTGGTTTCTTCGCCAAAAAATACTAATTAAATCCCGAATTTTCCGAAAACTTTCCCCAGGATAATGCCACTTAATAATTTGTAACTTTTCTTCATGAGAATAACTTACCATTTCCAATAATTATATTTCTTGACTTAAACAGAGCGTCTCTGACAGCTAAAACGTCACTACTTTTGTTCGATTTTGTTTCAGTGTCATGGCTAACACTATAAAGAAGTAACTTTTGTAAAAATTTGAATACGATTTGTTCGGTTACTAAACATTCAAAATAAAATGTGAATACTGAACTGGATGTAGAATTTAATTCTCTACAACATTCATTTGAAGTATTTTTGTCTAAAATTAATAGGCCACTTTTGGCCAAGGAAAAACTGTTTTGCCATGTTAAACGCCTATGGCCCGCTTTTCGTGTTATACCCTGTATATATATAGAGGCTTAACATTCCACTTAGGAGTTGCGCCGCTTCTAATGAAGCTTTCTAAATCCTTTTATGAGGGGGATCGGTCCCCGTTTTTGGTGTTTATTAAATATTATTTGCTATAGTGTTCCATTTCTTCCTATCTCCTGTTTTATTTTTCCAGTTCCAAATTCTCGCTCTTCTTAAATCCTCCTCTACTTCTGCTAGCCATGTTGATTTTGGTCTTCCTATTCTTTTTTTATTCCCAGTGTTCCATTGCAGTATTGATTTTATTGGTTCTTGGTCGTCAGCTCTCCATATGTGTGCGAGCCATTAATACTTTTTCATTATGTCCTCTCCTATTAGTTCTTGCTCGATCTCATGGTTCATTCTTACTCTATATTCTGTATCAGATATTTTCTTAGGTCCTAATATTGTTCTTATTATTTTCCTTTTCATTATTCTTAGTTGTTCTTCGTCTGCGTATATTGTTATTAGTCGTATTATGGTGTTATATATTCTCATTCTTGTTGTTCTACTTCGGATTCCATTTCGTAGTAATTTTTTGTTGGCATGGAATGCCTTATTTGTAGCCGCTATTTTTTCTTTTAGTTCTTCTTCTCTTTCGCCTCTACTTGTTAACATTATATCTAAGTATTTTAATTTATCTACTTGCTTAAACTCCAATTCTCCTAATTTAATTGCCTTGTATTGTGCCTCATTTCCAATTATCATCATTTTTGTCTTTTTTTTTGGTTAATTTCTAATCCTATTTTCTTTCCATCATTTATTATCTCTTCCAGGATTTCTTTTATTACATTCTTATTTTTCGTTATTATCGCTATGTCGTCTGCATATGCACTTTATTTGTCCTCCTCCTGTTCTGAGTGTTCCTTTCCTGACGTTTCTCATTAATTACATATTCCAATGTCGATAAATAATGTGTCACCTTGTTTCAAGCCTTTGTTTATTAGTATATCATCTGTTTCTCCTTTTTGCGTCTTGATTGGTATTTTTGTTTTTTCATAGTCATTACTACTAGTCTTCTCAATTTGCCTGGTAATTGTAATTCTTTCAAAGCTTTCATTAATTCGTGTCTTTTATTGGAGTCAAAAGCTTGCCTGAAATCAATGAACAGAATCTCCGTGTTTATATTACAACAGTGCCTTTTCCATGATTTGTTTAATAGTATGCATGGCGTCCGTGGTTGATTTTCCTTTCATGAATCCACATTGATATTTGCCGATAATTCCAGTTGTTGCAATTGTTATTTTTCTTTGTATTATTGTTGATATTATTTTGTAGGCAGTGTTCAGTATCGTAATTCCTCTGTAATTCTCGCATATTAGTTGGCTTCCTTTCTTGTGTATTGTTACTGTTGGAACTAAAAAAAAATAGCACGTGTCTGTTGTCATTTGCCCGTAGATTATTGTTAAAATGATAAATTTAGGTAATAACATATTTAAATCCGGTATACTTTATTAATACATAAAATAAAAAATTGCCCAAATATAGTTTAACTATTGTAATCTAAAATTTTATTTCTTCTTGCTGTTAATATATTTTTTTTAGAGGGTACGAATACATTTGTGGTTGGGTTCGTATTTTGGTCAATAAGTGGAAACATACATGGGTAATAAGCAATTTACTAAATAATTACTTAAAAATAGGTATATTTAGTCTAGATTTCAATTGCCGCGCGTAGCCTGTCACTCGGTATATCTTTCATAAATTCAAAAAAAAAAATATTACGTTTACTTTCGTTATTAAATAAATTCTGGGTTCTGAAATCCGATAGCGCAAGAGGACATTAAAAATTTGAATATTTTAAGAATTCTAACTATTGTATAAACTTTAATCCTCTCATACAGTTGAAAGGTCTAGTTTTAATATAAATGGTCAATTTTCTAATTTGTTACTATACTGGAAAATCCTATTGTAAAATATTGTATTTCTAATATTTTTATGTTGTTCAACTAATAAAAAACATTTAATAAAGTATTTCATCTACTCACCCTTCATACTTCCACATGTTGTCGTTTACCACTATGCACCACTTCTTGTTAACTGTCTGGATGGTGTTGCACTAAGTCCGAAATGCCCGGGTGTAGAAGTGTCCTGTGCCTTGTGCCTTGAGGTTGTGTAGGAAAGGTCACGGCTTCAGGAAGCTGTTGTTGACCTGGATTTGTCGTCGGAGTCACCACGACATTTGACCACTTGATGGAATTGACAGAATTCACCACAGATTACTTACGGACACATTCAGTGTTTAATTGTGTCCGTTTAATTGCTTTGAGGTGAAGAATACAGATTGCAGAGAAGGATCTGTGGAAGGAAAGAAATAATTATTTGGAGACCAAGGCCCAATAACAGTAAGTTAAAACTAAAAATATAGCATGGATATTACAGCCGTGTTGTAAAAATTACACATATCTCAATTTTTCGATACAACATTTTTTGTATTAACCGAGAGTTAATAAACAGTTTAATGAAAATACCGAACTTAAATAGAGTAGAAATTATAAATTCATCGGCCTTTAGTATTTACTCCTAATCAGTGGTAATTATTACCTACTGATTAGAAATTGACTGACTTATGATAAAAACTTGTATTTACTTTTAATGGGATATGTGACCTTGATCAATATTAGAAAATAGTCTTTAAAAAATCTTTCAGAACTTACAATTCAATTAAAATGATACAACCTTTAATTTATGTTCTTTATATTAATTTAAAAACCTAACGTTTAGTGCAATATAAACTACTGACTTCTTCAAGGAAAAAACATATATAAATAAATAATATCTAAAACAATAGCAATAAGTAACCAAGGTAACATATTACAACATATTTAATATAGCATGCCCGACTAAGTTCTAAACTGTCACAATGACTGAGATTATAATTATTGGTTGTTGAGGTGTGTAGCTCTTGGAAGAATTTTTCTTTCTCCGACTTTGATTCGACGGAATTCTTCCAAGGTATGTTCTGCAACTGAAGATTTTCCTGACTGGTTCAATCTGATCGATCGCTGATGTTCATTCAATCTTGTTGAAATAGTTCTACCAGACTGGCCAATGTAAACTTTCCCGCACACACATGAAATCTGGTAAATCCCCATTATGAACAAAGACGGATGATGTCTTTTACTTGTCTCAACTTAAGTCGAAGTTTAACACATGTTGAGGCCAGTAATAGACGTCATCCATCTTCAGTAATCAGGGATTTACCAGATTCCATGTGTCTGCGGGTAAGTTTACATTGGCCACGAAAAAGGCAACAATTTATGCTGCCGAAACGTTGGTTTTCAATTAATATACAGAACATAAACTAAAAGGTTGTATAACTTTAATAGAAAATAGTTATTTACATAAGAGTCAGGAAAATGGTACATTACTGACGAGGAGCCATGAAGTGCCGAGTATTTTACGGCTCCGAGTCAAGTACAGACATTTTATGGACAAGTCATGTATTAATGTTTTTCTCCCTTTGATTATAATATTTTTATTTTTTGCATTTTTGCTGCGTTTTTGTTCATTTGCAATTGCGTCTTGCGAAGCAAATAATTGTGACGAGGTTTCTTTAGATATTCTGAGATTAATATAAATGTACAAAACACAACTATAAATATTAATATTCAATAAAATTTTAACTAAAACGTTAAATGTTTTCGTGACTAGTCAGAGAAATGCAACTTTCACGCCGAATTAATGGCGCGAAAATAGTTCTTTATATTTATATATTATTCAATAACTTTTTAGGTGGCTATATTATAAATAGTTGTTATACGTATATCCTTTGGCAATCGTAAAGTGTTGCTTTTTTTTAAAGACTATAGCTTAAATAGGAAGTAAATGAATTGTTGCACTATTTTTCAGTTTCATAAATTTCAGGCTATCGCTATCACACTTCTTCTTCTTCAACAAATTAATTAATGTAGTTATTTTATTTTCACTTTTAGGTTTTAAATTATTTTGAAACCAAACAGATTGTTTTTATATTTGAAATCAATTTACCAACTGCGGTAGTAAACTGCGTAAAAGTTATTTAATTAAAAAAAGTTTTTAAAAACAAACTTTCCATGAAATTGTAGTTTTATCGGTACCCTGTACAACAGGGTACCATGCATTCTAAGTAAAAAAGTTCATATAAACTATGAGTCAATCATTCTTTTCCGTTTTTGAAATATCGACAGAAACATGAAAAATCTTTAATAATCAAAATTTTATACAACAAAAAATGTAAATAAATAATAATTTAATCATACAGAACGATACATTAGATTATGCTTATTCGATTTAAACCTCTATAATTTTGCACTTTTTTTTAAAGATGTCCGGTCAAGGTCATCTGTATCATGAACGAATTAATAAATTGGCATACATTTATTTCTTTCCTTTGCAAAGACTATAAGCGTGTGGGATAAGGATGGATATAACACGTTGTGTCAGCATGTTATTTTTCACATATTTTGTTTTACATTTGCTAATAATCTTACCAGTTGACTTATTTTTGAATGCTTTTATTTTAACATATATTTTTATAATAATAAAATAATAATAATATCTTATGTACCCTTATAAAAACTAAGGAAACGACATTACTGAATTTGTCATAATGGGCGGAGCAAAAATCTAAATTCATACCTTCATTACCTTGATCGGACATCTTTCAAATTAGTGTACACTATATCATCCCATTTACGAAAGCAAAATATTTGAATATAGGTAACTAGGAAAACAATACACTAGTCACTAGTCTGTGTATTACTTACATTATAGACCGTTGCTATTAGCAATAATTATTTATTTTCTGTATAAAAAAGCCTATTTTTTATCGAACGTAGAAATACCTAATTACGAGTACATCAAAAAGTTATTAAACTCGTAAAAACTTTTTCAAAGTTTCCAAAATGTATAAATATTTAATATAATCGATAAGACACTGTGAATTATTAATTTTAGAAGAACATTTATTTTCTGAGGTAAGAAACGATATAATTGTAAACAAATAAAACTTTCAAAGTTTATGTAAATACCTTACTAATTCCAATACAAATTATATGAAAAATATGGAACATGTTTTCTAAACAAAATTAAAAAAAAATATATTAATTTGAAATCGACACAGAAGTGCACAAAAAAGTCATTAAAAGTTTATAAATCGGCACTAAAGTAATCCATTATAGGATGATTTCATGCAAGCGCAGTGTTGCCAATCTTATAATAATTATTGTATATGTGAGATAATTTGGGCAGTTGTAAATTTGTACGTAAAGTACCAAAAAAAATAAATAAAAAAAAATGTGCAAAATAAATAATTTTGATGAAAAGGTTTGAGATAATTACAATAATTTCAATAACCGAGCTTAGCAATAGTGAGTGTCAAACTGACAGATACATAAATATAACCTATATAAGTAAATATTCCATTCATTTTACATTTATTTGATTTCAAATAAAATTTAATATTCACCTCGGTGCTGTAGTTTTTTTTATCGCTCTCGTGATAAAAAATTGTCTTCACATATAAAAACTATTATATGAAAATAAATATAAAAATAAATTTAATTAGCAAAATTAAAATCATAAATTTAATTATATCCCGAAAACTGAAATGGCGGAAGAATAATTTGTGAAATGCATTTAACAAATAACTAAAATAAATGAATATAGTATGTTATTTTTAATTTATATAGAGAATTTATGAATATTTATCATTCCTACATATATGAAATATTTTCAACGAATGTTTTATTATGATTTATATTTCATTGAATGTTATAAATAAAATATACACCACGTGCATTCCAAATGAAAAATAAATATTAAAACTTGAAACATAATTCATACTCACAGTTTTGCAAACCTGTCTTTTCCACGTCTCTAAAACATTTGACAACTATTTCTAATTTCACTTCCACTTTCTTCAACTATCACTCCCCGACTGTCAACTGTTCTAAGTTCTAATCTGCCTTCAAAACAGATATAGGATGACGACATGACGTATAAGTAAGATAAAGAAAAAATACAAATTCGCAATGTCATTAGCTGATATCAATAATTAACGATTTAAGTAAGTAGCAATAATAGAGATATCAGTTTGACTGTAAACATGCAAGTTAAAGTTATATTAATATGTAACTTGTCAATGTCAAGACTGGACAGGTTCTCAGACCTTGTACTCTATTTTGTGAATTTTATATGTAATTCTACGAAAATATAAATATGGAAATTGATTGTTGTTTTGAAGGTAAATAAATAAATATTGCAAAATATTATAAATGGGTTTTATTTCCATACGTGAATGTACTCGTATGTACAGGCTCATTTTCGATGTTTTTTAAGGTTTCTTGGATATTATTAACGAGAGAGTAAAATCATTTTTACTTACATTATTTAGTAAAAAAAAATAGTTTTCTTAGGAATTTTCTATCATCTTTTGTTGTTTAAGCTCAAATTTGTTTTTTGCTCATTTTAAAAACATGTCCTATTTAGTTTAAGAGGTTTACGCTAGAAATATTAAGAATAACGACATGTGGTTAATATTTTTTAGAATTTTATTTTAAATATATTCAGTTCCCCTTTAACAATAATACAGTTCGCCATTCTTTTCTTCCATTTCTTAAAAACTTTCAACCAATCTTTTTTGGAATGTTTTCTAAATAATCATGAATTGCACTATTGTAGCATAATGTTTTTCTTCAAACGGAAACCTTCTGCCCTGTATATTTCTTTTCGTGTGAGTATGGCAAGTGTTCTGTTACTTTTATATTTTCTTTTCTCCAAAAATTGAAGTAAATGCTTGTCACAATCCATATTTTCACTCACAACACTTTAAAAAAATTGGCTAACTAAGTTCTAACTAATTTAACTCTTGCAACTTGATTTTAAATGACAGATAAATAACTGTTTAACGTGACAATGCAAATCTTGTTTACACGTCATTCCTGATTTTCTTATTTTCAATAATTCTAGCATGACCTTTGTAATATGACTGATAAAGAAATACATGTATTATAATATATTTTAAATAGGTATTTGATGACATACGTAATATTGAAGTAGTTTCGATTTGCCGCAGGTTACAGGGTCATTTCATAAGGCGACGTATGTTGTATATCTGCCCAGGAAATAATTTGTAACTGTCAACATAGTTCATATACATTGGCGAGTATTTTTGTATCTCGTGTTAATTTACGTGATTTATCAATAATGCCATAAAAACTATCGAACAGGGCTAGAATAAAGATGTTGTTTGATTGTGCGTTTCTTGATGCAGAAAAAGATAGTTTCCTGGTAGGAGTCAGCACAGATTATAGAGCGAATTAAACTATCTATAAATGAAATGATAAACGAAAGTTTTTATTATCGTATTGTTGAAGTAAAATTTATTTGTTCAATGTTTGGAAATAATGTAAAAAGCAAAATTTATTCGAAATTCGTGTATGAAATTCAACGCAACAAAGAGAAAAACATTTTCTACAACTCACAAACATAAATATTACCCTCTAAAAATTAATTTTGTAAAAAGCACGGAATTTTTTTTTTTATTGTTGCAAAATTTTCATTTCAAACATTGTAAATGTGCTCATTGCATAAAAGTATAAATTTTAGTACGGAATATACTTTCGTCGTAAAATAGTTGTGCATCAATAAATTTTCACGGGCAGTGACATTTGTTTGTGAATTTGAAAGTAGTTTATGTAAATTTATGCCATTCGTTGCAAATTTTGGTGAGAATTAATTTATAATAAACATGTGATGTCAATGGTCTCGAACTGTTTCCCTCATGCAATATGGTTGTTGCAATTTTTTTTATGATTTAAAAGCATTAAATTTTAAAAAATATAAATTTGAGAATATAATTCCTTAGTCACGTGACATGTCTTCCGCCAATCAACATTCAGAATCTCCCTAGCTACAAGTTTTATCACAGCGATGATAAAAAACAAAGAAATAAACACCGTATTTGAGTATAAAAATAAATAATAACAATAATTCAAACTCTGAAATATTAAATAAAACTCGTAAGTACCATGTTTTAACACAATATGAATATGTATATCAAAAGTTAGGTTAGGTTAGATTGCAAAAATTCATTATATTCTCTCATTAAATATAAGCTCGTGATATGATTAATAATAGAAGATATTGCTCGTGAAACCGAAGCAGCACATTTCAACTCGTCCTTCGGACTCATGAAATCTGCAGCTCGGTTTCACTCGAGAATATCATCGATGATAATCATATCACTTGTTATATTACGTATGAAAATATTACTAAATATTTATTACATATTTTACAATTAATTATTGAAATTTGTGTAATATTTGGAAAGGTCACGTGATCTGAAATAAAATGTAGAGTACACACAGTTTAACATGTGACAAACTACCGCCTACTTTTATTTATATAAATAGCGTAGCTGATGGACAATCTGTTTTCCTATTGGCTATAAATGACATGCTGTATATACTCCGACTTCACAGTTATGGGGAGTTGTTGCTCTTGACTATTTCTGGCGCCAAACTTTTTATTTAAATGTTTACGAAAACAACATAATTTTATTATTATTATTTTTTAGTACTTTGAAAAAAAATTGCATAAACTTACATTTAAAATACTTTTTAAAAAATGTGAAACAGGCTCATTCTTGATTGCATAAAAATTAATATTTTATCTGAATATTGCAACAAAATGTTTAATACATATTTGTTTTTTTGAACTTCTGTGGAATGAAAAATGAAGAGACAATCACTTTCTAGAAGTTTGACTAAAACTACTAATATAAAGAATGCGTTTCTAAAGCCGTTATTAAAGCAATGGGACGTTTTTTGAAGAATCGGAAATTAAATTCATTAATGTCTAGTTGCACCAACAAGCTTTTAAATTTTAACCAACACTTAAACAATAAAATGCATAATATAATTATGACAGCAATGCATAATAATTCATTTGATATTTCATTTCCATGCAATATTGTCTTTAAAATATAAGTTATGCTGGTGCAATCGGCAATAACAACCGGTATTTTTTTTATCTTTGGTTAAATTGTCAGTTAAAATAAAAATATAGCGTCGAGTTAGCATGAGTTGTAAAAAATACACATGTCAATTTTTCGATACGATTTTTTTTCGTTTTAATTGACAAATAAGTTAACAGACAGCTTAACCAAAGCTGAAAATACCGGACTTAACTATTGGGAAAAAAATTAATTGAAATTTAAATAAATTTGAGAGTTTTTCACGATTTTTTTGATATGTTAATGTAGAGATGAAAATATTAGACCCATATTTTTTTATTTTGCATAAAAAAATATAGAACGGGAGAAAAATGCAAAATAATTTTGCAATGTCATCCTGTGACGTCAGAACCCCAGCTAGACCTTGGCTAGCCCCAGCAAGAGAGAAAGCGCGATGAACTATGAGATAGAAATAGTTGTGTCAAGTGAATTTATCTACAAAGATGTAGCGCGGGAAAATATAAAAGTAACCCATACATAACCTGCATTGACCTACATCCACGTCAACTGGTCGGTTATGACTTTACTGTTGTGCAGCATATTATATTATTATATTACTATAATACTATATTATTATTGTTTATTAACTTATTTGTTACCCATTTGTAAACATTATTTGTTGAGACTGCTTAGCAACTAGTGCTTGCAAGAGATATTATTAATTATTAAAATAATACGTTTATTAAACGATAATAATTAAGATTAAATATTAAAAAGATAATAAAAGTAACTAACACTATGATTAAATAATTATAGACACAAATTTAAGACTAAGAATATTATTAAATGCTTGAACACTAAGATTATTTATTTGAATAATATTTATATCACTATATTTATTTATATAACTATATTTATTTATGTTCACTACTCGTAGACTGTTTATTTATATCACAAACTTCATTGCTCGTTGCTTCTATATATCAGACTATTTCTCCGCTGTCCTTCGGACGGTATTTATACAGCCCAGTGTCCTTCTGGAATTTTATAACGCGACCATCATGGAACACAAAGGATCACACCACCGGATGTAATTAACCAGTCTGAACGCGTATGGGTTTTCCTCCGCCGGGGGCGGGGGGTTTACCTCACCGCTCGGGAATATTCTACAAATAACGGCGCTCGTATATTCTTAAGTCAGGGGCGCACGTTACATTACAAATGGGTTCCCAATTAAAATATATTTTGTAATGCCTGTTGGTTATTAAAAAGAGATTAGGAAGAAAAATATTTTACTGATATTAAATATAATACATAATATTACAAAACTTTAAATATACGTGTAAAATAGCTACTAATAATCTATTTGAAAAATACAACAGTTTCCCAAAAACATTCTGCATCTTTCATAAACTTAAACTTTTACAAAAAAAATTATTCAAATTTAACTATATGCTATATGTATAATTATTTCCCTATTTTCCTCAAAATAAGCCCTTCAGATTTCTGCAGCAAAAACAGCTGAAGTTGTATTTACGCTAGAAATTTGTTACATATTTTACCATCAACAATATAATTTTTAACTGTTTTTTCTTTAGACGGATATTTTATTTCTATGCAAAAATTATCAGAAATAGCATCAGGAGAAGCACCAAATAATGGAATTAAAAAAATCTTCAAAATTAGGAATGCCACCATCAAACTCTTCCAAGTTGCACAACATCTTCAATAAATTGCTGTACAAGTAAGCTTTTGCTGTACAAGCAAGCTTTTGCTGGATACCTTCATTTAAGAATTCCTCCAAAACTTTATTCACTTTTTAATGGCAGCGGTAGACAATCAAACATTTCTTTTAGTGTCATTGCTTTCACCGTTTTACCCACTTTTGAAAGGGCTGAAGAACACTAATAACATTCTACGGTAGTAGAAGAAGGCTCTTGACTTCTTATGTATAACCAAAACAATACCACGCCCTGTTTGCATCTATCTACGTAAAATTAAAATGTAATGTGTAATCTAAACTTAAAAACAAAAGTACCTACCAAGAGAAGCAGTGCATCCAAAGCATTCACAGGAAATTATTTCTTCATTTTCGTCATTAACTACAACAAATGTTACATCATAACCTTTGCCACGGACTCGATATTCTGGTGTCACTGTAGCTTTAATAGTGCAAATTTGGTTTTTCCTGTGTACTTGAACATAGCCAATAGCTTCATCATCACATTTTTCTCTGCACGCCCTTTAAATTATTTTAGTTATGATTTAACATTAAATAAGTATCATAGAAACAAAAAATGCAGTACTATATTTTCTTAACAAGCATACAATGCAGCTACATATTATATATATTTTAGTAGTTGTAGAAAGAATATACCATACATTTTAAATAAAAACATTATTTGACATATATATTTACCTTTGAGTCTTCATGTTTTTAATTTCTGTGGTTATTAAATTTGGATCATTTTCTAAAAAATATGTATCATTAAACTATTATATCAACATGAGACAAATTACGGCTTATCGGCTTTAACAAATTCGGCTTCCATTTCCTAAAAAAAAAAAATTCAGTATAATATTTTTTTTTTAACTATATCCGCTTTATTACCTTGTTTTCTTTTTAAATACAGTTTTCTTGTTACGGCATATCGCGGTAAAAGCCAGGCATGCGCACAAACATCATCAAATGAAACAACTTCGTATTGTGATCTCGTTAGGGTTCTGACGTTATTTAGCGACCGTTTTAAACATGTGTATTTTTCAATTTAAAAATTCATTTATAAATACTATATAATTTATTATAACTTTTATTTTATATTAATATACTTTCTACTGAAATTTATTTATTCACAAGCAGTTACTTTGGAAAACCCAATTGAGCTTAAATTAAAACGAAACATGAATATTTATTATTAAAACAGTGTTCTTATTTGATTTCTATCCTAATTAATTCAATTTGACAGATAGCAGTATTTGTTTTATAACAGTGTATTGTAACTTGAGAACCACTGATATAAAAAATATTTTCTTCTCTAATCGGATATCCCCCTTGATCTTCTATGAGATTATGTTATAGTATATATTTTATTTCATGTTTAATAGTACTGAAATTGTTTGAAGTAGCTCGTTTAGCTGATACACCCTTGTTGATAATGCCGTCATTACCAAAAATATTTATTAATTATTTTTGCAATAAAAATTATGTAAAAAGTTAGTTTGTATATGTATTGCGTGCATTGACATATTGTATCTTGGCTTCATAGAAAAATATTATAAATTTAATAATTAATAAATTCAACGAATGCTTTGAAATATGTCCCAGTGTTTTATTAAAATACAAGAATACTCTACATTGTGAAAAATGTAGTAATCTCCCTCTAGAAATTTCCATTTTAATTAATAAAACTAAAAAAATTCCACCACCAGTTTGTCATGCGGATGACAAGTTGAAATAAAAAAGCGTGTAATTTAATATTTCCACAATTTTAATTAAGTTGGCATATAAAACTACTGAATAGCGAAACAGAATAAAAAACCTTTAAATAAAACTCTATTTGTCCCTGCTTTTTACCAATATTTGTAATTCAACTAGACAGGTACTTTACTAGGTATTTTATATGTATGTACCTATTCATAACTATTAAATTGATTGTCGTTTTCCAGACGGAATGAGTGTTTGAATATGGTAAACTCTATTATGATTTCATATTTTTGTTTGATTATCTTTTTAAATACATTGTGTTTGAAAAAAATACGGCCAAATGACTTTATTATTCATTTAAAACATAACTTTCTGGTGTAAAATTACTACTAGTCGTACTACAGGTCTAAAAAATCTGTTGTGGCCAGCACAATACCTCTCGCCATTTTCATTTTATGTTGCATATGGGGGCCCGTGTCAGAATGAGAGCTAGTAATATACATAGGTGTCCAGTATCATAAGTTTTCATCCGAAACATTATGATTTTCCAAATCCATGTGGATTATTTTCCTCGACAATAGATGACAAATAAACATCAGAATATTTTGAATGAAAAATTATGACAATTGTGACATCTATCTATAACTACTAGCCGTCATTCTGACACGGATCCTCATATCTGCTTGCTAAGGCACATGACTGCTCGCGCCCTATACGTAACGAATTTAACATTTCTTGTATACACACAAATAATTGAAATTGTTTCTTTTCTTTCGTTCTATGAGAAATTTTATCCTACTATCCTAATATGTTCAAAATTCTTCAAATTCATTGACGGTATTAGCAGTATTTCTTAAGGATATATGTAATATTAACATACCTGTAATTTAAATACTTATTAAATTAATAATACAATAATATATATTAAATGTACTCATACCTCCCAGAAAAATCTGACACTGACATTTTGCATTTATTTGTCAATTACAAAAGTTTGAATATCGCAACTGTTTTTCGGGCAACGAGATTTATTACAACAGATTATTCTATATTATTATATACTATATCTCCAAACCTATACGAGATATAATAAAAAATTTAAATGTGTCAGATTGAGAATTTAATTATCTTTAATATGTGTAGTAACAAATTTTCAAAAAATAATATTTGGAATTTTTTTTTTAGAAACTACCACTTCCGGTTGTCCAATTGTTACCAGAACCTATTCAACTCTTCCCATTACTGCTAGATTGAAGAATCCGTAGCTATACAGGTCTTTAGTCTTATAGAATTTGAGAAATCGTGCCTCCAACAACCTCACACACACACATCCACACACACACACACACAGACATCATTGTAAAAATGTTAAAATCGGATTCTATGGACCTTAAATCGTGCTTATTCAATAAAATCTGGATATGCGATTTTTAGCATGAATCCAATACCTCTCTTAGCGAGAGGTAAAAATTAAGCTACTTTAAAAATGATTAACTTTTCATGCATTATCAGTTTACTGATATTTATAACTTTTTTACCTTCCGTCACCTTTAGGTAAGGAAGGTATTGCCTTTGGTCAAAAAAATCAATGACGAGTTTTAATGAATAAGCACGTCATGGGGTCCATATAATACGATTTTACCATTTTTACGATGATGTATGTATATGTATGTATGTATGTATGTATGTATGTATGTGTGTGTGTGTGCGTGTGTGTGTGTGTGTGTGTGTGTGTGTGTGTGTGTGTGTCCTCAAGTTTACATCCAGAAGAAGAGGTGATAAGATTTTGATTATAATTGGTCCATCGGAAGTACCCTCAATTGAAACTTTTAACAGTTTTCTTGAAGCAACGCAGTTAAATATCATTTATTGTTTATTTAACATTATTATAACTTAAATAATATATTATTCTCTATACGATTTGATTGCATTTTATACTTCATATACAATAGATATAGAGTTAAAGAATTATAAATTTCATAAATTAGCCAGCTATGTTAACCATGGAAATAGCTAATGTCTTCAGATAATTCAAATTGACAGATGTCAGTATCAATGAAAAGTAAATGAAAGTGGCAGAGATGAGGATGTTGAAGTTGATGTTGGGGAAGACACGAAAAGATAGGTAAGGAATGAAAGAATAAGGGAAATAACTTTAGTTTATTAAGTTTCTAGAAATATACAAGAGAGACGATTACATTGGTTTGAACATGTCATAGGAAGTGATGAAGAATATATTGGAAGAAGAATGAATAGCTTAGTAATAGAAGGTTGAAGAAATAGAGGAAGACCAAAGATAAGATGGAAGGACTGTATGACGCAAGACTTGAGAGAAAAGGAACTGAATGAGAACGACACGCAAAACAGAAATGAGTGGAAGAAGAAAATAAAAAATAGCGAACCCTAACGAATAGAAAAATCTAAAGAAGAAGAAGAAAAACAAGATGTCAGTGTCAAGTGCAATTTGCATCGTTTGTTTATAAAATAATTTTACTGGAAATTTAGAATCTTTTGCAAAACAAAAATTATGAATGGAATTTATACATAATACACAGGATTGACGGAAGGTATTGTGCTGGACACATCAGATTTTTTTATTTGATCTATATTGTCGTTTACTTGATGAGGAAGGGTTGTGTTAGAATTATTGAGATGTCACATAGTTCATATTTTTTTAGAATTTTATTTTAAATATCTTCAAAGTAGTTTCTTTCAACAATAATATACTTCACTACTCTTTCCTTTTACTTTATAAAAGTTCAAAACCAATCTTCTTTTGGAATGCATTCAAAATATTTAATTATGAATTATTACAATAATTACACTATTGCAGCATTATTATTTTCTTCAGACGAAAACCTTATATATTGTAATTTTTATATCCAAAAAACAGCCAAAAGTAGTACATGGCCAAATCAGGTGAGTATGACGGGTATTCTATTATTATTTTTTTGCCAAAAACTGAAGATAATGCTCTCTGGTTAATTTCATATTTTCACTCAAAACGATACCTACTTTCAAAAATTAACTAAATTATACCTAACATAATTTTCGCAACTTAATTTGAAATGAGGTAAATAACTGTTGAAAGTGACAGTACAAATTTTGTACATTGCGGTCTGTTTGATTTTCTATTCCCATTTAACAGTTTTAAGTAGGTAAATTTATCATATTTTATTCTCTCCTCCGTCACCGTTTAAAAAAAATATAACGCCAGTTGAATTCGATGAGCAGTACCGTAATGAGGGTATGAATTTAACTTTTTTGCAATGTCTTTTTCAATTGATATTTTGGACATGTTTGTCAATCGCTACTGTCCAATAGAAGAACGAAGGTACGATTTTACAATAATTTTTAATTTACTTAACGAACGTCGGAGGTTGTTGTTACAGGCATTGTTAGGAAAACCATTAATGTTATGTCCAAATTTGAATATGTGTTTTATATGGTTTGTTATTTTTTTGCAAGATTTGAAAACCTTACATACCGCCTTAATTTTCAAGTCTAATAATAATTATAATTTTGAAATTCTCTTAACTACACAAGTAGAGACGATTGGAAATACCGAGGGTAGGAAGATGGTGATTTTCATTAGATCCTAAGTGTGAAAATGTTTAAGTTGGACAGAAATTTGGAGGAAGTACAAAATTCTACGAAATCGTAAAATGGGAACAATAATTTACTTGAGACAAAATCGAAAACAATTACAAAGAAATGAAGTGGTTCAAGTTGTGATATTAGGCAGGGGCGTTGCCACCTAACTTGAGAGAAATTATTAGAATTCATGTGTAATCAAATGTTTTGCGTCCAAACTCTAAACCAAGTTGCGCCCGTCGCGGGCGCGTTTGTTACCACGCCCTTGTTACGATTTTGTTGACACGTTTTATTTTTGAACCAATCATTCTCTAAAATCATGTAATACAAATAAGAAACAGCGTTATCCTATTTCTAACTGAAGCCGATTTGAATATGTGTCTATAACTTTTTAATACAAATGAAAATCCGTTATAAACCATTGACTAAAATATTACAAGAATTAAAATTAATAATTCCAAGCAAGTATTTCAATTTATAACGAATGCATAGAAATCTATAAATCATAAAATCATCGATAATTTATTTAATTTGATGCCAAAACGAATACAATCTATTATAAATAATTATTAAAGTATTAAATATGTAACATTGTTTATTTTTTGTCTAATTTAAGATTCTTTCATAAATTGTTATTTTGTATTTTTATTTTTTTAAATAAATATACGATTTTTATACAGTCGCTCAATATTTGTCGCACCTCACATGTGTATTCAAATTCATAAGTACTTGTGAAATTTATTACGATAATCATATCCGAAGCGTTAATCCCGCGGGGGTGGGGGCAGGGTCCGCTATTTTTATAGCTTTCCTCCATTTGGATCTATTCTTGGCATCCTCAGGGCTGACATTCGCCAGATTCATGTCGTCCTTTATTGTGTCCATCCAGCGTTTTTTTGGGCATAATACATAAGTACTTGTGAAATTTATTACGATATACTTTTGAATATTTTATTTAATATCCATAAGGTTTTATGAATATGTCACCTTTACATTGTATAAGAAGTTCACCCGACGCCCTCGAATGTTACCGCCGCTACTGGTAGAATGTACTCGGGCGATGACGTAATCTTGGACGGGGTAAACAAACCCATTTCGGCCTGTATAATTACGTCCGGTGGCCTGATTTCTTTGTATTCGATGGAAAAATGGAGAACATTCCAGAGAACAGATGTCGCACAATATAAGCACGCCGTCAGAGAAACCAGCCAGACATTCTGTTATATAGAAGCAACACGCAATGAACAGTTGGTGATATAAATAAACGGTTTACGAGATGTGAACATAAATAAATGTAGTTATATAAATAAATATAGTGATATAAATATTGTTTAAATAAATAATATTAATGTATAAGTATTTCATAATATTCTTAATCTTATATTAGTGTTTATAATTGTTTAATCGTAGTGCTAATTACTTTTATTATCCTTATCTTAATTATTTATCATTTAATAAACTTTTATTTTAATTAACAATATTTCTCTGATTTTTACACTTCACCCAAATAAATAAACGTTACAATATTGAATAATTAATATCTATATATATATATATATATATATATATATATATATATATATATATATATATATATATATATATATATTTTATTAGTTCCTACGGAGTCGCTCTATTTATGTCCGAGACTGTACATGCGAAATAAAAAAATTAATATCGTGTAATTTCTTAGTCTGGAAGTAGCCAGAGAATTTCTCTGAATAAATTTATTTGATCGGAATAATAATTAAAAAAATCTGTTGTGGCCAGCACAATACCTCTCGCCACTTCCTATTTTTTTGGTTAGGTACATAAGTATAGGGCACGAACAGTCATGTTACATTGTTGGCCTTAACAAGCAGATGTGGGGGCCCGTTTCAGAATGATAATTAGTAATTATGTACATAGATGTCAAATGTCAGAATTTTTCATTAAAAATTTCCCGATTTTCTAAATTCACGTAGTTAATTTGTCACCAGGAGTGTGGAATTTACTTGTCGAGGAAAATAAACCACATGGAATTTGAAAATCTGACATGGGCCCCATATCTGCTTGTCAAGTCACATGACTGCTCGCGCGCTAATGTATTTAACATTTCTTGTATACCTACACTCTACACCAAAAATTCTACTTACATCTATTCCATATATTTAGATTATTTTAAATTTAAATTCATTCTATGAAGAAATTTTGTCCTACTCTTCCAATATTTCGAGATGTTTCCAATTCATTGTCGGAAGTAACAGTATTTCTGAAGGGTATGTGTAATATACCTATAATATTAAATATTTAACTATTAATACATTAAGAAATAATATAATGTATGTACTTCCCACAAAAAGTCTTCAGTAATGTCTCCGGATTTCTGACACTGACATTTATCTGTCAGTTACAAACAATTTAAATTTTCAACTATTTTCCATGGCATTCTTTCGGCTGTAAAATTTCTTACAACAGATTATTTTATATATTATATTTCTTTTATCTCTAAATCTATAGAATATATAATAAAATATTTAAATGTATCAGACAGAGAATTTAATTTTCTTTAGTATTACCAAGAAAAAATTTCAAAAAATAATATTTAGAAGATTTTTTTTCAAGAATCTTCTACTTCCGGTTGTCCAATTGTTACCAAAACCTTTTCAGATCTTCCCATTAATGTCCGATTGGGAAATACGTAGGTAAACAAATATAAAGTCTTATGGTTTTTGAGTAATCGTCCTTCCAACATCCCACACACACACATACACACACACATCCACACACACACACACACAGACATCATCATAAAAATGTTAAAATCGGATTGTAGGGACCTTAAAACGTGCTTATTCAATAAAATCTGGATATGCGATTTTTAGCATGAATCCATTACCTCTCTTAGCGAGAGGTAAAAATTAGTCATTTGTTAACACTTTTTCAGTTATTCTGTAGAAATATATACAAACAAAAAAGTAGGTAATACAAATTTATCATCTTGTATATTATTTTGCACTTATTCAAATTTACCGTAAAATATATGGTTATGGCAGTACAATAACCATATTTCAAAGATATGGTACATATAAGAAATAAGAGAAGCAGAGAATATAAATGAAGAAAAAATTGAGGGAAAACAGCAACGGCGATGCGAGGGAAAACCCAATAATGAAAATATCCATTTGCTGCTTTCCTCGGGTTTCGTTTTTCCTGGACAAATACGTAGGAAAGCCTACAATGTAAACATTATTTATTTCTGTGGTTGAGACTAAATTTCGCCCCTCATATTGATAATAAAAGAGCAAATTACTAACGTATATTTTATCTTTATTACACAATAATGTCGAGATAAAAGATTACAAATAGTTTATAAATTTTCGTTAAAAATGTTTGTTACATTTTGTGAAGATTAGTATGTTATCACAAGAGGTTATTAAATTGTTTTATGCACTAATTTCAATAAATAAATGTTATTATCTCTGATAACATGTCATAAGTTTTCGGAAAAAATAATGAATGGACTATACTGGGGTTTATGGTAAATATATTGAATCTGCTTATTACTACAACAATTGAAATAGTTTCATGGGCGTAATGAAGGTGGGGCATAGAAATGGACTAAAAAAGTATTGGTAACATTTTAGTATAAAATCAAAAACTACAGTCAAATAAATTAATAAATGTTTTGTGCAAATAATATATCATAATTTTCCTAGTGGGTATTTGCCACATAGTAGTGTAACATGAACCTGATATATAACAAATATCTATTATTTTTGACTATTTAACGCACGCCCAAAGTCAATGAATTTTAAATGCTCCATACTCCGATGCTGCGAAAAAACATCGATGCGATCGATCTAATCAGAAGATCGATCAATTGATCGGAATGATCACAGACAAAATTTAATCTATCGATCGATCTGTTCGTTTAATCGATTTTTATTTATGATTAACTGATCAATTCAACAATAAATCGATCTGATCGATCCAACAACATGTCAAGGTCAAGTGTGCGCTTGCGAATATGAGCAGCGGCATCGCTGACGCTGTCTGTAGTCTAGAGTCTAAAGGAGAAGGTTGAAATACTAGGATGGCGAAAAAGCATTGCTGTGCTCCATCTGATAAGGAGATCTATTGATCGATTAAAATGATCACAGACTATGTTTAATCTAGTGAGACCTATTGAAACTTTTTAGACGTTACATACAAGAAAGGTGTACGGCAATGTGCAGGAGTTCCGAAATTAAAACAAAACGTTCGCAAATTGAATTTCAAAACCCGCCAAAGACTCAATGGACACGGCAAAACTAAACTTCGTGAATAAAAGAAAAATCTGTTGTGGCCAACACAATACCTTCCGTCAAAACTGTGTATTATGTATAAATTTCATACATAAAGTTTCTTGCAAAAGATTCTAAATTTCCAGTAAACACTGACATCTTCTTCTTCTTTAGCTTTCCCCATTCGTTAGGGGTCGTTATTTTTTATTTTCTTCTTCCACTCATTTCTGTTTTACGTGTCGTTCTCATTCAGTTCCTTTTCTCTCAAGTCTTCCGCAATACAGTTCTTCCATCTTATCTTTGGTCTTCCTCTGTTTCTTCAACCTTCTATTACTAAGCTATTCATTCTTCCAATATATTGTTCATTTCTCCTCATGACATTTTCAAATCAATGTAATTATCTCGCTTGTATCTTTCTAGAAACTTGTAACACTAGAGTTATTTCCTGACCTATCTTTCCGTGTTTTCCCCAACATCTACTTCAATATCCTCATCTCTGCCACATTAATTTAATTTTTATTTATACTGACATCTGTCAATTTGAATTATATGAATATATTAGTAGTTTCCATGTTTAGCATAGCTGGCTGATTTATAAAATTTAATTTCTTTAAAATTCTTTAACTCTATATATATTGAATATGAAGTATAAAATGCAATCAAATCGTATAGAGAATAATATATTCTTTAAGTTCTAATAAGTCAAATTTAACTGTTAAATTTTCAAATGAGGCTACTTCCGGTTCACCAATTATAACCAAAATCTAATCAGTTGTTCTTCTGGATGTAAACTAGAGGAATACGAAAAAAATATAATTTTTGGAATCGTGGTATTGAAGTTATGCGGTCCGGAACTTTCGTCACACACACACACACACACACAGATACACAGACACACACACACACACACGCACACACATACATAAATACATACATACATACAGACATCATCGTAAAAATGGTACAATCGTATTATAGGGACCCTAACACATGCTTATTCACTAAAAACTCATCATTGAATATTTTGACCAAAGACAATACCTTCCTTACCTAAAGGTGATGGAAAGTAAAAAGGGGCACTAACTCTTTATTAAACATGAATGTTATTGTTCAAGGTTAAGCTATGTTAATTGTTTTAGTAATAAGAAAATTCAATGTACTTTCCTTAAACCATGCACAGTATCGTCCATTCATTTTTTCCGAAAACTTATGTGACATATGTTATGATATAATTTAAATTATTTCGAATTGGCACAACAGGTGACCCCAGTGGTGCACTCTCCACGCCAGCAATGAGTGTCCGTGAGGTATGCCTGGTAAACACACACGGTAGGAAAATGTTATGATCATTACTGAAATTAATGTACAAAGCAGATTGGCACACCCAGAAATGGCTAATGTACCGTGATGATATATTTTTCATATTTTTATTCATATTAAACGGTCTATATATTTGATGATAAAGGATTAATTACTTGAATTATTCTTTATGAAACTAACGCAATGATTTTAACTTTTCATTGATAATATTGCATCATTAATAATTGCACAATAAAAATTACAATACATAGTTCACGTAAAATAAATGATAACATTGTAAAATTATCTAGCATAATTATGTGATTCGTTAAAAAAATATCCAGCGCAAATCATCCTTTATATTTCGTCATATAAATCACAGTAATTGAATTACCGATTCCATCTCTATGATCATTAATTATTACCTTGGTTCGTTATTTTTTTTTCCTTTTTCAACCTTTGGTGTTCTGTGTTCCATTATTTCGAGGCGTCACTTTCAACTTTGTGCTTTGTCACAAAAATATGGAAAGATACCTCCTACTGTTGTATTGTTTTTTTTTGGAGAGGAAAATATTTCGCTGTTTCTACTCCAAAGGGTAGAAGTTTACAGCAGATGCACAATTTCAGCAAAGGAAAAAGGAATACTTTTTTGTTTGAAAAATAACTGTTTGGAATTTTAGTTGTAAATTGTTTCTGATAGAGTTAACAAAAATATGAATTAAATGCAATAAAGGAATAATAATAATAAACGCAAAAAGTTAAGCTAGAATGATTAAATATAAGAAAATTATGTAGGTAAGCCATGGACAATAAAAGTTACACTATCATTTTAAACAGTTATTTATCTGTCATTTGCACTGTTCGAAAATATCATGATATTTATATAAATAACAGATATTTCGATATTTATTGATATATATCCAAATTAGGTTATTTATTTTTATAGTTACTTTTTTTAATCATATGTAAGGGAAATGAGAAATTAAAGAGTTTATCATTATGTATTTTATTTTAATAATGGAAGAACAAAAGTTAAATCAAAAAGTCAATCTTTTGAATAAAATAAATAAAATAATACTTCCCTAAGTAATAGTTAATTAAAGCTAAGCTAAGAAACGTAATAGTAGCTCATCATTAGATGTTTCGGAACCTTTCTCAGGCCTTTTTACCTTCTCCCAAATCCAATCTAAATCATTTGTCTTTATTTTTCTGAATACATAATATGTAAAATCATATTTTTTGTAATTTCCGGTAAAAATGCTTCAAATAAAAATTGTAGTGCTTAAAATCTGTATTTGAATCAAAAATCAAAATTAATATTGCATGCTTTGTAACAGATATTAGGTATGAATATGTGGAGAATCATCCCAAAAATAACGACAGCTATGTAATTGTAATAGATAAATTAACAAATGTTTGACGTTTTATCTGTCAAATTAGGTTGATATATATTCTTATTAGATATTATTTGTAATATCTGTTCAAGTGAACAATTATCTATTAATTTAAATAAATATTTTTTTGCTTTAACAGAAATTACAAATAATAATAATAAATAGTTTTTTAACTACTAATTGTGTTAA
Organism: Harpalus rufipes; assembly: GCA_951394225.1. Lineage (NCBI taxonomy): Eukaryota > Metazoa > Arthropoda > Insecta > Coleoptera > Carabidae > Harpalus > Harpalus rufipes. The sequence goes on along the minus strand of OX596274.1, from coordinate 40,282,072 downwards.
GGGGGCGATTAATGATTGAGACATTTCAAAGCGTTCGTAGCGAACAATTAACGCGTGAGCGTAGCGCTCACGCGTTAATTGTTGAGGTCATTAATCGCCAATTAATACAATATTTTTCCGTTGATCGTATCTTGCTCAATTGGAAAATCTAATTTTATTCCATGATATTTTTTTTTTTAGGTTGGTAACGTTTGACACATAAATTTTGACAATTGTTAACAATGTTATGTGGTATATTTGGTTACTTACTAAAATCGTTTATTAATAAAAAAATCATGCATTAATAGAGGTAATTAATGAATTATTTTCTATACATTAACATAACCTATTAACAAACGGTCAACGGAAAAATAAATTAACTTACCTTGACAGATAAATCGTTTCAATTAGTGTTTCGGACGAGACGAGATATTCTCGAATCTCGTCTCGTCTTGTCTCGAAATTTCTCGTCTCGCCGAGACGAGAATGCTATTTGAACTCACGAGACGAGGCGAGACTTACATGTCGAAATTCTCGAATCTCGACAATTATTGCGAGATTTCTCGACAATTTATTTATTTTTAAAAATACATTTTTTAAAAAAATTATTGGAACATTTTGTAAATTTATATTGATTATCCTGTTTTTTTTTTTAAATATAAATTTCCTTCGTGCTAAAATTTCTTAAATAAAACTACCTCCTTTCTTTCCTGACGTCACAGTGATGTATTCACGTTCACTTACCGACAAAACACCCAGTAATAGGTAAAAAGCGTGATGATATATTTCTTTTATTTTAATAGTTTATTATTTATGTGGTTTCTTTATAATAAATAATGTTTAAATAAGCAAAATATACACTTACAAAATTGAAGTCACGTGAAAGAGAAATTTTTATATTGTCAAATATGAACGACAAACAAAATTACGTTTGATTTGTCATAAAATATGTAAAATCGATGACAATTTATTGAATAAATTAAATTTATTAAAGATTTTAATCTATTCTATCTGTAATACCAGGTCTTGAATTGTTGGTAAAACTAATTATTATTACATTTTTCATTAAAACAAAACAATTGACAGATAAAACAATTGCTCGCTAATCACTATTAATCATTTGTTCATGCTACCAGCCATTTTGTTTTGTAAGACTTTAAATAAGTATTACTTGAATTTATTTAACCTTTTACATACAGGTTGTTCCAATACTTTAGGAAAAAATTAAATGGCATATACTACATGATATATTGATCATAAGTCAGATATTTATTTTAAAATTCGTAAAATTAAAGGCTTGGTTCTTAAAGTTTATATTTTTAGTGCCACTGGTTGACACGATTTTTTACATTTTTTAATAACAATAATTTTTTTGTTATTCTACACTAGTTAAGTGAATAAATAATTCGTTATGATTTTTATTTAAATTTCGTGTCGACCAGTGAAACTACAGATCGGCTCTTAACAGACAAGTTCGAGCTAATATTAAGACCGGTGTTTGTTGTTTATTATTGTTGTCTTTTGTCAGTGTATTTGTTACCTACAAATGAGAATGTCTTCTGCTCGTATAAAGTGCAATTCTCGTGAAAAACTTCTGTTGGGGGAGTTAAAATAGTATATATTTGTTTGTTTTAGTGTAAAACTAACTTTCGTGATATGAAGTTTTAATTTGTGATGGTTTTCAGTGGACTAAATAGTGAGATAATTGAAATTTTGCCCCAATAAATGTTCCTAGTCGCAGTACTACCTGATTTCTTGAGATACTGAGATCTTCGATGCCTCTGTTGGCCAAATTGGATTGATAGTAGGCGAGGTTGGTCCAACATTTATCTCATTTTATTTTATAATTCTTCTACAGCTTATTAATATTCGTTAATCTGTCAATAATAATAGATTGTCTCACCGAGAATAGATAATAATTGTAAAAATATATGATCAATTTGACAAAGTTTATTTGTCTCAAATAATTTGACTATGTTTAGAAATTATTTCAAGTAACATATATAAATACTTTTTAACTATGTGAATAATTTTGCAAATTTTCATTCGATGGTTCTTAATTTAGTTCAACATAATACTTAATAATAACTAATAGGTATACAAGACCCGTCCCATATCACTTGGCCTACCCTCTTTAATTTCATTATAGCAAGTTATGTTTTCTAAAATATTTTGTTTGAATGTACTCAGCAATGGGTAATATATCGTGATGATATATTTATTTATTTATATACAGTAGAGCGTCAATAATCCGGACGTCAAAAATCCGGACGATCGATAATCCGGATTCGACTCTGGCGAAAAAAAAATTTCTTGTAAAGGAACAATGTTTGTATACAGCAACAAAAACGACTAAAACATGTAAATTTTTATTAATAATGAATAGTTTCATTTATCCGCTCCTCTTCTCTAAACATCACAGTAATTTATGACCGATTGCACCTAATATTTTGCTTTGAAGACACCCAAAAAGTATTTTATTCATTTCGAAAATCCGGACACGTCAAAAATCCGGATGGGGTCCGGATTATTGACGCTCTACTGTATTAATATTTTGTTCGGATACGATGTATTTATATATATATATATATATATATATATATATATATATATATATATATATATATATATATATATATATATACCGTAAATATATAAATATTTTCAAACGTATTATTAAATAATTGTTATGTACGCTCTTTTTTAATTTGATTCGAATTTTTAACCACTCTGCATATTATTTATATGTATTTACGATTATATATATAGTATAACAAAATAAATTGCATATTGGTTTTATTAACAAAAAAAAACATCGAGAAATCTCGCCGAGATTCTCAGCCGAGACGAGACTCCATTGTTCGAGACGAGAAAAAATCGAGACGAGACTTAATTTCTTGTCTTCTAAACGAGACGAGACGAGACAATGTAGTTTCCCGTCTCGATCGTCTCGTCAGAAACACTAGTTTCAATTCTATAGCTATCGCTGTTTTTGGAGTGATTTTTGACACTATCATACCAAATTCCTGCCGTTATAGAGCATGCGAAATTAATTTTGCTTTTTGATTCGGTTTCCACGACTTGATCCCCCGTCATCAATCGTAACCATATGGTTCAAGCCTAACTACTCTTTGGTGACGTCACTGGTAAGAGGCAACGGGTATAAACGCCAGATTCAGCAAGAAGCGTTCAGTTCTACTACTATAATAGCTGTAATCTTATTTTTTATATAATTTATAGATTTATAATAGAAAATATATTTACATACGTACCTCCATTAATGAAATAAATACCTGTAAGATAAATTTATGTAGGGTAGTAATGAAAAGAAAAATATAGTTACAAATATTTATTAAAATATACATAACAATTATTTTTGTTTTACTTTTTTAGACATAGTTAAATTACAATTAGAATTTCTTTTTCTTACACCTAAATTTTTATCCTCACTATAATTATTTGGAATAGCCTTTTCACCTAAAGTAGTTAATTTCCTGTTTCTTTTATTAGTATTTGTGGCTCGAGTTTTTGGAAGTGTTGCATTATTTTTAAGTTTACAGTAATTATTAAGTATAATATTTATGGTAATAAAAATAATTTTTTTATATAAATAAGAAACTGGGTGTTTATTACAAAAATCTTGCATTAAAATATAATCGTTAGATGATATTTTTTCATATATAAGTTTATTAGCTATAATTCTTTGATTTTCGTGTTTTAAGAATTCTTCCGTATCTAATAATTTTTTCAAAATTATAAAGCTGTGTATTACGACTGTTATAGATAATTCTGTTGGAAATTTTAAACCACCTCTATCTAATTTTATTATTAATATATTAGAAAACTCTGTAGCCATTTCTTTTTCTACTATTAAGTAATTTTCACACAGATTACATTGTATTTTCTTCAAAACTGAGTTGCAACAATAACCAGTAATGTAAGTTAAAACTGGCAAATCTGTTTGCACATCATTAAAATCACTACCAGTCACTGAAATATCAGCGAACGCATCCAAGGAAATATTGACTTCATAATTAACTGCAGTTTCATCATTATTATCTAAATTAGTAATTGTTATTTTATCAGAATTAGATTTTAAAGACAGCTGCAACAAAGTTGATAGTCTAAGTTTCTTCTCCGATTCAAATATTTGCCTCATAGAGATGTGATACTGAGAACCTGACAATGTTCTGTATAGACCAAATCTAGCTTCTAATGCATCTGTTTGAAATTTCCCAGGCAATAAGTACGACATTTTTAACTCGTTTATGCAATATTTAGTCAATTCTATTAAACCGTACGTTGTTAGTTTTACAGCAGAATAAGTTTCTTTAGTAAGTGTGCCTGCTCCAAAATTCAATTTGTCCCAATTATCCAACCAACAAAGAAATTTATTTAAAAAATTACATCTTTTATCATTTGAGTCACCTGTTAGAGGTTGTTGCATCTCTTGTCTTGTACGCAACCCTTTCAATGGTGTTTTTACGTTTACTACATTCCACCAATTTGTTATAATATCAATAAATTTAGCAGTGTCCTCATAATTTGAAATATTATGTAAAGGACCTAAAAAAAGTAGGCCTTCTTGAACCCGATTATTAAATATTTGAGTTACAAGTTTTACATTTTGTCTCTCAAATGTAGAAGGCCACATACTTTTTGAAGTTAATCCATAAGAAATTTTTAATATCTTTTGACTTTCAATAGTATATAATTCTCTAAGCGCTGCGAAGGATGCATACCGTACAATGGAAGGATTGTCAAAATCCGGAAAAACAAAGGTTGACTTATCATTTTTTAAATTCAGCCAATTATTCCGTATACATTTAAATATGTGTACAGAGTCATTTAAAAAAAATAAAGGACGACAAGGATCTGCGGGGTTTGGATAAACAATACTTAATTGTGGAGGATTCGAAAAATGTGCCACAGCTTTTCTATTAATTTTATTATTGTCCGTTATTATCGCAATAACTTTAAAACCTATGTTTTCTAAACCGACTACTATCGTTTTTAATATGTGAAACAAATTTTCTCCGTTCATTTTATTAACTGGCAAAATATGTACCACATCTTTAAAATTAGATAAAATACTTTGTATCATAAATGTATGTGCTGTTGTTGCTACATCATTATTGTCATATGCCATACCAACGATATTTCCTGCTTTATAATCTAAATAAGGCTTCACATGAATTTCATCTAACATAAGAGTAACCCACAATTCGTGAGTTTTTAGGGAAACGTGTTTTTCTTTAATATAATTTAAAAAATTTGAGTTATTTGGATTTACATTATAATTTGAACAAAGATTTCTTAAAGTATTTGGATGGGGTAAAATGATAATACCAGATTTTCTTAAAAATTTATAACCATGGGGGGAAATAAACATCAATAAAGATGAAATAACAATTATATCAGAAGTAAATTTGTGACGTTGTTTAGGTTGAGTTGTTAGTTCAATTTGTGATTTAATAAATTGAATAGTTTGGATTTTTTCCTGCATACTTTTTAAAGAATCAATTAAATTTAAAATAACGTTTACTAACTGATCACTTTTTGCATCGTCTGTTATTAGTTTTTCAGTTGATTCAATAAATTTTTCTATATCATGTATATTACAAATTTCTTTCAAATTATTATTGACCGTGTACTCTACACCATGCAAAAAAGTTTTTATATTTAATTTATCATCAAAAACTATGTACATTATATCATGGGGCATTTTTTCAATATTTAAATACATAAAAATTACACAATTTTCTTTTATAATAATATTCCAGTTTAGACTTACTTTAATGTTATTTACTTTTTGAACAAATTCTTCGAATGATTGAAAACTAAACTTTTCTTTATGGGCAGCTGCAGTTTTCACACTTTCTGCGATGGTATTTCGAATAGCTTCTGCTTCTAGATCTTCCCGTTTTTCATGTGGCGATTTTCTTCTTTGTTGATCTGCAGTAGATTTGCTTAAATGTGCAGGACAATCAGGCATAATACATGGAACAGCATTTTGTTTTAATTTTGGCTTCTCTAAAGGAACTGTGATTGTTTTCCCTGTTTTCCAGTCCACTACAGAACTGGATAAAATAATATCGGACTGAATGAAATGTTTCTCGCAAACCTGCATTAAAATAACGAAACAATTAATTACATTTTTAAAATATATCTCAATAGATATTATCATGAATAAGAAAACAGATAAAATATTCGCATATTTTTAATCAAAATTAAAACATAACCTCAACATTTACAAACAATGTTAAGTAAACAAAGATTTATGTCAAAATCCCTATAAATATTGCTGCCTGCGCCTTAATTTAGTGTTTTTACTGGTTTTGCAACTATATATAACCACCAAAATAAAATTCTTGCAGGGTTGCTATTCTAGACCCAGACTTTTCAGATTTATTGAAAATAACTTACCACAGAATATTTAGAAACAGTAAAGTTATCTCTGTGAATGCCTTGTAGCCATTTCTTTTTCATGTCATCATCCTTAGGAAATTTAAATACGTGCACCTTGTTTTCACTGTTGTAATTCCCCGAGCACCGAGGCACACAACATTTATTTACCATTTTAACTCCGTCAAAATATTTTAATCACTATTAGTTATGGAATATCACTACAATAAAATAGCACAGAGCACTGAATTTTATTAACATAAATTTCTTCAGTAACACAATCGTATTTCCAAACTGCAGAACGCGTAGTAAAACATGTGACAAGACAGTCAGCCATTGGCCATGTAGTGTAGTGAGTGTGAGAGTGTGTTGGTTTGCCTCTTGTACATGACGTCATGATGACGTCACTCGTATGTTGTATGGCTTTATTCTCTAGGTGGTGTTTCAAATCACCAGGGTTGGGAGGGAATTGATGACGTCATATTGTCGGATGAAATCGGCTGAGATCGTGTGATTTCCGAAGTATTCATACAAATTAAAACTAACAACCTATGCTGTGTCAATTTTGTTAATTATTATCAAAATTCGAATTATGAATACTTATTTAGCAATAATAGATCAATTGATGTAAGTATAATTAATGAAATATACCTCTTTTTATTGTCCAACAGAAATATATTGCAATAATTGTCGGCAATTTTAGAAACACCGTCTTTGCAAGCAATAATGCACAATATAATACGAAGAACTAAACACTCAATGAAGAACAAACTATTTACGTCAGTGGCGAAAATCACTTTAATCACCTCAAGAACGACAGAATGACATGAATATTCAAATAATTTAAATATTTGAAAATGACTTTCGTTGCCGCGGTTACAGTATAATTTCTATTTCAGTTTTCACTTTTGGTTGGACGGAGATAGCATATACCCCCCTGTGACACGTGTACGATAATGAGATAGCGAATTTACCATGTATGTACGACAAAGATGCTAGATAAAAGTTTAGCAACTCTTACATTAGAAATTGATGACGTGGGGATTATCGCGGAGATATAGAGTCTACAACTTTTGTCCTTCGAACCCTTGTCATTTGAAACTAAGTCGCTTATGTTAAGTTAGTTTGAATTTCGGCCCGGTGTTTTCACTTTTAATTTAACTCTATATTAACTGTCAGTTTAACCAGAGATGAAAATACCGGGCATAAGTTAATCATTTTTACCTTCTGTCATTTTTAGGTTAGGAAAGTATTTTCTTTGGTCAAAAAATTTGATAGTGAATTTTTAATGAATAAGCACGTTTATGGGGTCCCTAGACTACGAATTTACAATTTTTACGATTATGTATGTGTGTGTATGTATATATATATATATATATATATATATATATATATATATATATATATATATATATATATGTGTGTGTGGGTGTGTGTGTATGTATGTGACGGTTGTTTCGGATCGCATAATTCTAATACCACTATTCCAAAAATTATAATTTTTTCGTATTCCTCGAGTTTACATCCATGTGCAGCGGAAGTACCATTTTTGCGACAATTTGAAAAAACGCAGTTAAATATCATTTATTGACATTTAATGTTATTATAAATTTTAAAGAATATATTATTCTCTATACGATTTGATTATATTTTAAGCTTCATATTCATTAGATATAGAATTAAAGGTTTATAAAGATATTAAATTTCATAAATCAGACAGCTATGCTAACCGAAGCTGCAAATATATTCAGATAATTCAATTGATAGATGTCAGTATCAATGAAAAGAAAATGAATGTGGCAGAGACGAGGATGTTCAGATAGATGCTGGAGGACACACGAAAAAATAGGGTAAGGAATGAAAGGATAAGGAAAATGGCTCGAATGATAAAGTTTCTCGAGAGATACAAGACAGACGATTACATTGGTGTGAACATGTCATGAGAATAGATGTAGCATATTTTGTAAGAAGAATGAATAGCTTAGTAATAGAAGGTCGAAGAAATTGAAGGAGACCAAAGATAAAATGGAAGGACTGTATTGCGGAAGAGAAAAGGAACTGAATGAGAACGACAAGCAAAATAGAAATGAGTGGACGAAGAAAATAAAAAAAAATAGCGATCTCTAACGAATGGGAAAAGCTAAAGAAGAAGATGTCAGTGTCAAGTGCAATTTGCATAGTTTGTTTATGAAATAATTTTATTGCAAATATAGGAACTTTTGCAAGAATTTGTATATAATACACAGGATTGACGGAAGGTAATGTGTCTTTCAGAAATTATTTTGAAAGCAATACAAAATAAGATTGATTGGGAGCTTTTAAAAAGCGGAAGGAAAGAGTGGTGAAGTATATTATTGTTGACAGGAACTAATTATTTAAACATATTTAAAATAAATTTTTCAAAAATATGAACCATGTGTCTTATTCTCAATAATAATCAACAAAAAGTAAACTTTTCCTCTGTAATGTTAGACGAATAGACATCTACGAACTTTTCTCTAAGTCCAACAAAACCTTACAATCCATGGTCTCTAGAGATAACCCTCGTCACTGAACAATGACTGGTAAATGGATGATACACCTCTATTAGCTTTTACCTTAACTATTGCTAGAGTTTTATCGCTTCCAAACTCGCCGATGGCGTACAAAATTATCAAACTTTCAGTACACGTAATGCTGATTTGGCAACAAACATTAGATTTCAGGAGGAGGAAAGTTATTAATGTAATTTAATAAAGTTGTGCTTAGGTAAGACTAAGACGGTAAAATCATAAGTTTAAAAACGTGAAGATAATCACTCTAATGCTATAACAAAGTTACTAAGTCTTAGCAACATTGTTATGGATCCCGGCTCACACGTGATCCATTTTCTGTGATCAATCCATGTTTGAGGTGTGACTGTCATTTTTTGTTGGCGGGAACTTGAAAGTTAGTTTTCTTTGACTGACTTTTAAAAATGGGTTGTTTCTTTCTATTCGCTTGAAGTTTTGTTGTTTTTTGTTTTACTGCATTTTTAGCTCTTTTAGTGTGTTTTGTTTATTGTTCTTTTAATTTTTATTGTTTTTTTTAATTGTTTAATATTTATTGGGTTTGTGTTGTAGTACTTGTGTTTTACTAGATTATACTCTCTTGCGCCGAATAAACACTCTTATTAAATATAAGAATCCACATTTCGGCAAAAACTAGATTCGTTACAGTTATATGGGTCCCCATAATTAATTATTAAATGAAAAAGTTTCTGGGATTCAGCCACAGTTATTACTTCAGTCTCGACAGTTCCGACCCCACATGAGTCTTCTCACAACACAATACCTCCCGTTTAATTTAATTTTTATTCATTTAAATATTTATGTACATTCCTACAGTGAGGTAAAAATTATGAAAGAAACATGTGCCACACCCTAACGTACAAATTAGATTAGGTACCGTTTGGTCCTGTCGTCCATCGCATATCCAGATTTTATTGAATAAGCACGTTTTAAAGTCCCTACAATCCGATTTTAACATTTTTACGATGATGTCTGTGTGTGTGCGTGTGTGTGTGTGTGTGTGTGTGTGTGTGTGTGTGTGTGTGTGTGTATGTATGTATGTATGTAGGATGTTGGAAGGACGATTACTCAAAAACTATAAGGCTTTAAATTTGTTTAATTACGTATTTCTCAATCGGACATTCATGGGAAGATCTGAAAAGGTTTTGGTAACAATTAGACAACCGGAAGTAGAAGATTCTTGAAAAAAATCTTCTATATATTTTTTGAAATTTTTTTTTTGGTAATAAAATAAATAAAATTAAATTCTCTATCTAATACATTTAAATATTTTATTATATATTCTATATATTTAGAGATAAAATAAATATAATATACAAAATAATCTATTATAATAAATTTTACAGTCGGAAGAATGCCATGGAAAATAGTTGAAAATTTAATATGTTTGTAACAGACAGATAAATGTCAGTATCAGAAATCCGAAGACATTACTGAAGATTTTTTCTGGGAAGTACATACATTATATTATTTCTTATTGTATTAATAGTCAAATATTTAATATTATAGGTATATTACACACACCCTTCAGAAATACTGTTACTGCCGACAATGAATTTAAAACATTTCGGAAAATTAGAAGAGTAGGACAAAATTTCTTCATAGAATTAACTTATTATTAAATTAAATAATTAAAAATCTAAATATAAAGAATAGATATAAGTAGAATATTTGGTGTAGAGTACGTATACAAGAAATGTTAAATACATTAGGGCGCGAGCAGTCATGTGATTTTGTTAGCCTTAACAAGCAGATATGTGGGCCCATATCAAAATGATAGCTAGTAATTATGTATATAGATGTCAAATATCATAATTTCTCATTCTAAATTTAGTGATTTTCCAATTGCATGTGGTTTATTTTCCTCGACAAGTAAATTCCACATTCCTGGTGACAAATTAACTACGTGAATTTAAAAAATCTTGAAATTTTTAATGAAAAATTCTGACATTTGACATCTATGTACATAATTACTAATTATCATTCTGAAACGGGCCCCCGCATCTGCTTGTCAAGGCCAACAATGTAACATAACTGTTCGCGCCCTATACTTATGTAACCAAAAAAAGAAGTGGCGAGAGGTATTGTGCTGGCCACAACAGATTTTTTTTTATGTTTTAAGTCAATATTTCAACTAGCCCAAAGAATTTTGTAGAAATTTCTAACCATTTATGCAGGTTTTATAATTTGTTAAAAATGTACAATGGTCGAAATATTATGAGTTTGGACTCGTACTTTTGGGACGAAATAATTATCAAAATATTGGATTGAGAAGGGTCAACTTGATCCAAAGAAGTTTATTTTGTAGTGCAAGACACTATGGTGGAAATGATTAGGCAGAGGATTCACGTCATCAACCTGAAAAAAAACCTTATAAAAAGAAATATAACTTGTAGTAATTATTAGTTGTTATTTATTTTTTAAAAAAGAAGAAAAAATATACTAGTATTAAAGAAACGTATATATTAATTAATTTACAATTACTTCTAAGTCAATCGTTATTCCTATTACGGAATATAAAATTATTTGACAGAACATGATCATTCTCAGTAGTGCCAACGTATGGTACAAAAATAAACTACACTTATTTCAAATAATTTTGTATTTCGTAAAAGGAATAACGACTGACTTGGAAATAATTATAAATATCATTAATATATACATTACTTAATACTAGTATTTTTTTTTCTTTATCTTTTAAAAATAAATAACACCCAATAATTTCTACAAGTTATATTTAATTTTATAGGGTGTTTTTCAGGTCGATGACGTGACTCCTCTGCTTAATAATTTTCACTTTAACTACTTTTTAGATGGGTTCAACGAGCTATAAGAAACTATAGAATGGCGGATGAGCGCTGCTAGCCGTACATAAATGAACGCCATCTTTGATATATATACGGGTGTCCCAGAAGTCGACGATCAAACTAAATGGGGTGATAGAGATCATTTCCAATCAAAATAACTATATATATTGTTATGCAATTGTTGATGGTTCAAAAGTTATTGCAACTTTTGTAAGAAAGTAGAACCCTTCAGGTGCATACAATAAAAAAGAAAAAGAGAAACAAACGTCTCGTAATAAAAATAATAATAATTCTATTGGACGCCTTGCCGTTTTTAGGAGAAACTACAAAAGTTGCAATAACTTTTGAACCATCAACAATTGCATTACAATATATATAGTTATTTTGATTGGAAATGATCTCCTCTATCACCCCATTTAGTTTGATCGTCGACTTCTGGGACATCCTGTATATTGCAGCCCAGCAGTAATATTTTGAGAATTTTTGCTAAATATAGGTATTCTAATTTAGTCGTAATATTTTACGCTAATAACAATTAATATGAAAAATGTAATTGAATCAGTATTATTTATTGAATAAGTTGCTAGCTAGGTACATCAAAAGAAATTTTTTTTTTGTTAATGAAAGAAATATTAATAATTATATTTTATTATCACACAATATTTAAAATAAACAAATAATCATACACGGTTAAAATAAGAAACATATCTATCTTTCACATATTCTTCACACTATTAGACGGATTAATAAGTTCCCTTTTAATGTATAACATTGTTTAATTTGAAAATTTTGGTAGACCTGTAATGCATAATAAACAATTTGATTTTACTTTATTTTTAATATGATGGACCACATTGCATGAGCAATTTTCAGCGTAACGTCTGAGCTGAGCGCAGTTACTCGTATATGTACGAGTAATATGGCCGCCGTCCTAAGCATTCAACTGTATAGGAGGGGTACGCTGTAGCGTGCGGTGCGCCCCTCTATATTTTCTTATAGCTCGTTGGATGGGTTAAAGATGTTGGAATATCGACGGGAAATGTGTATTGACTTATAAGGCATCTATGTTGAAAAATTAAACTAAATTTGACGGAAAAAATACTTGTTTCTCTATTCGAAAAAAAAATGATCAATGCTTCAAAAGCCCCCTCATATCTCTAACATAATTAATTTAGGGACCCATGTTGATTAAACATTTTTCTCTCATTTTGCTCTCTATTTTACGCTCCTATTTTTTTTGAACGCTTGTATAAATGCGTAAACTATAAGTGTCCATTATTATAGTGACCAAAATACATAATTTAATAATCTCATCTTCCATTTGTTTTGAAAGTTCGTTGCCCCGTTAATTCAATTCGCGACGTGTTAATTTGTGCGAATCAGCAGTTGGCGAAACATCGCATCACATCACATTGTCCTACATCTGTAATTGAATCTGAGTCCGGGCACTTCGTGGCTTCCGTATACCCCTTTGCCTCTTGCCATAATGACTGCGGACCCCTGAGATGCCACAAGGGAGACGAGTAGATAAAGCCAGAAAACTATACTATGTATAGAGAGAGAGAGAGAAATTTATTACGCACCACCTGATATACAAGACAAGGGATGAAATTATAGAAGAAAAGGTTCAATTGATTAAATTTTATAAGAAAAACCTATTGTAGCCAGTTCAATACCTCTCGCCAATTCTATTTTATGTTATATAGGTAAATATTGCATATTTATAAAGGGATTTGTACATATACCTCCATAAAAAAATAGTAATTAATTTGGGAATTTTCTTAATATATAGAACCTCTGTAGTAAGAAGGCCTGAAAGTTATAGGTTACATTTATTGTATCTAAATATATTATATGAATTGGACGTGTGGGGCAAATATTAACTCATCATCAGCAAAGACAGTAATATAAGTAATAAATCGAAATCGAAAATAGTATATTGTGTTATTAGGAGTAAAAGTGAGACTTTGTGTGTCGAGCGTGGAAGTTTAAACGACAAGCGAAGCGAGTCGGATAAATGCACGCGAGGCACACAAAGACACTTTTACTCCGAATGACACATTTTATTTTTTCTTCAAACGTAGATATTTAAAGAAAAATATCTACTACTGACGTTACATTTTACGTAAATTACGTTTGCGATTTCAATTGCCCTGTAGCTATGGATACTTATTTATTCACATTTTGTTATAAACATTGAAATAATTTTTTTCACGTTTTGACGTTTAAATAAAATCTGTGCAATTTTATATCCTCCTTGTGTGCAACTATGTCGGAATTTGAAGGATTATAATGTACGCTCCCTGAAGTTGTTCGATTGGATGGAAATCTAACAGTGTGGCTGAAAGATATGTCCAGGAATCTCTGCAAAACAATATAATCTTTTCTTATCACTTTAATTCTAAGTATTCTTATGCTCATTACCGTCCCTGTCATTGTAATCTGTAAGTCTGCTATTCTTTAATAATGTTATTTCCTCAAAAGTAAACTCTGTTTATATTTCAATTCACAGGTTATAATATATTTAAATTTGACAGCTATTGATCGTATTTAGTAACTTTATTCTTAGGTTACCTAGTGTGTTGTAGAGACATTTAGGGCGATATTACAGGTTTCTTTTATTAAAGTTACTTCTTATTCGTTGATGTGTATAGTTTCTATGGATATTTATTTATTTTATTTCTACCTTGTGAATCAAGTCACAAAAGATGCTACTTTTATGACGTTTGAAGAAAAATATTGTTTATGCATTTTTACTTGTACATTGTGATAGAAGAAACTCTGAGCTATGAAGACAACATACCTATTTCGTTTTTGCTAAAATGGGGTATTTCAATGTAAGTTAAAAAAGTCATAACATGTTAAAAAAATCTTATATGGCCAGCACATTACCTTCCGTCAATTCTACGTATTTTGTACAAATTTCACACAGAACATTTCTTGTAGACAATTCTATATTTTCAGTACAATCATTTCACGAGGATATTATGTAAATTTTATTTGACACTGACATCTGCCGATTAATAATATTTTAATATTCTAACAATATCCATGGTGCAGCTTGGTGCAGCTTTCAGCAGCGTAGGTTGCAAGATACATACATACATACAGATGTAATCGAAAATATAGTAAAATCGTATTCTAAGAACCCGGAAACGTGCTTATTCATTAAATACTCACATCAATTTTTTTAATCAGACAATATCTACCTTCAAAATTTATTTTTTCTAAGATGAGTTATTTTGTAATTTATTTTGGCGCCAGAAAGATATGACGTTGTATGTTGACGTACGAATAACTGATGAAATTTCTAACAAATTTTGTACATAAACTGTCCTGTTAGGAGCAAGATTTTTTTTTATCATTAACGTAACAACTATCTTGTTCATGTTATTTTTGTTGCATTTTGTGTGTTCTCTAAATCTATATATTTCTTATGTTGTCAGCGCCTCCTACGTGACGTGACATCCGGTGAAATTTAACTTTTAAGTAATATTCAAAAATTCATAGCTCGCTCAAATTTAATGAAAACTAATTAAAATTCTGGATTTAAAATATAAATATGTATGTGAAAGTATCACAAAATAAAATAAAATAAATATTAGAATACTCCATCCAAGCATATAAATTTAACAATTTAATTCACGATAAAATTAGCATCCCAAAAACTAAATAGCTCTTTTCGTCAATGTTAAAATAAGGAATACGAAATTTCTTACGCTTTAGTCTTATACACAAAGACATCGTAAAAAGTTAAAATGAGATTTTTAACACGATTCCTATAGTTCCTTTTTCCAAGGATCCGGAAGATAAAAAATGTGAAGATACAGTGCAGAGACAGAAAGCGAACTACAATGCGATTATCTGAAGTTATTTGATTGGAAAATGTTCAATTCGATTTTTATTCCATTGTATATCCCCACACCGATAGACAATTTGATTAATTATTACTCTGATCTTACTTCATATCTACTTCATGAACTGTTTCTTTTCTTGTTCGTTGAAGAATCAATATAGGGCAGGGTAACATTAAATTATCTTTAATACTATTTTTATACTTGTTTGATATTTTAAATGATCTCCTTTTCATATTTTTTTGTGTTTTAAAAGTGTCTTCAGGTCCACAAATGATAACGAATGGAAAACTCATTATAAATGTCACTTAAAACATGTTATCATCGCGATTCTGAATAATATAAATGACATTGTTTTATCTGATTACTTTTTAGGATTTTAAAAGGATTTACAAATTTTTTCCCTACAAAAAAAAAACAATTTGTCTTTGTCAGATGCATTGGTAATTTATTTTGTTATTGATTTCAGCGAAATGAGTTTGTCAAGTAAGAGATTTGTTTTTACACGATTTTAATTTAAGGGATGAAATTGAAACATTTTTTATCCATCTTCATTATTAAAGTATTAGTTTCGTAACAGATTAGTTCAGTAGATAAAGTCTTACTTTATACTCGTATTTGTGATTAGGATTTGATATTTATATTTAATTTTTATGTTTACGAACACAAATTTTGTTTGTTGCTACAGATTATTAGGCCAATTAAATCTTACAGATCTGTGAATCTGTAAAAAAGTTACAAAAACACATCTATTCTTGTTGATTAATATATAATTATATATTAAAGTGGCAACTCTCGTTGCGATTTTGTTCATTATTCACATATTTACAGATATGTAAGACTTACTGATGTAAACAGAATCGACCCATATATCTCGGTTATTAATGCCTTTATTAACACATTTGATAGATAATAATAAATTACGTCTCTTTAGTCACATCATTATTCTGACACGAGAAAAGCGAGTTTATAAAAAAAATTAGTAATTAAAAGTTCATAAAACGAGTCATATACTTCTTCTGCGACTTGAAAGTAAGACAGCTCAAATACAGAAACATAATTTAGGTTATTTTTTTTAAACAATGACAGTTATTTTCTGCTTTGTATACACTAATGCCGTCTACGACAGATAAAACGAAAATTAAAGCAAGCTAAGTTTTAGCCGTAATGAATATTGTTAGTGGTTGTTAATTTCATTGTATGTCCAGTTCGTTAGAAACTATAGTGATTAGATTGTTGTTTTGTGCCATTGGAAACCAGTATGTATGTTAAGTCGCATTTAAACGACCAAAAACATATTCATGCATAAAGTGTCACTATAAAAGTAAGTACATGTGGGGATAAATATTATTTCTGTTACAAATTTTAAGTGATTAAATAAAACAATAAAGGATCATGCTAGAACTATTCAGAAGAAGACACGTGATTCATATATTTTTTTAGAATTTTATTTTAAATATATTCAAAATAATTCCCTTCAACAATAATATACTTCCTCATTCTTTATATTTAGTTTTTAAAATCTTCCAAACAATTTTCTTTTGTAATGTAATAATTTCTAGGAGATTTAAAAACCTTCGAAGCAATCTAATTACTTTTTGGGGAAATTTAAATTATAAATCTTGATTAGAAAATGCACTCTGGTTTATTTTATAATTATTTTTTTCTAACAAAATTATCTACTTTAACCGAATTCTAACTAACTTAACTTTAGCAACAGAATTGCAAATGACAAATAAATAACTTTTATTTCATACTGTCCGCTATTTACTACTTTAGGTTACTAATTTGAGTCCGGGAAATGATACATTACAGTACCCGAGCCGGGAAGTGTTGCTTGAAAACATCCCTAATTGTTTTTCCCCATGATGTTTTCATTTACATTATTTGCGACATTGTATATTTTGCTCCAATTGCAAAATTATTCAAATTCTTTTTCATATCTTCCGAAGGACTTTGTGGGAATCAGTTTCCATATAGCCTCAGCACTTTTTTCCAAAATATCGTTCGGAAAGTTTGGGTTATTACTAGAAGGAGCGTTTATTTTTGAAGACAAACAAACAAACAAAATTAACAAAAAAAAAATGAAACATACACAGGTAACTAAGACAAATTCTGATGTAATCTATTTTAAACTGACATATTGACATAAATTTAAAACTATTTAAATCACGTAGACAGTATGAAATAAAATGTTGTACGTCATATGGCCATGAAGTGGTATTACGGTACTTATTTCGAAATTCCTGACTCGGCTCCTTCGTCGCCTCGTCCGTAAACTTCTCATACGTACCGTAATACCTCACTTCCTGGCCTTATAACGTAAATAACTATTAAATGATAGTGCAAATTTTGTTTTCACGGCCTACCTGATTATCTTATTCTCAATAATACTAGAGTAATCTTCATATTTGTAAATATGTATATTCATTGAGAATGAACAAATAAAACAATAAATCAATATATAAATGTACCATCATGGCGTTCCTGGGTGTACCAATCTGCTTTGTACGTAGATATATAAAAAAACAAAATAAATCAACATAATAGTATTTCTATAATTTTACATCACTTTATTTGTATTTGTTAATTTTAAATATTGTTATTAATAAAAAATTCTAATCAGCATCTTGCCATATTCGGCAATTGCTAGTCTCGATGATCAACCTATAAAACTTTTCTTTTGATGCACTTTCCGCTGAAACAGTGAAACAGTATCCTTTGTTTGGGTCTAGATTTTCCCGTCTTCTCACTTGACTGGTGTCAGGACATCTGGAACCTGGAAGTTTTTAAGAAGTTACCCGATCGCTCCAGGTTCCAGTTCCTGGTTCGCAGAACTTCCTTGTTTCCACCAAACAATGGATGCCGTTTGACATAAATTGGAGCGCACGATGGATAAGCTTCAAGCAGATAGCATTCAACTAAACTTCTCAATTTAATAATATCGTGTGTCTTGAGGAATACGAGGAAACTAAATAATGATGTTATATTGCGGAAATAGTTTGATATTAGTTCTCTTCAACAAATGACGATTTTAATTTAACTAAGATGCCTATTCTAGTATTCTAGGTCATTTGGTCAATGGATTCCACATGGGTTCCTCCGATATGTACCTACTGTTATTTTTTTAATGTAAAAGTAATAGCTTTTTTAAACTTTGTCATACAGTTTTTTAAAAACTACCCATATTCTTATAAGTAAGTGAAAATAAAAAAAATCTGATGTGGCCAGCACAATATCTTCCGTCAATCTTGCGTATTATTTACAAATTCCATACATAATTTTTTTTGCAAAAGATTCTAAATTTCCAATATTATTATTTCATGCAAAAGGCACTTGACACTGACATCTTCTTCTTATTTAGCTTTTCCCATTCGTTACGGGTCGCTATTTTTTATTTTCTTCTTCCATTCATTTCTGTTTTGCGGGTCATCCTCACGTCAAAATTTTTCATTCAAAATTTCATTTTTTGGTATTTTATGATTCCTTTTCTCGGCAACTGAATTCTACATCCCTGATAATAAATAAACCACATGAAATAAGAAAATCATGAAATTTTGAATGAAATATTATGACATTTGTCATTTATGGACGTAATTAGTAGCTGTCATTTTGACACGGGTCCACATATCTGCTTGCCAAAGTCAGCAAAGTCACGTTACTGCACGCGCCCTACACATAATTTTTTTGCAAAGATCCTATATTTTCCAGTTAAATTATTTCATAAACAAACTATGCGAAATTGCACTTGACACTAACATCTTCTTCTTGTGGTTTTACCCATTCGTTAGGGGGTCGCTATTTTTTATTTTTTTCTTCCACTAAAAAAACGGCGGTCTATATTTTAGTAACATTTTGCTATTTAAAAAATAAAAGCTGATAGTCGTATCTTGTAAACCTGACTTTATAAAAAATATCTACATCTGTCATGAAATAGTATATTTAAAATAATAAAACTTTTATATGAACCATTTTTTTCTATTACTTATAGTAATAAAATTAAGGGGGCGTCTTCCCAGACTCACCTGTATATTTCGAGAACAATATTCACATTTAGGGCCGAGATATCCACCTCCTAATAAACTTCCTAATAAATTTATTTAGCTAATAAATATTTTCTGCGGATATCCACTACCTAATAAATTTAATGTATCTAATAAATTCATTTATTAGTTAAATAAATTATTAGCTAGTCAAAGTTCCTAATAAATTGCAATATAATGTATTTTCATGATTATTTACGTTAAAACCCAGTGATAATTGGATCAAAATGGTTTGTATTTAAAATAATAATGCTGCATATATATTATTTGTTATTTTTATTGTAGATAAATTTTGAAGAAGTGGATAAAATTATTGAAAGACATGAGGTAGAAGACTTGAATTTAATAAATAGACGGGCTTACATTGTGGGACATAGGGCTGAAAACTTTAATAAATGGAATGATACCGAATTTTATAACAGGTTTTGCTTATCAAAAAGGACAGCTTTGTATATATTGAAAATGGTTTAATATAATATAGAACATCGCACGGATATAAATAATGCTGTTCATCCACTTCAACAGCTTCTTGTCATGTTACGATTTTACGCAACTGGCAGCTTCCAAATTGTTTTAGGCGATTTCGGTGGATTACATATAGAACTACTTGTGGACAAATAATAAGACGAGTTAGTAGTACCGTAGTACATTTAAGAAGATAGTTTATAAACATGCCCTATACAGAGGAAGAGAAATTAACTGTAAAGGAAGAATTTTCTAGAATTGCGAGTTTTCCTAAAGTGCTGGGCGCAATTGACTGTACACACATTAAAGTACATAGTCCAGGAGGTCAAAATGCCGAAAATTATCGCAATCGAAAAGGATACTTCACATTAAATAATTTTCAGGTTGTTGGAGATGCTAATTAACAAAATAAGAGATATTGTTTGTCGCTGGCCGGTAGCAATTCATGACAGAAATATTTTTCAAAATTCTACAATAAGAATGAAATTTGAAAATGGGGAAATGGGACAAGATATTCTTTTAGATCACAGTGTTTATTCTTTGATTCATACATAATTACACCAATTACAAATCCACGAGATCGTGTAGAACAATATTTTAATGAATGCCAAATTAAATTATAATTGAAAGACTTTTCGGGAAAATAAGGTTCACTATATTGTCAATTGGTGGTCAATTGGAGCACGAAACAAAATACCAACAGTTCATAATATAATAATTGCAACAGCTATTATATAACATTTGTCGCGAACAAAATAAACATTTACCTCCTGACATACAAGATGAAGATGAAATAAACAGTGATAATTATGAAAATGCACAAAATGTAAATAATTAAATGTTGTTGCTATTTTATCCCATGCCTAACTTTTTTATTTCCAGTTCACAGCATCTGTTTGTTTATTTTCTATTATGTTTTTAAAATTAAAAGCCACATCAATTAGTAAACGAATTTCAGTTAAAGAAAAATAGGAAGCTCATTTTGCCGGTAGTAACTAACCTTAAAACGTCAAAACAAATGTCAAATTTTAGTTTTCATGTCTACCAACTTGTGAATAAATCTGCTATATTGTTATTAGGTACCTAATTACTATTAGCCGAATAAAATGTTGTGGATATTCAGAAAATTAATATGTACCTAATAAATAGTTTATTCACCTAATACTTATTAGCTAATTTATTAGGAGATGGATATCTCGGCCCTTAATAGTAAATTTTACGTAAAATCATATTAATATTAAGAGGGCAAAGAGAAATTAGCATTGGTCAACATGTAAATCATGCCATACGTTTTAACAACTTATTCATGGGAACGAAAATTGACTGTTTTTGAAGTTGGTAATGGTTGAAGAAATTACTCGGTACTATAGACAATACTTTTTATTGAATTAAATCGACTTTTGGTCATACAATCACTATCTTCAGGGTTCTGTAATTATAATTTTAAAATACTATGTTCTATATTTTTACACCATTTTTGATGTTGAATGTAAGTATTTATTTAAAAAAATCTCCGTATTGTAATCATTGTTACTAAAATTGTAGAACCTTGAAGATAGATGGTCATTGTATGATCGAACCGTCGGTTTAATATAATTGAATTGAATAAAAAATATTTGACTACGATTTCGAGTAATTTCGTCAGCCATTATTTACTGTATAATAATTATGTATTATGATATATTTAGATTTCAGTTATATTTATAAAGGTTTCTTTAGTAACTTTGTGATGAGATGAAACTAGATTTGTTTCATTTACATTTTGTCACATGAGTCTCTGTATAATACGCTGAAAACTCTACAATGAATTCTTTGAAGTAGCTACATTTTCCTGAAGACGTCCTCAAGACGATGATCGAATATGTAAGTGAAGTTGGTATTAAATGCTCTCGAGTACTGTGATGCATTTAAATTATTTAAATTAAAATATCCGGCAACGGAAACGGAAAGAGATTTTACAGAAGCCTTCGCATTACGATTGCCTGGAAATCAAACAAAAAGTAGGAAATAAGATTTTTATTTTATCTTTTCTTTCATTTCATTAAGTGACAGTGTAATAAAAATTTAATTTTAAATTGTTTTAGTTTTTCTAACACAATTTATAGAATATGCGATATCACACATTTATGTATGAAAATAACTATAGTAGCCGTCAAATAAGTATGTACTGTAGATTTCTACATTGTTGTGAATTCATTGGCCATGTTGCAAATGCTAAGTTATCGGTAACATCACAGGGCAAGGGACAGAGTACAGAGTGTTTTATACATCAAAGAACAAAGTTTACGAAGAGTATTATTATTGACCGAAAAGATTATAGCATCACAGTTGTAAAATAAAATGTACAGTACAACAGTATAAAATGTCAAAAAGATATTTAGATAATATGTGTCTGACCATTGTTAAATATGCAGTCACAATATAATATTTTTAACTATGTCTCATAAGTTTTGACACAAATTTTAACAATATTTTTTGCAATAAAAAAAACATTTACTTAAAGTTTTGTAAATAATTAACTGATCATAAACAACAAAATTACGAATTTTAAATAAAATGGGCGTGTTCTTCCACAAGACGCAACTTTCTACGAACACCAAGCCGCAGTATAGGAAAGTGAGCAGCAACGACACTCACCTAATTATCGGGCTCTGAGTTTTCACTACGCATGACCGAAAATGCACCTCTGAGAACATGGCGACTGTGGCGCAATTCTTTTTGAATTTTAAACTTTCAAATAGTAGTCGCAGCAACACTTAACTTATATCGTATAGTCACCAAGATTGTAATAATACTAAACATTTATTAACAACAAGATTATTAAAAAAGAATCCCACTTACAAAAAAGGTTCACTTTAGAAATGTTATACATCAAATCTGATGAAAATAACATTAATCATCAGACAGATATACATAATTTAAGTGTAATTTACCACAATTTTAAAAAATATCACAAAAATAATCCACTACACATGTTTACACTGTTACTAGTTTTCCAACAACGCTTGTATATTTGTAATTTGTCTATCTAAACTATTCATTTTTTGTAACTTAAGTACTTTAAAAAAAAAACCTTCGTATTGGACAATGTTAATTAATCCTTGACTTAACTTTACTTGCCTGTCCTTGTTATAAATAATTCTTGCATTGTTAAGTTACGTTTTAAAAAAAAATATATTTTTTTTAAGTTAATAATTATTAAAAAAGTTAAGTTTTTTTTCCTACGTTCCAGAAATAATAATTGACTTGATATATACAAATATATTTAATACACCTTGTTATCTCCAATGAGTCGTATGTGGGTTCCCCATGTTACCTTCAATAATTGATCATTTCTGTAAGTAAAAAAGTATTATAAAAAATATTTTTTTGTTGTAAATTTTGTGTAAATAAGTATACTTTGTTTATTGTTGTAATTTTCATGGTTGTAATTATTCCATGTATACATTTTAGAGCCCTGAAGAAGACTGTAGTTACAGTCGAAACGTAGGCCAGGAAATAAATAATTTTTCACAGACTGCGTGTTTGATTATTTTCCAATTTTCCATTCTACTACCAATCGATCATTCAGCCCATTTAAAATATAATTTGCACATTGTTCATTTTCTTATGACGAGTGCTGTCGTTGTTAGCTGTTATTTATATTCTTGTTTTATTTGCTGTATTGTAGTTTTTATTTGCAATAATCAAAAATCAGTCTTTTTGGAGACCAACCTTTTATTGTGTGTGTTATAAATACGTATATTTTGTTATTTGTATTGCTAGTGAACCTGAGTTTTCTTTGCTGTTATTTTGTATTTTTATAAAATGGAAAACTTATTTTCTTCCAAAAAGAAGAGAGGAGGAAATAAATGTGCAATGAAAATTTGCTCAGTGTGAAGCCCGACAAATCGATGTAAATGTCGCCAAAACGCAATGGTAGGTGTTCGTAGAAAGCTGCGCCTTGTGAAAGAACACGCCCATCTTTATTTAATTAAGGTTCATAATTTAGTTGATTATTTATTAAGTATTATAAAACTTTAAATAAATGCATTTTTATTAAAAAAAAGATTGTTGAAATTTGTGCCAAAATTTATGAGACGTATGTTATAGTTTAAAAACGATTTAAATGTTAAATATATTATGACTTAATATTTATCATTAACTTGTCGGAAGCCAATGAAAATAACTATATTACTTTGTTCAAGCTATCTGATGAAAACTCACTAAAAAAATTGTTCTTTTACACAATTCAGTCATTTAAGCTAAGAAGTTTTTGCATGGGGGAATAACTATGTATATTATTATGGTAAAGTTTATTTTAAATGTTCAAATATAATACATACATACTATCTAATGTCAGTAAAGTTTATTTCTAAATGTTCAAATTTATAATTTAATATATAATGTATTGTTCTCTAGATTACTTATTATAATTATTATGTAACTATATTCTACCACTCATTGTAATAAGCTAACGCTTTATATACAATAAAGATTAATTATTATTATGACTTAATATTTTAAGCATGTTTCAGCATTTATTTAATCCAGTTTTCTTTTATTTATGCCTGTTTCGAAAAAATATTTTAGTAAAACAGAGATTAATAATTTTGACACTACCATTATAAATCTAGTTTTATAATTGATGATTAGATAGAGAAAAACAAGTTCAAGGAACAATAATGAGTTAATAATGACTTGTTTATAGGTTAGTAGAGAAAAAGGTATTTTAGTACACATACTTTTATTTCTTCAATTATTTTTTGTGACATTTTTGCACATTATTTCACAGCACACAATTGTTTATTCTTTAATTACAAGATTTATTTCTTTTAAATATCATGCAATAAACAATAATTATAGGTTATCTATGAGAGCATATAACTAAACAATACATGAAACTCATTACAAATTTACATACCTACCGCGTTAATTGCATTATTGAATTTTGCTATAAAATTAAGAATAAATACGACTTTCTATAAAACGCTATTATACAAATAAGTACGTAGTGTTAATTTGTAACAATAATATTAACTATTAACATATGTTTTATTTATTAATGCAAACTCTGTTTCAAAATGTTGATGATTTGTGTGCTGTGCGCATGCGACAGTACTGTCAAATAATAATTATCGGTACATGTGTTTTGTGATAAACGGGGACAAAATTTTGTGATTATTGCAGTGACTTTATGGATATAGTGTGTTTAAGTGTAATTATATAGTTAAACAGTACTATGGTGCAGATATTTATATAAGATAAAGGTAGGTAAATTGTATATTTAATCCATAAATTGCAAGATGTTTTAAAACGTACAATCATATCATAAGTCATTCATGCAGTTTTTTATATGATAAGATTTCTATAAAACTATTTACAATGTTAAATTGTTTGTTGTCTATAAATAAATATATCATAACGGCTTATTAACCATTTCTGGATGTGCCAATCTGCTTCTATTGCTAGATTTCGGTAATGAAAAATTGAAAATAACGATATACGGGTATATCCCTACCGTTGAAAGCGCTTACCGGGCGCAACGAGTTCTCAAGGTTGTCTAGGTAAGAGCAATGCAGGAGTCACTTTCATGATTCACACAATTTGAATATCGTAAATAATTTGAGGTTTGACGTCGGCCGGATTTAAGTCGCAATGTATTTACGCCATATTTTGTATACAATGGTCACGCTATAATAATTATTGTGAATAATTTTTTTAAAGTAATATGAGTGAAAATACAACTAACCATAGAGCAATTTTGAATCATGACAGATTTAATAATTGAAATTTGAAGTTTTTAAGTTCTCCTGTAATTAGTTTAGTAGTTTTAGTAGTTTAAGATACCAGAAGTTGACATACTTGCCGGTTTTATGTTTCCCAGAAATTAGATTGAAATCATTCCGAAAGAATATTGGTTGGGAGCTTAAGAAGTGGAAGGAAAGAATGGTGAAGTACTTTGCACACATTTAAAATTAAATTCTGATAAATACGAATAATGTGTCTTATTTTCAATTACTGTAGCGTGACCTTCATAATAATAACAATAAGAATAAACTATTTGGTATATAAAATAATAGTATATTAAAGAACGAATGTCACGGTACGGAGCGGAGTGGCCCAACCCTTCATATAAAATAATCGACAATTATGAAATGAGTTCTTTATACTATTTTTTTCTATTTTGTGCCTTTTATGCCACGTTTAAATAAAAAAAATCTGATGTGACCAACACAAAACCTCCCGCCATTTAATTTTTATTACTTTAAATACATATACCTATGGGGTTTCATGACCGCGTGCCTGAGTGTCTGGTCGCGAATCTGGGGAACTGGATTCAACTCCTACTATCAAATATTTCGAATTTTAAATGGCACAAAACTGACCCCTGTGATGCACTATCCATGCAAAAAATGAGTACTTGTGAGGTGACGCATGATACACGCCCGCATTATACAAATATGTCATCATCATTACCGAAATATGTGTACAAAGCAGATTAGCACACCCAGCAATGGGTAATATGCCGTGAAAATATATTTATTTATTTTATTATTTAAATACATACCTGCATATTCACTAATAATAGAAATTATGTATCTTAAGTTCCTTTTCATATAACTATTCTTCTATTTACAATTTTCGTTTTAAAACGTTATTATTATTAATTTGAAACTATGTATATTAAGTTCCTATCTATGTAACTATTGTTCTATTTGCAATTTTCTTTTGAAAACGTTACTGTTATTAATTTGAAATGATTATTTTTTTGACAGTGACATTTATCTGTCAGTTACATAAATTTGAGCTGAACTGTAAAACCATGGATTTGTGTTATATATATATATATATATATATATATATATATATATATATATATATATATATATATATATATATTATATTACTTTATAATTTAATCCACAAAATATATAGGAAAAGTATTAATACAAACCTGTAGAAAATGAAATAATCTATAAGTTTTATAATAACAAATTGCGAAACTGTCAATTCCGGTTATCCGATGGACACCAAAATCTAATGGCTTCTTTCCATATTAGAATAAGGTGGAAATACAATATTTCAAAATTTTCTGAGCGATAGTATTTGAGTTAGACCGTAAAGAGGATCCACACATACACACACACACACACATACACAGATACAGACAGACATCATCGTGAAAATGTTAATATTGGATTTTAAGCACCTTGAAACGTGGTCATTTACCAACATCTCGATATGCGATTTTTTAGCACGATCCCTATACCTCCCTTACCAAGGATAGCGGGAGGTAATAATCGTAGTTTAAAAATTTAGGGAATTTTGTGTCAGTTGGTTTTACTACCCGTGTTCCATCGGACTGTGATTCGCAATCTAAATGATGAAAGTGATCATGATTAAAAAGTATGTTCTTTCGTTTCCTATTCGTTATCCCCACTTTCTCGTTTTGTGATCACTAAACAACCTTCCCCTTTCCCTTCGGAATCATCATTTTTGAGTGCTCAGGTGGTGATCACACGGATTCATTTCAGAGCAAATTTATAAATGCCTGACGACAATAGCTTTTCGAGCGTAGAAATTTATCAATGTGGGTCTTGTTACGTTACATCAAAGGAAATATGAAAAGCATGTAATGACCTACCATACTTTTCAAAACAAAGAAAATATGTTATATAAAAGATTTTTTTAAAGGAAATATACTTTATATTCCTTACCAAGAACATTTTCTTTTACTTCAAAATGATCAATTTTTAATGCTGACTATAACAATAATTGACAGTAGATTATTTATAAAATAATATTAAGTTTGTTTGCATTGGTCTGTATATGACATTTGACGCTAGGTGGTGTTTATATTACTCAAGTTGTTCTCTTGATATAATTTTTAAATCATGATTCAATAGAACACGACTACTAATGTGGCAATGGGAAATTCAAATTCTAACTTTATTATTGTAATACCAATTATCTACAATATTTTCTATTTCTTTCTTACTTTATTATTATATTACTTCTCTTCTTCTTATTCTTACTTTTAAATTAAAAAAAATATATAAAAAAATATTTAACAATTGTTTGTGTTTATTTAGCGATATATGACTTCTGATATTTCTAGCCACCAACCTTAAAAAATCTGTTGTGGCCAGCACAATACCTCTCGCCACTTCTTTTTTTTTTTTGGTTACATAAGTATAGGGCGCGAACAGTCATGTTACATTGTTGGCCTTGACAAGCAGATGTGGGGGCCCGTTTCAGAATGATAATTAGTAATTATGTACATGGATATCAATTGTCAACGTAGTTAATTTGTCACTAGGAGTGTGGAATTTACTTGTCGAGGAAAATAAACCACATGGAATTGGAAAATCGCTAAATTTAGAATGAGAAATTATGGTACTTGACATCTATATACATAATTACTAGCTATCATTCTGACATGGGCCCCCATATCTGCTTGTCAAGGCCAACAAAGTCACATGCCTGCTCGCGCCCTATTGTATTTAACATTTCTTGTATACATACACTCTACACCAAAAATTCTACTTACATATATCAATTCCTTATATTTAGATTGTTTAATTTTAAATTCATTTTATGAAGAAATTTTGTCCTCTTCTAATTTCTCGAAATGTTTCCAATTCGTTGTCAGGATTAACAGTGTTTTTGAGGGATATATGTAATATACCTATAATTTTAAATATTTGACTATTAATATATTAAGAAATAATATAATATATGTACCTACTTCCCAGAAAAAGTCTTCACTAATGTCTCCGGATTTCTGATACTGACATTTATCTGTCTGTTACAAACATATTAAATTTTCAACTATTTTCCATGGCATTCTTCCGACTGTAAAATTTATTATAATAGATTATTTTATATTATATTTCTTTTATCTCTAAATCTATAGAATATATAATAAAATATTTAAATGTATCAGATAGAGAATTTAATTTTCTTTAATATTACCAAGAAAAATTTTCAAAAAATATTATTTAGAAGATTTTTTTTCAAGAATCTTCTACTTTCGGTTGTCCAATTGTTACCAAAACCTTTTCAGATTTTCCCATGAATGTCCGATTGGGAAATACGTAATTAAACAAATTTAAACTCTTATAGTTTTTGAGTAATCGTCCTTCCAACATCCTACATACATACATACATACACACACACATACATCCACACACACACACACACACACACACACACACACACATACAGACATCATCGTAAAAATGTTAAAATCGGATTGTAGGGACCTTAAAACGTGCTTATTCAATTAAATCTGGATATGCGATTTTTAGCATGAATGCAATACCTCTCTTAGAGAGAGGTAAAAATAAATTGTGCTATCTACTATACTACTCGTGTGTAACAAAGCTGTTATAGCACCCAAAATAGAAAAAAAAATATTGTACAATAAACATTTGTTACCTAAATAAAGTAAAATTTATATGTTGAAACACCAATTAATTTTGTTAATATCAATTTTGTATTTTCCATTATGTATTATATACACTCAAGAGTACTTGAATCCTGGTTTACAACCGACAAACAATGTTATTTTCGTAATCATTTCGTATTACAACAAAAATTCCTCCGGAAAATAAATTGTTCTATAATTGGTTTCTCCCCAATTTTCCTTTCTTGAACAGCAAGCCAATTTTAACTTTTTTGCGGCTTCCATATAATTCACAAGCCCTAAATTTGTTGTCAATTAAATCCTTCAGAGTTTCAAGTTAAACCTGTAACAAATACCGAAAAAAGGCGTACAAATTCCTGGGATTTAGCCGCATTAAAGCGTAATTAAACAATGTGTGAAGGGCAAAGGACAAATCCAGTGTTGAGAAGGGTCATTCCGCTTCCGATGAGTTAATAAGTGAACATTAACAGTTTTATCTTTAATATTGCAACCAGCAGTAAAGATGGGTGTTAATATTTTATGATACAAACTTTTTAAGGGTGAAATTAAAGGCTTAAAAATTTGAGAAAGGTATATAATAAAATGAACACAAAAAGGAAGTAATTGGAAGTGATCGTAAAAACTGAATTATTATTTTATCATGGCATATTTTGATATACAAGGTATAACAGCCAAACGAGCTACCTCAAATAATTTCTATATTATGAAAGATACAATAAAGTACTATAGGATAACCTTATAAAATACCAAAGGGGACATCTGATTATAGTTGAAAATATTTTTTTTAAACCAGTGGTTCTCAAGTTACAACATAAAGTTTAATTTTTACCTGTCGCTAAGAAGAGGTATTAGATTCATGCTAAAAATCTCATATCCAGATTTTAATGAATAAGCACGTTTTAAGGTCCCTACAATCTGATTTTAACATTTTTACGATGATGT
Organism: Harpalus rufipes; assembly: GCA_951394225.1. NCBI lineage: Eukaryota > Metazoa > Arthropoda > Insecta > Coleoptera > Carabidae > Harpalus > Harpalus rufipes. The sequence continues at coordinate 40,251,615 of OX596274.1, read as the reverse complement.
CTCTGTGTGTGTGTGGATGTATGTATTTACGATGAGACCGGTGTATGTATGTGTAGATGTATGTTTGTGTGTGTGTGTGTGTGTGTGTGTGTGTGTGTGTGTGTGTGTGTGTGTGTGTGTGTGTGTGTGTGTGTGTGTGTGTGAGGATGCTGGAAAGACAATTCCTCAAAAACTATAATACTTATATCTACTTATATCTACTTATATCTGTTTAACTACGTATTTCTCAATCGGACATTACTGGGAAAAGCTGAAAAGGTTTTGGTAATAATTGGACAACCGGAAGTAACAGATTATTTAAAAAAATCTTCTAAATATTATTTTTTTGTTCTTTCTAGTATTAAAGAAGAGTAAATTCTCTATCTGATACATATAAATATTTTATATCTTTTATAGATTTAGAGATAAAGAAATATAAGGTATATAATAATCTCTTGTAATAAATCTCACGGCCCAAATAATGTCATGGAACCAATTTAAATATTGAAATGTTTGTAACTAACAGGTAAATGACAGTGTCAAAAATCCAAAGACATTACTGAAGTTTTTTTTTTGGGAAGTACACATTTCATTATTTTTTTATTGTATTAATAGTTAAATATTTAAAATTGTAGATATATTACATATACCCTTCAAAAATACTGCCAACCCCGACAATGAATTGGAAAAATTATAAGAGTAGGGCAAAATTTCTTCATAGAATGAACTTAAATTAAAAATTCTGTTGTGGCCAGCACAATACCTTCCGTCATTCCTGTGTATTATGTATAAATTCCATGCAAAAATTATCTTGCAAAAGATTCTAAATTTCCAGTAAAATTATTTCATAAAAAAACTATTCAAATTGCACTTGACACTTATATCTTCTTTTTTTTTTAGCTTTTCCCATTCGTTAGGGGTCGCTATTTTTTATTTTCTTCTTCCATTAATTTATGTTTTGCGCGTGTCGTTCTCATTCAGTTCCTTTTCTCTCAAGTCTTCGGCAATACAGTCCTTCCATCTTATCTTTGGTCTTCCTCTGTTTCTTCAACCTGCTATTACTAAACTACTCATTTTTGTTCAATTATATTCTTCATTTCTTTCATGACATTTTCAAACCACTCTAATCCTCCCTCTTCTATCTTTCAAAAAACATGTAACACTAGAGTTATTTCCTTACCGTATCTTTCTGTGTTTTCCCCAATATCTACTTCAACATTATCATCTCTGCCACATTAATTTACTTTTTATTGATAATGACATCTGTCAATTTGAATTATATGAATATATTAGTAGTTTCCATGTTTAGCATAGCTGGCTGATTTATAAAATTTAATTTCTTTAAAATTCTTTAACTCTATATCTATTGAATATGAAGTATAAAATGCAATCTAATCGTATAGAGAATAATATATTCTTTAAGTTATAATAACGTTAAATGTCAAAAAATTAAATTTAACTGTTAAATCTTCAATAACCAAAATCTAATCAGTTGTTCTTCTGGATGTAAACTTGAGGAATACGAAAAAAATATAATATTTGGAATCGTGGTATTGAAGTTATGCGATCCGAAACTTTTGTCACACACATACACAGACACCCAGACACACATACACACACACACACATACATACATACAGTCATCATCGTAAAAATGGTAAAATCGTATTATAGGGTCCATAAAACATGATTATTCACTAAAAACTCATCATTGAATTTTTTGACCGAAGACAGTACCTTCCTTACCTAAAGGTGACGGAAGGTAAAAATCCAAATATAAAGAATAGATACATATGAGTAGAATATTTGGTGTAGAGTGAAAGAATATAAGAAATGTTAAATACAATAGAGCAGATATGGGGGCCCGTGACAGAATGATAGCTAGTAATTATATACATAGATATCAAGTATTATCATTTTTCATTCTAAATTTAGTGAATTTTCAATTCCATGTGGATTATTTTCCTCGATAAGTAAATTCCACACTCCTGGTGACAAATTAACTAAGTGAATTTAGAAAATTTTGATATTTTTAATGAAAAATTGTGATTTGACATCTATGTATATAATTACTAATTGTCATTCTGACATGGACCCCCATATCTGCTTATCAAGGCCAACAATATCACATGACAACAGATTTTTTAAATGAGATGGTGTAGATTTTTTAGGCTCATTCGATAGAATATTTTTTTCTATATTCCACCATGATACGAAATATTTTTCTCAATATTTTTGTTATGTAAGGATAGACAATAATTACATGGTTGAATTCAGAAAAAAAAATACTGTATTGAATGAGCCTTAAATATATATATATATATATATATATATATATATATATATATATATACAGGGTGTCCCTTAACTTCGAGCAAAAACTTTAAGGGCATATAGTACTGACCAAAATGAATAAAAAAGCTTCATCAACATAGGAATGATCTTCAACTGTTTCCGAGAAAAGCGAAAAATCTAAGAAAAACTGACAAAGATAGCGATCGAATAAAATTTTGTCTATGTCAGTAAAAAGACTATAAAAAACAATAAAATTTTATATGAAACATTTTTCTCAATTTCTTATAGTTACGTAGTTATATGAAAATTAAATATTGACCAAGGTCGCCACAACATTTCACTTTTGATTTTTATAAAATAACAAAAGGCCATCTAAGATTACCTCTCAAAGGTAAACAAAAAGTCTCAATTAATCAAAATCGTAATTCTTATAGTTTTCGAGATAGCAAAGGTAAATCTCGTAAAAACTCATTTTTCACTGCGTTATATCTGGGAAACTATTAAAGATCGGACACATTTTGACTGAGCTTTTTTTACTCATTTTGATCAGTATTATATGCCCTTAAAGTTTGTGCACCAAGTTAAGGGACACCCTGTATATATATATATATATATACATATACCATCCGATTTTAAAAATGTAACTTTGTGTTGTAACCTGAAAACCACTAATTTAATCTAATCGGATGTTCCCATTGGTATTGGTATTGTATAAGGTTTTCCTATAGTATTTTATTGTATCTTTAATAATATTGAAATTAATTGAGGTAGCTCGTTTAGTTGTTGCACCCTATATATTTTATGGCACGCGGGCTCGCAAGTGACCCTTTTTGCTTTAGCAAATCATGGTTTATTGTTTATGTCACTTTGAAGGTTAAAGGCATTTAATAAGTAATATCAATAATGGCAACCTAATGGGCAAAATCGTTCGCGTTCATTTGAAGAGTTAGTATTCGTTTAGTGCTGCCTCTAGCGTGCAAGTAAAAAATTATATTGAGATATGGGAGCCCAGAGTGGTCAGAAAAAAGTTTTGGTAATTTTTAGTGCCGCTACTTGTGTTGTAGCAGGTAGCATTTGCCTAACAGAAATAAGGGATGTGGAAATACTGGAAATTGAAATACTTTTGTCATCACTTTCATTTTTTTTCTATTATTTATCAAAATATTTACAGATTTTGAATTATTTTTATCTTTCTATCATAGCTGTTTTTATTTTTAGCAAATTTAAAAGATTTTGACATAGTTGCTAACACAATTAATATAAACACAACAATTCGCCGCTGTATTCATTTTAAATAAAATAATTTGAAATGAATCACTATTACAAGATAATTGTAACACTTTCAAAACACCAAATTACACGAAGTAGACTGTATGAAACTCAAACAGAAATGATAAATTTATAAAAAGTACAAAGAGAACCACTACCATTACGTAAAGGGCAAAAATATTAATCCTAATTTCAAACAACCCATCCATAGTTCATAATGAAAGGAAAAACTCGACACCTACGTTCCAAGAATCTTATGAAATAAGAGAGACATGAAGGGGTGTATTAAATCTATGAATGGTCAACTAGATCTTATTCATTCAAATTTATGGATTGTATAGTGGCCGGCATTTCCTAATCCTTTCTTTTAGTTATCTATACCGACGTACGAACCTTTTCTCGTCATTGTAATCATTCTAATGAATCTCTCAGATACAGGTCATTATATGGGTGAATACCTATGTATGTATTATATATTTTCTTCACTCATTCGTTCTCATGATGTCTAGTCTGTCGGCAATTGAGCTGAATATTGAATGAACATAAAATTATGAATAACAAAGCATGTACGAGAAATGAAGATGGAATTTTCTTAAATATTAAAATTTCACTTATTCCATGATAAGCCGAAACGGATTTGTATTTCTATAGAAATTTAATCAAAGGTTTCTATACAGGGTGTCCCTTAACTTCTAGCAAAAACTTTAAGGGCATATGGTACTGACCAAAATGAATAAAAAAGCTTCATCAACATAGGAATGATCTTCAACTGTTTCCGAGAAAAGCGAAAAATCTAAGAAAAACTGACAAAGATAGCGATCGAATAAAAATTTGTCTATGTCAGTAAAAAGACTATAAAAAACAATAAAATTTTATATGAAACATTTTTCTCAATTTCTTATAGTTACGTAGTTATATGAAAATTAAATATTGACCAAGGTCGCCACAACATTTCACTTTTGATTTTTATAAAATAACAAAAGGCCATCTAAGATTACCTCTCAAAGGTAAACAAAAAGTCTCAATTAATCAAAATCGTAATTCTTATAGTTTTCGAGATAGCAAAGGTAAATCTCGTAAAAACTCATTTTTCACTGCGTTATATCTGGGAAACTATTAAAGATCGGACACATTTTGACTGAGCTTTTTTTACTCATTTTGATCAGTATTATATGCCCTTAAAGTTTGTGCACCAAGTTAAGGGACACCCTGTATATGGTATCGGGTGGGGAAGATGTATCTGCATTTTGCATATGTTCTTAAGAGAAAAATATTATATATCAGTTTTCAGAATATTTGCTAACAATTTTCCTAAATAGTTACGAGCCCAACCCCAAATGTATTCGTACCCTCTGAAATAAATATATTAACAGCAATGAAAAATAAATTTTTAGGTTACAATAGTTAAGACTATATTTGGGCATTTTTTATTTTATGTATTAATAAAGTATACTGGATTTAAATAAAATGTTATTAACTAAATTTCTCATTTAAACAACAATCTACGGGCAAATATATGACAAAAGACATGTCCTAATTATTTTCGTTCCAACAGTAAATAATACAATATTTATGTTAGTATTATCTATAAAACTGAGGGTAAAAGTAACTGACAACATACTGAATTAATTGTCATTTTAAATGTTATTATTTAAAAAAAAATATTTGCGAATTATTAACGACGAAAACATTTGTCACATGCAGACAATGGTGTTTTTGCAAATAAATTATTATTAAACACAAGAAATTTTATTATAAGCAATGTATTCAAGTTCTATACACTATTAATACACCATATCAAAATTTGTTGAATTGGAGTAATAATCATAGCATTAATATAATTGTAGGTAGTACCATGTAGTACTTTAATAAATAAATATCACTTTGCAAATAATTTTACTAAAAAAATAATATTTAATATAGTAATTAATTGAATATATTGTCAGTTTCATTTACTCAGTTTTATAAATAATACTAACATAAATATTGTATTATTTACTACTCTAACCATAACTAAAAAAAATTAGCACGTATCTGTTGTCATATATTTGCCCGTAGATTATTGTTAAAATGATAAATTTAGGTAAACATTATATTTAAATCCGGTACACTTTATTAATACATAAAACAAAAAATTGCCCAAATATGGTCTTAAATAAATTAATAAATATATCATCACGGCATGTTACCCATTGCTGGGTGTGCTAATCTGCTTTGTACACAGATATCGGTAATGATGAAATATGGTCTTAACTATTGTAATCTAAAATATATTTTTTCTTGCTGTTAATATATTTTTTTCAGAGGGTTGGGCTCGTATAAGTAATCTGTAACTATTTTATAAATTACATTTTCTTTTCAAAATAATAGATTTGTTCGTGATAATATAATGAATCATAATACAAAATCAAGTCAAGCCATACAACGGATTTAAATATAAATATTGCAAAACACAATTAAACAAATGAAAATCGCAATTACAGATTATAATATTCTTACACTTTATTTAAATTTTCAATTAATAAATTTAGTTAGTTCATAATATTGTTATAATTTGGAGAAAAAACTACATAAATTGCAAGCGATGTATTCTCTGACCACCGACAATGTAAAACTTTATTACCCATAGTAAATATCTAATTCAATAGAAAGTATATACCCTTACAAACAAATATCAAACTTAATTTCCATGTTCTTACACCTTATTTTAAAAACGAAATACAGTATTCTGAAATACCGACTTTAATTCATATATCTATGGATAGATGGCTCTCTATCGCTAAGCATCTTTTTTGGCGCAACACTTTTTATCCTTAGGTTGCCATTATTGGTATTACTTATTAAATGGTTAAAGGTGTCAAATGGAATACAAATTATAAAACCTACGTAATTTCGATAAATATTTTTCGACTATTTTAAAATATAGATTTAAAACATACAGAAACTCTATACAGGATGTTAAAAAACAAGTGTAATACATTTATGGGACATATTTGTACATTTTCGAGATATAACACAAATTTACATTTTTTTTAAATAGAACCCATATTTAACTTATCTTTTAAATAAATACTTATTTTTTATCTTTTTACTCGGATAAGGGTTATTGTATTTTAAATTTATTTTACCCTTCAAACCTTAGATTTTTCAATATTTTTCGTCAAATTTCTTATTTGTTTGGTAGAATGGGGTATGTGAAAAAAATAACCGTATCTTTTTAAATCGATTAATTAATCTTACTTTACGAGAAAATAATTATAAAAAAATTGGAGAAGGGTTACGTGAGGTGAGCATGGTCGAATCAGGAAAGAAGACGAATAGAGTGAGTGGAAAAGAGATAGTTATAGGCAGCTTTCGTCATACCACACCTACCACAACATAATCGCGACGCTGATCAGCTGATCCATAACTATCTCTTTCCCTCCGAGTCTTTCTGTCTTCTTCCACAATTCTACCATACTTACGTCATATATCCCTTCTCCAAAACATTAAATTGCTAATAACAATATGAATACAAACTAATATTTAGTTTTTATTATTATAATAAGAAGCTGTAGTGGTTAGTATTTACATTTTATGACTTTTATAATGAAATTTAAATATGGTCACATACCCCATTTGTAATATTTATATGTCAAATACCAGGAGGATACACATACGTTAACTTAAAAATGTAGAATTATAATTAAATTATGAAGCAAGGTGGGTATGGAATAAGTTACTTAAGTAAAATAAAATACAGATTTGAAAAAATCTGAGGTTTTTTCTTAAGTAAAAAATCTGTTGTGGCCAGCACAATACCTTTCGCCACTTCCTCTTTTGGTTACATAAGTATAGGGCGCGAAAAGTCATGTTACATTGTTGGCCTTAACAATCAGATGAGGGGGCCCGTTTCAGAGTGATAATTAGTAATTATGTACATAGATGTCAAATGTCAGAATTTTTTAATTAAAAATTTCAAGATTTTCTAAATTCACGTAGTTAATTTGTCACCAGGAGTGTGGAATTTACTTGTCGAGGAAAATAAACCACATGGAATTGGAAAATCACTAAATTTAGAATGAGAAATTATGATATTTGACATCTATATACATAATTACTAGCTATCATTTTGATATGGGCCCCCATATCTGCTTGTCAAGGCCAACAAAGTCACATGACTGCTCGCGCCCTACTGTATTTAATATTTCTTGTATACCTACACTCTACTCCAAAAATTCTACTTGTATCTATTCTTTATATTTAGATTTTTTAAATTTAAATTCATTCTATGAATAAATTTTGTCCTCTTCTTCTTATCCTGGCACTACAGACGTCCTTGGTCCTTGGCCTGATTCAACTGTCGCTTCCAATCTGTCCTATCCCCAGTGAACGTGATATTTGCAGTTTTCATATCCCTTATTACGTTATCTCTCCATCTATTTTTTGGTCGGCCTCTAGGTCTATTAACTAACGGCTTGTGTTTGTAGATACGGTATACTTGTCGCTCTTCTGCCATACGGTTTAGGTGTCCGTACCATCGAAGGCGCTGTAGTCTTATGAAAGATGACAGTTTGACATCGCCATATAGGTCGTAGAGTTCTTGGTTATATTTGATACGCCAGTTGTTGTCTTCAAATGTTGGGCCATATATTTTGCGCAGTATTCTTCTTTCGAATTTGTCTAGTTTTTCGCTATCGCTTTTGTTAAGCGTCCAAGTCTCTCCTCCATACGTAACGACTGGTCTTATGAGGGTTTTGTAAATTCTAATTTTAGTATCTTTGTATACTAATTTGCTTCGAAAGATTTTGTACAGCGCCGCGTAGCTCCTGCTACCAGCGGTTATTCTCTTTGTTATTTCTGCTGTTTCATTATTTCTGCAGTTTATCTGGGATCGAAGGTAAGTAAATTCAGACACCAGTTCAAAGTTTCTACCGTTTATGGGGTGTTCTCGGTTGGTATCTGGGTTTCTCGCTACATGCATTAATTTAGTTTTAGAGTCGTTGACATGTAATCCCAGATCCATTGCTCCTTCCTCCAATACTTTGAAAACTTCTTCTATTTTCTCCAATGAGGTTCCCCGATATCAAGGTCGTCAGCATAACCTATGAGTTGCGTGGATTTTGAAAATACTGTGCCCGTTCTTTGGTTTATTTTTGTGTGGTTCACTGCTTTCTGCAGTACTATATTAAACAGTAGCGGCGCTAAGGCGTCGCCCTGGCGTAATCCTGCTCTTACAGCAAAGTTTTCCGTAAGATTATTATTGACCCTAACAGAGGCTGTTGTTCCTTTCATTGTCATCTGTGTTAATTTAATTAATTTACTGGGAATCTTTAGTTCGACCATCGCTTTATACAGTTTCTGCCGTAGTATACTATCGTAAGCCGATCTGAAGTCGATAAACATGTGCCATATATTTTGATTAAACTCTATCGCTTTCTCGTTGATTTGTCTAACATTAAAAATTTGGTCAATTGTAGAGCGGTTTTCCCGGAACCCACTTTGATAATCGCTTATGATGTCTTCAGCGTATGGAGTTAATCTATTGTAAATTATATTTGATAATATTTTGTAAATTATACACAGCAGGCTTATCCCTCTGTAATTTTCGCAGTGAGTTTTATCGCCCTTCTTATGAATTGGTATAATAATTGATTTAGTCCATTCTTCAGGGATTTGTTCCTTTTCCCAAATATCATTTATCAGACTATGTATTTCTGTAAGAAGTTTTTCTCCTCCATTTTTGTACAGTTCTGCTGGCAGCTCATCGATACCCGCGGCTTTATTATTCTTAAGATTCTGTATTGTTGTCTTAACCTCTAGGTATGTCGGAGGAGCTACATTGGTTAAATCGTTAAATACAGGCTCAGGGTTCATTTCTTCATCGTCGGTTTCACTGTTAGGATTGTTCAACAATTCCTGAAAATATTCGTTCCATCTCTTTAGCTGGGTCTCTTCATCTCCTATTAATTCTCCTTGTTTCTTTCGTATAAGATGTGTGTTTACTGTTCGCTTTTGTGTTATTTGACCAATTTTCCTATAGAACTTCCTACTTTCGTTATTTGATTTGGCTTCCTCTAAATCTCCGATATATTCTTCTATAGAAGCTTTCTTTTTCTTCTTAATAATTCGTTTAGATTCTATTCTTGCTTTTTCATACTCCTCCTTACTCTGTCTTGTGTTTCTTTGTATGAATCTTAATCTTTTCTCGTTTCTTTTCTCGATTGCAATTTTGCATTCTTCATCGAACCAATCATTTCTTTTTGTCTTTTCCACTTTACCTATAGTTTCTTCCGCTGCTTTCTTTATATATCTTTTAAGTTTTTGCCATTTATCATTTATCGACGCTAGTTCAAGAGGCTGCGTGTGTGTTTCTATTATTTCCTCTAGTTTGTTTTGGTATTCTTCTCTTTTTTGCTCATCTTTGAGAACTTCTAGGTTAAATTTTTGGGATTTTGTTGGCGTGATTTTTGTTCTCATTATGTTAATTCTTTGTTTGAATTTGGCTACTATGGGGTAGTGATCGGACTCAATGTTGGGTCCTCTGTAGCTTCTGACGTCTTCTATTGTTCGTAAGTGTCTGGTATCTATTAGCAGATGGTCTATTTGATTAAAAGTGCGTCCATCGGGGGATTTCCAGGTCTGTTTGTGTATGTTTTTATGGGGGAACATAGTGGTTGCTATTGTCATCTTCTTGTTTATTGCTATACTAATTAATCTTTCCCCATTGTCATTTGTTATCTCATGTAGGCTGTGGTTACCTATAATAGGCTTGAAATGGCTTTCACGCCCAACTTGCGCATTTAAGTCGCCGCATATAATCTTTATATCATGTTTCGGACATATGTCATAGTTGTTTTCTACTTGTTCGTAAAATGTTTCTTTTGTTTCCTCATCCTTCTCTTCAGTTGGGCTGTGACAGTTAATTAAAGATATGTTAAAAAACTTTCCTCTTAATCGTAGTTTGCACAGCCGATCATTAATTGGATGAAAATCTGATATAATCGATTTCAGTGACTTTTTAATTAGGAATCCTGTTCCTAGTTCATGTTTTGTTTTATTGCCGCTGAACAAGAGTATATAATCCTTTCCTTCCAATGTTCCTTGCCCAGGCCACCTGATTTCTTGGAGTGCCACTACATCCCATTTGTATTTTGTACACACTTCTTTCAGCTCTTTAAAGGCTCCTGGCCGGTATAAAGTTCTCACGTTCCATGACGCAATTGTCATTTTTCTGCAGTCCCGTCCTTTGCCATGTCGTTTACTGGGTTTCCGTCCTGATCCGAGGCTTGGTTGATCATTCGTAACAATGGTTTTTGCGGAATGAGGTTGTTAGCCTTATGTCCAACCCCCTATCCGGAGGGCCATTTCTTCCTTCCTCGTCAGCCCTGTGTAAACAGGTTCCCGGGGGTCACCAACTTGGAGGTGAGGATAGGAATTGAGTAGGAGAGGCTGTGTGAAGTCAGATATGCTTCATGTGTTGCGCATCACTACCCCTTGGACCCCCAAATTTTGTCCTACTCTTCTAATTTTTCGAGATGTTTCCAATTTATTATCGGGAGTAACAGTATTTCTGAAGGGTGTGTGTAATGTACCTATAATATTAAATATTTGACTAAATGCAATAAGAAATAATATAATGTATGTACTTCCCAGAAAAAATCTTCAGTAATGTCTTCGGATTTCTAGCCACAGACCATATACACTACTTGTATCTATTCCTTATATTTAGATTGTTTAATTTTATATTCATTTTATGAAGAAATTTTGTCCTATTCTAATTTTTCGAAATGTTTCCAATTCATTGTCAGGATTGACAGTATTTTTGAAGGATATATGTAATATACCTATAATTTTAAATATTTAACTATTAATACATTAAGAAATAATATAATGTATGTACTTCCCAGAAAAAGTCTTCAATAATGTCTCCGGATTTCTGGCACTGACATTTATCTGTCTGTTACATATTCAATTTTCAACTATTTTCCATGGCATTCTTCCGACTGTCAAATTTATTATAATACATTATTTTAAATATTATATTTATTTTATCTCTAAATATATAGAATATATAATAAAATATTTAACTGTATCAGATAGAGAATTTAATTTTCTTTAATATTACCAAAAAAAAAAAATTTCAAAAAATAATATTTAGAAGATTTTTTTTCAAGAATCTTCTACTTCCGGTTGTCCAATTGTTACCAAAACCTTTTCAGATCTTCCCATGAATGTCCGATTAGGAAATACGTAGTTAAGCAAATATAAAGTCTTATAGTTTTTGAGTAATCGTCCTTCCAACATCCTATATACACACATACATCCACACACACACACACACAGAGACATCATCGTAAAAATGTTAAAATCAGATTGTAGGGACCTTAAAAAGTGCTTATTCAATAAAATCTGGATATGCGATTTTTAGCATGAATGCAATACCTCTCTTAGCGAGAGGTAAAAAATGTATGTGTTATATCTCGAAAATTACTGATAATTATTTTCGTACGCCACTGCATAGACAATATAAATATCAAACTTTTTTATTTGAAACATTTCTCTTGATTACTGGTAATTCACAACGTTTCGGAAGTAATTTCAAAATGAAAACATCGACAGAATTCAGTTTTCTGTCATTTTCTAGTAACCTACGATATTTTTTGGCAAGACATCAAGACAAAAACGCATCTAAGATTGCCCCCAATGGCATCCCAATAGTGGCCTTTGAAATTCGAACAGCCTGTATAATAGTAAGAATTTTGTAGAAATTTCTCATTAATAGTGTAGGTTTTGTACTTTGTTGAAAATGTAAACCGGCAGAACTATTATGGGTCTAAGTTCGTATGTTCGAATAGTTCCCTTCAACAAAAATAAATTTCACCATTCTTTTCTTCCATTTCTTAAAAGCTCACAACAAATCTTCTTTTAGAATGTTGAAGGCTTTCAAAATAATCATGAATTGTAGCATCAATATCTCTATTTAGTCGAAAACCTTCTTCTCTGGTTAATTTAATATTTTCATTCACAACGACAGCTATCTTTTGATTAATTTCAAATGTCAATAGATAAGTGTTTTATGCCCGGTTTCACCATTACCGAATAAACTCACAAATAGTTATCTGACGAATAATTTTTATTCCAACCAAAATCGTTGATTAGATAGTTATTCGTAGAATATTATTTTTCTCTCCATTTTGCATTGAGTATACAGCTAACAAGTTCATCTCCCGGACAAAACTTTCAAAATCGCTGTCAACGAAAGTAATTTTTCGATTTGTGTCATTGAAATCAAATAAAAATTATTGAAAATATAAATAAGAGGAAAAGAAAAATAAAGTTTAATAATTAAAGTGGGAGAAAATGTGCATACGAGTGTGGATTAAAAAGTTTCCGGTATCATTGAGAAGGCCTCGGTTTTTTATTGAGAAGGCCTCGGTTTTTTTGAAAACAATCTTATGTCGTTGTTTTGTTTAACTCTTCATATGAACTGTCAAGAAATTTCAGTACAACCTGTGTATCACTCTAATCGTGAAAAGCGTCTCTGTTGATCTACCTAGCGTTAAATCAATAATGGATAAAAACGAAGTTCGTGCGGTTATCAAGTTTTTTTTATTTGGAAGGAAAGACGCGGAGATCAAGACCAGGTTGGATACTGTCCTTGGAAATATGACGAGCCACGTTCAGGTCGCCCAAAATCGGCTACCACACCGGAAATTGTGGATAAAGTCCATGATATGGTTCTGGAAGATCGCCGAATGAAAGTGCATATTTTACATAATGAGCTGGGCATGAGAAAAATGTGCGACAGGTGAGTGCCGCATTTGCTTAGTTTGAAGCAAAAGCGCATTCGGGCAAATTTGGAATTTTTTGAGAAAAATCCGGTCGATTTTAAAAGACGTTTCATAACCATGAAACTTGGATACATCACTACGCTCCAGAGACGAAAATTCAGTCGAAAGAATGGATTGGACATGGTTTCTGCTAATTGAGTATCTTGATAAAGGAAAAACTGTAACTGGACGATACTACGCCACACTTTTAGACAAGCTGAAAGCAGAAATTCAAGAAAAACGGCCGGGAATGCCAAAGAAAAAGATCTTGTTTCACCACGATAATGCGCCAGCTCATTCAAGTCGTATTGCTGAACAAAAATTGGCCGACCTGAAGTTTGAAATCGTCCCTCATCCACCGTATTCGCTCGATTGGCTCCCTCAGACTTCCATCTTATTTCGAAACTCAAAATGTTCCTCGCCAGAAAGGGGTTTTGATACAACGAAGAAGCCATCGAAGCAGTAAATGGTTATTTTGAGGACCTCAAAGACAACCATTTTCGGGAGGGAATCGAAAAGTTAGAAAAAGTTGGACCAAATGTGCTGACCTCAGAGGAGACTATGTAATATATATATATATATATATATATATATATATATATATATATATATATATATATATATATATATATGTCAAGCGTACACTTTGAAGTCGTCATATTTATGTATTGTACACTTTGGAGTCAAGGATGTACACTTCACAGTCGACTGCAAAGTGTAGTTTTGATTTAAGTTTGTATAAGTTCATATAATGTACACTTTGAAGACAGTTCTTAAATCATGAGAAATAAGGACAAGTTGAATACATCTAAAAGAATTTATCTAAAATTTAAGAAATTTATACTGAGTGTATATTGAGAATTTTAAGACTTAAATGAGTACAGTAATTTTCAGCATAATCTAAGAAAATATAAATAACTAAAATATAATTATGTACAAACTGAAATTATAAAAACATGTCACATAATTGAAAGTTCGGATACAGTATGGTCAGGTTTGAAAATAAAAACAAAGTTATTGTTTGCATTAAATATGAACATGAGAAGAAAACAAGATGAAATTATGTTTTATTGGAGGTGAAAATGACCGAAATTATTATTATTAGTATCTACGAAACAGATGGGGTTAGCTGCGGGTGTAAACAAAACCACTGGACTATTAGGTGCGTTCATTGAAGCTAGCAAATCGAGCAAATGCTTACTTAGCATTTGCTATCTGCTAGAGCGTGCATTGAACGATCTGCTTGTTTTGCTACGATCGAACTGTCAGATGACTGTCAGTCAGTGAGGTTACGAAAATTGAAAACTTTCAAATATTGAATTTTTGCATAGAATAAAACACTGATATATTGAATGCAGTGTCAGATAAATAATAAATAGAAAATAAACTCTCAATGGTATTAATTACATGCATAATTTAATTTTATTAGGATATTCCACGCAAGTAAACTCAAGTACAAATATTTTATGTTACTTTTACGTAATTCATTAATTTTCATTGAAAATATATTCAAATATTACAAATGATATTTGAATTTGTGCGCCATATTTTTACTTGCAGCAAAACAAGCGAGAAAATAGTCGCTTGCTTTGCTTACTTAGCAAAACGAGCAAATGCTAAGTTAGCAAGCCGTTCAGTACATTTTACTTCCGCTTTGCTCGATTTGCTAGCTTCATTGAACGCACCTATTGTAAGCTGTTAGTCGCTTGGCTTGGAGCACCTTGGAGCTAGTAAGGGGAAGGGGACTTGGTTTGTTCACAGTGTCAGATGCTATTTTGTTTTGGATGACTTTCATTTGTTTTATTTTTGTTATCCGTGGATTTTAGTTGTAACTATATTAAAGTATTATTAGTTAAGAATTGGTTGCTGTCATTCTTACAGCAACATATCAAAACTAGCAAGAAACACAAACAAAGATCAGCTGTGAAACGAGAAAGCATCAATGGTGAACGCACTGCTTCTTTTGTTTCCACAAGCAGACAAGTACGTCATTAATACGTCATAGAACCGCGCTAAAATAAAACACATGGAAAATCATATTAAATAAAACAATTTTGAGTTTATTTTTCAGAATTCGGTCGTTTTTCAACATAGTTAATAACATTATAATATTTTTTCTTTTAAGGTTTACTACACTGAAATACCCCATTGTGACATCTATGTAAATAACTACTAGCCGTCATTCTGACACGGATCTTAATATTATCTGTTTGCCACGGCCAACAAAGTCACATGACTCCTCGCGCCGTATAAGCAACGAATTTAACATTTCTTGTACATACAAATAATTCAAATTGTATCTATTCTTTGATTCTATGAGGAATTTGGTTCTACTCTTCTAATATGTTCAAGATTCTTTAAATTCATTTACGGTATTTCTTAAGGATATGCAATATTAATATACCACCTATAATTTTAAATACATATTTAATAAATAATACAATAAGATATTTTAAATGTACTCATACCTCCCAGAAAAATGTTTCAGTATTGTTAGTAAAACTGCTGATTTTTACACTGAAATTTTGCATTTATGTCAATTACAAACATTTAAATATCTCAACTGGTTTCCCTGGAGTTGTTTGAGCAGCGAGATTTACAGCGTTAAAAAAATCTAACTTGGAGTGGGCTATGAACAAAAAACGTATGTCTGATTATTATTCAATTCAAAAGTCAAATTGTTAAAATTGATATTGAAATGTAATTTTAAGGAGAAAAGATAATAAAGATGAATACAGTATACATATTGTCATTCGCCGTTTTCTAATTTATTTCAATTTCTAAATTATGATTCAAGAAGAAAAGCTTTGATTTCTTTAGAATAATATCTCATGCCAAATTGACATTTAATTAAATTAGTTTTTTTTAACACACTGTATTACAGCAATTTATTATATATTATATCTCTAAATCTATAAGAGATATATTTTTTTAATATGTTAGACTGAGAATTTAATGATCTTTATTATTTGTAATAGATAACATAAATTTTCAAAAAATATTTAATTTTTTTTAAACTACCATTTCCGGTTGCCCAATTCATACCAAAACCGTATCAGCTCTTCCCATTAATGTTAGATTGAGATATCCATAGTTAAACATATCCAAAGTCTTAAACATATCCAGTCTTATAGTAGTTGAGAAACCATCCTTCCTGCATACACACACACACTTGATGCGTACTCTATCAAAATGACGACCCGGTCAAGGAGCCATCTTAAGGTTATTAATTTATATACGCGGTGTTATTGTGGTACATTAATGCAAGAATATCAATTTTTTTTCAATTATTTTGTACGGTATAGGATTTAGCAGAATCGTTTAATCCTATCTATATGGCGACTTTACATGTTATTTTTGATCAGGTTTTGGAACGGCAAAATGACGACCTGCATCGCGTATTGTACGTGCCAAGTGGCGACTTGATGTATAAACTATCAAACTGACGACAGGGCTCAGGCAAAACTTATCACAGATGGCAGCACACTCAAAAATAAATAATTAGTCTTTTATTCATGTTTAAAACAAAAGAATGTAGACTTGTTATATATAATTGAAAAGCTTATAGAATAAGTAAAAAAAGAGACTATTTCCAACATAGTTTCCCATATAAAAAATCATATGTGTCATCTCAAAAATTATTCAATTTTCAAAAAATTTAATTACGCCTTATTATTCCATCTAAATATATTGTTAAATACATATGAGGCATTATTTATTTTATTAGAATTATTTAACAATATTGTGTAAATCAAAGCCATATGTTTATAAAATGTAATCTTACGCGAATGTCTCGATGATCTCTGTATTAAACAAGCCATAAATTCACGTGTCTGACTATTAGAATGATATTGTCAAATACATATAAATTCGCCTTGCCAAAATACATAATGTGTACCAATTTTTGGTAACATATTCCTATAGGTTCATTTATAATTTAAAAAATTCTAATATAGGAGATATCGCAATTCAATCCACTGCGCATGATCCATTTTACTGATTTTTCGATTGTGGAACGTGAATCGATTCCATTCTATACCTGTCGATACAGTTTTTTTACTATGGGAATATTGTTTATATGAGCAATTAAATTCATATTAAAATCAAGCCCCTTAATGAAGGGGCCTGCACTGGAAAAAAATGAACAATTTCGTGCCTCCCGCCAATTAATAGGTGGTCATTTGTTACCTAAAAATGGGTAGAGGTACAAATTTGTCGATAGCACCAATGGATTCTAAGTACTTTCTTATATAAATATCCCAATTTTCAAAATATTTACTAGACTGATCTATTATTTATGAATAAATTAGTAAAACAATTAAGATGATACAACCTTTTTAATTGAAATATGGGTTCTGAAAGATTTTTAAATATTTTAGTAAAACAATATTTATGAAATCAAATTTCCAAAATAAATATATATTTCAAAATGCTCATTTACAATAAATAATAACAGATATTCAAATACATACACAAAGTTTAATCTTTTTTTATTAAGGGTGTATTACCGCTCAAAAATTTTCCCATTTGGAGAGGGTGTTTCACTGTTTTCTAAATGTGAAACTATTACGATATAAGTTACGACTAACGTTTCATGAAGTTAGAAAAGGAGATTCCGCAAACAAGAAAGATATAAAAGCTGAAGTAGGTCGGGGGTCTAACGATACTGGTTAGGCCTGTGTATTATTGGTTGAATGTATTTCGCTATTGGGTATTTAAAATATGACATATTTTGTCAAGTCCACGTGGACACTTGAACAGTTTCAGTCAGTGAATCTTACAAACCTAGAAGATGGAACAATAAATTAAATATAGGTATCCGATAATTATTATGTACAGTGTGTTCAATAATGCGTTGTACTTTATCGATAAAAAATAAATGTTAATGATATTTTATGTATATATTGGTGAGCCTTTTTTTATGAAAAATAATAAGTAAAAATAAAATATTCTCTACAAAAATTATAAATGTAATATAACTATAATATCATTATTATAAATGCAATTAGTTTATAAAAATAATCCATCTTAAGCGATTGTAATTATTTATTTTTTAATATAGGTACAGGTAAATAAACACAAGTATTTACATAATTTAAAAAAGTATGCATCATTTATTTTTATTTGGAAATTAGAATTTTTAACATATTTTCTTCATAAAATTTTGTTAGCTTGGGAAGCATTTTAGTTCTCCAAAAGTTTTCACGCTTTTCGATCTGAAAAAAAAGTATAAGTATATAACATATGAATTTTTATTGCAATAATATTCCCAAAGGTGTCCATACTATAAAATAACAAAAAATCTTTCTTGATTATGGCTAATTGCCCCTGAATTTGAAAATTATTTGGGAATAGTTCTGTTTATTTTATTTAACGACAACGTTTCGACAGCGTAGTGCTGTCTTCATCAGGTAAAAAGTAAATAACAAATAACAAAATACATGTAGTCAAGACAACAAGTTTACAGAAAGAGGGTAACAGATCAAAAGTTACATAAAAAACATACATAGTTAAAAGACAGAAAAATTATGAATGAATAACAGAACTATTCCCAAATATTGTTTTTATTTCATTATTATGAGTTCTGAAAGCTTCTTTCAATATTTAATATTATTTGTCATTACTACATAACTATTTTTTTATTGCTCAACTGCTTCTTCTGGAGCGAGTGTCTGTATGGAGTATGGACATTTTATTCCTACAATAGTATTTTGGTCAATTACTCCGTCTAAAGATGCTCCTAAATATTGGACGTGCGCCCCTGAGAGAAAAGTATGCTTGCGCCGCTACTGATAGCATGTTCGCGAACAATGACGTAATCCCTTCGAAAGAACGTACCAGAGCGATAATGCAATCCTCGACGCGCTGAGACAGGTAAACTACGCCGTGACCCACTTCTTTTGTATGCAGGTCATTGTCGCTTCAGAAGAGGTCTAGAATGATAGGGGCTGTATAAATACCGTCGGGAGAACAGCGGGAGGACAGTCTCATATATACAAGTAACCAGATATGAACTCGGTGATATAAATAAACAGTTTCAAGTTGTTAACATAAATAAATGTAGTTATATATATAAGTGCAGTGATATAAATGTTAGTTAAATAAATAATCGTAGTGTTTAAGCATTTAATAATATTCTTAGTGTTTATAATTATTTAATCATAGTGTTAGTTGTTTTTATTATCTTTTAATATTTAATCTTTATTTATTTATCGTTTAATAAACACATTCTTAAATAAATAAATAAAATAAATATTTCATCACGGCATATTACCCATTGCTGGGTGTGCCAATCTGCTGTGTACACAGATATCGGTAATGATGGAATATTTGTACCGTGCGGGCGCTTACCAGGCGTCACCTCACGGGCACTCATTGCACACATTCTTTTAGTTAATAATATTTGTCTATGTTTTACACTTCACCCATATAAATAAAAACGTTACAATATGAATGTTCTTCATGAATAAAAAATCCACAGTCTTTTACCAAAAAGTTATGACTTACTTCAAATTCCTTTTTGGCTATTAGTTCGTGTTCTACTTCCCAACATATTGCTAAAAAAAAAAGTATGATCCATTTATCAATCTTTGGGCTAGTTTCATGGCATTTGTTGTTTCTCGCCGTTTGCACAAAATGCCAAAGTTAGATGCAGTCAGTCTATGCGATTTTTCCTCTTTCCAAAGTGGATTATTTGCCTAGCCTATAGTATTTTTTTCAACTATTGCTATTTCTTCCGGAGTTTTCTTTTAAAAAATTAAAAAGTCTTTAAAATGTCTTCTTACCTTGAATCATCGATATTTCCTTCAAAATTCTGAGGTGTTTCTTCATATGCACTAACACTAGGAAGATCTAATGGAAAATCCATGGAACAAGATTTAATTCTCTTTGCAGCTCGTACGCTAAATGAATAAAATAGGGAATATTTTTTTAATTAATATATTATTTGTATATACTACAGTACTTACTCTTTCATGCGATTTCTCCAGCTCCTAGGCTTTTTCTTAGCACTTTGTCTACTTTTATTTATCTCACTCATTCTGTTTTTCTGCTATTACCAATAGTCATTCAGCGAATGAAATGCAACTAACTATGAATAAGACACCGTTTACAATGCAAGAGCACTTTCTCCTAATTTGGAATTTAGTCAAACAATATCTCTAAGGGCCACTTTTACATGTACGGTATAAGTGATGGAATAGTTATCCGAGGAATAAATTTATCCCCAGTTTTATCGGAGGTATAAATATAAATGACTTTTACATGTATGCTATAGCAACGGAATAACTATTCCTGGAATAAGCGAATTTAAGTTAATTTTTTACTTGATTGTACCTGAAATTGACAGTTGACAGTAATCATTTCACAAAAAATGAATTATCTACACGAGTCTGATAGTGATGAAGAGTTATTAATCCGAATGAACAGAATGAGAGAACCAAGAAAATTTAAAGAAAGGTAGGTAATAATAGTTAATATGATGAAATGTGTGAAAAGATTTTCATTTTGCAGGCACAATTATTTAAATGATCTGACAGATAACGAATTTATTAGAAGATTTCGGTTAGATAAGGAAACTTTTCAGTTTCTATTAGAAAAAATTAAAAATTCTATTCAATCATTGACGGAGAGAAATTACGCCATTTCATCTTCAGTAAAATTATATTTAACTTTGCGTTTTTATGCAACATGGTCCATGTTACTCGTGGGGGATTTCTCAGGTGTAAGTGAAACATCAGCTAGCAAAATAGTAAAAGAAGTGAGCGAGGCAATTGCCTCCCTCCGTAACCAGTATCTATATATGCCCCGAATAGATGAAGAAATTCGGGAAACACAACTTAAATTTTACAGAATAGCACGTTTTCCAAAAGTAATTGGTGCAATAGATTGCACACACGTAGAAATACAGTCTCCGGGAGGTAACGATGCCGAATATTTTCGGAATAGGAAAGGCTGGTTCTCCTGGAATGTTCAGGCAATTTGCGATGCCGAATTAAGAATTTTGGATATTGTCGCTAGATGGCCTGGATCCTCACATGATCAGACTATTTTTAACCAGTCACGTATTCGACAGTCCTTTGAAGATAATAGATTCTATGATTCTATTTTACTAGGGGACAGTGGTTACGGAGTAACAAATTATTTAATGACGCCTTTATTAAATCCTAATACACCTGCAGAAACATTGTACAATGAATCCCAAATAAGAACGCGTTTGATGACACAAAATTTGCACTATATGTCAAAAATATGTGACAAATTTATGTCAAAAATATGTGACAAATTGATGTCAGAAATATTGACCAATGAAATAAAAGTATAACTTTATACGAGGTTTATCCGATGATATAAGCATCGGATAAGTATTTCTATGGTAACACCTTAATTTATCCTATCTAAAGTTTATCCGAGGAATGTAAAAGACATTTTGTTGTAGTATCTAAGGAATAAAGTTATACTTGGTTTATACCGTACATGTAAAAGTGGCCCTAAGTACAATTTCTAGGAAAAAAGAGTCGGAAAAATGATATGGGCTGTCCCTCTACTCAACTAATCCACTTGTATGTCACTATTGCCACCTACCTCGCAACTTTAATACTAATATAGGAGATATCGCAATTTTTAATATAAATGTATCTATAGGAATATTTTGACAAAAATTGGTACACATTATGTATTTTGACAAGGGGAATCGATTTTTGATAAAATTAAAACCGTACCTCCCGCCAATTAATCGGTGATCATTTATTACCCAAAAATTGGTAGAGGTACAAATTTGTCAATAGCACCACTGGATTGTACATTCTTTCTTATATAAAAATCCCAATTTTCAAAATATATACTTTCTTTACGACTGCCTTATAGTGTGGATCGGACTATTAGAATGCTGTAATATTGTCAAATTCATATTATGCAATACCTATTTATTTTATTAGAATTAGTTAACAATATTGTGTAAATCAAAGCCATATGTTTATAAAATGCAATTTATTCATATCTTCCGCACATGTGCCAATGAACTCTGTCTTAAAGAAAGAAATTATTATTATTATTGTTGTTGTTTTCGAGTTTGCGCTAACTCTCTTAGTTGGACATGCGTGATTTTATGTATGTATGCATATTTTTGACAAATTCGTTATATTGAAATTAAAATAAAATAAAATAAAAATTACAAAGTTACGTCTAGTTTCACTAGTTTATTTTATATATTTGTTTCACAGAGAAATTCGCAATTTGCTCTTTAAAATTAAATACTTGAATTATTCGGGTTTTTCCAATTTGTAGCGTGTACAGCTGGTTCCTGCGCAAGCTGTACTGCGCAATTAGGCTCCGCCCATTAAATTTATTATTTCTGTTCTGCCTGTTCCACAAACTCAATGTCCGTGTTTTTTTATGTTTACAGGTTTACAGAGACTGTCGTACATACTCGTGTAGACCTTCGATTACATTCGAACTTGACAATTTGCGGGAATATTTGAAATGAATGAAGTGTAAAGTACTTATAGACAGGCATACATTTTGAATGACTTTTTTCGCAACAAAAAAAAAATGTCGATGAGCTATGTAATAAAAATACCTAAAATACACGAATCTGCCTACTATAATGCTCTAATATTATCAAATACCTATTTTGCAATATTTAGTTTATTAGATTTAGTTAACAATTTTATTTAAATCAAAAGCATATCTTCATAAATTGCGATTTATTAAAATCATACGCCCATGTGTCAATGAACTCTGTATTAAAAAGCTTCAAATTCACGAATCTGTATATTAGAATGCACTAATGTTGTCAGATACCTAAGTAGCAATATTTATTCTAATTATGGGATCGCATAGCTGAGTGTACAACGAATCAGGATCACGAATTTATGGTCCCAAGTTCGAGCTCGACCACTGCCGAAAAAAATATTTATAATTTATAAATGGCACAAAATGACACCTGTGGTGCGCTCTTCACGCCAACTTTGGGTGTCCGTACGATGACCTCTGGTAACCGCCCTCCGGATGAAATATGTCGTCTCATTACCGATATCTGCTTATTTGCAGATATGACACACCCGACAACGGGTAAAAGCCATGGTGACGTGATGATATTTTTTATTTATTTACTTATTTATATTAAATTCTAATCCTATATAAGTGTACGGGCAAGGTCGCACAATATTTTGATAAAATATTTAATAATAATGGGATAAACAAAAATCTTTAAAATTGTTTAATTATTTTTTTTCCATGAGTAGTTTATAACATCTTCAGACTGGGCCCATAAACCATTTTTTTAAAATAAAAGTTCGTTTAATTTTGAAGCAATTCGTGGTATCAAAAAAGTCATAATTTTTTTTTTATAACTGCATTTTATTTTTAAAGAAACCTATAGCTATCTTTTTTACACCAGTTTCTGCAGTAGGCTGCGCTAGAAAGATACCAATAGTGTCACGTCATCCGTGACCCTGGAAATAAATTCAAATATCTCAAAGTACTTTAAGGATAAAGTGTACATTTTATTATTTTTTGTTATGGTTTATGGACCCATTTTACCAATTATTTTTTAAAAAAATGCTATGGGAATATTGTTTATATAAGCAATTAAATGCATATTAAAATCAAGCCCCTTAGGGTGACACTAAAAAACAAATAATACATTAAATAAACAACAAAATATATCGTCAAACAAAGAAGGCACAAATGTCAGGGCAAACTGATAATATACAAAATATAATTTTGAAAAAATGCATGACTGGTTTATTTTCTAATAGTCCAGGAAATCTACGATTTTACTCAAAGAAATTGCAACAAAATTTTTTTTTACGACTTCGATTTTCAGGCTACAACACGTGTACGGTCGGTGACGTACACTAAAACAGCAGTCGCAGCAGACTGCACATGCAGTCAGTAGTGCTTAGTATTGCATACTGACTTCGCTTGTTTCATCCCCACTATCGAACTCTTTCCACGTATTTTATTGTTATCACGTCTAGATTACTAGTTGTATGCGACGTTGCCACTTGTTAAACACGATAGTGGCCCGCAATCATTGGCGGACGAAACGCGAGCCACGTCATTTCCATATCCAGTATATATAGGTACCCTACAAGTACAATACCCATAACCTGGATTTTATTAACAATACATGACTAGATGTAAGTAATTCGAATGCAAATAATTTTTATTTCAAAATTGAAAAATTGCTTATTACATTACTAATAATAATTATTATTTTAGCTTTATAACAAATTCTTATTAAAACAATTCTAATAATTTATCGCTTAAGTCAGTGTCCGCTCCAGCATTTACGTCGCCCCGGAGAAAAAAACAAATTGCTGCCCCTTAAACATATACATTTAATATTATATATCTTTTATTTAAAATAATAATCAAATGGTTTTAAATTAAAATAAAAACGTATATTTAGAAATATAATTAACATTCAAGTAGGACAAAACAATAAAAACTAAAACATAGTTACAAATTGTTAACCAGGTGCATTTTTAATTATTTTACAAAAAATCGACAGGTATAAATTTCGATAATTAATAATTATCAATATTTTGTCACAGTCCCAGCCAAAATGACGCCCTTTGGATTTGCCGACCTGGACAAATGTCCAGGTTGTCCGCCCCTAGAGCGGGCACTGTGTGTGGTGCAATGGTGCAGAGCATCACTATTTAATTATACGAATGGTGCCGGAGAACGTGAGCACCACTGTTGTTGCCGGCCGGCCCTGGCAAGTTATTAATATTCAATGCCGATTGTCACATGTTTATTGAAACTAAATAAGTAATTGTTAAACAAATTATCTATTTCATGTAATTAAAAGAGTGAAAACATTTAACATACGTCTGAAATCGTGCATTTCGCTTTTTCCAAGTTAATTTCAAATTTGTCGAAAATTATAATAAGCAGCAAATTATTAATATTAAATACCGATTTTCACATGTTCATCGAAATTAAATTAGCTATTGTTAAACAATTTATCTATTTCATGTGATTAAAATAGTGAAAACATTTAACATACGTCTGAAATTGTG
Source organism: Harpalus rufipes (assembly GCA_951394225.1). Lineage (NCBI taxonomy): Eukaryota > Metazoa > Arthropoda > Insecta > Coleoptera > Carabidae > Harpalus > Harpalus rufipes. Next base: position 40,226,228 of record OX596274.1, on the reverse strand, counting down.
CATTTCGCTTTTTCCAAGTTAATTTCAAATTTGCCGAAAATTATAATAAGCAGCAAATTATTAATATTAAATACCGATTTTCACATGTTCATCGAAATTAAATTAGCTATTGTTAAACAATTTATCTATTTCATGTGATAAAATAGTGAAAACATTTAGCATACGTCTGAAATCGTGCATTTCGCTTTTTCCAAGTTATTTTCTAATTTGCCGAAAATTATAATAAGCAGCAAATTATTAATATTAAATACCGATTTTCACATGTTCATCCAAATTAAATTAGCTATTGTAAAACAATTTATCTATTTCATGTGATTAAAATAGTGAAAACATTTAACATACGTCTGAAATCGTGCATTTCGCTTTTTCCAAGTTATTTTCTAATTTGCCGAAAATTATAATAAGCAGCAAATTATTAATATTAAATACCGATTTTCACATGTTCATCCAAATTAAATTAGCTATTGTAAAACAAATTATCTATTTCATGTGATTAAAATAGTGAAAACATTTAACATACGTCTGAAATCGTGTATTTCGCATTTTCCAAGTTAATTTCAAATTTGCCGAAAATTATAATAAGCAGCAAATTATTAATATTAAATACCGATTTTCACATGTTCATCGAAATTAAATTAGCTATTGTAAAACAATTTATCTGTTTCATGTGATTAAAATAGTGAAAACATTTAACATACGTCTGAAATCGTGCATTTCGCTTTTTCCAAGTTAATTTCAAATTTGCCGAAAATTATAATAAGCAGCAAATTATTAATATTAAATACCGATTTTCACATGTTCATCGAAATTAAATTAGCTATTGTTAAACAATTTATCTATTTCATGTGATTAAAATAGTGAAAACATTTAACATACGTGTGAAATCGTGCATTTCGCTTTTTCCAAGTTAATTTCAAATTTGCCGAAAATTATAATAAGCAGCAAATTATTAATATTAAATACCGATTTTCACATGTTCATCGAAATTAAATTAGCTATTGTAAAACAATTTATCTGTTTCATGTGATTAAAATAGTGAAAACATTTAACATACGTCTGAAATCGTGCATTTCGCTTTTTCCAAATTAATTTCAAATTTGCCGAAAATTATAATAAGCAGCAAATTATTAATATTAATACAATGCAGAGCTGGACGGTGGTTTTCAAACAAGTGTGGCAATCTTCAAATTATATGCCCTATTTTTTTTAACAATTTGCAATTAATTAATTAATTGTTAACTAAATTAAAGAATATTAAAATGAACTAATAAAAAAATACAAATATTCAAAAAATTACATATAATTGTTCAAAAATAAATCTTTATTAATCGTAGAACAATAGGAAACGAGAAACAAGGTATAGTATACAAATGAAAATAAATATAAATTACACAGGGTATTTTTCAACTTCGGGTAAAAACTTTCGGGTATATAGTACTGACCAAAATGGGCAAAAAAAGCTTAAACAGTATAGGTCTGATCTTCACTTGTTTCCGAGAAAAGGGCCATTTTGTATTAGAAACGAAGAAAAAATGACAAAATTAGTGAATTTTTTGTCTATACTAGTAAATGAACTATTCAATTTTAACAGTTAAGAAGTTATTTGAAAATTCGCTGCAACATTTCACTTAGTACAATTATTTTTTAAAAAAGAAAAGCAAATCTAAGATGACCTCTGATGTAAACTAAAAAACTCATTTAATCGAAATCTTAAGAGGCAATGCATCTTAAAGTGCAAATCAAAGTTTATTATTATAGTACGATAGGTAATCTATGTTTCCTATGAAAAAAACAATATTTGAAATAAGCTGCGAGAAAAAAAAAATTCAAATGAAAGATTTGAGCAATAATATTTGGAATGAAAAACTTTTGTCTTCCGTATTCAAAACTATGAAAAAGTATTAGAAATTTTAATATATTATGTGAAAACAACGCTTCATTCAGCATATAATTACAAAGATGAAATAATAAACAAATATATATTCGACAAAATTATTTAAAGGTGTGTATAGCAAATATTTATGAAGCAAAAATATATTATTTATTTATTCTATAAGATTGTATAATTAGATATATCGCAATACAGATAAATATACTATATATTTACATATTAAATTTCTAATCTTTTAAACCATGGTTTTCAAATTGTGCAACTCTACGATTCTAGTATAGTCTAGTCTTAAGATTAATTATTTCTGAATTTTTAATAACAATTTTATAAATATGAAAACTATATTTTTATAAAATGCGAATTATTAAACTCATACTTAATTGGGTCGCTCCCTCGCCACTAATATCATTAGGGGCCGTTAGTTGACAGCTGTTAACCGCACACATGGTTAAAAATACATCGAATTGATGTCATCAATTAGCGAGATCTGCTTCTATCTGTAATTTCAAATCTCCGAGTACGACAAACAGCACTATGTGCAACCTATACATCGCAAGCCGGTATCACAAGAAATGCTGGCCGTGCGGCACGCCAGGGATGGATTAAGGTTTCAATTTTAAAAATATCGTCAGAAAAGTCAATAAAATTGTTGATATGTATCACTTAAAGGAAACTATTGTGTATTTTGTTTTAAATTTAGCTACTACAATAAAACCGCAGCGGGGGCACGTCGTAATTGTTAAATGAAATTAACACTCAAAATAATTTGAAATGTCTTCTATCTGATTAGCTAATAATAATATTAACAATTAAGATGATACTTTTGATATACATATAAAAGTACTTTTTTTGAGGTTGGATTATATTGAGGGTCTGCATTTTTTATTTTTTCTAATTCTCCCTAAAATAATTTCGACCAGAATGCATTCTTTATAAAATTGAATTAATCTCCGTTCCATTTTATGTTCCACATTTAAAAAACCTTACTTTATGTAAGTGATTTAAATCTTACTAAAATTCATAAGTATTATTTATGAATTTTAATACGGATATGAGATAGAACGAATATCACTAAGTAGTTTTTATTGTTTATAACACCTAGCATTCCTCGTGGCATTCAATGAAATAAATTTTCGATGATTTATTATATAATTTCCATGCATCCGTTATATTTATAATTAATTGCGTAGAATTATGATTATTATTCCTTGCAATAATTTTGTCAACGTAGCGAATTGTAAACACATTTCAAATTGACATTACTTATTTTTTCATCCTCTCTCAAATCAGATGGCTAAATTAGAATAACGCAGAAATTTAAAATAGGTATGAATTTTTTTTTCATATTATATATTACACGATTATGCCGATTAGTAATTCACTCGTATCAAAAACTTCCATTCATAAAATTTCTCTAATTTTTGGAACATCTTCAAATCGGTTCATTTCTGATTTTTGTATCAACCATTCCTACAGTAATTAAAGATATCCTACAATATTGCGATTTGAATTCGCCAGAAAATTATATTTTAAATCATATCTTACGAATGTTTCTGATGAGCAGTTTGCCTTTTTAAAATACATATTACATTCATGTGAATTAAAGTGTTAGTCGTGAACCAAATTAAAAAAAATAAATCGCGATATTTTTAAAGAGTGTGGTATAAAAAATAAGTAATCAGCCGAATTGAAAATATATTTAAAACTCGCAAACAGTCCCCGTATTTTAATTTAAATTGAAAATTGTGGGAAATCGTTGAAAATATTACTAGGATTAATATTCGTAACTTTAAACAATTATTTATAAATATAACGGATGCATATACTACATAATCATCAATGCAACGACGAATTCAAGTTGTTATAAATAATAACAACTATTGTATAGTATAAAGTATTAAATATGTAGCATTGTTTATTTTTATGTAAGTTAGTTTCTTTCATAAATTGTTATTGTTTTCTTTTAAGTAAATATGTTTCTTTATATATGTCGCACCTCACATTCGTATTGAATTTTACAAATATGTACTTGTATTTGAGTAAGTTCTTTTGATTTACTCATATACCTAACGCACATAAGGTTTTTTGAATATGTTGCCTTTGCATTATAGACATTTGAAAATATGTATGTTAAATATTTAATGTACCTATAGGGAAATAGGAACTTATTTTTTTATTAATTACTTGAGAGTCAGAGTCGCTTTATTTAATGTCTGATTTTATACGTATCCCATCGTAGATTATTACCCATTGCTGGGTGTGTTTTTATTCGCGGCCTGAAAGTTATTTAAAAATTAGATTCGAAGTCAGATCGTCAGAATCACTACAGGTTATTTAACGCATCCAGCCACGCTATCTTTTAATAATAATAGTTTATACATACATTACAAAATTAAAGGAATATCATTAAATTTGGTATTTACTTTTTACTCTGCTACACAATAATAATACAAGAATAGTAAATAGAAATAATAACTATGAGTTCGAAACATATGCGAAACGTATATCAAATGTATGTTTGCATATTTTTAAGAAAAACGAAATATGTATTTGGCAGTTTTTTGAGAACTGATATTTCTAAATTATTACTTCAAGGGTAACGGCCTTATGACAAAGATTAAAGTGTATTGTTAAATGATTTTTCCATTCCACAGGTAATTTTACTCCACTCTTTAGTTTTAATATTAAAATTTTGTAGAATTATTTATTAGTTGTGTTGTAAGAAATGTTTGTTAGTATTTTAAAGATGCCCAAAGAACATATTAGTAGTTCTGTAAAATATATTGCTAAGTTCATTAATGGAACATTAACAAATTTTTATTTACCCCATAAATATTAAACAATGTTGTTTTTATATTGACCTGGTTTTTGGTTTATAATGCATATTTTACTATAATTATAATTTATATAATTTTAATATATTTTTGGATTCATCAATTTTTTGATTTCTGTTTGAGATATTGCATTGATTCGTAATATGATTTTTTAAAATATTTAAAAATTTAGTTAAAAAATAATTATACATTATTCGACACACGTATGACATAAAAAATACAAATTTAAAATGTTTTATTTTTATTCTCCAGAATATTGCAATAAAACTCAAAGTTGATAATAGATAAATATAGCGCACACAAAGAGACAGAGAGAGAGAGAGAGATAGCAAATAAATTGAAATAAATATTGGTATCAGAATATGCGATCCACTGCGTTCGTCAAACACCTGCGGAATACAGGTGGCGCCTTCGGAGAGCATAGTGCGGATGTTACGAGTACTACCACTTTTGTACACAACCCGGGAAAGTTACTTTGAAAGTCTGCATGTTTGCAACTAAAATACCTGAAAATTCAATAATATTTGCGTGTAAAATATTTGCTGTAAATAAAATAAAATATTAAATAAAATAACGGTTAAAACCGGTAACCGATATTAATTATTTTGTTTTCAATCACGAACGAAAAAAATATATTGCGTTTTCGTTTTCGTTCTAATAAAAATTTCGGTTTATTTCGTTATCGTTCTCATTTCAATTTTAGTCCCTGGTCGAAACAATATGAATTTTTGAAAGACAAGCATGTTATATCCATCCTTATCGCACACGCTTATTGCCTTTCCAAAGGAGAGAGATAAATGTATGCCAATTTCTTAATTCGTTCATGATACAAAAGACCTTCGACATCTTTTAAAAAAATGCTGTAAATAATTACGTTTTACTTATTAAAAATAATTAATTTTTCATTAAACATTTATATTTTCAAATTTTATGAATGTTTCGTAAATAACTATTATTCACAATCACTTTGTATGTCAATTTTTGACTTTTTAAAAGCTGGAAAGTCACTTTTCAACCGGTCGATTAGTTCAACACGTCGCGAAGTTGTTAGTTCTCAACCTGAGAAATCAGTGCACATTTAATTTTAAATTAGGTAATAGAACTGCCACTGTCATAAAAATAGTCAATTTTGTAAATTAATTTTAAATAATTTGAAAATGTTAAATGTAAGTTACCGCTGTCCAAACTGATGAGTTGCAGTTCCCAGGCGTCGAACCCGACACCTGAGTTTCCCGTTTCCAGTTTATAGACTTTGGAGTAATTTTAGTTTAGTCAGAGTGAAGAATCCAAATAAGTAACATTAAAATATAATAAATGTAATGTCGTATTTTTATTAAATAAACATTAAATAATTTTTATGTGTAACAAATGATAGTTTTGATATATAATAAATTCACAATAAAAAACCCTTTTTAAAAACACTATTTCGGATCGTCGAAATATAACTTGTATATTTTCACGTACTAAAAACATTAATTTCGGTCACTTATAAGATTTTAGAACAAATTTTTAGATCACATAATTTGAACCCACAGACCTCAAAATGTACGCATTACAAAATAATATAAATCTTAAATTTTGACCTCAATATGTACCATATATAGTAATATATAAATTTAAACGCCCGACCGCAAAGAGTACTCTTGACATATATATATATATATATATATATATATATATATATATATATATATATATATATATATATATGTGGGCAAGTGATATTTTAAGATGTATCAAAGTCGGCGAACATTGTTAAAAAGAAGAGATCGAGAAATCAAGTAGCCGTGGACGATATATAGACAGTTGATGATTTTTTTTTCAATTTTGACGTTAAGATTATTATTTGATTTTGTGTTGTATTTATTATAAATAAATATTGTTGTGAGTAAGTTTTATCAGTTATTTCTTCATCTTATTGCCCAGAATCCCACAATTTGGGGGCTCAACCAGGGATATGGAAATATTAGCCAAATATGTGCACAGCTGTACAGTTGAATAAAATTTACAAAAGTCCATGGTTGTAAATTATAGTTTCGGCGAAATAAAGAATAAAGGTGAGACAAATTGCATGTTAAGATTTTTGTTTTATAACCACGCTAATTAAAGTTGGATATCGTAAAAGTTGTTACATATCAAATAAGTTGTTGAATTTAGTTGTGGTTTAAAACGATAAAAAGTTGCAAATCAAGCCAAGATGTCTGTGAAGAGCGCCGACAATGTAGAAATGGAGATGAGCAAGACGGTAACTCGAGAGGAGAAGAAGAAAGATAGCAAAGTAACAAACGTTGAAGAACTTTGTCTTTCAAAACAATTTTTGGAAATGACATTAGACGGAATAGATCTTATGTCTGCCGAGACGTTGCGAAAATACTTACGACAATTTAATTTACCGGATGATGGTAAAAAAGCGGCACTTCGAGATAGATTAAGAAAATATTTTGAAAGTATTTTGGGCAATGAGAAAAAAGAAGATAAAGAAGAACAAGAAACCGAAGTTAAAGAAGATGTAAAAGAAGGTAATGTCGAAGATGAGGAAGTAAACGAAGAAGAAGAATTCGAAGATGAACTCAATGAAGAAAGCGAAGATGAAAATACTGAAGGAAGTGAAGATGAAAGTGCCAAAGATGACCAAGTTGATAAAAGAAGACATCGAAGAAAACGTTACGAAGCAGAAGAGAAAAATCGAAGACGTCTAAGACAATGTAACAATGTAGAAGAGAAGAATAATTTTACTATTAAGGATGTCGAAGATAGCATAACGCATTTTTCTGGTGATGACACTATGCCAGTAAAGAAATGGATTTCTGATTTTGAAGACCTAGCTAAATTATTATATTGGAATGATTTGCAAAAATTCATATACGCAAAGAGGATGCTAAAAGGATCAGCGAAAAAATTTATTATGTATGAGAAGAACGTAACATCGTGGCAAATACTAAAAAATAAGTTGGCGAAAGAATTTAAGCAAGAAATTAACAGCGCAGCGTTACATGATCAGCTGAAACGACGGAAGAGAAAATCGGATGAAAGTGGACGACAATATATTTACGCGATGAAAGAAATTGCTAGTCAAGGTTTAGTCGAAGAAGATGCTTTAATTCATTATATTATAAATGGCGTTATAGATAATGAAACAAACAAGATAATTTTATACGGAGCTTTGACGATTGAAGAATTAAAGAGAAAATTTGAAATTTACGATCAAATGAAGGAGAAAATGAATTCAAAAAGAACATTTAATCTGAATAAAAAGGAAAATACGAAAAAGAAAATAAGAAACTGTTTTTCATGTGGATCAATGGATCACGATATTGGAAAGTGTCCAAACAAAGACAAAGGACCAAAATGCTTTAAATGCAATAACTTTGGACACATTGCAACAAAGTGTGACATTAGGACAACAGAAAAGAAAAATAAATCTACAGTTGCATGTATTTTGAATGTTTCTAGGACAGTACGAGTAAAAATAAATGATATGGAATTCAATGCATTAATTGATAATGGAAGCGACGTTAGCTTAATCAACCAAAAGGTCTATAAACAAATTGGTCAACCAAAACTTAGTTCCACGTCACATTCGTTCTCAGGACTGGGAAAAACTGTCGTTAATGCAACTGGAACATTCGTCATTCCAAATGGCGAGGCAACTTATTCCGTTATTATTGGAGATGATTTTTTGAAGAATGTGGAAGTCACCATTAGCGGAGGAAGTATTACTAATGTTAAACGTTTGGCAAAAGAACAGACTTTAAAAACAGAAGAGAAAGATATTGGTGATTTTACTGATGATTCCATTCAAAATTGGAGTGAATTGGGTTTTATAAATTGTATTACAACTGATGAACTGGATGTCGATAGCGTATATAGAGACATGCCTGTGAATCAAAAACCTCGTCGATTGGCTCCAAAAGAAAAAAGAATTTTAGACGAACAATTAGTACATCGTGCAGGGGTGCGAATGCGACATGATGCCCTAAGTCGTCAACCTGTAATGCTGGTTGAAGATACTCTCTTAGGAGCTATTAGAAAACGACAAGACGAAGAAGAGAGCATTAAAGTTATAAAACAAATGTTATCGACTGGATCCTACGAAGATTACATGATTGAAGACGGTATCCTGAAGAAACGATTTGGATCAACTAATGTTATTGTTTTACCAACCTCAATGCAAGAAAAAAACCGTCGTACTCATAACAAAAGGTGTAAAGAAGCTAAACAGTATCAAGAAGGAGATTGGATGGTTGTGAAACGTACACAGTTTGGAACCGGACAGAAAATACTACCAAAATTTTTAGGTCCATATAGAATGTCTCGAGTCCTAGGGAAAAATCGCTACGAAGTAACGAAGATTGGTAACGGCGAAGGCCCTCAGGTAACCACTTCAGCTGCTGACTTCATGAAACCCTATCCCTCAGGGTCTGAGGAAATGTCAGGAGAGGCCGAGTGTGGGCAAGTGATATTTTAAGATGTATCAAAGTCGGCGAACATTGTTAAAAAGAAGAGATCGAGAAATCAAGTAGCCGTGGACGATATATAGACAGTTGATGATTTTTTTTTCAATTTTGACGTTAAGATTATTATTTGATTTTGTGTTGTATTTATTATAAATAAATATTGTTGTGAGTAAGTTTTATCAGTTATTTCTTCATCTTATTGCCCAGAATCCCACATATATATATATATATATATATATATATATATATATATATATATATATATATATATATATATATATATATATATATATATTATGTCATTTCGGAAACTTTTCAATCCACTCTCGTATTATAGAAAATGAGAAAACTGGCGATGTATGTCGCACAAAAATTTAAAGAATGGAATAATTTCCACAAAAGACTGGCATATTTTTTACATTTATTGACTCCAGATGATGCTAAATCATATTTAGAATTTCATAAACACCTTTTTTCAATAATCAGAATCGTATTTAAAAATCTATTTCGTCAAATTGATTATAGATTATAGTGATTATTTATTTTTTACCTGAATAACAATTTCTTCATCGGAATATGTTAACAATGATGAGAATGACATTATATTATTGAAGGAAATAATAAGTATAATCTTAAAATATTTCAATTTTTATATTTATATACTTGTATTATCCATTTTAGATTGGTACCTACATATTGTAAATATTATTTTGGTCATCTTTTTGAATAATTATAAAATTACAGTAACACGCACAATAAAAATGTCAAACTATTCGTTGAGCAAAAATCTCCAGATAGTTTAACAACGATTTATTCGTTGAATAGTTACTAACTGACGTTGGTGAAACAAAAATATCCTATTTAATGCGACGAATAGTTTAACTGATGAATATAATATTTATTCGTCAATGGTGAAACAGAGCATAAATTGATTATAAATTTTGTTGTTTGTAGTAGCGAGTGGGCGAAGGAACGAGTATTGAAACAGCCTCCTATAACGAGTGTTTGTATTTTGAGTTACTCTTACTTTTAACTCGTTTTAACCTAACCTTTACTAAGACTCTTCACTAATGCTGATGACCCTCCATATATGTAAAAACCTATCCTTCTCTCAATTAGTGAACATACTCCAATCCCCAGTTGCAAACTCGCATCCCGTGCTCTTATCAGACTCTTGTCCTTGGTCCTGCGCTTGGCAAATTGTCAATTCTGTGCCACGTTGCACGTAGACCGTCACGCGTCACCCGCTAGTCACGTTGAGATGTCCCTCTGTTCATCCAATAGAAGGCTGGATTCAATCTGTACGAGGCAAGTGAATAGTAGCACGTAGTACTAGGTTATAGAATGATGTACTACAATGTTGCATTTGATAGTTTTTATGACGCGGTTTTATCGGTGGGATAGCGGGATTTGGCATTTTAGATGTTCATTGGAGAGAGATAGAAGGCGAATGAGGAATAAAGAAAGGAATAGTTTATTGTATATGGGAAACAGAGTGATTACAATTTTATAGATGCATTATGTGGAATAAAGAATGTCTTTTAATTGATGCATTTAAATTCAAAGGATCTAAGTCATTTTTATGTTTTAACCATTTTACTACACGATTTATATTTCAATAAATTCAGTACCATTATAATATACAAAATAAAACAAAATCTCATTTTGACAGTTCAGTTCAGTGTAATTTATGTTAAGTATTACGGCTGTTGTAACATTTTTTTTTATAAATTCTAAGTACTGAATTTTAAAAGATACTGGGTGGTAGGTAGGTGATTAGGAGATGACCGTTTATGGTTTATTTTAGAGAAAAATACTTCAAATAAAAGTTGCATACAATTAAATTATCTGTAACATTTATTTAAAGTTCTTTTCTCTAAAAAAACCATAAACGATTGACAGAGTTATAACACTGCTAATCATCTCCTCCTAATCACCACCCATTGTTTTTTAAAGAGCATCAGATTTAAAAATATTACAAAATATCCGTTAGATATTTTACAATTAAATAGTAAAATTTGTGTAATACGAGTATTTTGAAAAAGTCCTGTGATCTGAAACAGAATGTGGCGTCAAAGTACATACAATATAACATGTGACAAACTATCGACTACTTTTATTTATACAAATAACGTAAACTGTTTCTCTATTAGCGATGAATGACGTGGTGTACCCGACTTCACAGAAGTGGGGGTGTTTTTCATAACTATTCCTGGCGCTAATCTTCTCATAATTAATTATTTACGAAAATAACAATAAATTATTACTATTTTAATTATTTCATTACAATGAACGATATTGCATAAACTTTCATTTAAAATACTTTTTAAAAATTGTGAAATTGCCATTCATCATTAAAAATCTGTTGTGGCCAGCACAATACCTCTCGCCACTTCCGTTTTTGGTTACATAAGTTTAGGGCACGAGCAGTCATGTGACATTGTTGGCCTTGACAAGCAGATATGGGGCTCGTGTCAGAATGACAATTATGTACATAGATGTCAAATGTCAGAATTTTTCATTAAAAATTTCAAGATTTTCTAAATTCACGTAGTTAATTTGTCACCAGGAGTGTGGAATTTACGTGTCGAGGAAAAAAACCACATGGAATTGGAAAATCACGATATTTAGAATGAAAAATTATGATATTTGACATCTATATTCTATGCACATAATTACTAGCTATCACTTTGTCACGGTCCCCCATATCTGCTGGTCAAGGCCAACAACGTCACATGAAAGCTAGCGCCCTATTGTATTTAACATTTCTTGTACTACACTCTACACCAAAAATTCTACTTATCTATTCTTTATATTTAGATTTTTCAATTTTAAAATCATTCTATGAAGGAATTTTGTCCTCTTCTAATTTTTCGAAATGTTTCCAATTCATTGTCGGGATTGAGGGTATTTTTGAAGGGTAAACCTAAAATTTTAAATATTTAACTATTAATAAAATTAGAAATAATATAATGTAAATACTACCCAGAAAAAATCTTTAGTAATGTCTCTAGATTTTTGACACTGACATTTATCTGTCAGTTACAAACATTTTAATTTTTCAGTTGTTTCCATGACATTATTTGGGCTGTGATATTTATTACAACAAATTATTATATACCTTATATTTCTTTATCTCAAAATAAAAGATATCATAAAATATTTATATATAAATATATCAGATACTAGCAAGAACAAAAATTTTATGTTCATCAATAATAGGAAATAATAATTATAACAATTTACTTTTACATAAAATGAATATGTATTTTTATTAATTCCTCAATAATAATAACATTTAACATAAAAATTCATATTTTATCTTATAAATATTCTTCGTCGTTTTGGCTAACAAAAAGATCAATAAAGTCATCTAAGTCGGTCTTTCTGGTATGTTCTGACTCGACTAGTATTCCTAAACTTCCTAAGTGTATTGACGTCTTACGTGTGTTGTTATGTATTCTGTTATTATTTTAATGTGTTCATACAGATATAAAACAATTTATCACGTAAGTTTAAAAAAATGATGTAATTAAAAAGTTTTCAAAAAATTTGTATCAATTTGTAGCTCCTGAAGAAGGCAGATGAGATGCCGAAACCAGTTGAGGCTTCGGCCTCAACTTAAAATAATTTGACTGCACTCCAGTAATTTATTAATTTCTTACTATGTATTTCCAAAATTTAATAGCTAATAAATTTTGTTTTACCGAACATTTCACATTCACATTTAACCAAAATTTTCGTAGAGAGAGCAATTAAATAAATAATAGAACAATACTTTTCAAACCATGAATGCATTCGGTGAAATATAGTTATATATTTTTGTTATAAATATAATAAACATTACATCATAACCTCTTTGTTTTATCTTTTGCAGCGGCATTTAATCAACCGTTTTTGTTTTGGTCGTAAACCATAGAGCTCTACAGGGCCGTAGCCAGAATGTAGGTTTAGGGTAGGCTCAATAAATTTTAGGACAGGCTGAAATTTAACTAAATTATTAAATAATAATTATGTATTTAAAAAAGAACAACATTTTGTTGGTAAATGAAAATACTATCTAATAAAACAACAAATGAACAAAATAAAAAAAAAATTAATAAATGTAAAAATAAATTAATATAACTGGAGCAGTCGCCTATTTTGTTATGAGTGGCGGCTCGTGCACTAAAATTTTGATGAGGCAAGGTATCCAGAAAAAAATGCGCCGCAGGCGATTTTTTTTCATTTAAGGTCAAATGCCTTATAATTGAAAGTTACATTTTTTTCAAAGGATATGCAAATGCATATTTTCCCCCTCTCATGTACAAAATTAAATTGCCAGATCACAGAAAATTTTAGGAAATTCTTTGACAAATAGTTTATCTTCATAAGACAGTTGGTTAAATGGATTTTTGTTAATTAAAAAATTAACAATATCTTCGAAGCCATTATTTGTTTTTTTTGTTTTCAACTAAAATTCAAATTACAAAAACACTACGTGGGTAAACTATAAAAACAACGAAAAAAAAAATTAAATATTTAATGCATTACGTATCAGTCGCAAACCAGAGCCTATTATTATAAAAATGCTATAAAAGACAGGTTATGTTATGTTTGTTTATTATCGAATGCAATTTGCACCTAATATTATTTAATCTTGCTTGCAAAAATATGCAGTAATGTCGTGAACCTACTTACAAAATTTATCAGTTGATTGTATTCATGTATGGAAACGGCCTCTATAGGGCTGCGTGGAAGGTAAAGCGACTATCTTTTATCCTTTACGCACTCATTGCATTTATCAAACAGCTCTTTGTCTAGCGCACGTATGTCTTTCCGGAATGGATGCTTTATCGAAGGCAGTTATACTATTCATTTCGAGAAGCACTTTATAGGGTGTAAATTAGGTGAACTGCATTACATATTAGTTATGGTCGTGGCTTAAATTATTCTTTCGATATTTATAAAAACAAGCATTAACGGAATAAGTTAAAATTTAATATACATAATACTTTACTTGCAGCTTTATTTCTTTTCTGGTGAGGCACTGCCTCAACTGCCTACCCTAACAAGCCGCCACTGTATCGTTCTAAATCAGCGTAGCGATTATGTTGTGGAACGTTATGGCATGCCGACAGCTGGTTATAACTATCCCTTCTCCAAAATTTTAATAATTAATTTCTCGTAAATTACAGATACTTAAACGATTTAAAAAATCAGGGGTATTTTATTTTTTTACCTAGTATCATATATGCAAAAATCAAAATTTGGTCACATACCCCATTTTGCCTCATAGTTATTTGGTTTGACGTATTCCCGTAAAACAGCACCCGACCCACGGTCTCGGAAGTATTTCTATGGCAATATGTCTCGTAAGTTGGCAGTATTTTAGATTATTTTCAAAGCGCTTGTGGCTTAATAAAGACTATACTCGTGTGTCCAGGGCAGGCGAAAAATTTCCTAGGGCAGGCTGCGCCTGCCCTGGCGTACCCTTCGCTACGGCCCTGGAGCTCTATGACTATTTTGAACTATAAAACCGATGAAATTTATTGTATTTAACATAAAAAACTAAATTGTAATTCTACACTCGATTTAATTTAAAATTTCACGAGTTCCATTCACGTGCTTGGCAGTGAAAGAGTGCTATTTTCAAACAGTGCAATTAAACAAAGGTACACCCTAAAATCTTAAAACATCCTACCTCCAAAATACGTATCACATTCCTCTGTTCATATCTCCCTCCTAAACATAGCCCTTATCACCAAACTAAACCCTTCATACTTATAACCTAAAAACACACTTCAAACTATCACGACTTTACTATCACGGACATTGGACGACATCTACCGACAGGTAGCTGTAGCTACCAGCTATCTACTACAGGAGAGTAGAACAACGAGTGGCAAACAGCCCGTAACCTGCCGGAGAAGAGCAGAGTCTACCCGCCCATTTGTAATAACAAATGGTCTGCGCCGTGGATATCTTCGCTCCGAGAGATGTCGCAGTCTGACATACCAGGTAACAATAAAAACAATAACAATCAAACATACTCTAATGTAACCAAAAATACAACCAAACCAAAATGCTTATCCTAAAAAAGAACAAGCAGTTATCCTTAACTCTCTAACCGAAATTCCCATAAAAGATTACGTAATCGCAATAGGCGAAAAAATCAAACCAGAAAACATCACCCATATCTCACGTTTGTCGAATCAAAGAATATGCATATATTTAAAGAGCAAATTATTAGTAGACGAACTTATTAATAATCATAATAGGATTATAGTCCAAAACACTGTCACAGAAATAAGACGCTACGTTACACCAGCAACAAGAGTAATAATAACAAATGTATGCCCATCCATACCGGACGAAATCATTTTAAATTTATTACATTCTCTCAATGTGAAAACAATATCACCAATTAACAACCTACGAGCTGGTTTCCAAGATCCAGAATATGCCCACATTTTGAGTTTTAGGAGACAAGTTTATGTGCCAGAAACCGAAAAACAAAAAATCCCCGAATCAATAATTATCAACTATGATAATACAGATCATAGAATCTACCTAGCAACAGAACTTCCAAAATGTAACAAATGTAACCTAACCGGACACACAGATACAAGATGCAAAAATCAACTCAATAATCCAAGTAATGGAAATCAACCATCACAAATTGCGAGTACTCAAACCCCAAACAGCGAAATACCAACAAAACCAAACGACAAACAAATCCCTCTTATGCCTAATATTAATCTCACAACAGAAATACTTCAACACACACAAACACCAAATGAAACTGATAAACAAAAATCGACACACCCAAAAGATCAAGACACAAATATAGACATAAATAGCCACACAGGAACATCTCATCCATACCAAAATACACCTACCACGGATAATAACGACTTCACCAAACAACCAATACCAATTCTCCGTATCAAAAAAACAAATACAAATAACACACCCCCAACACCGGACCCAACACACAAAAGGACCAAAAGGCAAGCACCGTCCAGCCCAGACACAGACAAAGATGCACAAAGAAAAAAAGTAAGCTCCATACAAAAGAAGAAGAGAACTTCATCCACTAATGCACCACAAACCCTCCCCGCTGACATACTAACAAAAATAGAAGAAATAATAATAAAAAATAAAAACAAATATATCCTTAACTTCGAACAGTTTATAGATATACTTGAAAATACCCATGGACTAAACCACGAACAAGTACACAACATAATTGACAAGTATACAGGAGATACTGAAAATTTGATAAATATGTTAAGCGACAT
Source organism: Harpalus rufipes (assembly GCA_951394225.1). Lineage (NCBI taxonomy): Eukaryota > Metazoa > Arthropoda > Insecta > Coleoptera > Carabidae > Harpalus > Harpalus rufipes. The sequence goes on along the minus strand of OX596274.1, from coordinate 40,209,763 downwards.
TCATTCACAAGTAAAAGGTAACAAAATAAAATACAGATTATGCAAACTTATCAAAAAACTTAAACAAACCGACACAGACAACGAAACCGAAATCAGCTTAAGCGAATCTACAGACAACCTATCACAAATATCATCTCAAGACGCACAACAAGAACAAATAGATTTAGAAAACGTCCCAGAACAAGAAATTAACTCAACAACTTAAACCAAACCATAGCAATAAAATGAAAATTATTCAATGGAATTGTAACGGGTTTTTCACCCACCTACCTGAAATCAAAAAATTAATATCTAACTCAAATGCAACATATATTTGCATCCAGGAAACCAGATTACATCCCCACCAACATACAAACCTAAGAAACTATGAAATCCACAGAAAGGACAGAATCAATGCTGAAAATGCCAGTGGTGGAGTAGCCATAATAAGTAAAAACACCCAACACACAAAACAAATCAACATACAATCTGATCTAGAAGTAGTTGCCATAACAACCCTAATACCACAAAAAATAACAATTTGTAATTTATACATCCCTCCAGATCATAGAACCACCAAAGAAGACCTCGAGAATATAATAAACCAACTACCCCGACCATTCATCATACTAGGAGATTTTAATAGCCATAACCCTCTGTGGGGTTCCAATAAAACAAACAGGCGCGGAAAATTAGTCGAAGAAATCATAGACGACAACATAATAATCCTCAACGACGGAACACCCACCCACCTCTGCCCTACTGGCACATTCTCCAGTATTGACCTAACACTATGTGATCCTAGAATTGCGCCCATCCTAAACTGGCAAGTTATATCCTACCCTTATAATACTGGCCATTTCCCAATAAAAATAGACGTCGAACAAGTCTCAACCGAAGTGAAAGAAATCCACCCAATCTATTATAAGTGGAACATGGTAAAAGCGAATTGGACACTTTTCAGACAAATCCTTATAACAAAAGATCTCACAAACATCGAAAACATCGACTGCGCAGTCCAAGACCTAACAGAAGAAATAAGAAATGCTGCACTATCAACATTAGGACAAAAAATCCCGAGTTCCAAAAGTAGAAACGTTCCCTGGTGGAATGAAGATTGTAAAATTGCCACCAAACACAATAAAACAGCCTTATACCAGTACAGAAAAAATCAAACCCCAGAAAACCTACTAAACTTAAAACGTACTAGAGCTATCGCAAGAAGAACCATCCTAACAGCCAAAAAACAATCGTGGCAAGAATACATATCTACAATAAATGAAGCTACAAATCCAAAAGAAGTTTGGAATAAAATCAGAAACATAAAGGGATCAAGAACCTACCAATAAACATCAACTTTAATCAACAACAATAGAACCTATTCAACTCCACGAGAAATAGCAGAAACACTTGCTGAAACATTTGAATACAACTCGAGCGACAATGTCTACAATAACAATTTTCTACTGCATAAAACCCTAGAACAAAATAAAATAAAAACAGACCGAAATAATAACTCAAATATAAACAGTCCCATAACAAAAAACGAGTTAATATATACTATAGAAAATTTAAAATGCAGCAGCAGCCCAGGACCAGACCAAATTACATATGAAATGATTAAGCATCTTCCGTCGAACATAACAAACCACCTCCTAGATATATATAATAAAATATGGATGCAAAACGTCTATCCAGCAGCATGGAAGGAAGCCCTCACCATACCCATACTAAAACCGGGAAAAGACAAATCAAACCCGTCCAACTATAGACCCATATCCCTTTCGAATACATTGAGCAAAGTACTCCAAAAAATTATTAATCGACGACTCACATGGTTCCTAGAATCCAATAATATAATAAATAATGCACAAAGTGGGTTCAGAAATGGTAGGTCGACCCAAGACCAAATCCTTACACTAACCACAGAAATAGAATATACATTTACAAACAAACAAGATATGATAGCAATCTTTTTCGACATGGAAAAGGCATATGACAGCACATGGAAATATAAAATCCTCAAAAATATGAAAGAATATGGCCTAGAGGGAAACATACTTTTATACACCCAAAATTTTTTAAGAGATAGAAAATTCCGAGTGAAAACTAATGGATACCTATCTGAACCAAGGGAACAAAAAAATGGAATCCCCCAAGGAGAAATCCTTAGTGTTACACTATTCCTACTAGCCATAAACCATATTACATCTCTAATACCTACTCAAGTTAATATTTCTCTATTTGCCGACGACCTTGTTGTCTACACTAGAAATAAAAACTTAAATACTATCAAAAACAAACTCCAACAAACAATAGAAAACCTAGAAACTTGGTCAAATCAAACTGGATTCAAATTTTCACAGCTAAAAACAAAATGTATGCACTTTACAAAAAAACGAAAAATTCAACACAAGCCTAGTATTATGATCAATAACACAGAAATAGAATACGTAAATTCATTTAAATTCCTTGGAATAGTTCTCCATAATAAATTAAACTGGACAACTCACATAAAAAACTTAAAAAAAGAATGCTCGCAAAGAATAACCCTTCTGAAAACATTAAGACATCAAAAGTGGGGTGCCCAGAAAGAAACTATATTAAAACTATATAGATCCCTAATTAGACCAAAGCTTGACTATGGATGTATTGCATATGCTACCACCAACAAAACAAATTTAGAAAGCCTAGATCGAATATCGTTCCAAGCAATAAGAATAGCATCAGGCGCATTTCGGACAAGCCCCACTAAATCTCTCCTAAATGAAGCAGGGGAACCACCATTGGAATACCGAAGAATTCAAATGTCCATATCCTACATCCTAAAACTCTCAACAAACACACAAAATCCCGCTTACAACCAAATATTTAACAAGAATACAGGAACAATTAAAAACCATATTGCCACACAACAATACTTAAACTCCTCACTCCAAAAAATTAACTATAACCTTCCAAAAATATACCCAAAAGGCTACGGCAATACCCCTCCCTGGAAAATAAACATACCCCCCTGCATCCTTGATCTCCTACACCTCAAAAAATCAGAAACCCCACATGAAATGTACCAAACAGAATTTTGCCAAATTAAAAACAAACTCAAAAATTTCCACTTCATATATACGGACGGTTCCAAGATAGAAGACAAGATTGGAGCAGCCATAATCGAAGGGCAAACAACCATCAAAATCCCTCTACCAAACAACACCAGTTCCTATACTGCAGAACTAATTGCAATAAAGACGGCATTAAACCACATAAATACCAACATAGAACCGAACACAAACACTGCAATATGCTGCGATTCCATTAGCGCCCTTTCCAAAATAAAGCAAACATATCCACAAGACCAAATAACCCAAGAAATACATGAAAAACTACACACTGCAGAGCACAGCGGAAAAAGCGTAATCTTCATATGGATTCCTTCCCACGTCGGACTACAGGGGAACGAAAAGGCAGACCGTGCAGCGAAACAAGCGGCGAACGAGACTCCACCAACTGATACACCAATACCATCCTGGGACGCAAAAAGCACATTAAAACAGAAAATTAAAAGAAAATGGCAAGAAAAGTGGACAGAAGAAATAAATAACAAACTCCGAGAAATCAAAGATGACACAACTAACTGGCAAACAAATAGATCAAGAAGAGACCAAATAATACTCACAAGATTAAGAATTGGGCACACTCTAATCACCCACAAACATATATTAGAAAAAACAGAAACACCAATATGCTGCAACACACCCCTGACTGTAAAACACCTTATACTGGAATGCACACAACATACACAAGCGAGACAGAACCACAAAATACCAAACACACTAAAACAAGCCCTAGCCAACAATCCGGATAGAGAAGAAAACGTAATAAATTATATTAACGAAATACATGTAACAAATAAAATATAACCAAATGTAACCAAAATTATAATACCATATACTTATCAAATGTAATAACTATGTACATAACAAACCGGTCTTAATAGCCTGAGACGCTGAAAGACCATAAATAAATAAATAAAAAAAAAAATTAAAATTTACTATCCTGGTTTGTGTATTTTGTCATATACGAGGTATCTACGTATACATATACTGGATGGCGCTCGAAATCCGTTACATATAGGCATTTAATATGGGAAATAAGAATATTGTGATTATTTGCTTCCCATTAAAACAGATTGTTATAAAACTTTGTACACATGTTCGCTTGTACCTATTATATTTCATTTTAATAATAAATTGTTTAAAATAAATATGAGATAATAGAAAAAAATAAAACGTATTATAACAAATTTAAAGTAATGATTATTAAAAGCTCGTAGCACGATAGTAACGATTTTACATTTTATGTGAAACGTCGTGGATTCTTATTTTTTTGTATTTTTTTTTTGTTAAAATTTTAAATAAAATTTCTTTTAATATTACCAATTTTCAGTAATATTCTGTAATAGAGTGATTAATTTTTAACAACTGCTTAATTTTTTTATTCAATAGATATTGATTTGACAACTAAAAATCCAATTTTTTGATTGATTAAAATTTGTAACCAGTTGTTCAACATTAACCACTAAGTTACAGGATAGGCCCGTTTATCTGATTATATTAAATAAGTACAAAGAAAAAATAGTTATTTAAGTATTAAGGGCAGTAAGTGCACCATACCGGTTGAAGATTAGTTTGGAGATCGAGACGAAGTCTCCGGTAAGAAGCACTTAATGCCCGCAATGCTTATTATATTTTTTGCACGATCGTCCCAATAATAACAAATTAAAGTTTAGAATTATTTAAAAATTATTTTGACATTTAAAAAAATATAGTTGTCATTTTTAAGTAAGCTATGATCGTTGTTTTGTTATCGTTAAAGCTTTAAAAATTGTACATTTATTTTTTATTTATGTAATTTTCACCGCCTCCAGATCGGTAGGTAGTCACATCACTTACCGGTCAGTCACATCACTTACCGGTCAGTCACATCACTTACTGATCAGTACCACATCACTTACTGATCAGTAATTTGTAAACAAAACTTACTGCCTTGGAAACTCTATCGGTAAAGTTTAAAAAAAAACCTGATCGTGCAAAAAATAAGTAAAGAAGTTTACTAGATTCGAACACACGACCTTTCGTATGAAGTAAAAAAAGTTAGCATCGTGCTACGAGCACTCTTTTGTCAAAATTTCTTTTAAAGTTGATAAAATTATTACTTTAAATTTAATATATTATTTTTTATTTTTTTAATTATTCCTTAATGATTTTAAATAATTAATTATTAAAATGACGCAATAGAGTCCACAAAGATGTGTACAAAATTTTATATTAGTTTTAATGGGAAGCAAATATTCGAAATATTCTAATTTCTCATGTTATGCCTATGTAAAGGATTTCAAGCACCACTCGGTATAGTGTACTCGTATGTATAAAACAGAAATAACAGAAAAAATATTCAGTATTTTATTTTTGTTTGCTATTCAGAAAATGATACAAGAGAATTTGTTTTAAAGAGAATAGTTTATTTTTATTAAATTTTGTTTTCCTTGGGGTTATTTTTAAATTTGATATATTGACTGTGAACTAAAAATATGATTAAATTGTAAATGTCAATGAAACAACTTTTGTTGAAAAGTAATATGTATTCCTTTCTGTTATATCCTGCAATGCATGGTCGAATAAGATACAGTTTGTAACAAAATAAAATCATTTTGTCTACTTCATAACGGCAGAAATAAAATTAAAAAATTCATGGAATTACAATTTAATAGTATTAGCCATGGAATTAGAAACAAGAGATGAACAAAAGCTTAACGTTTTATTACGTCAGTGTCAAAATAATGATTGTCAAAAAAAATACTAATAGTTTGACGTATAAAACGATACGCTTTTGTTGTTTCTTATTTCAAATGGGACAACAATATGCAAACTTTTATTGAAGAAATAAATTACAAAAACGTAAAGGATAATGATGCATTATTAACCTGCTAAACCATAATATCAGGTAAACTGTGAAAACAGTTGGGATAATATTAAGTAATATTTAAGATAATTGTTTAAATAGTACGTTATTTTTAAAAGAGTCCATATTTTATTACAAAAAAAAATGATCAATTTATTATCACAGCCTACCTGATATGGCTTACCACATTAATTATTAATAATTTTCTTTTACGGTTTTGTTCTTTATTTCTTCAGTAATTCACTTCCAGCATATCGTTGAATTTGTTATTTACGTAGATTCCAAATATATAAAAAATATAGGTGTCCCATATGAAATATGAAAATTAATGTCATTTCCGGTTAAACCGGAAACGTTACCATCATACCAAATATCATGATTTGTGTAAAGCTAGTTTACAAGTATGGGAAGAAAATTAAAAAATAATTATAAATAAAAAAAGTTATTTGAGTGGCCCGCTTTCCGTGTTACCCTGTATATATAGACAGTTGTATATTTTATTTTCTGTTGTTATATAATTGTTTTTATTTTATATCTATAATCAAGTCGCCAACATCTTCCCTTTTAAAAAATGACGTAGTCATTACGAAGACGAATGGGAAGATTTCTGTTTGTTCTTGGACGTTCTTCCTGCGAAATCTGGTCATTTTCATGAGTAAAAGTTTCATATATACATAGATTCGTCAATAACATCGACAACCGTGAATCTTCATTAAATGTAATATTAAATTCTCCCAATAACATATCCAAACTTAATTGTGAATTAGGATTTTTGTTTGAATTGTCATACCTTTTCATTAATTGGTCTGCTTCGGAACGAATAAAATGATTATTTGTTGCTGAAGGAAAACATTATAAATTGTGTTTTCGAGTTTTTCCAGTATTGGAAAATTGGAAAATAATCGGACACGCAGTCTGTGAAAAATTATTTATTTCCTGGCCTACGTTTCGACTGTGACTACAGTATTCATCAGGGCTGTAGTCACAGTCGAAACGTATGCCAGGAAATAAATATTTTTTCACAGACTGCGTGTCCGATTATTTTCTGATTTTCCATTCTACTACCAGTCGATCATCGTATTCAGCCCTTTTCCAGTATTGTTCCAGTGGACCATTCCCAAGAACTGTTCAAATAAATTTTAGCATATACTTTATCACCTTTTTTAAAAGATCTTTTAATTGCTCCATGTTTCTTGTTAAACTGAATGTAATTTTTCTATTCAATTCATTTGGAAGTAATAAATCTAAAGTTGTACAAATTTTCCGTCCAACCATTAATTCAGCAGGCGATTTATTATTTATGTACTTGTTAGGCATATAACAATATGTTGATAAAAATATATTTAAAGAGTGTTCCAATCCTTCCTCCCCTTTTAATTGTGATATTGCTCTGTTGAAAATATCAACAAATATTTCCGCTGGCCTGTTTAATTGAGGATGGTAAGGTGGTGTTCTAAAATGTTCTATACCATTCTTTTTACAAAATTCTTCGAATATATGGCTGGTAAATTGTGTACCATTATCCGAAACAATTATTTTGGGTAACTCAAATCTACTGAAAACTTGTAATAATTTTATTGTGATTTTAATGCTGTAGTCGTTTTTGTCATAAAAAATTCTGGCCATTTACTATGAGCGTCTACCACGACTAAAAATAATAATCTACAATTGGACCTGCATAGTCGATTTGAATTCTTTCCATTGGTTGTTCTATAACTGGCCAAGAATAATGAATATATTTAATGGGAGTTTCTTGGCTTTAACATATTTCGCTAACACTTTCAGTTTTTAATAGTTACCTCTATGAGTTCTCTCGCCAACAGCTTTGAGAGCCAGTAAAGTTTTACTTGGCAAACATATTGAACGGTATAGATATGTCGTCATTTTCAAAATCTGAAAATAGAAGCAGACTGCACACCCAAAAATGAGTAATGGTCTGTGGTGATATATTATTATTATTATTTTATCTTGTGTGAAATTTAATAATTAAAATCTAATTGGCTCATAATTTTATTGAAATTCAAATATTGAAATTAAATTTGTATGCCTGAATTTTATTGTTGATATCGACAAATTCAATTAATTATAATTATCTAGAATGTACATATTATTAAAATTACCAAATGAGCATTACACATATTAAACGAAATATATTTTTAAATGCAGATTGAAAAATAAAATAATATTAATAAAAATAAATGTACAATAGAGCAGTGTTTCTCAACCTTTTTATTGACATGGACGTTTGAAAAGTATATCGAACTTGGCGGGCCCCTAAGTTAAATTTTAATTCGTGGAAAGTAAAAAAGGTTGGCATAATTATACTATGCCGCCACCAGATGTCTCACTATTAACTCACACAAACTAATTTGTTTGTTTAGTTTGTGATTAAAAAAAAAATCTGTTGTAGCCAGCACAATACCTTCCGTCAATCCTGTGTATTATGTATAAATTCCATACATTCTTGCAAAAGATTCTAAATTTCTAGTAAAATTATTTCATAAACAAACTATGCAAATTACACTTGACACTAACATCTTCTTCTTCTTTAGCTTTCCCCATTCGATAGGGTTCACTATTTTTATTTTCTTCTTCCACTCATTTCTGTTTTACGTGTCGTTCTCATTCAGTTCCTTTTCTCTCAACTCTTCCGCAATACAGTCCTTCCATCTTATCTTTGGTCTTCCTCTGTGTCTTCAACCTTTTATTACTAAGCATTCATCCAATATATTCTTAATTTCTCCTCATGACATTTTCAAACCAATGTAATCATCTCGCTTGTATCTTTCTAGAAACTTGTAACACTAGAGTTATTTCCTTACCTATCTTTCCGTGTCTTCCCCAACATGTACTTCAACATCGTCAGCTCTGCCACATTAATTTATTTTTTATTTATACTGACATCTGTCAATTTGAATTATATGAATATATTAGTAGTTTTCATGTTTAGCATAGCTGGCTGATTTATAAAATTAAATTTCTTTAAAATTCTTTATCTCTATATCTATTGTATATGAAGTATAAAATGCAATCAAATCGTATAGAGAATAATATATTCTTTAAGTTATAATAACGTTAAATGACAATAAATCAAATTTAACTGTTTAATCTTCAAATGAAGCTACTTCCGGTTCACCAATTATAACCAAAATCTAATCAGTTTTTCTTCTGGATGTAAACTTGAGGAATACGAAATTTTTGGAATCGTGGTATTGAACTTATGCGATTGGAACTTTTCTCACACACACAGGCACACAGACACACAGACACACACACACACACACACACACACACACACACACAGACACACACACATACACGCACACATAAATACATACAGACATCATCGTAAAAATGGTAAAATCGTATTATAGGGACCCCAAAACATGCTTATTCACTAAAAACTCATCACTGATTTTTTTTGACCAAAGACAATACGTTCCTTACCTAAAGGTGATCGAAGGTAAAAAAACGATTTATTGGAAAAAGTTGTATAGTAAGGTACTTGGGCACTCATTGTGGTCCGCCGTGGGGGGAGTACATTAGGGTACCTCTATATACAGAGTATGGCCATGGTGTGGCTCGCTTTTCGTCTGCCATTAGCGTACCATTGTCACTTTTTTGCTTTGTGCATAACGTACGAAGTGTTGTTTTTCCCGCAACTTATTGTGTATTTTCGTGGCTATATGTTCTAATTTAATTGAAAAACACATTTAGATATAGTTTTAATGTTTATTTAAAGTATAATTAATATTTTTATGTAATTTTCGTTTAAGATACAGAAAACATTGAAAACAAGGAACTGTTAATATATAATTATTTTATAATTTAACCACATAATTATATTAAACTAGTTTAATATTCTATACGTATACGTACATAATCTGCTTTGAATTCGGAAATGAGTTTCGTGGTTTGATATTAATTCGATTCCGTTGATTTTAATTAAATTATGATAAATTTTAATTGCTTATACTATAAGTACTGATTCAAATTATGGAGAAAGATATAGTACTTCAGAATATTTAAGCAACAATTATTATTCTACTAAACATTTTAGTAAGGTAGAAATATCTCATTAAAAATCTTATGGTATAATTTAAATAGCAATAAATATGTTCCTGTAAATAAATGATTTAATACACTTTTGACAGGGTCAGCATGCCTTTCTGTGCAGCTGGTGGTTGCAATAATAGACGTGAACATGAATTTTTAATAAAGCGTTTTCCAAGAGATCCAGCCAGAAGAAAACAGTGGGTTATAAACATGAAAAGAGATGAGTGGACATCAAATAATAATTCTGTATTATGTGAAATATGAATTTTAGCATGATACGTGACTGTTTAATGTTTAAAAAGTTGGAATGGAATTTATTAGGATTATTATATATTTGGGCATTGGGGATCGAGGTTTACTCAATGAATATAGTGTTTAATTCATGTGTCCTTCCTAGTGAGACGTGAAAAGTGCTAACAATTTCAGAAGTGAAGTGAAATTAAATATCTATGTGCAGAGCAGATATGACGGCCCGTGTCAGAATGACAACTGGTAATTATGTATATAGATGTCAAGTGTCAGAGTTTTTCATAATTTCAAAATTTTCTAAGTTCATTTGCTTAATTGGTCACCAAGAGTGTGGAATTTACTTGTCGAGGAAAATAAACCACATGAAATTGAAAAATCACGAAATTTAGAATGAAAAATTATGATATTTGACATCTATGTACATAATTACTAGTTATCATTCTGACAAGGGCGCCCATATCTGCTTGTCAAGGCCAACAAAGTCGTATGACTGCTCGCGCCCTATTGTATTTAAAATTTCTTGTATATCTACACTCTACACACCACAAATTCTACGTATATCTATTCTTTATATTTAAGGGAAGTATAAGGATCGTGCTAAAAATCCCATATCGAGATTTTGGTAAATGACGTTTTAAGGTCTTTATAATCCATTTTTAACATTTTCACGATGATGTCTGTGTGTATGTGTGTATGTATGTGTGTGTGTGTGTGTGTGTGTGTGTGTGTGTGTGTGTGTGTGTGTGTGTTTGAATCCTCTTTACGCTCTAACACAAATACTATCGTTCAGAAAATTTTGAAACCTTGTATTTCTATCTTATTATAATATGGAAAGAAGCCATTAGATTTTGGTGTCAATCGGATAACCGAAAATGGCAGTTTACTTGAAGCACAAAATAGTTTTTCTTCAAAATATATCTTTAAATGTTATTTTTTCGCAATTTGTTATTATAAAATTTAAAGATTATTTCATTTTTTCAGGTTTGAATTAATAGTTTTTCTATATATTTTATGGATAAATTTATAAAATAATATAAAAATTATATCTCGGAGCTTATGCTGTAAACTCCATGGTTACACAGTTCAGCTCAAATATACGTATGTAACTGACAGAAAAATGCACTGTCATAAAAATAATCATTTCAAATTAAAAACAGTAACGTTTTCAAAAGAAATTTTTAAATAGAACATTAGTTACATGGAAAGGAACTTAATATACATAATTTAAAATTAATAATAACAACGTTTTAAAACGAAAATTGTACATAGCACAATAGTTATAAGGAAAGGAACTTAATATACATAATTTCTAGTATTAGTAAATAAACAGGTATGTATTTAAGTAAGAAAATAAATGAATATATTATCACTGCATATTACCCCATTGCTGAGTGTGTTAATCTGCTTTGTACACAGATTTCGGTAATGATGATGACATATTTGTATCGTGCGGGCATTTACCATGCGTCACCTCACGGGTACTCATTTTTGGCGTGGAGAGTGCATCACAGGGGTCAGTTTTGTGCCATTTAAAATTCGAAATATTTGATAGTAGGAATTGAATCCGGTTCCCCATATTCGGGACCAGACACTCAGGCACGCGGCCATGAGACGCCATAGGTATATGTATTTAAATTAATAAAATTTAAATGGTGGGAGGTTTTGTGTTGGTCGCATCAGATTTTTTAAATTTTAATATCATTCAAGGAAGAAATTTAGTCTACTCTTCTAATTTGTCGAGATGTTTCCAATTCATTGTCGGGATTGACAGTATTTCTGAAGGGTATATGTAATATACCCGTAATTTTAAATATTTAACTATTAACACAATAAGAAATAATGGATGTATGTATGTATGTACTTCCCAGAAAAAGTCTTCAGTAATGTTTCCAGATTTCTGACACTGACATTTATCTGTCAGTTACAAAGATTCAAATTTTTCAAATGGTTTCTATGGGATTATTTGGGCTGTGAGATTTATTACAACAGCTTATTTTATATATAATAATAATAATAATAATAATTTATTACCCAACAGAAAATATCCAGTTACAAGGTAAATAACAAATAAATATATAACAGTAACAAGTGATTCACAATAAAGATTAACAATCAATTTCAAAATAAGAAATTCCAGTTGAACGTAATGAATACAGTGTACAACAAAATATATCACATGAGGTACATATTTGGTTGTAGTTATCACAACAAGTGAAAATGGGCGACCTGGGCATTAAATTAGTTTTGGCAATATTGTTGTAAAAAGTATTTACTTTACGAGAAGCGTATGTAGGAACTGAGAATTTAAGTTCAGATAATAACGCACTGCAGTCAATGTCACTGTGTAATAATTTGTGTAAAAATGAAAGGCTGTGTAATATGAAACGTGTCTGTAGTGTTATAACACCAAATGATGATAATAGCAAACTATGACTAAAACCTCTTTCGGGATACACATTATGTACCTTAAACCAAAGATATTTCAGAAATTTTCTTTGCACATTTTCAACCTGTTGTTTTTGGTTATTGTATAGCGGGTACCAAACAATGATGCAGTATTCAAGAGTAGATCGCACAAGTGAATAAAAGAGTGATATTAATGCATTGATATTTATAAAAGGTTTACAATTACGTATGATGAAGCCGAGTGACTTATTAGCTGATTTTATGACATTATGAATTTGTAGATCGAATGTAAATTTAGGGTCAAAAATTACACCCAAATCTTTTATTTTGTATTCCCTGCATAATGGTAATGTATTTATGGAATAATTGTGTAATATTAAGTTATTCTTGCGGGAATAAGTGACAATTTTACATTTATCAATATTCAAAGCTAATTTGTTTTTTTCACACCATAATTGCATGTGACCAATATTTTGTTGTAAATGTAAGCAATTGTCAGTTGTTATAATTGGTTGGTAAATTTTAACGTCATCTGCAAACATTAATATTTCACATGATATGTAATTAGGCAAATCATTAATGAAAATCAGGAATAATAATGGACCAAGATTTGACCCTTGTGGTACTCCGGATTTTGCAATAAACTCATTTGATGTTGATCCATTGTACATTACCAATTGTTTCCTGTCAGATAAATAAGACGAAAATAATTTAATTATTTTGGCGTGGAAGCCAATATCTGAAAGTTTGTTTAACAGGATACCGTGATCTATTCGGTCAAAGGCTTTTGCAAAATCGGTGTATACCACATCAACTTGACCACGATTATCTAACACGTTAATAACAAATTGTGAAAAAGAACACAGATTTGTCACCGTTGATCTCTTAGATATAAAGCCATGTTGATACGGTGATATATAATTTTTTATTTGTGCAAATATTTTATTATGCAAAATTATCTCAAAAACTTTTGAAAAATTTGATAGTATAGCAATAGGTCGGTAGTTACGAATATTGGATGGTTCACCAGATTTTAAAACTGGACATATCTTGGTAGTTTTCCAACAATCTGGAAATGTGCATGTATTTAAACAACAATTAAATATGGTTAATAATGGATGTACCAAAACACTTTTACAGTCTTTGATTAAAAAAGAGGGTATTTGATCTATTCCAGACGTTAATTTGTTGTTTAATCTAATTATGGCTTGGAATACATCATATTCAGATATTTGGGTGACATTTACAGATGGAGAATTTACTTCGTTTGATACATAATTTCCGTCAAATGGCATCGAATTTACATAAACACTACTAAAATAATTTCTAAATGAATTCATGATATCTTTTGGGGTGTCGTGAACTTCGTCGTCAAAAGTCATAATGCCTGGAATTCTACTTTTCTTTCTCTTGGTTTGAATAAAAGACCAAAATGATTTAGGATCCGCTATAAAAGATTCTTCGGTGGTTTTGAGATATTCGCTATAAGAAATATTTATTTGGTTCTTAATTAAGGATCTTAAGCTCGAAAATTTATTGTAATCATACGCTTTATTAAACTTTTTGTATTTAACAAAATATTTACGTTTTAATTTTAAATTACGAATAATTTCTGACGTAAACCAAGGGGGATATGAGTTAGATTTTATTAATCGCAATGGTACATGTTTATCCAAAATTGAATAAAGGATTTCATAAAATTTATTACACATGACATTAACCTCAGTACAGGATGTTAAATCATCCCAAGAAATATTAGCAAGCTCTTGATATAACGCTGGAAAATTCGCTTTTCTAAAGTTGTACTGTTTGGAAGTGATACATTTTTGAAAATTCACCTGGGAAATAAACTGTTCTGAGAACTTAATTTTAATTGATAAGGCTGGATGATATTTATCCTCTTTAACTAAAGGTGAATATTCACGAATAACATTACATTCTTGATTGGAGTACACTAAATCAAGCAGTCGGCCATTTTCATTTACAACATTGTTACATTGTTTGACATCAAGGATTAATGAAAAATTAAATAAATTATTAAATAACATGTCGGACGGATCATTATTAATGAAAGTTGGGATATTAAAATCCCCAAATATAGCAATATTTTTGGTATATAACAACCTATTTTCTAAATAACTAAGAAGACAATTTAAGTCCTGAATAGTTGGAGTAGTTGGAATGTATATTACAAAAACAACTAGAGTGAAAGAATGAATTGAACATTTACAAGCAAGTATATCGAATAATGGCAATACATTATTTATCTCATCGACATCTAATATTTCGACATTTATAAAATTTTTAGTTGCTAACAATACTCCGCCTCCTCGCGACAAGTTTGTACTATCAAAGTTACGGTCATTACCATCTTTGGATGTTTTATCATCCGTCCACTCCATTGCGATAATAATTATGTAACTATTTAAATTCAAAGAAAACTAATTGCCATGTTTTGTTTATAAATAAAACAGTATAGTGAAAGTCAAAGTATTACAATGATTATTATTCTAATATGAGTACAGTTTGTGTTTGAGTCGTAGGCAAGTTACGAACAATACGAGTAATACAAATGGACATTGTAATATTTACCTGTTTTTCATGCTATTTCGCATTAATTTACTTTTATTTTAATTGAAAGAAATATTAAAATATCAAGGTTAGTAACACTGACAGTTTCAAGAAACATTTGAAATTTTGACATTTAACATTTTTGACAACAGTTATTTAGAAGTTACATTACAGTTAAAATTTATATTTATTATGTTATGAATTTACAAATAATTACTTTATACTTTAATTTAAAAGAGTGCTTTACTGCTTGATATACAGTAAAAAAATTTATTCACTACTAGCCTAAGCAACCGCAATTATTTACTTTTATTTGACAAGCGAAATTGTTTTTTCCTACCTGTAAATTGTAACCAAGGTTACCGATAATTACCTACCAAGGTCGGTAATCATTACCGACCACTGTTAAATGTCAATATTGACAGTAACTTTTATACTTCCAAAACCATATAATAAATTAAAAAAGTGTATATTATTATACAGTAAACTTGGTCTATAATACTATAAATTCACAATAAGGCTGAATTTCTCAGAAACCAAATTGTCAAACATAGAGATATAGGAATACATAGATGTATGTTGGCAACACTGGAATCAAGTAACGTTGGTGACATTGTAAAATAATAGGGTTATGTTGAATAAATATTCATATATTTACTTTTTGATTTTTCTGGCAGTAATATATTATATATGTACATTTTCAGCCTGCTGCCTTAATTCTGGAGGAGTGCGGTTAATGTCACTTTCACTAATAATTAATGGCAAAAATTGATTCACACAAGATTCAAATGATTCAAACTGAAGAAACGTCAAACGTTCAAAAAAAAAAACAAATGAGACCTACTTTGATTTTGAAATATTACAAAACAAATGTTCACTTCAATATGCTTCGTTATTATCAATTTAAATATCATGAACTAGAAAATATGTAAGTGCTAGTAGTGAATAAAATAGTATATTTACCTTGGTAGGGAAGACCATTATTGACCAGCGTCTTACATCCCTCGCTTTCAGCTCGGGATACAATCTTGACGCTAGGTCAATAATGATAGTTTTCCCTACCTTGGTTAATAATATACTATTTTCTACTACCACTACTGTAAGAGGGTCATTACTGAACAGACTACTAACAATGTAAGTTCGTGCTTATGAATAGTGTTACGTAATGAACAGCAAATTTAAGTTGGCAGGACTGATTGTCAAACTGTAAGAAATGATTAAAATTTGATAAATAAAATTAAGATTTAAATATAATAGAATGAAATTTATCTGACATATACATATAAATACATATTTTTTTGGGTTATTATATTAATATTATATTATGTCAACAATACATATTTCATTTCAATCAAATTTGCAGTAGGGAACTATTTTTCATCGTATATCCCTACGCTTAGCAGTAACCATGGTAACATCGTTGCGCAGTTATATTTTTCTAAATAAAAACCACCAAACTTTTTGACGTTTCGAACTGCTGCTCTTTTGTGTGATTACAAATACATGTACTGAGGTAATAATTATTATTATAAACAAAATTAGTTGATAATATTAATTGTAATTTGTAAGTAATGCAATAAAAAAAAAATTAATTTATAACTATGTATCTGAATTTTGCTTTAATTTAGGAATATTAATGAGTAGTCGTAGAAAAAGTATAGTACATAATTCGAGATGTAAAGCAATTACTCACTCGTAAAATTACAAACTCGACGCTACGCGTCTCGTGTGTCAATCATTTTACTCGTACGTAATCTGCTTCTTACATCTCTCATTACGTAATATACTATTAAAGATGTCCGATCAAGGTTGTCTACGAATTGTATGAATTCAGATTTTTGCTCCGCCCATCATGACAAATTCAGTAGTGTCGTTTGCTTAGTTTTTATGAGGGTACGTAAGATACTATTGTTATTTTATTATTATAAAAATATATATTACAGGAAAAGCATTCAAAATTCAAAAATAAGTCAACTAAAGTTTATAAGCAAATGTAAAACCAAATATGTGAAAATTAAGATACTGACACAATGTCAGTGTCAGTGACTCTGACAGAATATAACGTTATACGTACGGCTATGAATCAAGGTAATGTATCTGAATTAATAAATAAACTTACGTTACAGCGAAAGTATTATCAACAACGAGCATCGTTTATAAATGGAATGTCCTAACTTAGTCGAAACAATATGAATTTTTGAAAGACAAGCGTGTTATATCCATCCTTATCACACACTCTTACAGCCTTTGCAAAAGAAAGAGATAAATGTATGCCTATTTGTTAATTCGTTCGTGATACAGGTGCCCTTGATCGGACATCTTTCAAAAATTTTACTGTAATTATTTTACTAAATATAAACAATCTAATTGTAGTATTTCTTCTTGAGTAATGACATGTCATGACAATTAAAATGAAAGATATGTATTTGACCCTTAGAATAAGTTACCAACTTCACAAATAAAACAATCCACACAAACAATTTAACAAAATTGTTCATTCTAATACTGTTTTTGGGAAAAACAGTTGTAAAAAATTAAGTTTGTGAACGCGAAATATGAAAGTATTTTCCACAATATAATAACAAAAGTTTTACTTCTTATTTTGTTAATTTTTTTATGCATTTTGTTCAATACGCGTTAAACGCCCAAGGTATGAATGAAAATATTTTTATGCTTGTTTACCTATATAAGTCTTTGGCTTTACATTTCAACCACGGCTGAATATTTGTATTATTTTGGTACATGGAACGATTTTATTTAAAAATATGTTTTTTAAATTATTCAGTTATATTTATTAATGAGCTATAATTACTGTATTGGTTGCCGTGTGACTGTAAAATTTTGTTAAAATATTAAATGTTATGTTTGTCAATGAAATGTATAAATTATATTATAGTGTAATTAAATAATAACTTCTCCTTTAACATATTGTTCTCTTCAAAAACAACAAAAACAAACTGTCATTCCTAATACTGTTATTTTCCACACATAGCAAGAGTATCCTTATGAATTGCGTAGGGCATTTATGAGTACCGGCTCTCTGCTTTGGACACATTTGTCGTCCTGTCACTGACAGATTGTACAGGACAATAGACTTTATGAGTTATATAAAGATCATCTAATTACACGAACATCTAGATATTACATTTATATTATAATGTAACAAAGGATGATAAGAACAGTGCATTGAAATTAGATTAATATTAGATACATGATATATAACTGATAGATTCTGGTAAACCCTACTTAAGTCTTGTTACTTGGTTTGACAGTAAAAAAACCGTTTCAAGTGCAATTTACATGGTATATTCCTTTTGGAATTTATATAAAGTATTATATGACGGGAAATATTTACTGGCCTTTTCATATTTTTTTCGTTTTATTTCCCGAATAATTTCTGTTCAAATTTGTGGAAACCACTAGCAATGAAGTTTAACAAAGTTTAACAGTATTTACGTTTCAAAGTATTTCTAGAAAAATTTAATTTTACAAACACGGAACAGAAGCTGAAATTGCATGCTCTTGATTAAAAATTGTAGTAAACTGGGTTATCGTTTATGTCGAATGTTAATTCTCTCTGGCAAATTCAATGCTGCATTTCATTCCAAATGGGAATATATTTACATGCATTGTATGAAGTTTAAACTTTATTACATTGATTTTCGAATTCATTTTTTGTAATGGGTACACACCGAGATGTTATTTACGTTTCAATTTTTTTTGTATAGTTTGTTTCAAAATAAACTGAATTAGTTCTTCTGTTGATATTAGAGTGATGCAGGATGAGGTGAGAGTACTCTCGCATCTCGTCTCGTCTTGTTGCTTTTTCGAGACGAAAACGAAAGCGAGATTGCGGTTTAAAATTCAAGGCGAGAAATCTGGCAAGATTCTTGCGAGTGTCTCACAATAAAAAATCTGTTGTGGCTAGCACAATACCTCTCGCCACTTCTTTTTTTGGTTACATAAGTATAGGGCGCGAACAGTCATGTTACATTGTTGGCCTTGACAAGCAGATGTGGGGGCCCGTTTCAGAATGATAATTAGTAATTATGTACATGGATGTCAATTGTCAATTTTTCATTCAGAATTTCAAGATTTTCTAAATACACGTAGTTAATTTGTCACCAGGAGTGTGGAATTTACTTGTCGAGGAAAATAAACCACATGGAATTGGAAAATCGCTAAATTTAGAATGAGAAATTATGATACTTGACATCTATATACATAATTACTAGCTATCATTCTGACATGGGCCCCCATATCTGCTTCTCAAGGCCAACAAAGTCACATGCCTGCTCGCGCCCTATTGTATTTAACATTTCTTATATACATACACTCTACACCAAAAATTCTACTTACATATATCAATTCCTTATATTTAGATTGTTTAATTTTAAATTCATTTTATGAAGAAATTTTGTCCTCTTCTAATTTTTCGAAATGTTTCCAATTCGTTGTCAGGATTGACAGTGTTTTTGAAGGATATATGTAATATACCTATAATTTTAAATATATGACTATTAATACATTAAGAAATAATATAATGTATGTACCTACTTCCCAGAAAAAGTCTTCAGTAATGTCTCCGGATTTCTGACACTGACATTTATCTGTCAGTTACAAACATTTTAATTTTTCATTTGGTTTCCATGGCATTCTTTCGGCTGTAAAATTTATTATAACAGATTATTTTATATATTATATTTCTTTTATCTCTAAATCTATAGATTATATAATAAAATATTTAAATGTATCAGATAATTTAATTTTCTTTAATATTACCAAGAAAAATTTTCAAAAAATATTATTTGTTGTTACCAATATAATTAATAATATAGTGCGTTCAATAAAAAATCGGAGTAGGCTATTAATAGAGAAACGTGTCTGATCATTATTCATTTCAAAAGTGAACTTGTCAAAAATGATCAGGAAATGTAATTTTAAGGAGAAAAGATAATAAAGAAGGATTCAGTACATTGCCATTTGCCGTTATCTAATTTGTTTCCATTTCCACAATAAGATTCAAAAAGAAAAGCTTTGATTTCTTTAGATAACATTTTTGACAATATCTCGTGTGAAATTGACATTTAATTAAATATTTTTTAAATTGACATACGTTTATTTGTTCATAGCTTGCTCCGAGTTACATAGTTTCTTTAAACATAAGTTAAGTTAATTTGAGAACTTTATATCCTAAAATCAAATTATATTTTTAAATGAAATATCTAAAATAATTCAATATTACTCACAAAACTTCTAGGTTAGATTAGTTCTGGTAGGAATCTGTCAGCTGTCAAACTCTGTCTTCTTATTGTTGTGGGCTATGCTGGAACTACCACCATCTGTGGACAAATTGGGATGTTTGCGCAATTATTGTTTACAGAATACCACTTTAACGATTATCGTTATAATAACGATATAACAATGCATAATGTCATAACGAACGTTTACAGAATAAACAATTTTTGTTATTATTATAACGATATGTTTACACGATTCGTTATGCCATAACGATGTTTACAGAAAAGCCCTAGTAATCATACTTAAAAGGTGGTATAAAATTAAAGATAAAGTTTACTTTTAATTACAAAGACAATTTTTTAATGTCCGATTAGTTTTACTGATGACAGGAATGTATTAACAGATATTCGTATTGTAATAGTTTAGAAATCATAATTTTGAAATGAATTAATTATTTTAGAGTCAAATTAAATTATTTAATAAATTTTCACATTTTCTGACGACCGCAAATGAATAAACATATGTTCGTATTGAAATAATTTGGTAACCTGAATTTTGTGAATTTATTGTACCCTAGCTAAAGTTTCACGATTGAAAATACACGGACGACGGTACGATTGATGCGAACTTGTCTTTTGTAGTCAAACTGTGACGCAAATACGTAGTGCTCAAGCGATTATTTTTACAGCGAAACTCTTGTTCGAGAATGACACGAGGCAAAAAAAAATGTGCGAGAACAAGAGGAGAGATCGAGATTACAGATCCTAAAACGAGACGAGATCGATATTTTATATTTCTCGTCACGCGTGCATTTCTAGATAATGCAACATAGGTCACGTTTTAGCGAAAGATTCTCTCATCAACCAATCAGCGTAGGATAACGGTAATTTAGAAATCAAGTTGCTAATTAGCTACAATACGTGGCGCGACTTGAGTGCCAACTTTGTAATTTGACGTTGCAATACTGCAACACTCCTAGACTGGAGTCAAAAATGTTTACAGCATAAGTATATTATACCTTTTAATAAACAATGCTTATAATTCTATCGAGTCATTTTATATAGGTATGTCGTAAACAGGAGTCTTTTTACTTTTTATAATACGTAAGGCTTTTTCAAAATAAAAATATCCTTATTACCCATTGCTGGGCGTACCAATCTGCTTCGTACAGATATCAGTAATACTGATGACCTAGTAGTACCGTGCTGGCTTTTACCAGGTGCCACCTTACGGGCATTCATTGTTGGCGTACACTTTTGTATAATTTATAAATCGATATTGTTTTGGCGTCTGTCAGGTTCGAATCCGCGTCCCCAGATTCGCGACCAATGACTAAGCAAATTGTAAAATGATATCTATGTTTTGGATTTATTTACCTTGTACATTTCTTTAATTGTATCTTTAACATAACTCAACCTAGCTATACTAAAAAAAATTACAAGCCATAATGCCCAAATGTTAATTTTAAAATTTTAGCAGTCATTTTGAAAAAGCCTAGGCATATTATAAAAAGATTGATCTTACAATTTCAATCATTAACACATTCGCTGCTAGTATGTCTCGATTATTAATCGCTTTTACGAGGTCTATTCAGAAAATAACCGAACTTTATTTTTTTTAACTTTATTATTAATTATACAGATTATTGGTTCTTGTCCTCTTCAAAGTACTCCTCTTCCCTATTCACACACTTTTCCCAGCGGTGTTTCCATTTCGCGAAGCAATACTGGATAGATTCATTTGAAATAGCCCTTAAGGTCTATGACGAATTTACTTTGATGTCATCAATAGTCTGAAATCGGCGTCCTTTCAGCACTGATTTTGATTTATAATACTTTGCATAAATGTTTTAACGTCATTGACTTGTTCAAGATGTTGCCGACAAACGTCCATTCGTTTTTCTGTTGTTTAGTCATCAAAAAATGAACAAATTTTGCTGCAACTTGATGCATGTTCAATTTTTCAGTCAAAATTTCATGGTATGACCCAGTTGAGATGCTAACCTATTCTGCAATTTCTCTGACAGTCAATCGGCGATATACACGCACCAGATCGTTGATTTTCTAAACGTGGGAGTCATCGGTTGAAGATGAAGGCCTTTCTGGTCGAAAATAATCTTCAATTGACTGACGACCACCTTTAAATCGTGAAAACCATTCATAACATTACGTACGACTGAGAGCATTATTTCCGTAGGCTTGTTTCAAAACTGGAAACGTCTCTGTGAAAGTTTTCCCCAGTTTCACCAAAATTTTACGTTAAATCGTTGCTCCAGAGAATCGTACATTTCAAAAATCGCTAGTAACACTTTAACACATTGCACTCAAATAACAATATTACGAAAACTAAACAAGATATCAACAATTCAAAAACATGTGGTTACAGAGGAGGGTATGCGCACCGCAATGCTGCCAACCGCATATCTGTAAATGTCTCCGTTGGCGCGTAATTCTAAATGTTTGGTTATTTTCTGAACAGACCTCGTATTAATACACTTGACAGTTAATAACAATTATTTTCGGTGGATACATTTTCAAATTTTAGTAGTTAATTTTCAATAACTGTATTTAAATAGGTTTATTTTTAAACTAACTTTCCAATATTTACTAAGATCCGTATTTGCGGACAATTGTAGCGCAAATGACATTTATTTAAACAAGATAAATACATAATACATAATGTTTGTTTTCTGGGCAATCCTGTTTGATATAATGCTAGCTTTCGATCTATTTCAACGGCACTAATTTGCAATTGAATTTCAATTATTCATTTTGTCAGTCTGCAGCTTCTGCAATCAATGAGTCTACTGAATCGCAGAATTCGGCCACAGCAGTAAATTTTGTTTAATATCGGTTAAATGGAGAATTTGCGTTCAATACTTCTCATCTGGTACATTGTTCAATAGCTATTGATTCACAAACACCAGTAGTAAAAGTTAATAATGTACTACAATATTTATAAAAAATGTGGAAATTTGAAGATTTAATATATTTTTTCTTCAAACGTCATACAAGTAGCACCTTTTATGACTTGATTAACAAGGTAGAAATAAAATAAATATCCATAGAAACTATACAGAATCAACAAATAATAAGGTAACTTGTGTAAAAGAAACCTGTAATATCGACCTAAATATCACTATAACACACTAGGTAACCTAAGAATAAAGTTACTAAATAGCATCAAAGCTGTCAAATTTAAATAAATAACCTATGAATTGAAATATAAACAGAGTTTACTTTCGAGGAAATAACATATTAAAGAATAGCAGACAGCAGACTTACAGATTACAATTACAGGTTCGGTAATGAACATGAGAATACTTAGAATGAAAGTGATAAGAAAAATTTATATTGTTTTGCAGTGATTTCTGGACATATCTTTCAACCACTCTGTTAGATATCCATACAATTGAACAACTTCAGGGGGGCGTACATTATAATACTTCAAATTCCGACATAATGGGCAAGTTTAGCGTGATTGAAATTACATGTGAAATATTTTTTAATCGTAAATATATGAATAATTATAACTGAAAATGTGATTGAAATTTAAAATAATGTTCCCATTTATTTATAATTAATTATTTATCATCGAACTTTTGTGGCGTCACAAGTGACTTATGCGCATGCCTAGCAAGGATGGTGAGACCTGACTTTTTGAACGTATATTGAAGCAATACATTACACACTGCTGGCTAGTTCACGTGAGTTTGTTTACGTTTTCGCGGAGTGAGGTTATAAGTTATGAGCAAACAAGAATTTGTCAAATTGTATCGCTTTAAATCCAAAAGTGTGGAATGGCTATTAGAACTCTTTGCTGGCGTTAGCAATGGATTCTGTGGTCTGTGTTTATTAAATATATATTTTTTTAAATATTTTTCCAACTTCGGTAAGTGAACATTAAAAGAAGGCGAAAAGTTGTATTACATAGCATTAGGTTAACAGATAGGTGTTGGTGAAGACAATACTTTTTTCATTAATATTTTCGGCGTTGTCGTTGCTTTCAAAAATATAGTCCATCCGCCAGGGCGAGAGAATATGGAACTAATTTTTGAACAGGGCCAAGTCATTCCTATTGGTCAAAAGAAGATAATTTTGGAGCCAAACCAATAGAATGACTTGTTTCTATTCAAGAAATAGTTCCACATTGTCGTCTCAGCGAATGCAGTATAAAGATTTTTAAAATTTCAAAAACTTATGTAGAACTGAATTTAAGATTAATTTCTTAACAATCAATACATAAGTAAATATAAGAATGAACTGTTAACAAATGTCAAAATTTTATTTTTACAAACAAGGCTTATTACTGTATTTTATACATAAGTATGTACTTATAAGTAAATGCATATAAGTACAGTGTTTAAAAAAAACCTAACTCGGAGTAGACTATGAACATAGAAACATATGTCTTAATTAAAAAGTATTTAATTAAATGTAAATTTGATACGA
Organism: Harpalus rufipes; assembly: GCA_951394225.1. Classification (NCBI taxonomy): domain Eukaryota; kingdom Metazoa; phylum Arthropoda; class Insecta; order Coleoptera; family Carabidae; genus Harpalus; species Harpalus rufipes. The sequence goes on along the minus strand of OX596274.1, from coordinate 40,184,852 downwards.
AATATTATCAAAAATGTTTTTCTTCTTATATATTATTTTAGAAATGGAAATAAATTAGAAAACGGCGAATGGTAATAATCTTTTGCAGCCTAGTAAAATGAATTTCAAGAAAATTACATTTTAAGAAAAAAATTGACAACTTGACTTTGAATTAAATAATGTTTAGACATACGTTTCTCTGTTCACAGCCTACTCCGAATTAGGTTTTCTTTAACACACAGTACTTGTAAGTATTTACTTATTTATTTATTAATACCGCCCGAAAAATAACATTTAAAGGTATTTTCCCAATGAAAACTATTTACGTAGTTCTTCAAATAAAGTGCTATTTTCGGTTTGTCGATTGACTTGAAAATCCAATGTGTTTTTTTTCTTTCTATTTTAATACAGAATATGAATATTAGTTTTAACGCATTCGCTGAGTCTGTTATTTTTTGTACGCAAACTAGGTTCTGAACATAAATGTGTGGAAATGTTTTTTATTAATTAACTTCAAAATGGAATGAGCCCAAATTAGCCAGAACGGTGAACGAATAAGGACAACACAATAGTTCAATGCTTTAATTTAATGCAGAACAAAATTCACACATACAGTAATGCTGGATTCAGAATAAATGTATAAAATGCGAGAGACCGATGTCGCCCATGCACGATTTGCTCACTAAGATAGGGATGTGTATATCGCCATACGCAGTTAGGTTGGCGCAAATTGACACTTGACTTAAGGACGTGTGTGGTGATATGACAGGAGCAATAGGACGCGCAGGTGCCACACGCGTAGCGTGGTAATCCGTATATTGAGACACAGTTTCCAAGTGACTCTCTTACCACTCGCAACCAAAAATGTGTAACTCGCGAAGAACACATTTGTTATTAAACTTGAGTTCCAAATTGGAATCAGATATTGATATTTTATTTTATTGCTTGATGAATAAGAATTTTAAATCACCAAATAAGTATATTCTGTCGGAAAGGAAAAGCTGTGAAAAATTAAAAACTACAACTAAGCTCTCTATGCTCCATTACCGCCTGTATGAACTTTTCTAAGTATTAAAAAAGGCATAAACTAGAAAATAAAAAAATCTGTTGTAGCCAGCACAATACCTCTCGCCATTGCCAGTTTTGGTTACATAAGTACCTATTGTATTTAATATGTCTTGTATACCTATACTCTACACCAAAATTTCTATTCTATATATTTAAATTTTGTATTTTTAAATTTCTAGTATTAAGAAATTTTGTCCTACTCTTCTAATTTTTCGGGATGTTTTCAATTCTTTTACGGGATTGACAGTATTTCTGAAGGGTATATGTAATATACTTATAATTTTAAATATTTAACTTTTAATACAATAAGGAATAATATATGTATGTACTTTCCAGAAAAAGTCTTCAGTTATGTCTCTGAATTTTTGACACTGACTTTATCTGTCAGTTTCAAACATTTTAATTTTTCAATTGGTTTCCATGGCATTATTTTGGCTGTGAGATTTATTACAACAGATTATTTTATATACAATATTTCTTTTATCTCTAAATCTATAGAAGTTATAATAAAATATTGAAATATATCAGATTGAGAATTTAATCTTTTTTAATATTTGTCCAATTGTTACCAAAACCTTTTTAACTCTTCTCTATGTCCGATTGAAAAATACGTAGTTAAATAAATATTGAGTCTTATAGTTTTAGAGAAATCGTCCTTCCAATATCCACATGCACACACACATACACACACACACATATACAGAGAGAGACATCTTGGTAAAAATGTTAAAATCGAATTGTACAGACCTTAAAACGTGCTTATTCATTAAAATTTGGTTATGCGATTTTAGCGTAAATCTGATACCTCTCTTAGCGAGAGGTTCAAATAGAAAAAACTGCACAAGATAACCTGTTAATAAGTGTGCACGAGAAAATGTGCATCAACTACAATGCCACGCGAATGTGAGTAGACGCGAGTCATGTCACGTAGCGTCATGTTCCCAATTTGCGCAGTTATATTTAATTCTACAGGATTACAAAAACACTTGCTGTGGTACGCCATTTTACAAGCCCTATACGTGTCTAAATTTGCGCCTAGCCTTAACGTTTTAAAATTTCTGCTTGTAGGATTTGAGTTATAACGCATATAAACATTCATCCACCTACACATCCCCAACATTGAATAAATGTAAAAATCTGATTGTATGAATCATAAAACGTGATTATTTATCTAAATTTCGCTTATCCTTACTAAGGGTAAGTGGCAGATGAAAATTGAAATTTCTGAACCTGGTTGAATTGAAATACAAAGATAGAACCAATTTTACGAATAAAAGGTTGTGTAGGTAAACAAATAAATAAATAAATATTCACAATCTGCTTCAAGTCACATATTTCGCTAATGTCAATATACGTCTATTCTCTCTGAAAGTGAGTATAGTTGTATGGTAGAAACAGAATAAATAAAATGTTTTCGTTTTCATTTCTGCACTTGGTCTGGTTTAAAATGAAGTGGCCCTCAGAGAGCAAGTGTATAAGTAAAGAGATTTTCCGTGTGATAGGAATAATGTAAAACATGAAGTTTGAATTTGTTACGAAGTCGGGCATTCGTATGCGCATAACACATGTGTTCAGTGGATGTGGAACCTGGGGAATGTAAATATTTCACCGCAGACCTACCTACATATAAATTATTTCATATTCCACAGCTTTCGTCAATAAAAAATCGATGTAACTATAGAGCTAACGCTTGGTTATTCATAGCAATAATTCCATGAGTTTATTTCCATGTTATTAACGTGAAAAATTCAAACAATTGTAAAAAATACACGTAGCATTTTGATGTCATCGGAAATATACTCGAGGTAGAGTTTTAAATTTAGGCGCCAAGTTTTGCTAAATGACTACATTTAAGATTTAAATTAAAATGCTTTGCGTGCTTTTTATTATTAAACTTGTTACTTTGATATTTATTATTAAAATTTATGGGGTTTGCAACTAGAAGGGTGTAGCCCATAGATATGTAGACTATGCAAAATGTGATAAATCCCAGTAAATTCTTAGAAAATTGATGAAATATTATATCGCCAATGTTAGACATTTTAATTGTGCTGTGTATATAATTACAGTAGAGACTCTTTATTCCGTACTGTTAAATGTAAATAGGTATTCGGATTAACAATTTGTTCGGATTACTGAATTTGTATGGATAAGTGTAAATAACATAATAATAATAATAATAATAATGTTTATTTAACATCACAACATTAACACCATATAAACAAACTTAATTACATATTTTACACCTATTATCATATATAAATGTAACAACATAACAAAAATAATAATAATTAATAAATCATAAACAATTAACCTGAACGGATAAGTAACACTCATAGAGAACCTATTTATTATTATTCATATTTTCTAGATAAAATAGTTTTAAATTTCTCTTAAATAGTTTCAGTGACAAAGACTTAAATTTATCATCTAACTTATCATATTCTACATATCCTTTATGAAAAATAGATATTTGAGATTGCTTTTTATTTACATTACTAATATAAAAAATCTGATGTGGACACCACACGACTTCCTTGTACAATTATTAAACTATACATATAGATATATAGCGACCATAATCTAACCCGGTTCTTTTTAAAGAGAGTTTGGATTACAACAAAGAAATATTTGATTACAACAATGAATATGACTAATTTCACAATAAAAATATAATATTTGTTATTGTACGAATCGCAAAATTGAACGTATTTAACGTAATTTGACATGAACATTTTTTTTTTATTTTTTGTCTTAATCCATAGCAAGCTTTATTAGAAAAACAAAAAAGTATACAATTTTTAAATTTACATATCTCGCTTATACAAAGGGCTAATTTAATAATACTTGATGTGCTAGACGCAGAAATTAATTCTCTAAAACTTTTATTTGAAGCATGTATTTCTAAAATCAAAATAAAATCATTTTATTCAAGAAAAACTGTTAACAACTTTAAGTAATGTACCACTTCCGGTTAGCCTATTTTAACCAAAATCTATTATGTTATTTCGATTGACATAAAAGTCTTGTATACAAAATTTGAAAAGTTTTGGATAATATTTTAAAACAGTTTTTCATTAAAATCTATTATAGGCTTCATGTAAAGTGTCACTTCTGGAAATTGTGTAATAACCAGAAAGGGAGGTGCACAACTAGATGTTATAGGAGTCCTAAATACAAAATTTCAACTTTCTACGGCTTACCGTTTTTGAGTTATGCGAGATACGTACGTACAGACGTCACGACGAAATTAGTCAAAATGGATTCAGGGATGATCAAAATGGATATTTCCGCTGAAATCTGAAAACCGAAATTTTTCGCGATTACAATACTTCCTTTACTTACGTACAAGGAAGTAAAAAAATTGTGTTCGTCTAGTATTATAACTGTCTAATCTAATTTTGTGTATGAAAATCATACTATTGTATTTAATAAGGTTAAGTATATCAAGCCATTTTAACTCTTCTAACATCCCTTTTATACTTGCATATTTGTTCTTATTCAAAATAATTCTCATTGCTCTGTTTTGTAAAAGTTGCAATCTATTCAACTGTTGTTGATTTAACAGGAACAAAATTGTTGATACATAAAGAAAATGTGGTAATACTATTGAATTAAAAACGATAATTTTAGTTTCCCAGTTTAGAAAGTTTTGCACTATTCATTATGGTACTTGATAGAACAAATAACGCTGAAATTAAGAAATAGAAACAAAAAACATAATTATTGTCTTATTTTTTTTAGTTTTAATATTTTTTCTAATTGCTATGTAATATTATTCTGGAATTAGGATGTAAAGTGTCCTATTAAATAATAAATAATGAACAATTTAGAAAAAAATATGTAAATTTTAGTTTGTTTTCGGGCATTCATTTCGGTTTTGATCACCAGTCGCCCAAATATTGTGTATTATTATTTCTTAATAAATTTATGAACATACACCCTCCAGTTGCAATCTCGGACTGAAATGGTTATCACATCTTGCTACTTCAGAGGTGGAAAATAAAGGAAAATTTTGTTTTGGCACGTGTTTGTTATTGCGTTTTGAGCAATTTTATCTCGCAGTTCCGATTAAAGAGTTTTTGTACGGATTACCTATTTTTACCCGATGTTTGGATTAACGATTTTAGGATTTTTCTTCATTGATCGACATATAGCTTTGGTTATATTGAAACAAATGTAACTATCAGTGACAATGCGAGTTGGTTGTAATATTGTCTTAAATTTGTTTGTCTAATTATTTTGAGATGTCTTCTAATAATGGCGCCTCACTTAATTAAATTTGACTTGAAGATCATTGTAATTTGTTACCAAGAAAAAATATTAACGTGGCAAAAATATGCGGAGGAATGTCCAGGAAAGATATGGCCACTTTCTAGCATAAATTGTGCTATTACGCGATTGACAGAAGCTGGATCGATTTTCATAGGACTTGGGGGTGAATTGTCAACGAGTGTTACAAATGACGAAAATTTAGAATTTGTATAGGAACTGTCCCAGGTTATCTGAAAATCCATCCAGTTTCTCTCAGTTGCTTAATAGCACGATTTATGCTAAAAAGTGGCCACCTCATCCCTGGAAATTCTTCCGCAATTTTTTTGCCACATCAATTTTTTTCTTGACAAGTTACAATGGTACCTATTTACTTAAGTGAGGTGCGATTATTAGAAGAAATCTTGAGATAATCGTACAGAACAAATTTATGACAATGTTACAACCAGCTCGTAATGTCGCTGATAGTTACATTTCTTTCAATAATAGCCTACTTCGTTGTAAGCTGATTACAAAATTATCGGCGTTTAATAATAGATTTGAATGGCAAATTTATAAAATCGCTATTAATTTGTTTTTCTATATAAATGTTTGAAATTTACTAGGAATACTTTTCAACCTTTTGTTTGCAAGAGATAAAAAATTAAAATCGATATCTCAGTGCACTCCGGAGTTATGGAGTTTCAAATAGTATTTACGGTCAGTTAGGCTTATTCTTGTGACCATTGTAATCAACACAATATCGTATAAAATACGATAATACGATACGAGAATTAAAAAACTCTGTTGTGGCCAGCACAATACCTCTCGCCACTTCCTTTTTTTGGTTACATAAGTATAGTAATTATGTACATAGATGTCAAATGTCAGAATTTTACATTAAAAATTTCAAGATTTTCTAAATTTACGTAGTTAATTTATCACCAGGAGTTTAAAATTTACTTGTCGTATGCCTTAGATATTTAACATTTAATTCTGCTCCACATGGAATTGGACAATCACTAAATTTAGAATGAGAAAATATGATATTTGACATCTATATACATAATTACTAGCTATCATTCTGACATGGGTCTCCATATCTGCTTGACAAGGCCAACAAAATCGCATGACTGCTCGCGCCCTATTGTATTTAACATTTCTTGTATAGGTACCTATAATCTACTCCAAAAATTCTACTTACGCATATATCTATTCCTTATATTTAGATTGTTTAATTTTAAATTCATTTTATGAAGAAATTTTGTCCTCTTCTAATTTTTCGAAATGTTTCCAATTCATTGTCAGGATTGACAGTATTTTTGAAGGATATATGTAATATAACTGTAATATTTAATATATAGCTATTAATACTTTAAGAAATAATATAATTTATGTACTTCCCAGAAAAAGTCTTCAGTAATGTCTCCGGATTTCTGACACTGACATTTATCTGTCAGTTACAAACAATTTAAATTTTCAACTATTTTCCATGGCCATTTTTTCGGCTGTAAAATTTATTATAACAGATTATTTTACATATTATATTTCTTTTATCTCTAAATCTATAGAATATATAATAAAATATTTAAATGTATCAGATAGAGAATTTAATTTTCTTTAATATTACCAAGAAAAACTTTCAAAAAATATTATTTAGAAGATTTTTTTTCAAGAATCTTCTACTTCCGGTTGTCTAATTGTTACCAAAACCTTTTCAGATCTTCCCATGAAAGTCCGATTGGGAAATACGTAGTTAAACAAATTTAAAGTTTTATAGTTTTTGAGTAACCGTCCTTTCAACATCCCACACACACATTTTTGTATCTTGAATTGGTTTTCAAAATGATAATTGTAAAATTTTATTGTAATCTGAACAAGGTATTTGAGAAGTTGTTCAGGTATTTTTTAACACAAAATAAGTGTTGTATTTACTAAATCATGGCAGATAATAGTTTTTATTGCTATTAAAAATTCTGCAAAATGATAAAAATAGGTAAGTGTTATAATTAGATTAAATAAAAAATGTAAGGTGAAACTATCTATGTACTACCTCACCTCAAAAATGAAGTTTGGTCATGCAAAAAAGTTTGTTTTTGTATACAAAGGAAAATATAGTAATTACTGGCGTTCTAACCTCTTTATCCGAATTTTCGAGTATGACTATTGTATAGGTGAGGGTATTGTTATATTTAGCAAATAACAAACAACTACAGTGATGCCAACCGTAGATATTCAAAACATTGAATTAATTTATTCAATTTGAACGAAAATATATGCTATATGTATGTAATATTAATATTTAAATAATATTAAATATTACTTAAGTAATATTAACGATACTAACGATGTTAAAGACATTTAAACCAATTTATATTCTCAAATAATAATATTTTTTACTTCATTTGGTAACCCTGAAAAATATTTTACCAGAATAGCAAATGTTTACAATTTACAGTATCTTGTAATTGTAATTGTAATGTTTACGACATTGTAATAAATACAATGGTCACAAGAATAAGACTGTATAAAGTGTTTATAAAATACATACATGAATACAGGATTGAATATTTTGAATAAGATCTGTAAGTCACTGTAGAAACGCCCATTATAATTCTAGATTGACACACCTAGAACACAGACTCGTATTACGAGCCCCGTCTCGCATCAATTGGTCCACCCGGATTAATTTTATTTTATTTAGTTAAAATATGAAAGAAATAATAACTACCATGAATTACTCCATTTTTTTATAAATATTACAGACATTTTCTCGTTCTAATGAAACAACAATATTTGTTTTCTAAAATGTTTTATTTTTTTAATGTAAAATGAAATAGTACTTAGTTTTACCAACAATTGATGAAAAACTGAAAAAAATTAAACGAATTTAAATCATAAGATTAAATAAAATGTCCAAAAGAATTACAGTAGTAATTTACAATAAAAATCGATGTTACCCAATATTGATAAATAATATGAAATTAATATATCGATATGTGTCATTGTCACACCGTTAAATTTTTAATCTTTAGCTAAAACAATAATTTAAAATTACGTTATAATAATGACATCATTTAATTATTATTACAAATTCTATTTTTTAAATCATGAAAAGTATTTTTTTTTTAAATTGGGCCAACTGAAGCGTGGCAGGGATCGTATATTTAAGAATAGGTGTTTTTATATTTAAGCTGTATAATTCTACATATATTCAAAATAATTAAATTGTTTCCATTTATTTTAATTTTTTCTGATTTTCTTAACAACATGTCAAAATGTAAATGCTTGAAGTACGCCTTATCTCCGTTTGACGCAAAATAAATAAAACTTTTATGTCTCAGCATCAGCATCGTTTATTATTTCAAATGTCAGGGGTAGCAAAATTATAATCCCTGGTACTTGTATCTCACCTTGTTATATGATTTCTCGGTCTCGCACATTCAAAAACATTTGCATCTCGCAAATTTACATATTCAAATGTGGGTCAGGAACGAACAACTGATGATTCTTCTGTTTAAGCACCGTTGCCAGGCAACAGATTTAAATCGCCACAGCGAACATTAGCTCTAATCATTCCTCGAAGTTTAAAAACAAATTAGCGGGGAAGAAAGTATCAACTTGCAAATTTCATTGGAAATTCTACTAGTAATTAAACCTTATTTCTCCTAGAAATGTGTCAATTAGTGGGAAATGAACTAACAGTTAGATTGGAGTTTCTTGGATTCACGTAGAAATTATTGTATGGGAAAATTAATTTTAAAATGAGAACATATAGAATATGTTACATCATGGCTAATAACAATAATTTTCAATTTATATATTACTTGAAAACCAAAAATGAAAATCTTCCGTCAGTTGTATGTATTTTGTACAAATTCCACACAGAATTTTTTTTTTTTCAAACAAATTCAATATTACCAGTATATTACCTTCCGTTAGTTTTATGTATTTTGTCAATTGAAGGGCTTGGTGCTATAATCGTCCAATTGCATGAAACATGGTTTCGAGAAAAAGACGAAAAACCAATTACAACTAAAATCTAATTAAGTCTGCATATAGAAGTAAGGAAGAGGAATACGTAAAAATTGTAATTTTTAGAATTCTAATATTGTGGTTATCGCGGTCGAAATTATAGTCACACGCACAAGCACACTCACACGCACACACATACAGACATTCTAAAAATAGTAAAATTGTATTGTAGGGACCCTAAAACGTACTTATTCATTCATGGTGACGGAAGATAAAACTGCAAAATTTACATTTTCGTGGGTAATTTCTCGACTGTGATGTGGATAAGGTGTTAACAGTTACTCGAAAGCTCAGTCAGATAGCATTTATTCTTACTCTACCGACGTTTCGGTGCACCTTTACTTCTTATTCAGGGTAGTAAGACCATACAAATTGTTACAAATCATGTACACAAAATAAATTCGTACAAAACATTCAGTTATTTTATTAAAACATCGTACAAAAAATTAAAGGAGCATACACACATCCATTTGCTCTACAAAACGATAATCTGTCAAATTTAGACACCTTCATCTCTCTGTGTCCAGTTGCATCGCTTATATTAGTTACAGTTAAATTTTAATTGTTTATTAAATTGATATATCGTACATGTTATTCTGCACACATGTAAGTATATATTTGAATATAAATTTTCAGGTTCAGTCAATACTGTTTTCCATTTCTTTAAACAGAAAGTTTTTTTTTATTATTTTATATTTTTATAATATATAGAAACTATAGTATTCTTTACGTACGATTGGCATTGCGCAGTAATAATTCGTTTATAGGTAGTTTAATTTGTTCTATATTCTGTGTTGACACCTATTTGGAAACTATATTTTTCTGCATCAAGAAACTCACATGGCATGTAAACAGGACTACATGTATTATTCTAGCACTTTTCGATAGTTTTCTATGGCATTATTAATAAATTACGTAAATCAACAAGAATCCCAAAATGCTAAAATATATGTCAATGTATACGTACTATATTGACAGTTCAAAATTATTACCTGAATATAGAGACGACATACAGATTAAAAACGAAACCACTTTAATTACGTATGTGTTCAACAAACACACTTTAACATGTTATTTACCAGTGGCGGCCCGTGTCGTTTCAGCCGGAGGGGCGCAATAATTAAAAAATTAAAGCTATTTCTTTACCTATTTGGGCAAGTAGATCAAGAAATTTAATTACAAATCACTTCTTAAAAGTAAATTGAGTTTTTTGTTTTTTCGTAGATATAAATTGAAAAATGGGAAGTAAATATCTGTTCTGGGCTTTTCTCTCACTAATTTGTAATCTTAAATCAGGCAATGGCCGACATAAATTCTTTAATTTATCTTCTAAAGAAAGTCTATTAAAGTTCGTTTTTAACAAAATATTACGGCTGCGATATTAATTTATTTGTGATTTGTCGTACCGCGACACAAAGCACTACAACAAGGAATTCATTTTAAAACTGAGCCGAAGCCGTAGAATAAGTGCGGCCACATAGCGCTTACAAAGCATGGTAGTACATGCTAGTCACACAAACATTACGCCTCGTTGTCATAGCAACGCGGGCCGCCGTACATTGAGCGGCCAACAACTAATCCCACAATTGAACCGTTTTGTGTTTTACTATATGATTAAATTATATTAATTTATTATATCAAATAAGAAGTTATTTTTACCGTTTTCTTGTAGGAGGGGGGGTCCATGCGGCCTCATTAACGAGCCGTTCCTGTTACCTTGATATTCACAACCTTAGTATTCTTCTAACAATTTTAACGTTTCCCTGATATATTTCCTAGAATCCCTTGTAATATTAATATTAATAAATCATCAACCTACCAAATTTTTTCTTTCGATTTACAAGTGAAAGCAACGATGATATAACCTAATGAATTTCAAGAGGATCCTTGAAACTTCCTCGTTGTTTTGTGTCCATTATCTTCCCTTCGCACGGTGGTGGTATTTTTTCCCGCCGTTTGCGGTAGCCCCATCACAACGGTTGACGTCGCCCTGTGATTAACGGCGGCGATGTCACGTCGGACTCTGGCTCTAATTACTCACAGAGAACTTGATCTCAAAAAGTCTTCAGACAGCAAAAGTGACGGAATCAGGTTGGCGGAAAAATTAAAGGAGTTGTAAGCTGTATGATTTGTAGTGGAAGACTTTAATAATGATACTTTGAGTATTGAAAGAGAAATGTTCGTTTTATTGAAGTAGATGTTGATAGATGACGCTGTATTATTATTATGAGGATGTGGGCGAAGGGTTTAAACGGTAATCACTTCTGTTACTGTGACATATGAAATCTATTGTACCATGAACCTAACTTAGTTTTCCGGAAACAATTTGAAAATTTTCATAACATTTATTTATCTAAGTTTTGGCACAAATCTCATTTTTTATAATAAAAATGGGCGTGTTCTTCCACAAGGCACAACTTTCTAGCATTAGGTTTTGGGCGACATATATATCGAATTTTCGAACTTAACATTGATCAACTCCGAAATAACGGGAAATGATGGATTTTATACTGACAATTTTGCAGGGGTCCCTAATAATGGGAGACATAAACAAAAAACTTAATTCGTAGATAAGGTGTTGGTATGATGCGCTATTTCCATAAGGGGTGTACCCAGGCCTAATGTGGGTATAGTCAAAGAATAAAATTGGTTAATTTTATTGAAGAATAACACCCTGTGGACGATTTTATCTTGCCTCCTGTCACAAAATTAAACACAAACTCAAAATTGGTTAACAGACCAAAACGTACCATACCTTCCGCGATACAATTCCCATAACCTTCCCCTGGCTCATCTTATAGAAGATTTTTGGGCTCTTTTCTTCAAAAAGTTTGCAATCGAGGTTGGGTAGCTCAAAATGAGGACGAACTTCAATGCAGAATATACAAGAATAGGGTTGTTGCAAGAATTTTTATATGATTTCAAAGTACTAAATTTAAAAAATAAGTGTTTCAAATTTAAAACTAATACGAAATATCAATTAGATATTTTAGAATTAATTATTGAAATTTTATTTATATATCCTATTGGATATGAATGACGTCATGTACTCTGACGCCACAGGAGTGGGGCGCTGTTTTTCATGCCTATTTCTGGCGCCATTTCATTTAATTACTTACAAAAATAACTACAAATTATTATAATTTTTTAGTAGTATGAAAAATATTGCATAAACATTAATTTAAAATACTTTTTAAAAAGTGTGAAACCAGCTCATTTAGGAATGGCCGTGAAATTGAAGTCCAAAAGCTAATGCTAGGTGTCCGCAGTAAGTTGCGCCTTGTGGAAGAACACGGCTCTCTTTAACTTAAGTTCATAATTTTGTTGCTCATGAAACAGTTAATTATTAAGTATTCTTTAAGTTATAATAACGTTAAATGTCAATAAATCAAATTATCTGTTAAATCTTCAAATGAGGCTACTTCCAGTTCACCAATTATAACCAAAATCTAATCAGTTGTTCTTCTGAATGTAAACTTGAGGAATATAATTTTTGAAATCATGGTATTGAAGTTATGCTTTTCGAAACTTTCGTCACAGATACACAGACACACACACACACACACACACACACACACACACACACACACACACCAACACACACACACACACACACATATATACATACATACAGACATCATCGTAAAAATGGTAAAATCGTATTATAGGGATCCTAAAACGTACTTATTCGCTAAAAACTCATCATTGATTTTTTTGACCAAAGACAATACCTTCCTTACCTAAAGGTGACGGAAGGTAAAAAACCTGTTGGGGCCAGCACAATATCTTCCGTCAATCCTGTCTATTATGTATAAATCCCATACATAAATTTTCTTGCAAAAGATTCTAATTTTCCAGTAAAATTATTTCATAAACAAACTATAAAAATTGCACTTGGCACTAACATCTTCTTCTTCTTTAGCTTTCCCCATTCGTAAGGGGTCGCTATTTTTTATTTTCTTCTTCCACTCATTTCTGTTTTACGTGTCGTTCTCATTCAGTTCCTTTTCTCTCAAGTCTTCCGCAATACAGTCCTTCCATCTTATCTTTGGTCTTTCACTGTTTCCTCAACCTTCTATTACTAAGCTATTCATTGTTCATCCAATATATTCTTCATTTTTCCTCATGACATTTTCAAACCAATGTAATCATCTCTCTTGTATCTTTTTTGAAACTTGTAACACTAGTGTTATTTCCTTAGCTATCTTTCCGTGTCTTCCCCAACATCTACTTCAACATCCTCATCTTTGCCACATTAATTTAATTTTTATTTATACTGACATCTGTCAATTTGAATTATATGAATATATTAGTAGTTTCCATGTTTAGCATAGCTGGCTGATTTATAAAATTTAATTTCTTTAAAATTCTTTAACTCTATATCTATTGAATATGAAGTATAAAATGCAGTCAAATTGTGTAGAGAATAATATATTCTTTAAGTTATAATAACGTTAAATATCAATAAATCAAATTATCTGTTAAATCTTCAAATGAGGCTACTTCCGGTTCACCAATTATAACCAAAATCTAATCAGTTGTTCTTCTGGATGTAAACTTGAGGAATATAATTTTTGAAATCATGGTATTGAAGTTATGCGATTTGAAACTTTCGTCACAAACACACACACTCACACATATACACAGATCTCGTCGTGAAAATGTTAAAATTGGATTCTAGGGACCTTAAAACATGATCATTTACCAGAATCTCGATATACGATTTTTAGTACGATCTCTATACCTCCCTTACCGAGGGTAGCGAGAGTTAAAAAGTCGGAATCCTGAGCCCCAGAACCAGAATATTCACAGCCATTGGGTGTTTAAATATTTTTAAAAAAAAGTTAATCGCATTTTTCTCAAACACTTTGTCTTATAAATATATAATACTGATACGTTATGAAAAAATACAACTTTATACGATAACTTGAGAACTAATTGTAAAAAAAATGTACATAGACAGATGTCTCCTGTTCTAGAGCTTTTTTTTCTATCGTTCATAATATAGAAAAAAATCGAAGTGTTCGATTTAGCTGTGCCTGTATATCTTTTGAGATAATGGAAGTATTTTTCTATTTCCTATTTAAATGTACAATTTGTCTTGTTATTATTTGTTACTTAACTATTCTAGACAATATTCAAAGAATCAATAACATTGTTTCAACATAATTAAACTAATACTCTAAAAAAGATTATAAAAGTTAAACAAACTATGGGAAAATCGGGTTCGAAAAATGAGAACTTACCCGCACCCATATGTATTTTTTAAAATAGTTAATTAAAACACGCAAACAATTGATGAAAAAGTTTCAACAATACTAAACTAATACATCAAAACAGATTTTTACAGTTAAACAAACGGTGTGTCAATTGGGTGCGGAAAATGAGAATTTAGCCGCACCATATAATTTAAAGATCAAAAAAGGAAGTAGAAAGTTTAAACAAATGAAATTATTTTAAAACATTAACAAACAAACGAGAATGAATACATTAACGTATCTAAACAAACATTATTATTTAAGTGGTGGGTTAATGTGAAGATAGCCCCACCCACATTTTTTTTAAAGGGGGGAAGAAAGGGGAACAAACAATTAAATACAGCAAACATTTGAAAACGCATCCAAATAAACTAATTTATATATGAAATAGTGTTTGTTTGCTTTTGGGTTGGGTCAAGTTCACTGACGTCAGTTGGTGATATAAATAAATAGTTTACGAGTTGTAAACATAAATAAATGTAGTTATAAAAATAAATATAATGATATAAATATTGTTTAAATAAATGATCTTAGTGTTTAAGTATTCTTAGTATTACATTAATATTTATCTTAAATTATTCATCGTTTAATAAACGTATTATTTTAATTAATAATATTTCTCTGATTTTTACACTTCACCCAAATAAATAAATGTTACAATATTGTTTCGACTAAGTTAGGACATGCCACTTTAAAACGATGCTCGTTGTTGCCAATACTTTTGCTGTAACGTAAGTTTATTTATTATTTCGCAATTAGGGTATATTAACTTGATTTATAGCCAATGAGTTATTTTTGAATTTTGAACGCTTTTACTGTCACATATGTTTTTATAACAATAAAATAACAGTAGTATCTTATGTACCCCTTTGGACACTAAGCAAATGACACTACTAAATTTCATAGAATGGGCAGAGCTAAAATCTTAACTCATACAATTTGAAGATGACTTTGATCAGAGAACTTTAAAAATTTGAACTGTACATACATTATGTAAAAGAAGAAGAAATTATCACATGGTGAATCTAGAGCAGACCGGTTATAACGTTTATTTTTATGTCCATTGCATTTCTCTAAGCTGTTTTATCTTCGAGAAAAATTATCACCATCAGTTTTATGTTCTTTGCAATAAAACTTTTATATTTTATAATATTAGTTTCGACTTTATTACAAGAATAAATAATCAAATTTCGGTCGATTATATGTCATTGTGAAATGTGTTGTAAAGTGATAAGAAACTACTACTGGAACTCGGAATTTTTAAAGAATGAGGAATTTTGTAAAATTAAATATGAAGAAGTAACATTATTATTAGCATTTTGAATGATTGCCAGGAAATAATTAAAACAAATGATACATCAGGTAATCGTCAAAATGTTTCCTCAAACAAAATTCTGATGTGTCCACATTACCTTCCGTCAATTCTGTGGATTTTGTACAAATTCTATACGAAATTTTCTTGCAAAATATTCTGTATTTTCAGTAAAATTATTTCATGAACAAAGTATATAAATTGCACTTGACACTGACATGTGTCAATAGAATTATTTGAATATATTAGCAGTCTCCATGGCTATAACGTAGCTGGCTGAATATGAAATTTAATAACTTTATAATTTTTTAACTCTATATCTATTGAATATGAATAAAAACATAAAATCAAACTGTTTAGAGAATAAAATATTCTTTAATATTTTTAATAACAAAAAATAACATAAATGATATTTAATTTCGTTTTTTAGAATTGTAATGCTAGAATTATTGAATGTTATGAATATACACAAATACATACACACATACAGACATCATCGTAAAAATTGTAAAATAGTACTCTAGGGACCCTACAACGTGCTTATTTACTAAAAACTTTTTTTGTCCAAAGAGAAATGCCATGATAAACTGATAAAGCATTGTTTAATTTTTTTTAAAACAATAACTAGATTATTTTTTTATATAAATGTAAGTATAAAGCATAACTATATAGCTAATTTAAATTACATTTAGAGAATATATTATATGTATGCCATTCTATTTTAAAAATCAATGATCATGAGATCCGGCGAAACCGGAATTAGAATTCGGGAAATTTTTGCAACCAAAAAAATTGCATTTGATCGCTCCCAATATTGTAATAGGTAATAAAGAAAATAGCCATTTGTCCTTATTTTCTCAATCACATTTTTTACATCGTATATTAAAAATTTTGAAAAATATTTCCACGACCTCAAATAAAAATTTCGCTTTCTTTATACCTTGCAATTAAAGACAGTTTTCCATTTTTTAGGTACATTCGTTCGTTAATGCCTTCTCGTAATACCATACCGTTACTATGATTTATCATAACTAAACACGTATGTGAAAAGGTATCTATAACTAACGCCGGCCGTTAAGGATTGTAACGGCTGCACGAACGAAAAACAGAAGAGAAACGGTGTCTATAACGGCTGGCGTCCGTTATTATAACGGTCGCCGGCCGTTATGGTTTGTAACAGGCGCCTGTAATTAAGGATAAAATATATAACTGTCTTTGAAGTACAAGAATGTAATTTTACGGAATCAAATATAATTGCACAAACGTCAAAACTTGACGAGCTTCAAGAGAGAAGGGTCAAAATTAGAATGTGGTTAAATTGTGTTAAAGAATATAAATACATTTGGAACCCTAAACATAATTTACATCAAACACATTAAAAATTTGTTGTCAATAATGAAACCATACCATAGCCAACTTCAAGTATGAAAATCCACAAAAAATCAGAGAAAACGGTTGTTCCAACTTGCAGTGTGTTAGATCGAGTTGGTCATACAAAATAAGTCAGCAAAAAATCTGTTGTGGCCAGCACAATACCTTCCGTCATTCTCGTGTATAATGTATAAATTCCATAATTTTTCTTACAAAAGATTCTAAATTTCCAGTAAAATTATTTCATAAACAAACTATTCAAATTGCACTTGACACTGGCATCTTCTTCTTCTTTAGCTTTTCCCATTCGTCAGGGGTCGCTATTTTTGCATGACGTTCTCATTCAGTTCCTTTTCTCTCAAATCTTCCGCAATACAGTCCTTCCATCTTATCTTTGGTCTTCCTCTTTTTCTTTAACGTCCTATTACTAAACTATTCATTCTTGTTCCAATATAATTCTTCATTTCTCCTCATGACATGTTCAAACCAATGTAATCGTCTTTCTTGTATCTTTGTAAAAACTTGTTACACTAGAGTTATTTTCTTACCGTATCTTTCCGTGTATACCCCAATATCTACTTCAACATTCTCATCTTTGCCACATTAATTTACTTTTCATTGATACTGACATCTGTCAATTTGAATTATATGAATATATTACTAGTTCCCAAGTTTGGCATAGCTGGCTGAATTATAAAATTTAATATGTTTAAAATTCTTTAACTCTGTATCTATTGAATATGAAGTATAAATTGTAATCAAATCGCATAGAGAATAATATATTCTTTAAGTTATAATAACGTTAAATGTCAATAAATCAAATTTAACTGTTAAATCTTCAAATGAGACTACTTCCGGTTGACCAATTATAACCAAAATCTAATCAGTTGTTCTTCTGGATGTAAACTTGAGGAATACGAAAAAAATATAATTTTTGGAATCGTGGTATTGAAGTTATGGAATCCGGAACTTTTGTCACACACACACACACAGACACACAGACACACAGACACACATACATACAGACATCATCGTAAAAATGATAAAATCGTATTATATGGTCCCTAAAACGTGCTTATTCAGTAAAAACTCATCATTGAATTTTTTGACCAAAGACAATACCTTCCTTACCTAAAGGTGACGGAAGGTAAAAAGAGTCAGAGATTGTAGTGTGATTAAGACCTTAAAATGCTCTAGTTTATATTTTTAAGTAACACACTTTTGAATTAAACATTATGAATATAATATTAATTTTATTTATTTTTTTCCTAGTTATAAAGATGATTAAATTCACTTCTTTTGAGATTTGGTTTTAATTACTACTACGAATATAATTAAACTTTTCAGTTCTCGTTTAATTCATTGCAATTTAAAAAAAAGTAATGAAATAATAGTCTTAAAAGTTTTATAAAGTTCAAAAAATTCACAGAATGCATGAATAGAATATTTCAATTATGAACTAATTATATCCACCACAAATGATAAATTTATAGAGCTATTGAAACGTACTAGAATATAATAGAAAATATAAAAATTGATCAAAATTCTTTCAATTCATATAACTGTCTCTCAGGAAAATATTGTTTCATATTATTCCATATTGTTCGTCACATAAAAGTGAAAATATATCGAATTCCCTCAACGAATGTTACGCTCTATAGACATAAATAATTCAAGCGTGAAATAGTTTTAGAACGTAATCTCGCACAAAAATTGACTGTTTTCCTTTTTTCCGTTGAATTTTTTTGTAAAAGCTTTCGATTGTCTAAAAAACATCATGTCACTCACTGTTTAGCATATGAAATTTCCTAGGCAATTTTTCAGCAAATTCGATTGCGGTGAAAAAGGTTTTCAGAAAGATTTTTTTTCATTTAAATTTAATATCATAAGAGCGTTTCTGTCTACTCTATTTCATGTAAGGTTCGGTAATGACATACATGTACATGCGAGTATGAACATGTACATAACTACATAAATATACAGTGAAACATGTACAAGCCGGCATCGTTGCGGACCGAGGAAAGAGTCCGTTATATTCAAGATTCCGGCTTTAACAGACACCTGAATAACCGAGAATCTTATGCCGGAACAGTTATTAACACCATTAGGCCGATAAAAAGCAAATAACGGATGGGGCTGAAGTTTGTATATTATAATCAGTCAAGTCTGTTATTTAAAAATCGGCCGTGTGGCATTCAAGATTTTTCGAAATGATATAAAATTTAGACATTTAGGAATATCTTCTGAAAATTCTTTCTCCTATCATATTGACAATTTTTTTTTGTTGTTTATAAATTTGATACTGTGATGTATCCGTTATAAATTTTAACGGCCGGCGGCCGTTAAGGAAACCTTTTCACTTTTGTTTTTAGTTCTGTTAAATCATAGTAACGGTATGGTATTACGCAAAAAATAAAACATAGCAAACTTGTAAACAAATAATAATAACAATAATATATATCATCACGGCATACCCATTGCTGGGTGTGCCAATCTGCTTTGTACACAGATTTCGGTAATGATGGTGACATATTTTTACCGTGCGGCGTTTAACAGGTGTCACCTCATGGGTACTCATTGCTGGCGTAAAGAGGGCACTACAGGAGTCAATTTTGTGCCATTTAAAATTTGAAATAATTGGCGTCAGTCGGGATCGAACCCGGGTACTCAGATACGCAACTAGACACTCAGACAAGCGGCCACGGGACCCCGTAAACAAATAAATAACAAATATTACAATGTGATGTTAGTTTAGTATATATAGAAATATACTAACAATACATACATACGTACAAACTTGGCATACATGGTTCATCGTTGCGGTGGATAAACTCATAGGCTGGTACCACAAGCCTGGTTTTAACTAAAACGCTGTTTTAAGAAATGTCAAATTCAAATTTCAATATTTAATTTCACCCTTACGTTTAAAGAGCGATTTTTTTAAAAATATTTGTTTGAATATAAACTATATATATATATATATATATATATATATATATATATATATATATATATATATATATATATAACTATGTTCTGCTTTAAAATCATATTTTGATGAATTTAATATTATTATTTTTTTTTTATTATTTACAAACATTTGAGATCTGAATTGTGTAACCATGGAGTTGTGTTTATAGCATAAGTTCCGAGATGTAATTTTTATAGTACTTTCTTTATAAATTTATCCATAAAATATATAGAAAAAGTATTAATGCAAACCTATAGAAAAATTAATAATCTTTAATTTTTATATAACATAAATCTCGAAAAAATAACATTTAAAGGTATTTTTCGAATTTTGAGCTTCCAGTAAAGTGCCATTTTCTGTTATCTGATTTACTCCAAAATCTAATGGCATCTTTCCATAGGTAGAAATACAAGGTTTCAAATATTTTTGAACGATAGTATTTGAGTTAGAGCGTAAAGATGATCCACATACACATACACACACATATACATACATACATACACACAGACATCGTGAAAATGTTAAAATTGGATTGTAGGGACCTTAAAACGTGGTCATTTACCAAAATCTCGATATACGATTTTTAGCACGATCCCTTTACCTCCCTTATTTAAGTTAAAAATGAATCGTGAAGAAAATTTAGAATTTGTAGACATAGTAGAAGAAGCCTTAAGTAATAATGATGAAAGAGGGTTGCTCCAAGAATATATATCCGTGATATGACTCATGTATTTGTAACCTGTGATATATATAGATGTCAAATATACGATTTGACAGAAAAATATTACAATTTACAAATATACCAACATCATTAATTCTCTTGAAAACCGAGAATTCACGAAGATTCTACTATGAAACATAATGTGCTTGAGGTGGAGAATGACCGGAGTAATACTCAAGTAGGAGATTGAGCATCGACTATGGAGACGGGCATTAGCCAGAGCTGTACAGGTGTCTTATTTTCGATTTTTTTAAAGGTATCTCGGGTAATATTAACGATAGAGCAAAACCGTTTGCACATTCCTTGCTCAACTTTGGGAACAAATTATAATAGTCACCACAGGAACTTGATATCTTCATTTTTTTTTATTTAAGCTACAGGAAAAAAACTTGTTTTTCACTCATTTCGAAAATATCTCATATATTATTTATTATGATACGTAGAGAAAATTTATTTAGATAAATTTTGTACCGTGTTTTACATAGAATAAAATGAAGTAATTAGATTTTTAGAAAACTGAATAATTCATGAGATGTAACACAAACTTATGATTTTTTAAATGGAAACCTATATTAAAAATAATCCCGTGTTATATCTTATTTAAATATTTCAATGGTATATAACTAGTCTACATTCTTTTATGTTATGAACAACAAAATAATAAGAGAAATATCTTAGCTTTTATTTGAAATATATTTTATAATGACGCAAAACAAATATAAAATTATTACTACGTACAGTTTAACTTTTAATGCTGAATATTTCTGATTTATCTACTGATATTTTTTGTTACATAATGAAATCTTACTTTAAAATAATATAGGCTAATAGTTTTTATTAAATGTATTATGAGATGTGATTCTTGAGAGATATATGATTTAAGTTTAAGCAATGGTTTGTTAAATTTTAAAATATGTTCGTATTATCGTATTAACAAATTTTGCAAAATATTTGTCGCTACATCTAGTAAAAAGACAAAAAACAAACTGAGTACTCTTAAACGACACAATAAAAACGTAAACAACCGAAACAAAATGGCATTGTTAAAGGTTGACAGTTAGGCGCTACCTGGAGTGGGGGAAATGGCTTCACTTTTACAACTTGCTCCCTCCTTATTTATTCCTACCTCCATGTTAAGGATAGTTCATACAACCTCACAAAAAAACAATTGTGCGTCTAGTGCTGTGCTCTTTGTGTTAGACCACGATCTTTTCAATCCACCGTGTGTTTAGTTTTTTATGTGAAATGTAATTTTTACATATTTTCTTTAATACTAGTACAATTATTAATTAAAATAATTGTAAAAATTATGATTAAAAATAGTAAAATACATATTAATAATAATTAGTCAGCCACCATTTTAGCAGAAATTCCAGCACCACCGAAGTTAATTTTGTTTACAAAGTGCATTGATTTTTAAACCATCAAAATATTATTAATGTACTAAATTATGTCACGTTTTAATTTTAGTAAACATGAATTTATTATGTGTTTACATCTTCATTTAAAATTTAATTATATCACCATATATTATGTTGTTATGAAAATATGTTGCTCTTCTCATGTGCTTTTTATTAATATATAAATGTATACTCGTATCGTATGTGTAATATACATATGTATTATTTTATTACACAAACAGTAATAGTATTTAATTTGTACAGCATGTAACATATTTCTCAATTTGTAAAACTTCAAACATTTTGTATAAACTCCAAGTATTTAATTAAGAAACTAATTAAGAACGGATAATATTTTAAAGAAGAATAAATGTAAAAAGATCCAAGCAAGTTGCCGTTGGTGTTTTGTGTTTTGTTGAGAAAACAGTTTATTTGAACCAGGGACGTACTAAAAAAAATATTTTAAGAAGATATAGAAATATAAACTACGAATCTATGTGACCTTTTTAAAAATTATAAATATTATTTTACAAAGTTTGGTATCTAGAGCTTTTCCATGTCCATTTCAAGTTAAATATTTTCAAAACAGTAGCACTTTCGGTGTGACCCGAAATATTTATGTAGTTCCTAACTGTCTTATTTTAAATGAAATGCTATACTAATATTTTCTATTTTACTGTTGAATGCGGCAGAAAATGTTTCGTATGGAACAATAATAATATATTACATATCGAATTGGGAAATGTTCCATTATAGTCGAGCACTGAGTTGGATAATCGAGGTATACGTATACCGAGGTCACACATGAGTGCGAGGTTGGAATAAGCATTGCAAGGTGTGGTATATTCAAAATTATTGTGTTAAACATTAATTTCTTCAATATTTTTTTCAACAGTTTTATTATACTCGTAATTTGTTTTGGCATAGAAATCTGACAGCGTTGCTCGGTAATAGCGGTTTTACACGTAACAATAAATCAGTCAATTTATTGACTAATAAATCGATCAATTTATCGTAGAAATCTTGAGAATTTACAAACAACGATTTTCTATAAATTTATTTTTGTTGGAATCAAGGCTACCAACTTACCAACTACTCATGGCTTTTATGAATGTTTTTGAGGTTGGAATTTAACTTCGTGGCGCTTCAATAGATTTCTGGTTTCTGTCATTTCGTTTATTAGTTTTGTTAGAGTTTGCAGTGTATTTATAATTAAAAATGAGTAAAAGCGGATATACGTTCAATAAAGAAAAGATTAAGGTTTTAATAACTCTAATTATTAATTTATCTTCAACAGAAACTGACTTTCATAAACTATCTTCCTTTTTAAGTAATGGTGATATTAATTTCAACAGTTTATCAAAAGCTAAGCACCGATATCTTGTCATTTTTGTATAAAAAACAGAAATGAAAACTTATTACCTGCGTAAGTAAAATATTGTTTGAAATGGCAAATATTATTGAGTTGGCACTAGAAAAGTAATCAAATATTGCCCAAAAAATCGACGGAAAATAGAACTCGTTTCAGTTCATCAATTTAATGTTCAATTTATTTTCGTAAATAAATCGATCGATTTTCCTGTATTACACATACCGATAAATTGAAGGTCGCAGTTGATCAATAAATCGGTCGATTTATCGTTACGTGTAATACAGCCATAATATGAACATGACAAAATGTTATTATTGCCAATTGTTTTATCATTTTCATTGCAAAGTATCGGTAGTGATGGAAACGTTATTGCAGGCAGATCTCAAACAGTTTTGTGTACAAATGCAATTACATACGTCATATATTAACTTAAATAGGCAGTGTGCACAAAAGTAGTCAGCGCTGATATTGGACAAAAATGAAAGTTTTGGATAGTTTTGGTAACGTAACAAGGTTATATTTTATATCAGAGTAATTTTGCAATTTCTATTTTATAAAATATTTGCAATGAATGCGAATAATAGCACGTTAAATTATTATGTTGTGCAGTGGGGGATGTAATAGTTCTTACAAAATTACCGATTGAAGTATCAAATTTTAGAAATTTTCTAGAAGGTTATATTAGGAATAGATGCTCTTTAGAAAATAACTTTTCAAGAGATATCTTCTACTAACATGAAAAATTCATTTAGGTTTATATATTTTCTCATTGTAAAAGATATTTATCTGAATAAAATTCAAACAATGGTCGTATGATTGCAATAATGAATTGTACAAAAATTTAATTTTTGAACAAGATATAATACAAGAAGCAAAAAATTGTCTTAAAATTGCATAATACTTGCAGTTGTATAAAATAGAAGTTTATTTTTGGCATAACTCAACTATTTATTATAGATCGTGTACCATATGTAATGGTCAGGTAGAATGTAGAAATTCACAGGGTTCGAATTTTTCGTGTATTTTCTTTTCCGAACTTGTGCCACTGATTCCATTTAGAGCCTGGTATATTTTTAATGAAGAATCTTCTTCATTTATTGCGAATATAACAGAAAAATATGCTAACATCATCCAAGTTCTCCAACGCTTAATCGCATTTTCCGTATGTGGTGCATCTTGTAATATTTAGCTAATATTACAAAATATAATATAAAACTAAATATAAAATGGTTTACAGAAATCACACTTATTATGAGAAAAAATATATTTTTTCCTACAATACCTTCGCTGGTATTTTAACTTTTTTTGAATTAATCACTCACATATAGCATTTAAAGTAATTTCTTTATTCATTTCAATATACTATGATGTATAATATTTGTATACAATAGCAAAAACTTAAAATAAAGTTGTAAATTGTATCGCTTTCTCGAAATTTATTAGGTACCCAAAAGTTACAAATTAGCCCTTAGAGGCGTTGGCGCTCAAAATGTGCACATCGTCTATATGTGCAATGAGTTATTCCATTCTTGAACTAAAATCTACCCCATTTTACGATTATTTATAGGATTATACTTACCTAAGAACGAAAATCAATTTAAGAAAAGTTAAATATCACAAATAAATTTTAAACATAACAATGACATTGACACATCTAAAATGTCAAACCTAAATTTTTGATATTTTACATATTCTTTTGTCCAAAATGAAATTCACACTTCTCGAATTTCATGACAGTTGACGTAAACAGGATAAGCCATAAGGTACAGTAAAAATTTTGAACGATGTCCGATCAAGGTCATATGTATCACGAACAAATTAACAAATAGGCATACATTTATCTCTTTCTTTTGCTAAGTCTATAATAGTGTGCGATAAGGATGGATATAACACGCTTGTCTTTCAAAAATTCATATTGTTTCGACTAAGTTAGGACATTCCACTTTAAAACAATCGTCGTTGTTGATAATACTTTCGCTGTAACGTAAGTTTATTTATTAATTCAGACACATTATCTTGATTCATAGCCGTACGAATAATGTTATTTTCTGTCAGTGTCACTGACACTGACATTGTGTCATTATCTTATTTTTAACATATTTGGTTTTATATTTGCTTATAAACTTACCAGTTGACTTATTTTTGAGTTTTGAATACTTTTACTGTAATATATATATTTTTATAATAATAAAGTAATAGTAGTATCTTACGTACCCTCATAAAAACTAAGCAAACGACACTACTGAATTTGTCATAATGGGAGGAGCAAAAATTTGAATTCATAAAATTCGTAGACGACCTTGATCGGACATCTTTGAAAATTTTTACTGTACAGTATTTTTTTTTTAATGATGTCCGATGAAGGTCATCTGTATCATGAACGAATTAACAAATTGGCATACATTTATCTCTCTCCTTTGCAAAGGCGATAAGCGTGTGCGATACGGGTGGATATAACACGTTTGTCTTTCAAAAATTCATATTGTTTCGACAAAGTTAGGACATTCCACTTTAAAACGATTCTCGTTGTTGAAAATACTTTCGCTGTACTGTAAGTTTATTTATTAATTCAGATACATTACCTTGATTCATAGCCGTACGAATAACATTATTTTCTGTCAGTGTCACTGATGCTGACATTGTGTTAGTATCACATTTTTCGCATATTTGGTTTTGCATTTGCTAACAAACTTACCAGTTGACTTATTTTTAAATTTTGAATGTTTTTATTGTAATATATTTTTATAATAATAAAATAACTGTAGTATCTTATGTACCATCATAAAAACTAAGCAAACGACACTACTGAATTTGTCGGAATGGGCGGAGCAAAAATCTGAATTCATACAATTCGTAGATAACGTAGATTGGGCATCTTTCAAAAATTTTACTGTACCACTGCTTCCAAATTATCATATACCTTTTTCTAAATGTGTTAGTAAGAAAAGGATAGATATTGGACATACGTTCGAACCATAACTAAGACAGAGATAAATATACAATTACTTGTTATTTTACGGTTCAGAAATCAATGAAGCGAAGCTCAACTGAGAAAAATCGGGGTATAATAACTATATTGAACAATACAGTAGAACGCCGATTAACCGAATCGCCAATTATCCGAATCGGTCCTAAACGTAATATAAAAAATTAAAACCAAGTATGTATGTATGTAATTTTTGTTTTGTTTTGTTGTAACAAGTTGGAAATCGCTGGAGTCCAGATATATTTCAACTGTTATGGTTTTTGCTACTACATTATGTTGTACCTCTATTATTGTTGTAAATTTTTATACATACTTTGTATTTTTGTTAAGGCCTGATGGGGTTGCAACTTACTCTGATCGATATGTTCAAGTGAGCGTTATTGTAGAACTGTGTTTGTTAAACTTAATAAAGTTTATTCTATGTGTGACAGTTCGTTTTTCTTTATTACCAGTCTATGTCCGATTATCCAAATTTTTGATTATCCGAATCGACCCCGGTCCCAATTAATTCGGATAATCAGCGTTCTACTGTAATTACTTTGAAATTTTTAAATGCAGATACATATTTATTATTGTCTTCTCATTTAAACATATGACATCATATTAGTACATATACATATTATACAAAATACATACACATAATACAGGGACATTTACATAGTTTACATAGACATAATACGTAACACACATAATTTTAACATTAGATTACATAACTAGCAACTATTTGCTTTGTTACTAATTCTACAATAAAAGGTTTTTCTTCTATGAATTTATGAAACTCGATAACGGGGAAACAAAAGAATTTTGCTTGTAGTAGTAACTTTATCCCTGCAACAAAAGAAAAATATATGAGCATCGAACGTGGAAAGGGCGGTTTCCACTGTTGTTAGATTTGTTCCCAGACCATTGGCTTGTTTCCTCTTATCGCAATGACGTGATATAAACTTTAACAGTTGAACCATCTGATGAAATGTGTCCGAAGGGTGTCGTTCACTTGGCAACAGTGGGCGGAAGTGAACGAACACTGTTCGGGAAAGATCGGAAACAGAGAAATGATTTTCTAAAATATATAAATCTGCACTGCTTTTTATCCATTGCTAGATATGCCAAATTATTTTGATTTATTAATATTTGTATATGTTTTTCTTAAATAATAAGCGGGTCATGTTAGAATTATTGAGAATAAGAAAATCAGGTAGGCCATGAAATTCAACGTTTAAAATTGAAGTTACGTTGGTGCAACCGGCCATTATATATAAAATAACATATTACTTACTAAGATTAGTATCCTTTAGCAACATATAGCTCCTCTAATCTTTCCCTTAGAACACTTGAGAGTGATGCTGCTAGGGGTATCCCATGACATGTAACAGTTTGGCGGTTCTTGTTGAGGGTCGCACGGGTTGTTGTTGTTGTTGTCATACGCAACGCACGTAATACTAGTGCAGGGTATAGATTGAGGTAAGGTAGGCATGTAACTTTGGCACCATGATGGTAAGCAACATTGATTATCGTTTTTCATTTCTCGATCTGCTTTCATTAACATCACATTGGCGTAGCTGGGTATAGTGTTCTTATTTTCCTTTTCTTTAATTTTATCGGAGTTATCGGCTTTTTTTATTTCCTTGTCAACCTTGACGTCTTTCTTTTTATCCTTTTGCTTGTTCTTATTTTTGACAATTTCAACGTTCTTTACCTCCTTTTCGGTTTTCATATCCTTTTTGTCTTTATTTGTATCAGACTCAAATTTGATTGTATATTTTTCGAATTTTAACTCCTTCTTTTGGTCCTTTTGCTTGTCTTTGTCTTTATTTTTATTACTTTCTTCTATCTTTACTTCTTTTTCAATTTTGATATTCTTTTCATCTCTAGCTTTCTTTACCTCCTTGACTTCCTTGGTCACTTCTTTTGGCTTCTTCTCTTCTGGTTTTGGTTCTTTAATCTCTTTAACTTCTTCGTTATTTTCATTCTTTTTCTTGTCCCCCTTGTCTTTCTTCTTACTTTTATCTTTCTTGGTTTTGCCTAATTTGCCACCAGGACAATCGTTCTCGTTGAATTCTGTTTCATCATCTAACTTGGTTGTATATTTCTTTCCGATGCCTTTAGGTGTTACCAAAACCAGTTCCATTTTGGGTCTTTTGCCTTCGGTATCGCCTTTCTTACCAATGCGAAGAATAAATACATCTTTGTCATCTGGGCAAGGATACGAAGGAGCTTCATCGTGAATTAAAACTGGATTACAACCGATACATCGACCATCGAACTCTGGAATCTGATCTACTTGTACGGCGCTAGTAACCGGCGTACACGTGGGCTGACGTGGTACGCAATTTAACGCTTCGTTGTCTACTTCATTTTCGGTTTCTATAGCCGGCTTTATTTCTTCCTTCTTAAACTTGCGGTATTTGAATAGTGATTTGCCGTCTTTATCACTGAAGAAAACTGACTTTTCTTCTAGGTTCATTTGGAACTGAGTAACTATTATCTTTCCAAAGCAAGACAACCGTAGGAAAATATCTATGCTTCCAATTATTTCGTTTTTAGTGTTGACAATGCTGAAGACGTCCTTCATTGATCTAGAAAAAATATCAACTACTGTAAATTTACGAAAAAAGGACAATTTTTATTCAAAACAGCTTGTACAGGATCGAGATCCTATGTATGAAAGTTTGATGTCTATACAAATCTATACTGTTTTACATATCGAGACCAAATTTTGTAGAGATGTTCTTTCAGCTTCCGGACGTGTGGTAAAGGTAGTTAGAGTTCAAAATCTACCTTGCAAGACATATGGGACAATATTCACAGAAAAATTAGCAGGGCTTAAGGATACAATGCCTTATAGAATTAAAGCTAGTATTACTAATAAAGGCGATGTATCCCAATAATAAATGGCGAAATACTTGAATAATATATTCAGGTTTTGTAAATATAAAATCTATGTTTTAAACAAGTTGAAAAAAAAATTGTAGAAATTTTTCACCATATGCATAGGTTTTATAATTTGTTTGTTGAAAATGTAGACTGGTCGAAGTAGGGTATTATGGGTTTGAGCTCGAATAGTGATATAAATATAATAATAATAATAATAATAATAATAATAATAATAATAATAATAATAATAATAATAATAATAATAATAATAATAATAATAATAATAATAATAATAATAATAATAATAATAATAATAATAATAATAATAATAATAATAATAATAATAATAATAATAATAATAATAATAATAATGTTTATTTGTTTCAAGATTTTTACAAATCTTATACAAAGATGATTGACAATGCATATGTTCTTTGACATAGTTAATGCGTTGACTAAACCATAAAATAATTGCACTGATAATAAACCATTTATTTCCGATTGCATCGCTGACATTCAAGTTTTAAGCGTTCTTCAAATTGTCAATATCTAATCGAAACGAAACGTCAGATGAGTAATTGAATATTATTGTTAAAATTTCTTTTTCCATTTTGTTTAAATCTAGCCAAAAATTAAGTGTCAGCGCTGCAGCAGCTGGGTATTAGCATTATAACAAAATTTAGTGAAAATTTTTACAATGATAATAATAACAACCTAACATCTAGGAAATTAGAAGAGGAATTAATCATTGCGGCAAAAGCTTCCAAATTACTATGCATCTATAGCAAGATAATGGCTGGGATTCTGTAACCCATGCGCCATGCGACACCCATCGGGACCTCTACCACCATGGAAACATACTTTATATTGAGATTGGCAACACTGTATTCACCAAATAACACGTATAATTTTTGTATCAAATAATTTCAGGAATAAAAACAATAAATCTTAAACCGTGAAGTGCAAAATTAAGTACAAAAATAGTCAACGGCTTATATTTTACACGTAAGAAAAATAATTTTTCACATTTAAATAATTAGCCGCCTCGGTGGCCGAGCGTGTTAAGGCAGCGTGTTTAGACAGCGCTCAAAGCGACCATTACCGCTCGGATCCTGGGGTCGTGGGTTCGATTCCCACCAGTGGCTTGGATGTTTGTGACTGTCCTTTCATCATCTCATATCCATCAACGCAACGAAACCAGGTATAAAAATATAATGACAAATTGACTCATCCCCATAATTGTAATAACTTGTAATAAGTTTATATACAATAAAGATTATTATTACATTTAAATAATTACAATATCAAAAACTCGTTCTTGCACATATAACCTTACTTTCACAATGTGCTCAAAAGAAGAAACTAAAGCAATTATGGATAAATTAAACAAACTAAACAAACATGATAATATAGAAGCTGAAATGAAAGATATAAAAGATCATTTACAATCATTTAAAAGTGATCTCAATCATTGTAGTGATATAAATATAGTGAAATAAATATCGTATAAATAAATAGCGGTTATAGGTTTGAGCTCGAATAGTGATATACATATAGTGAAATAAATATCGTATATATAAATAGCGCGTTGTCTTAATTGTTTAAATAAATAATTTTAGTATTTAAGTGTTTAATAATATTCTTTGTCTTTAATTAGTGTTTATATTTACTTATTCATAGTGTTTGTTATTTTTATTCTTTTCTTATTTATTTATCGTTTAATAAACTTTTATATTAATTCTTAATATTTCACTGATATTCACATTGACACTTCATCCAAATAAATAAACATTACAATAATATATCATCATGATAAGATATAAGAAAAAAATGATTATTTAATTAAACAGCTGCACACCGAATTTCAAGCACACCAAATGCTCGCGGCTGCTAAACCTGTGGGATATCAGCTAGTATAAAAGTAGCTACAAGTATGAGTAAAAAAGTTTGCAATATTCACTTTTGGTTAAAATTTACAAAATTTACGTATTATAATACACTTCTAGTGTGAATTTAAAAAATCTTAAAATTTTAAATGAAAAATTATGATACTTGTAATTTATGTGCAATGTGTGCCGTAAGCGAGCCACCATTGCTAACTTTCTTATTTGAAGAGATAGAACGGCGATTAAATAGACAAAGTTGGACGATATTATACGAAAAACTTAACGGTGAAACATGAAAAACAATTGAATATCAAATACTCAACTTATTCAACAAATGAAATGCCATATTGAAAGTGGTACCACTTAAAAGATTATTTTTATCTGAATATAAAATTTCATTATCACTATACCTCTACAATCAAAAACAAAAGGGATATTTCAAGTTGAAATTTAAATGTTATATTTTTTATTTAATACAAATAATATGACACTGTTGCCATGGAAACAACAAAAACAAATATCGAAATTAATTATTAACTAACACCGATCAAAGAACAAATAAATAATTTTTATTTTTATTTTATTTTCTAATTCTCTTGATGTTATACCTCAATAATAAAATATATAAATAAATAAAAACACAAATTAATAATATTATCGATTTCGGTCAAGTATTTTTATTTATATTTATTAATTTATAATTTTTCTTATTACTCTGAAGATGGTTTTTGAATAAAACCGAAATCGATAAGATTATTAATTTGTGTTTTTATTTATTTATATATTTTATTATTGAGGTATATCAAGAGAATTACAAAATAAAATAAAAATATAAAATGTACCTCCAAGAGAATATAACAACGTATGAAATAATACAAGAAGTTAAATAAATAATTGCTAATAAAAATGTTTGATTTGTATGAATAAATCTTAAAAAATTATTCAAAATGTTGACCATTTCAGCTAATTCATCATTAATATATTTTTCCATTTTGTTGATAACATCTATCAATAATGTAAATAATTAAACAAAATGTCAATTGTTCTTTGCTTAATGTTAGTTTTTGTTGTTTCCATGGCAATAATATCACATTTATACTAAAATAATAAATATATTTAAATTTCAACTTGAAATAACTCTTTTGTTTTTAATTTTGAAAGCATAGTGATAATGAATTCATATTCTGATGAAAATGTTATTTTGTGGAATAAGTCGCGTATGATTGTTTTGCATTTTTCACCATTAAATTTGTCGTATTATATCACCCAAAATACATACATATATAAAATCAGTGGGTTCGCACAAACCCGAAACTTTGCCCATTTAATGGTCTTCTATCTCTTTAAATAAGAAAGTTAACAATGGTGGCCCGCTTATGCCAGACAGACTGTACATAATTTTACTAGTTGTCATTCTGACACGGGCCCCCATATTTGTTTGTCAAGGCCATCAAAGCTACATGACTGCTCGCGTCCTATATAACTGTAACCCCTACCTGGCAACCGTCTCCTTAATACTGTCTTCTTTATTCATCTTCACAACATCAATAACCTCTGTAAAAGTCTCATCAATTGGTATTGTTGCCATTCCAATCATAATCTTACTATCTGGCACTTCATCTAACTCATCTGAGATAATCACTTTCTTGAAAACTCCGACCAAGATGTCAAATTCTGTCAGTGCCGTAGTCGCCTGCATGGAGGACATCGCAAAAAGACATGACTTTCCACTCTTCATGTTTTCGTTTTCTGCTCCATACATGCGTTTAGGGGAAAAATCTTCTTCGCATACGTTGAGAGGTTCATAGTCGAAAAACTTGAAACTGACGCAGGTTTCGCCTAAGACTTCCTGAATCTCGTTTGGAAGAGCACACGGAAGAATTATGCATTTATCTACTACAAATTCTAATAGGAATATGTTCTCGGATACAATTTGCTCCATTTTATAAGAAAAACTGATTATTTAACTGAAATTTTTATATTTGAAACGTACTGTCAATAAATAACAAAAATAAACAAATAATTCACAGATCACTACATTGATAGATGTAAAAGTTGTGTATAATATTGCATTATCTAGGGTACCTCTGTATACAGGGTATGGCCATGGGCCAAGAATGCCGCCATTAGCGGTCCAATTTCAAACATGTTGAATATACATTTCCCTATTTATTTGTAAAAAATATGATATTATATTATAAAGGAATATTAAATTAGCATACTATGAATTTATAAAGCTAATAAATACACAGATTTTGTGGTTATGTAGAGTATAGAGCGCGTGCATATGACGTCATGGGTAATTAAACATGTCAGTTATTAAGGGGTAAAAACGTGCGGTGGGTGGTAGCCGGTGGGACGGCTTAGCATCAATAAGGTGCTCTACAATGATAGGTTACAAACCCTACCTCTCCAGTACACAACGTGTATTAATAATTTATATTTTAATCTCAACGGAATTAAATTATTTGGAAATACTATTGTCTCTAAAATATGTAATTCTTATGACAATTGTTGTGATTCTGATTAAGTATATTTTACTGGCAAATTATTTTTAGAAATACGTGACCGCATGTTATTTATAAAATTAATTTTAATTTTTGAGAAATTAAAAATAGGTATAACAACTTTATTTTGAAAAACTTTTGCAATATTTTCATTTCAATTAATAATTTTAATGTCCGACCGTTACGTTATTGTTATCATAACAACCCTGCTTTCAGGGTTGTTATATACCAAATAACACCCTAGGGTGTGTTATAAATTTGACGTTGTTGCTATTGGGTACAGAATACAGAAACTCTGGAGATTGAAAATAAGGTTGTAACGCCAAAACGGCTTTAAAAGGATCTAACGTTGATAATTGGCATTTCATAATTTATTTTATACTTAAATGTGTATTATTAAGAAGTACTGTGTTTAAAACTAAGTAATATAAATATAATGGATCAGATTTATGTTTATATATAACCTAACCAAACTAATGTCACATAACATTATCAACGACAACGATAGTTCCGCAGAATAGCACCAGATGTCATATGCTAATTTATAATCCCCACATTATAAATAATATAAATCAATAACTAACGAAATCAACGTAAATAATATTCTTTATTTTTTGTTAATTTAGAATACAAGGTTATTACGAGTATTATAGTAGGATTAGTTATTTATATGAAAAATGCAATTTTCAAATCGACAAACAATTCTAGGTTAGCATGTTGTTCAGTATTCGTAGTGACATTATCTGAACGAACAGTCAATTTGTTTACAGTGGTGGTCGAGGTGTTGGTGCTGATGTTGGTACTAGTATTTGATTTCACGCCAGCCACTAAACAAGAATTCTTTCGCAATTTTATGACAAATAGAAATATTGAAATAAACAAATCGGTATTGTATACAAATAAGAATATCGCGTTACCTAGTTACAGCGTTTGCACAAGCAAATAGATTAATATCTGTAAAGCTTCTTTTACATTATCATAAATTTACATGCATTTTTACAACTTCGTAATTGATCACAAAATTTCAATGATTACACGGTAATAAATTTACAACTTCTTATGGTACCATACGATGCTGTAAAAAATTCTCAAATAGGGCATGTTCTAATTTTGAAGGTCATTTGCTTCACATTTTGGTGATATTTAGGGTTTTCATTAAACAAAAGTTTACATTTCATGTGTAGATGCAGGTAATTGGCTACTCTGTTCTATGAAACGTTTCACAAAACCAAACGTCAAGTTCAAATGAAGAACAATGAATAGAAAAATTAAAAAAATATTTGTAATTGTCGCAGTTGTTAATGCACGAAATAAGATTTTGAAGCGTAAACGAATTTGGGTCAAGCCGTGGATTCAAAGGTGACACAATAGAAGTATACTAAATTTAGTAAAAAATGAATTGTTGCACGAAGACACTGAAAAATATAAAAACTATAGTTTTGCACACTTCCTCCAAAACTTAGTTTACAGAAACGAGCGCGACACAGATGAAAACATCAGCTGTAAACATCTGAGAAGTTAGTAAACCGTAGTAGTAAACTGTTACCAACATACAAAAATGTACTTAAGTTGGCAACAATCAAACATGTCATAAATATTTGGCCGTGTAAAACGAAAAGATTTTGATCAAAAATTATTATGTAAAAATGAAAATATTTTGCATGTAAATTTAATTGTAAATATATGATTGTCTAAAACAGGCTTAACAAAAATCACAATGATAGGACAAAAATAGAAAAAATAAAATAATATATCGGTCGGATATTAACCGTTGAACGTGTACCACGGGCGTTAAACGGACAATAATGCCTTCGGTCAACGTACACACCTCGGGCCGGAGGCTCTCGGAAACACACTGTTGACCTCAGGCGTTATTGTCCTTATAACACCCTTGATATGTTAATTACTATTAATGCAACATAAAAAATTACATAAATCTACTAATTCTAATAAATAAACCAATAGTTCATAACTTTTCTGTATGATACGCAGTTACTTTTGAATAAACGTAGCTATTCCATAATTTTAAATTGCTAGTCTGTCGTGGGTCGACAATTTCTGGTAGCAGATTAACTTCGAAAAAAAAAAGATTTTGGAGCACATTTCTCTCTTAAAATTTTTCATCCTTTACAATATGTTATCAAATATAAAAATATTTATAGTACATGAATAATAACAAAATCAATTGTTGCATGTATCTTACATTTTTCCACGGTGGATGCGTGGATGGTAAGTAAATATTATGTATCATACAAATTTTATTTTTGACATCAATCTGCCAGCTGTTAATTTTAAGACCTGTTTTTCTTTTCTTTCTGTTTTTGCAGGTATTGCAAAAAAATTCTTACTAACCTCGAACTGTATTTGTTTAGGTAGCGAATGTTTAGGAAATCTCGACCCTAAGGGTCTCAAATTCCCAAACTACATTTTCGACCTAAAAACTGTCACAGTTCATGTTACGTAATATACTATTACAATTTAATAATTCTCAAAATAAATTTGTAGTCACACAACAAGAAATTTACTATTATTTGGTTCTAAATTATCCATAAATTTTTAAGATAAAATAAAAATGATTATTTGTAAATTGGAGATTTTTAATGATGAAATAAGTTTATACAACGACATCGAAACGAACTGTAGATTAAAAAGTAAATGTAGATTAGTAAATGGACTTTTATAAATCTTTTGGTGCAACCGGCCCTTTTTACCTTCCGTCACCTTTAGGTAAGGAAGGTATTGTCTTTGGTCAAAAAATTCAATGATGAGTTTTTACTGAATAAGCACGTTTTAGGGTCCATATAATACGATTTTACCATTTTTACGATGATGTCTGTATGTATGTGTGTCTGTGTGTGTGTAACAAAATTTCCGGATTCCATAACTTCAATACCACGATTCCAAAAATTATAATTTTCTCGTATTCCTCAAGTTTACATCCAGAAGAACATCTGATTAGATTTTGGTTATAATTGGTCAACCGGAAGTAGTCTCATTTGAAGATTTAACAGTTAAATTTGATTTATTGACATTTAACGTTATTATAACTTAAAGAATATATTATTCTCTATACGATTTGATTACAATTTATACTTCATATTCAATACATACAGAGTTAAAGAATTTTAAAGAAATTATATTTTATAATTCAGCCAGCTATGCCAAACTTGGGAACTAGTATCAAATTCATATAATTCAAATTGACAGATGTCAGTATAAATAAAAAGTGAATTAATGTAGCAGATATGAGGATGTTGAAGTAGATATTGGGGAATAGACGGAAAAATATGGTAAGAAAATAACTCTAGTATTACAAGTTTTTAGAAAGATACAAGAAAGACGATTACATTGGTTTGAACATGTCATGAGGAGAAAGGAAGAATTATATTGGAACAAGAATGAATAGTTTAATAATAGGACGTTAAAGGAACAGAGGAAGACCAAAGATAAGATGGAAGGACTGTATTGCGGAAGATTTGAGAGAAAAGGAACTGAATGAGAACGTCATGCAAAAATAGCGACCCCTAACGAATGGGAAAAGCTAAAGATGAAGAAGATGCCAGTGTCAAGTGCAATTTGAAAAGTTTGTTTATGAAATAATTTTACGGGAAATTTAGAATCTTTTGTAAGAAAAATTATGGAATTTATACATTATACACGAGAATGACGGAAGGTATTGTGCTGGCCACAACAGATTTTTTATAAAAATAAATTTGACATTACTATTATATACATAAATGATATAAAGTTTTTGTAGATACATCAACAAAATTAATATATATATATATATATATATATATATATATATATATATATATATATATATATATATATATATGTATGTCTTCAAAAATAATTATTGATTACAAAAGTTACAAGAATTGATTACAAAAATCAAAACAGTGATTATTACAATGAATAAATACTGAACATAAAATACTCATGTCACAATTCGCTACTGTAGTGCCGGGACTTAAATCGATTTTTTATTTATTGCGTTTGAATTAAATTTAGGTACCAAATTTAATCCAAACGCAATAATTAAAAATATCGATTTATGACCTTTTCTCCCGGTAGTATCGAATTAATAACTACAATATTTACTGATACAAAGATTCAGAATTCTAGAATTGTAAAATTAACTTAGATACCTGGTATAAAACTGAATCTAATGTAAAATAGCAACAATAAATATAACAACAAAATGAAAAAAAAGCATGAAACAAAATAAGTAACAAAAACAAGATACGAAAATACCACAACAAATAAATGTAACAACAATGGATCGAATTCGACACGCTTTTATAACCATCAACTTTATGCAAAGCAAAGACTAATACTTGTTAAATATTTTGCCATCAATTCGGTCTGTCTGTATCTATTATTAATATTATCCCTTGTACAACATGGGGTGCACAGCTACGATAATAATAGTTTCAACATAAACATTTAACTCCGCCCACTACGAAAATCTTGTCATTTTACGCCTGTAAGTAGCCAATGTGTATTCAGAATTTATTAATTATCTGGAACAAACTACAGCACCAAGAATGATCGTACTTGCATAAAATTTGGTATATTTATAAATAAAGGTTGTGTACAGGCCGCTGATTCACTATTATATCAAAATTTCAATTATTCTTGTAGTAAATTTGTTGTCAAAAATAAATTAATTTTTCAACAAAGAATAAAAATTTCCAATTGACAAGAGAATAATAATTAGGAGTTAGCGCACTTTTTCCATCGTTAAATAAATAAAAAATATATCATCACGGCATATTATCCATTGCTGGGTGTGCTAATCTGCTTTGTACACAGATTTGGTACACGATGAAATATTTGAACCGTGTGGGCGCTTATCCGGCGTCACCTCACGGGCACTCATTGCTGGCTTGGAGAGTGCACTACAGGGGTCAATTTTTTGCCATTAAAATTGGAAGTAATTTTTGACGTCGGTCGGGATTGAACCCGGGTCCCCAGATTCGCGACATACCAGTGAAAAAATGAATAAAATATGAGCTATCATATACTCAGGATTTGTTCCAGAAAAATAGTGTATATTTCGTACCGCAGAATTCACAATGTCAACTAGCTATATAATCACAGTGTCAGAATAATGATTGTCAAAATAAAGACCTACTAATAATTTGACGTATAAAACGTTACGCTTTTTTTCGTCTCGTGTTTTTAATTCCATGGCTAATACTATTAAATTGTAAATCCATGAATTTTCAAATTTTATTTCTACAGTTATGAAGTAGCCAAAATGATTTTGTTTGATTCGGATGTAGAAATTTTTGCTTTACAATATTCATATGAAACTTTTTGTTTAAAATAATTAGGGGAGCAATACGCACAGAAAAACTGATTTCCCATGTTAAACGCCTATGTTTCACTTTCCGTGATACAGCCTGTATATAAACTTCTACTAAGCACACAGCACACTACAATATCTGAATATAACGTTTTGATAATTTTTTTTTGGGTCTATTCATGTCAATACGGCATGGATATAAGTTATGATTATCAATTAAGATACGTATTTTTAACATTTTCCGGGAGAGAATAATAATATTCAATCAGTTGAGCCATAGTAATACACCAACCACCAACCCCACAAATGTTATGAACAATAACTGAAAAACGCACAAAAAAGCACAGAAAATACTAAGCATCTAACAAACAATGTAAACAAAGGCACTTAAAAGGTTTGTTGGTCTACTAGGCTGGCGGGATGCCTACATCCAACCACGTGATTCACGCGCCCTATAGAATATAAGTTGTTATTATCACATCTAATTTAATATCTGTAGTTATTATTTACATAATAATTATATATTCTAAACTTATGTTTTAAAAATTTAAATGTTCATGTTTAATATTGGCAATTTATATTTGTTTTCAATATTGTCAGTAATCGTAGTCGGTATTTCAAGAAAGTTTACAAGTAAATAAAATAAAAAATATTACTTACACATTAAATAAATATTAAAAGTATATCTAAATGTGTTTTTCATTAAAATAAAACAAGTAGCCACGAAAATACATTATAATTTGTGCAACAACACATATGACATTGGACTGCTAAGGGCGGAAAAAAACGAGAGAATATGAAACTAATTCTTAAAGAGAGACAAGTCATTCTATGGTCAAAAGAGGATAATTTTGGAGCCGAACCAATAGAATGACGTATTTCTGTTCAAGAATTAGTTCCACATTTTCTCGTTTCAGTGAACGGAGTATAGTGAAAAAGTGTGTTTAAATATTAATTAATTCGCAGACTACAAGTGATTTTATTCGAATAACAATTAGTATGACGTATAATTTTCTAAGAAATTTGATTGGTTGCCTGATTTGAAAACGAGACTCGCACGTCTTCTACGCCCACTCACCGTGAAACGATAAATGGACAAAAACTAGCGTAACTTAAATACGTACCTACATATTTACTAATTCTGGCTACTGCCTTAATTTATTGACAGGTGAAATTTGAGATCTGAATTGTGTAACCAAGGATATAAGTTTATCTTTAAAGCATATATTCAGGGATTCATAAATTAAATTATTTTATAAATTTGTTCAGAAAATACATAAAATATGTATTAATGCTTGATTTATGAATGGTAATTAAACTTTGAGTTTTATTATAAAAAAATTATTTATACTATGTGGCTTATCGATATCGCTAACAGGTTTTTAGCATCTTCGGAGCCTACAGCTGAAAGATGTACATTCAATAGTATTTGTTGTAAAATATACAATTATTATAGAAAATGTTATATACTAATAGAAAAAATATATGTATTAATTAATATAGTGGGAAAGATATTGAGGAGTGATACATTTGTTTTAATGTTAAATATAAAGAGGTTATATATCTTAAAATTAAATTTATAAGTTTTAGGTTAGGTGAGCATGCCAATCATAGAAACTGTAATGATATGAAAAATATAAAAAAATATGAAACCGTTAGAGAAATGTTAAAAAAGCCTTGGCATGTCGGCTGTTTAATATTGAAGAAAAAATTGTTGTATATTATTGATGTTCATATTTATGTTGAAAATTAGAAGAGTAGATCTTCTCAAAGCCAGAGAAATGGAACGGAAGTATGTTGTATAGTATTTTTTTTTTTTTGGATATTTTGATTATTAATGTTTGTTATATTAGTTATATAAATGGCGGGAGGTTTTTGAAAATGTGTTGTTCCGGAAAAGATATGTTTTCGTTAAGTAGGTTGTGGTGGTTATGTATATGTTTAAGGATATCATATTTTACTAAAAGATATGTGGACAATATCTTTATCCTATGGACAGGATCCCTCACAGATTTACATAAAGTTCATAATACTATAAACATCCTATCTAATATTAAATTCACAATAGAAATAGATAATATAAAATAAACTTCTTAGACCTTACCCTACATAAATTAAATAATACATCCATAGAATATAATATTAATAAACCGACAGCCACAGACATAAT
This sequence comes from Harpalus rufipes, assembly GCA_951394225.1. Lineage (NCBI taxonomy): Eukaryota > Metazoa > Arthropoda > Insecta > Coleoptera > Carabidae > Harpalus > Harpalus rufipes. The sequence continues at coordinate 40,143,377 of OX596274.1, read as the reverse complement.
TATACCAAATAACTCCTATCATAATCCAAAAACAAAATTAACCGCTTTCAATTTTTTATTTAATAAACTTTTAACAACACCATTAACATTAAAAAAATTCAAAAAAGAACTTAACACCATATTTACAATAGGCCTTCATAATAACTATACATTACCATTCATGAAACAAATATTTGATAAAAAAAAATATACAAAATTAATAAATAATAAAATATATAGACATGTAAAACAAAATAGTAACTATATCAAAATATCTTACTACAACAATCTCCATAAAACCCTCTCAAAAACTACACAAAAATACAATACAACTCTCACATAAAAATCCCACCCAAACTTATACAACATCCTAAAAAATAACACACCCAAAACCAACCACCTTGATAGCATACAAAATTGACTGTAACAACTGTAACAACTCATATATAGGACTTACAAAACGGAACATAAAAACTAGATTTCAAAAACATATAAAAAATAATCCGCCTTCAGCAATAGGAATAAATTTACAGACTTCAAACCATAACATTACAACAGACAACCTTCATCTTCTTTACTCAGAAACAAAAATTCAAAATTTATATCTTTTAGAAAAATATGAAATCCTTAAACATATTCATAACTACCACAACCTACTTAACGAAAACATATGTTTTCCGGAACAACACATTTTCAAAAACCTCCCGCCATTTATTTAACTAATATAACAAATATAACAAACATTAACAATCAAAATAACCAAAAACAATACTATACAACACACTTCCGTTCAACTTCCATTTCTCTGGCTTTGAGAAGATCTACTCTTCTAATTTTCAACATAAATATGAACATCAATAATATACAACAATTTTTTTTTTCAATATTGAACAGCCGACATGCCAAGGCTTTTTTAAAATTTCTCTCGACGGTTAGTATTTTTTATATTTTTCATATCATTACAGTTTCTATGATTGGCATGCTCACCTAATCTAAATCTTATAAATTTAATTTTAATATATATAACCTCTTTATATTTAACATTAAAACAAATGTATCACTCCCCACTTTCCACTATATTAATGAATGCATATTTTTTTTTCTATTAAAACATAAAATTTCTATAATAATTTTATATTTTACAACAAATACTATTGAATGTACATCTTTCAGCTGTAGGCTCCGAAGATGCTAAAAACCTGTTAGCGAAATCGATAAGCCACATAGTATAAATAAATTTTTATAATAAAACTCAAAGTTTAATTACCATTCATAAATCATGAAAATGAACTTTGATCTAGAGTCGTTCATCAATAAAAAGTATTAATGCTTATCTGTAGAAAATTTGATAACACAAATCGCGAAAAAATGTAATTTAAATGTATTTTTCGAAGATAAACTATTTTGAGCTTCAAGTAAAATACCCTCTCCGGTTATTTACACCAAAATCTAATGGCTTTTTTTTCCGTATTAAAGTAGAGTAACAATACACACACAAAATTTTCAGAATGATAGTAATTGAGTTAGAGCATAAAGAAGATCCACACATACATACATACACGCACACATACACACATACGCACACACACGCACACACACACACACGCACATATATACATAGATCCATAGACATCATTGTGAAAATGTTAAAATCTGGTTATAGGGACTTTAAAACGTGCTTATTTACCAAAATCTCTATATGCAATTTTTAGCACGATCCCTATACTCCCTTTTACCAAGAGTAAGGGGAGTAAAAAATGGTGGAATCTCCTGATGGGAATCTATTCAACACTTGTAACATTTATCGGAAACCAGTATTGTACAGACATACAAAATATAAAATAATAATCACTGATTTTACTGTAAATATTTATTATATAGTATCAAATACATAGCATTAATTATCATTCATTCATTTTGTGTAAAAATTCCTTCGAAATTCTTTATACCCTTTTGTAAAATGATTATTTAGTGTGTTCATATTTTTGGTAGTTGCTTTCCAGTTTATTGATGATTCTGACGTTTATTAAAATATTCAAACTGACATTCAACTTACGAGTATCACTGAAGAATGTCATGTATGTATGTAGTTATGTGACGTGACGATTTGATCCCTTTGAATTAACTATGAAATAAATTTCTGTATGGCTTCGAGCGAGCAAAAAAAGCACAAAACAATAAATCGCGTATCGAACCCTACGGTTTACTGAACGTGAGAGTATCCAGGAGACCAACATATACATCCAGACCTATCCAGGACAAGTTCCCGAGGGATTCAAGTAGATAACGTGAGAGATTGGAAACGGTTGCGCTTAAATTCAGGACATGGTTAATTATAAAAGGTGCCAGTATTTATCTTTTCAAGTAGATGTAGTTTTGTAGTTTATAATTATTAAACTCGTAAAATATACAGTTTATTGTCAGTGCACTACTAACACTTAAATTAATATATCGTATTGGTGTGGTAGGTATATTTTAGAAACAGTTTTTTTATAATACGCCTAAACTTTTTCAAAATGACTAGGCGAATTGTAAAATGATGAGTTTTGGACTTAAATACGAACTTCAATATTTCTCTAAATTTATCTTAACGCACAAAAATCAGTCCGAATTTTGTAGACATGAATTCTGTGCGTTAGGTTACGCTAAGGGTGAAGGTATGTTTAGAAAAATTACAATCAAAAATGTTCAAATATTCATTTTAAATTGGACTAATAATATCGTAGGCAGACTGATTTTACAATGTGCCTACGACATCAATACATACAAATTTACAACGTGAAATTGCTGGTTATGCCAGGCGTAATTAATGAATTTAATGCCGATCATTTCAATCCTCTCGTGTTACGATATTCTATCATTCAATTTTGATCTACCAGCTGCACATGAATCTTATCTTGCTCTATGTTAAAGACCGAATCTTTGTTTAATATTCCTTATTGTGGCTAGGTTTTTAAAATATCCTTGATATATTAAATGCACATTTTTACTTCATTTCAGATCACTGCACATCACTATCATATTTATTGATTTAATGAAATTACAAAATTAAAGACTTGAACTTTAAGTAAATAATAATGTAAGTGTCATTTGTGAAAATTGTTTTTTTACAGGAATAATAATTTAAGTACCTAGCTCTATAAGATGAATAAGGATCGAAAGACTCGTTTCTTTATCGTTGAATTAGCTGTTCATACGAGTAGATGGCAGGCCTAAATTATTATATACTCGTATAGGTACTTAATTATTATTTCTGTAAAAAACAACTTTCACAGACATGATACTTACATCATTTTACTTCAAGTCTTCAATAACGGCGGAGCTTATCATCTCCTACAATAGTTGGAATCAATAGTATAAGACAGGGATGGCGAACCAATGGCACGCGACACAATATTTTGGGCACTCAGTTCAAAGAATTATCGGAAATACTCATGTTTATTATGTACCCTGATGTGACGTCATTTGATAAACTGAATTTGTCCCAATTCGATTGGTTGGAAATTGAAGAATTTGAAATGCAGCTGATTGATTTCCAGTCTAGTTCAATATGGATTCAAAAATTTATTGAAACAAGGAAAGAGTTAGAATTAATTGAAACAGAAAGATTGACAAGTAATATAAGTGAAAATGCTAATAACAAAATTTTGGAAACATGGAATGCGTTACCAGACACATGTAATTGTTTGAAGAAGCTGGCTCATGCTATTTTAACAATATTTTCATCAACCTATGCCTGCGAGTCATTATTTTCAGAGATGAATAACATTAAAGACTCGGTTAGAAACCGTTTGACAGATGACTCCAGTTCAGCATGCATGCTGCTAAAAGTAACATCTTACAACCCTAACATATGTTATTTGTCATCTAATCTGCAACAACAGAAGTCACACTAATTTTACTTTAATTTAAATTACGCGTATAATTGAAATAATGCAAAATGTTCCTATGTTTTTTGTAGTAAATAAAGAGTTTTGAGTTGATAGTATTTATTATTATTATAATTTTCCCAATAATCACAAAGTCAAAATTATTTGATGGCACGTCTATGACCTCATTAAACATTTCTTTAGAAAAATGGCACGTTGATACGTAAAGATTCGCCATCCCTGATATAAGACATCCGAGGCGGGATATGTTTCATTACAGCTGAGAGCTTATGTATATGAGATACAGCGCGAGGCTATAATGAAACTCTCACCGAGGTAGGTATACTATTTTATTCACAATCATTCTTTTTTTAGGTAAATAATTTTCAGAATAAATCATTGAGTTATAAACTTTAATTTTGTTAATATTTCTTGACAGTTCTATGAAAAATTGTTTAGCCTACTTGCTAGACCACTATTTGTGGACGGTACTATATTTCGTCATCTCCTACATCTCTTTTTCAATCTTGTTGAAAACTCGTATTCTCTCAATTTCCAGGATCTCTCAATTACTGTTAGGATAAATAAGGGAGCTAGTAGTATATGCAGTGAAGTAAAGCAAGTCCACCGGCGCAAATTTACAGCACGGAAAGAAAGATACTTGCAGCAAAGTGCTAGTAATAAAAGGAAACATTCGCGTCTCTTACCAGACACAGCAGCCAACTTAGATGACGCTAGGATTTAAAGGAATACCGCCACTCTAAGCCAAGGTTGAGAAATAGAAATATTGTTCGAAAAACGAAACATCGAAAAGAAGAAAAATATTTGTATAGTTTCCAAGTTCTCTGCATGGCTACTTTTGTAGAGCGTTCTCAACGGTTCAAATATATCGTCACTACTGATATCGAAATCTGGATATAAAATCAGATTGTAGGTATTCTTTTTAATGAAAAATAATTATTTAAATAAGTTTTAAAGTGAAGCTAAATACTTGCATTTTCTTAAAAACAAAGTTAATAAATATTTAAAATTATGAAACTTTAATGCATTGTCAGTATGTTGTTTACCTGATATAGATAACACTATTTGTTTTTGAATTATTTTGAATAATTTGAACTGTGTAGATTCGATAAAGAGTAAAACTGAATTATACAGGATGTTTATTAAACATAGGGCAAAAATTGAAGGGATTATTCCTTGGACCATTCTGCGATGATTTTGTCCTTTGATGATTTTTTGAAAAGCCGCTTTGTTTCAAAGATACAGGGCGAAAAAAAATTCAACAAAACCAATTTTGATATTTTTCAAATTATGAATCTAGTAACAGCAGGCAAGTTATGTGTCAAATTTGTTGAGACGTTTGGCTTTTTGACGTGTATTTTCTGTCTATAATACTTAAACTTTTGTTAGTGAAGTCGTCTTATCATGAATAGCTATACGAACGCCGAGATGACTGACATGCATTTCATTTATGGACTTACCGGCGAGGTGTATCGCAACTTTTTGGAACATACTCTACTTCAGTTTCTGGAGGATGTACTATTGGCAACAAGAAATGCAATGTGGTTTATGCACGATGGTGCACCAGCGCATTTTAGTGTGGTTGCTCGAGATTTTTTAACAATAACATACGGAGATCGCTGGATTGGTCGAGGTGGACCTCACTTATGGCCTGCTCGATCCCCGGACTTAAACCCCCTGGATTTTTTCCTATGGGGCCATCTAAAATTATTAGTATATGCTACTCCATTGGCAAATTTGGAAGATTTAAGACATCGGATAATTGCTGTCTGTAACTCCATAAGAAACGACCCTGGTGTTTTTGATAGAGTTCGGCAATTAATGAGCAGAAGATTGGACTCTTGCATCGTAGCTGGAGGTAGTCATTTTCAACAGTACTTGTAGATTAAGAAACTTTACATGTAATTTTTGGTATTAAATGTTATTGTCGAAATTTTTTTTCGCCCTGTATCTTCGAAACAAAGCGGCTTTTCAAAAATCATCAAAGGACAAAATCATCTTAGAATGGTCCAGGGAATAATCCCTTCAATTTTTGCCCTATGTTTAATAAATACCCTGTATATAAAAACAAATAATGAGCTCCTTGCGGGGTACTAAAAATCCGATTTCTATCACTACATTTCACGGTATAGATAGTCTTATACATAACTAATTCATAAAGTTTCATAGTTCTGTGATGTAAAAATGGATGGCAGTATATTTTTTTATTATATCCATTTTCTGATTCAAGGTAGCTATAGAGAAGAATAAAAGAAAACAAATATATTAATAAAATGTTAAAGCCAAATGTTATTATCTGAATTATCTAATATTTTACTGGCTTATAATTGCATCTATATGATGTCTTCTGTAGTATGTAGCAATATTATTATTATTGATTACAATAATATAAGAGAATAACATATTTTGAATAAATAAAAAACTGTACAATGTACAAATGCGACACTAGGTGAACTGCTCTAAATAATATTTAAATTACACTTGGCAAAGTTCACAAAATTTCAGTCTCTGAAAATATTATTTAGAGCAGTTCACCTAGTGTCGCATTTGTACATTGTACAGTTTTCTATTTATTCTGCTAGCTAAGCTTTGCGGTTTTCCTGATAGATGGCTCTGCATGTGGTTAGTTACCTCTGCTGGCTTGATATCTCTTTGGGATGATTTATCATCCGTCCACTCAACTAGTCTCAGTGCCTCGAAAGAGGCGTCAGTACACCACACTGATGAGCTGCAAAAACAGCGAAACGCGTCTGTGGTTCTAGTTGAGTGGGCCAGTCTCTGATAAATGACCGAGAGGTTGATTCAGAGACTGAAATTTTGTGAACTTTGCCAAGTGTAATTTAAATATTATTAATATTTTGAATAGTTTAAAATTGCATTTTATTGTATAATCGCTCATTTTCTTCACATTTTCCAATAATAAATTTATACTTTTAACTAGATTTGGATGTGGAGGAGTGTTTATTAGCCGAGAAGTCAATATGCATTAATTATGTAATGTACATTATGTTTATATTACATTCATTTTATATATACATTACGTTTTCAGTTAAAACTATAATTATCCTTATATACTACAGAAGCGACCAAGTACATTGCACATAGTATGTGATTGCCTCTGAATTTTAACTGTTGTCACACGGAAAACAATTTTCGAAGAAAATAGTACAAAAGTAGTTGGTGTCTAGCAAATTTTATTAGTTTTTTTATAATTATAAAGAAAAAAAAAACTTCCTCTCGGGATACATCACTAAGAAATAGAAAGTGCATGAGAACAGATTCGAATGAGCATTATCCAACAAACTGCTATTATAATCCTAGGTACTGCTTAACTTCTTTAACACTATAATAAATATAAAACATTTTAAGCGTCGAAAGATAAAAGATTGTGGTTTATAATATTGTCAGAAATATTTTATTTATATGTATTTACTGTTTATTTCATGTGAAATATATAAGTAACACTTTTTTATAATATATAGGGTGTATTAGTTTATTTTCAAAACAAAGTAAAGTAAGAAAGAACAATTTCTGCGATGCCATTATTTTGAACTGGAGAGAGGGTAGCATATTTAAGAATGTAACCTGTAGATAGCGCGCGAGCAAGTTTTAATTTGAATTTGATAGTTCATTTTTCTCTCTGTGTCTCTCTTCTTTATTATTTGAAATTTGAGTGGTTTCTTTTACGTTTATTACATATTTCGATTTGTTAAGCAAGATTTTGAAGGATTTAAACTTAGCTTATACTCGTACAACATTAAAAGACAAACTAAAATATTAACTTAAAAAATATTGTTCTAACATCAAACAAGTGATTTGTAATGTTTTTAAATTACATGCATAAGCCGTTGCTATTGGACGTATCGATGCTATGACCCTACGGCCATTCATTGGTTCAGCGTTATTTACGTCATACATGGCGGTAATTTAAATATTCCTATTGCATTTTTTTTTCTGGCCAATTAATAAAAATATTGTCAAAAGAAAAAAATTTGGGTAGCATGTTATTATCTTCTCTTCACGTCAAAATATTTCCATAAACAAAGAAGGTACAAAAATATGATGGCAAATTCGTAATACATTTATTTATAAAAAAGTTGAAAAACTAATAACTACGTTAATATTTCAAAATTAATGTGTTTGGCATCACTTTTAAAATGTATAAAAATGCATGTGGCATTCCATTTGAAAAATCAATAATGATTTTTGTTTCCGATGAAATGGAAAGTAAAATTAAGGACCTTTTTGCACTAAGTGGCATTTAAGTTCGCCCCAGCTTTGTAATTTAAAATCTAGTAGGTCTATAATTAGTATAAAAAAAGAAAATAGCCATTTTTTATTTTTTTAATCAGCCTGCATAATGATCTGTATACGTTTATTCCGTTTTTATAAGAAAAGCGTGTTGTTACATTACCATCACGTCGTAAAATATCAATTTTAATAAAAAAACACTAATAAAAGCGAGCCTAGCATATATGGGCCATTATATTTATATTATGTTAATATTATTTTTACATTCCATTTACATGAAATGTACATTATGTTTATATTACATTCATTTTATATGTACATTACGTTTTCAGTTAAAACTATAATTATCCTTATATACTACAGAAGCGACCAAGTACATTGCACATAGTATGTGATTCTCTGAATTTTAACTGTTGTCACACGGAAAACAATTTTCGAAGAAAATTAGTACAAAAGTAGTTGGTGTCTAGCAAATTTTATTAGTTTTTTTATAATTATAAAGAAAAAAAAAACTTCCTCTCGGGATACCATTTCTATAATGCTATTGTAGTTATGCTTTATTTTAGCATAAAATATCTGAGCTCACATTTTTAGGATTTCGAATATTTATGTAAAAACTCAGAAAAAATAACATTTAAATTGCATTTCAATCTGTTGTAAATGAATAATAGAACCACCTAATTTGTAAAAAATACACATGTGTCAATTTTTCGATGCAATATTTTTCTTTTTAACTGACAGTTAAGTTAACAGATTTTTACCAGAGATGAATCTGTCGGGCCTTAGAAGACTATTTATACTGGGTGAACATTTGAAACCCGAACATAACCCGTTAACACGGGAAAATTGTTTTTCGTAGAATGTTGCTCGCTGTTTCAACTGACAATCAAATAACATCAAATACACGTAAAGTAATTATTAAATTTATTCAATGACTTATTAATATCGATTGCCATGATGGCATTTGAACAGAATGACAAACAAATGTTTGACATTTTATCTGTGTGTTTTTTATTTTAATTTCTTTTTAATATTTTGTTACAGATTGGAAATAGCTTGAAAAAAAATATTAAATAATATAAATTACACAAGTTATACGTTATAACGAATTCTAATAGATAAAATGTCAAACATTTGTTTGTCATTTTGTTCAAATGTCATCATGGCTGTCAATATTAATAAAAAATTGAATAAAATTAATAGTTAATCTATGGGTCTGAAATATTACAAATTTACGTGTATTTCATATCATTTGTTGATGCAAAAGTTTTTTATCTTTCTATTGATACCACAAACATTGTTGTCAGTTGAAATAACGAGCAACATTCTGCGAAAAACAATTATCCCGTGTTAACAGGCTATGTTTGGGTTTGAGTATTCACCCGGTATAAAAATATAAAAAATAATCATCACGGAATTTTACCCATTGTTGGGTATGCCAATCTGGTTTGTACACAGAATTCGCAAATCATGATGACATATTCGTACTGCGCGGGCATTTACCTTCTTCTTCTTCTTCGTCCGTAGACTGACATTTTTGGCAGCGTCTTTACTGTATCTAGATTAATTTTAAAATAAATGAAGTCAAATTCCGGAAATGAATTGTTAAGGTGCGTCCAGACCAAGCATGTCGTCACCTCACGGGCACTCGTTACTAGTGTGGAGATTGCACTACAGGAGTATTTTTTTATGGTGTCAAAACTATTTCGCTAACTTTTAAATTCATTGTATGCAGAATCATACATTATTATTTATAGTTGATAATAGTTTTTATAATTACTGTTTGTCACTGTCGCTATTTAAAACACCACTATATATATATATATATATATATATATATATATATATATATATATATATATATATATATATATATATATATATATATTTCGAGCAAACGTCGTGGTTCTTTTAAACTTTTTCTTGGGAATGCATCAAGTTTAATTTTTCTGCATCACAGAAAGTGGGTTGTTATTTATTACAACAACTTTGCATTTTAAATTTGCTTCCTCCAACAGTATAACGGATATGAACTTTTTAATCTAGTGTTCTCAACATCATCTTTTTAAGAACTTCTGAAATGTTAATTTACTCAGATGAGAATAAAAATGTTTGTATGAATATAAATGAACCATGGAGAATAAAATCGGAGAAATGTTTCACTCTGGAGGTGTATGCACGTGTTCGTATGCTAATCGCAAAGATTCTCGGCTTGCCTGATATTTTCAGGGATAAAGGATAAAGAAAGGGTACTCGACGATGCAATGGGAAACGTGATTGCATTGTGCACTGTATATGAAATTTACATATGTTGCAAATAAATATATTTTCTAAAATGGAGTTCTAAATACCAACAAAGAAAGATAACTTTTGGTAACGTCCTTCTTCTTCTTCTACCTTATACGTAGACTGATATTTCTGGCAACGTTACTGGTTACTGGCCGTATTTATTTGGGAACTTCAGGTTCAATCTTGAACTGATTTCTTTCCAACCTGTGTTACTTCCGAATAAATGATAACAGTTCTGAAATTTGGTGGTAAATACAAATGCATATAATGTATTCCCATCATTGTTAGTATAATTAGTTCTTTTTAACCTGTTTATTTAAATATACGTAAAAAAAACTCCACGTGCAATTCACATCTATTAATTTGAGAAATAAATAACAAAACACAACTGTTTCGAGAGAGTATAGACAGGTTGAATCTACTAATCCAGCAAATCTGCTGGGTGAGTTGAATCAGTTCAGGATCAGTTCAGGGTTACTTAAGACGTGCCAACTAAACACGACTAACCTACTCCTTATTCAAAAGTCCCAAATAAACACGGACACTGTATCTTGACTAATTTTAAAATAAATCCCGGAAACGATTTGGTTGATAAACTAATAGCCAGTGGCGGCTCGTGTCTATTCGATTAGAGGGGCCTAGTAATTAAAAAAGAGTAATCTTTTTAGCTAAACTGGGCAAGTAGATGAAGAAATTTAGTCATAAATCACTTGAATTCAACTCTTCTGTGAAAAATTTTGTTCCTGCTTGTAGGTATTAAGGAAGAGTAAATTCTCTATCTGATACATATAAATATTTTATTATATCTTTTATATATTTAAAGAGATAAGGTATATAATAATATGTTGTAATAAATCTCACAGCTCAAATAAATAATGTCATGGACACCAATCGAAAAATTAAAATGTTTGTAACTGACATAAATGTCAGTGTCAAAAATCTAGAGATATTACTGAAGATATACATACATTGGTAAAGCAAATTTTGTGTACTTTTCAAAAATATAAAAAATATAGTATGTTCCAATTGAAATTACAAAGTTGGTATCACATACTCCGGAACCGGAAGTAACAGAACACTTCTTGATATAGTCAAATTTTTTGACTCTGTCGGGTACAGTAATAAAACTATAAGTGAACTATAAATATCGCAATTATGATAAAGCGGCATATCCTTCACTTTCTGTAGTATAATACTGTTTGGCATCGGCCTATATTTTTGAGCCGCTCTATTCATGCATGTTAAAGGACTGTAAGGCTATTTTCCTATACATACCTGGTAGACGTTTGATTCAGTGCATGAATAGAGCGGCTTTCAAATATGGGCCGATGCCAAACAGTATTATACTACAGAAAGTAAAGGATATGCCGCTTTATCATAATTGCGATATTTATAGTTCATTTATAGTTTTATTACTGTACCTGACAGAGTCAAAAAATTTGACTATACGACATCTTATTGCCCATATTATCTATAGTAAATTTGTTTATTTGACGATAATCGCTATCTTGCTTAATAACAAAGATAATTACTGGTTCATTCTCGCGTGATCATCCTGTATATCTGAGCTCGATAACGCATTGGCCTATAAAGCAACAGTCGTGCGGCAATTTCTGTCTTCCAAAAACGTCACTGTGTTACATCATCTTCCGTATGCTTTTGATTTGGCCTCGGCTGACTATTCTTCTTCACCAAACTAAAATTGAAGTTGAAACAGAACCGTTACGACGATGTAACACACTTAAACCATCATGGCGAAGGTCATTCAGCACGCCGAGAATGGGCTGGAGGACCGAACAAAGCGCTGTGTGGATTTAGAATGAATGTACAATGAAAATATCTGATGTGGACAGCACAATACCTTCCGTCAATCCTGTGTATTATGTACAAATTCCATACATAAATTTTCTTGTAAAAGATTCTAAATTTCCAGTAATATTATTTTATGCAAATGGCACTTGACACTGACTCTCCTACTTTTTAGCTTTTCCCATTCGTTAGGGGTCGCTATTTTTTATTTTCTTCTTCCATTCATTTCTGTTTTGCGGGTTAGCCTCATGTCAAAATTTTTCATTCAAAATTTTATTTTTTGGTATTTTATGATTCTTTTTCTCGGCAACTGAATTCCACACCCATGATAATAAATAAACCACATAAAATAAGAAAATCATGAAATTTTGAATAAAATTTATGACATTTGTCAGTTATGGACGTAATTATAGCTGTCATTTTGACACGGGTCCCCATTTCTGCTTGCCAAAGTCAGCAAAGTCACGTCACTGCACGCGCCCTACACATAATTTTCTTGCAAAAGATCCTATATTTCCAGTTAAATTATTTCATAAACAAACTATGCGAATTTCACTTGACACTAACATCTTCTTCGTCTTTAGTTTTTCCCATTCCTTAGGGGGTCGCTATTTTTTATTTTCTTCTTCCACTAATTTTTGTTTTGCGTGTCGTCCTCATTCAGTTCCTTTTCTCTCCTTTCATCTTCCTATGTTTCTTTCACCTTCTGTTATAAGCTATTCATTTTTCCAATATACCTACTCATCTCTCCTCATGACATGTTCAAACCAATGTAATCGTCTCTCTTATATTTTTCTAGAAACGCCCAACAGTAGAGTTATTTCCCTTATTCTTTCATTCATTTACTTTTTATTGATACTGACATCTGTCAATTTGAATTACCTGAATATATTAGTAGTTTCCATGGTTAAGTTAGCATAGCTGGCTGATTTATGAAATTTATTATTTTTATAATTCTTTAACTCTATATCTGTTGAATATGAAATATAAAATGCAATCAAATCGTATATAGAATAATATATTCTTTAAGTTGTAAGAAAATTTAACTGAGTTTTTCAAGAAAAACTGTTAAAATCTTCAAATGAGGTTACTTCCGGTTGACCAATTATAACCAAAATCTATTCATTTACTTTGGGACCATTTACTACTAACTTAAATCAGGTAAAAATATATCCTATATTCCACTCATACTTTCTATACTTCATATTAACAACCCCATATGTTTTCCTCCTAGTTTATTGTGCTCTATAATGATGAATCTCCTCTCTATAAAAGTGTAAACAATTTGAAAGGCAATTTCCCCGATGGTTGTGTTATGATTGATCTTGTCTTTGCTCTTTCCTTCGTCTAGTCTACGTCGTCTGCGCAAGTTTACGCCACGCGCACAAAAACAAAATGAGAAAAAACGTCCCGGGCTGACTTCCGTTTCCGCTGAGATGAGAATATCCGCTTATTGGATTGGATAGAATGGGGATCCCAGATACCGCAAGTCAAAAATTCTGTAAATACATTTAACGGTTTAAAGGCAAGATTAGAAGGAAGAGATATACGATGAAGAAAGGTTTTATTATTGATGTTTGGAAATGAGAGATAGAAGATTATGGAAAACAAAGAAATATATTGTTTTTAATGATTTTTTTAACCAGTACTTTTTAAAAAATCTGATGTGGCCAGCACAATACCTTCCGTCAATCCTATGTATTATGTACAAATTCGATACATAAATTTTCTTGCAAAAGATTATAAATTTTTGGTATTATGTGATTCCCTTTCTCGGCAACTGAATGCCATACTCCTGATAACAAACAAACCACGTGAAATAAGAAAATTATGAAATTTTGGTTGAAAAATTATAACACTTGTCAGTTATGGACATAATTAATTGCTGTCATTTTGACACGGGTCAGTCATGTTACTGCACGCGCCCCATACATAAAAAGATCCTATATTTCCAGTAAATTTATTTCATAAACAAACTATGCAAATTGCACTTGACACTGACATCTTCTTCTTCTTCTTTAGTTTTTCCTATTCGTTAGGGGGTCGCTATTTTTTATTTTCTTCTTCCACTCATTTTTGTTTTCCGTGTCGTTTTCATTCAGTTCCTTTTCTCTCAAGTCTTCTACAATACAGTCTTTTCATCTTATATTTGGTCTTCGTATGTTTCTTCCACCTTCTATTAATATATTCATCTCTCCTCATGACATGTTCAAACCAATGTAATCGTCTCTCTTATATTTAGAAACTTCTAACACTAGAGTTACTTCCCTTATTCTTTTATTGATTTAAATTTTATTGATACTGACATCTGTCAATTTGAATTACCTGAATATATTAGCAGTTTCCATGGTTAAGTTAGCATAGCTGGCTGAATTATGAAATTTATATAAAATTTATTATCCTTATTCTTCTTTAACTCTATATCTGTTGAATATCAAATATAAAATGCAATCAAATCGTATAGACAATAATATATTCTTTAAGTTATAATAACATTTAACTGTTTTTTTCAAGAAAAACTGTTAAAATCTTCAAATGAGGGTACTTCCGGTTGACCAATTATTACCAAAATCTAATCAAGTCTGCATATGGTTGTAAGGAAGAGGAATACGTAAGAATTGTAATTTTTGGAATTCTAGTATTGGAGATATCGTGCACGAAAGGCGGTCCACACAAACACACATACACACACACACACACGCACACACGAACACACACACACACACATACAGACATCATCGTAAAAATAGTTAAATCGTATTGTAAAGACCCTAAAACGTGCTTATTCAATGAAAACTCACCACCGAATTTTTTGACCAAAGACAATACATTCCTTACCTATGGGTGACGGAAGGTAAAAATGGATAAAAGTATAACTACATAACTCGAATAAAGTTTATGTTTAAAATTATTTTTAATAAGATTAAAATAAAATACTTCTACGAAATATATTTGGTAGGTATAACATTTTCATCTCCAGCTTCTTAATTTAATGTAGAGCTATATAAAAATTTTAGGTAAATATAGACATCAAATTACCTAATTATAATAAGCAACTTTATCGTGTATAAAATATCATGACACGCAACAAACACGAGTAAATTTTAAATGTTTTACATGAAATTTATGGAACATTATAGATATAAGATACGAAACATCCTATATATTAGCCATTTTTGACTTTCGATTCGAAAAGTATGTTTTCGTAATACGTTTCATAATGTCAACTTTTTCTTTGTCATTTTGAATTTCAATGGCTGGTACCACAAGCCTGGTTTTAACTAAAACGCTGTTTTAAGAAATGTCAAATTCAAATTTCAATATTTAATTTCACCATTACGTTTAAATATTTGTTTGAATATAAACTATGTTCTGCTTTAAAATCATATTTTGATGAATTTAATATTATTTATTGCTAATATTAAATATTGAAATTTGACATTTCTTAAAACATTGTTTTAGTTAAAACGAGGCTTGTGGTACCAGTCAATGAGTCTATATGTCAATTTTTTGCATTAGTGCGTATCTCTACTATGACAAAGTTTTTTCCTTACAAATATTGAACCAAAACGAAACTGTGTTGTAAGTAATTCGTTGCAAAAAATCGGATGTGGCCAGCATAATATTTATGTACAAATTCCATAAATAAATTTTCTTGCAAAAGATTCTAAATTTCAAGTAAAATTATTTCATAAAAAATCTATGCAAATGACACTTGACACTGACATCTACTTCTTCTTTAGCTTTTCCCATTCGTTAGGGGTCGCTATTTTTTATTTTCTTCTTCTATTCGTTTCTGTTTTGCGGGTCGTCCTCATTCGGTTGCTTTTTTCTCAAGTCTTCCGCAATACAGTCCTTCCATCTTATCTTTGATCTTCCTCTGTTTCTTGCACCTTCTATTACTAAGCTATTCATAAAATAATTTTACTGGAAATATAGGATCTTTTGTAAGAAAATTTAAGTATAGGGCGCGAGCAGTCACATGACTTGAAGTCCATAACTGACAAGTGTCATAATTTTTTTTGGTATTTTATGATTCCTTTTCTCGGCAACTGAATTCCATACTCCTGATAACAAATAAACAACATGAAATAAGAAAAACATGAAATTTTGAATGAAAAATTATGACACTTGTCAGTTATGGGCGTAATTAATTGCTGTCATTTTGACACGGGTCCCCATATCTGCTTGCCAAAGTCAGCAAAGTAACGTCACTGCACGCGCCCTATACAAAAATTTTCTTGCAAAAGATCTTATATTTCCAGTAAAATTATTTCATAAACAAACTATACAAATTGCACTAGACACTGACATCTTCTTCTTCTTTAGTTTTTCCCATTCGTTAGGGGTTGCTATTTTTTATTTTCTTTTTCCACTCATTTTTGTTTTCGTGTCGTCGTCATTCAGTTTCTATTCTCTCCTTTCATCTTCCTATGTTTCTTTCACCTCCCATTACTAAGCTATTATTGGTCATTACATGTTCAAACCAATGTAATCGTCTCTCATATATTTCTAGAAACATTAGAGTTATTTCTCTTATTCTTTCATTCATTTACTCGTTATTGATACTGACATCTGTCAATTTGAATTTTCTGAAAATATTATCAGTTTCCATGGTTAAGTTAGCATAGTTGGCTGATTTATGAAATTTAATATCTTTATAATTCTTTAACAGTGGTGTTTGAAGGTAGGTAGAATATTGATAAAATTGTGAAATAAAATTTTAAATATAATTATTAATTTATTTAGTTTCAAATTTTCGTGACTGTTAGTAGAAACGAGGTTTAGGTGCGGATATTTGATTTCATTTGTCATAGCAATACTGTCGGCTAAATGGATTTTACATAAAAGAAAATCTGTTGTGGCCAGCACAATACCTATCGCCACTTCCGTTTTTGGTTACAAGTATAGGGCGCGAACAGTTGTTATGTACTAGTAGTATTATGTACATAGATGTCAAATGTCAGAATTTTTCATTAAATATTTTAAGATTTTCTAAATTCACGTAGTTAATTTGTCACCAAGAGTTTGGGATTTACTTGTTGAGGCAAATAAACCACATGGAATTGGAAAATCACTAAATTTAAAATGAAAAATTTATGATATATGACATCTATGTACATAATTACTAGCTATCATTCTGACACGGACCCCCATATCTGCTTGTCAAGGCCAACAAAGTGACTGGACTGCTCGAGCTATATTGTATTTAACATTTCTTGTATACCTGTAATCTACACCAAAAATTCTACTTACATCTATTCATTATATTTAGATTTTTTTAATTTTAAATTCATTGTATGAAGAAATTTTGTATTACTCTTCAAATTTTTCGAAATGTTTCCAATTCATTGTCGGGATTGACAGCATTTTTGAAGGATATATGTAATGTACCTATAATTTTAAATATTTAACTATTAATACAATAAGAAATAATATAATGTATGTACTTCTCAGAAAAAATCTTCAATAAAGTCTTTGATTTTTGACACTGACATTTATTTGTCAGTTACAAACATTTTCGTTTTTCAACTGGTTTCCATGACATTATTTGGGCTGTGAAATTTATTGCAATATATTATTATATACCTTATATTTCTTTATCTCTAAATCTATAAAAGATATAATAGAATATTTATATATATATCAGCTGGAGAATTTACTCTTCTTTAATACTAGCAAGGATAACAATTTTCAAAAAATAATATTTAGATGATTTTTTTAAGTATCTGCTACTTCCGGTTGTCCATTTATTACCATTCAGCTCTTCCCAGTAATGTCCGATTGAGAAATACGTAGTTAAACAGATATTAAGTATTATAGTTTTTGAGAAATCGTCCTTACAACGTCCCACACAAATGCATACACACATACACACACACACTCAGACTGACATCATCGTAAAAATATTAAAATCGGATTGTAGAGACCTTAAAACGTACTTAATCATTAAAATCTGGATATCCGACTTTTAGCATGAATTCAATACTTCTCTTAGCGAGAGGTAAAACTCGAAATTCAAACCAAAGCAGTCAAGGTTTGAAATCGCGTACCAGGTAATAAAGATATGTTGAAATTAAATTATAGTGTCGACTTCCGCTGATATAGTTTCACAATTTCTGGTGAATAATTTAACAAGGTGATTGTTTTAGTATAGCTATACGCTATCGCTAGCTGTAAATGAAATTAACAGTCCGAATTAGCGATAATAAAACTCTCCGATTGGGAGTGATAACACAATTTTCCTCTTAATTCTGAAGTAGCA
This sequence comes from Harpalus rufipes, assembly GCA_951394225.1. NCBI lineage: Eukaryota > Metazoa > Arthropoda > Insecta > Coleoptera > Carabidae > Harpalus > Harpalus rufipes. The sequence continues at coordinate 40,124,894 of OX596274.1, read as the reverse complement.
CGCAATGAACTAGAGAAATTGTATGTTTGTGCACTTAATTAACTTCGTTTGTTATTGTTAACAACTTCATTTATCACGAATAAACACGGAGAATGCGTGCATCAGTCTGAACAAACAGTTCTACTTTATTTGTTTTTCATTTCCCATCCGAACATTTTCAAAAATTAAAATCCAGCGAGGTTTTGTTGGTATTTTGTTACCTAATGCTCTAAGTTACAACCTTGCAACTAATAGAATAGCTAGAAACTTGGCATAAAGTTTGACAAAGCAGTTGAAGTTTCAAGTCGAGGTAAAGTTAAAGGAAACTGCGCACGACTCAGCTACGTTACACAACTTTTAAAATAAGTTTTCAAGTAAATGTAGTCCCTGAAAATGAGATACATGTGCCTGTCTGGCATAATTTATAACAAAATACATTTGATTATATTATTAATTCAGATCTGTCATATTTATTGTCATGGGTCATGTCTAAAATGAACAATGTATGTTAATAGGTATTTTATGTCGTAAAATTTAGGGTAAAACATGTTAACATAGTGTAAAAATCAAAATTTATTTTTTCTAACATGAGTTTTCTTGTAATTTATTTTGGCGCTAAGAAGGTATCACGTGGTTTACTGTTAACAGGGAGCAGCTTTTTTAACATTGACGCGATGTCAACTGCCTTGCTCGTGTTATTTTTATTACGCTTTGTGTGTTTTGTTTACAAGTTTTCTATTTCTATATATTTCTTAAATGTCATCAGCTCCTCATATGTCACATCCGGTAAATAAAATAAGAAAAAAAATATTAGAATACACCATTTTCTTTAATTTTGCGATATCCGAAGTTATGAAATATCCTGATGTAGATGTAACATTATATTTTTTGAGGCACATAAGATTTAGTGGGGGGTTCTCCGAAATATTAACAAATTTGATCATGGATTATTTATATTTAAATTAGACCTTAAAACTGTATAGGGACAAGGACTATTAAAGTTATTATAGTTAGTATCACATAAGAAAATAGCGTTGATTTAGATTGGGAAATAAATTCTACTCTCTGATTGGTCAGAATTCACAAAGCGAAATAGGATTTACATACCAAGTGCGGGAACCAAGTTCACGCACGCGGTTTGTACTAGTTATTTGTATATCAAGGCCGCGAAATCACTCTTTAGCGTACCGAGAGAAAAATTGTCACCAAGGCCGCTTGCGGCCGAGGCAAGACAATCTCGAGGACGCTAAAGGATTTCGGGGACAAGGTGTACACAATATTTTTTGTGCAACCGTAAAAAATATGTAATTACAAATTTTATTAATTTTAAACAGTTTCACTGTAAATTGAAAGTTGGCTTTCAAGGTAGCTATGGAATTGACATTTGATAAACAAAACAATTAGTTTTGAAAAAATCATAGTGATTGTTTACTCAATCGAAATGGATTTGACGGCCGTTGCCATAACAACAACCGCGAAATTCAATTTCGTGGCCTATATTGCGGCTGCGAAATGCCTATTTCGCGGCCGGTTGCACAAAAAATATTTTTTTGTACGATGAGTATAAAACTGATAAACAGTAATTTTTATACAAATAATTTTATTTGTGAAAATTTTCTTACATAATGTTATACATATACACTGCTTTGTAGCCAATTTCAGAAATGTGTCAAATTTAAATTCCAATTATTTTAATGTTTATCTTTATGTAATAATAATAATAATAATAATAATAATAATAATAATTTATTTAGACTGTCAATATACAGAAAAAAATCCAATTACATATCAACAGTTAGAAAAATACATATACATAATTTCATATTAACAGATACAATAAGCACAGAAGATATAATACATAATTAACCATTATTTAAATATAGGTCCATGATAAATCGTTTTTTACAATAAAATAAATCAAAGTTTTCATTTTTCGTACATAAGTTATTAATTAACATAAAACAATTTATCAGGGGTGACGAGCTATTTTCTATTTCGAATGTTGTATTTCTTAGTCTTAAATAATAATAATAATAATAATAATAATAATAACTTTATTTGCCCAACAGTATACACCAAATAAAGGACAAAATATGACACATAATTACACTAAAAAATATTTTGATGGAACACAATAAATCATAACATGAAAGAATAATTAATACCCACAAAAATTAATGTAAAAAATATTTACTTACTACACATTTTTAGCTAAATTCATTATAGAAATCAGAGACTCAGTAAAGATATCTATATCATTTATAATTAAATTAGTATTATTACACATATTATAAATTGGTGACCTGGTTTGCATATTAGTTCTGGCCATAGGACATTCAAAATATAATTGTTGCCTTGATGCAAACCGTGGTACATGAATGTTAATTTTTTCTAACAGTGCGGGACAGTCAATTTTATTTTGCAACATTTTTGCTAGAAACATGATTGAATGACAGGTTCGTCTTGCTTCGATTGACGTAAAATCAAAACGATCTAATAATATATCATAATCACAACCTCGTTGTGGATATACTTGATCACATTTGAAAATCAAATATTTCAAAAAACGTCTCTGTACATTCTCTATTCTAACATTGTATCGATCATAAATAGGAAACCATATTATTGATCCGTACTCTAATTTAGAGCGAACATAACTATTAAAAAGTATGATCAAGGTATCCACATCTTGAAATAGCCTGCAATTTCGATAAATAAACCCTAGTGTTTTTGAAGCTGATTTAACTAAATCAGTAATATGGTTTACGAATGTCATTTCCGGGTCAAAAATAATCCCTAAATCTCTAAAATACGGTGGTCTTTCAAGTACGTAGTTACCAAGGTGATAATTGAAAAGTATAGGATTTCTAATTTTACAATATGAAATGATTTTACATTTATTTGGATTAAGTTTTAAATTGTGTGAACTACACCATTCCTGGATTTTGTTCAGTTGACTTTGAAGCTCGTAGCTATCAGTAATATCAGAAATAGAACTATAAATTTTTAGGTCATCAGCGTAAAATAAATGATTACAATTATTTATTAGTGAACTGAGATCGTTAATAAATATAATAAATAAGAACGGTCCTAGTACCGATCCTTGCGGTACTGAAGATGTAGGGGTAAAGTAATCTGACCGGAAACCATTATATTTTACAAATTGTTTTCTATTGGTTAGGTATGACTGGAACATACGTATTAAATTAAAATTTAATCCTAAGTTGTTCAGTTTTTGCAATAATATTCCATGATCTATTTGATCAAAGGCTTTTTGTAAGTCAGTATATATTACATCTACTTGACCTCCTTTATCAACTATAGATGAAATGTAATGTGATATTGTTGCCAAATTTGTTATTGTAGATTTTTTCCCGACAAATCCGTGCTGATATGGAGATATAAATGATTTAAGCTTGAAGCTTAATTTATTATAAATAATGGTTTCAAATATTTTCGAAAAATTGCATAATATAGACACAGGTCTGTAATTTTTAATATTTGAAATATCGCCAGATTTATGTATGGGGCATACACGGGAAATTTTCCATAACTCTGGAAAAACACCAGTTTTTAAAATACAATTAAACAGATGTACCAGTGGTATTGCAAGTATGGGAGAACAATCTTTAATTATAAAACTAGGCACTTGATCTATTCCAGCAGTTGTTCTATTTGATAACTTTCTCACAGCATACAATACGTCATTTTCAGTTATTTCTTGAATTTCAATGGAAGGGAGATAGTTTGCAAAATCTGTTTCATATTCTACATTATTACCTTGTGTGGACTGTATATAAACACTATTGAAATATTGAGCAAAAGCATTGACAATACTTAAAGGTTCATTGTACTCATTATCATTCAATTGCATAGAGCTCGGAATACGCGATATATTTTTCTTAGATTGTATATATGACCAGAATTGCTTAGAGTCATTTTTTATTTGACTTTCTATATTTTTTAAATATGACTTATGTGCTATTTCAATTTGATTTTTAATAATCTTACGTAAGTTCTTGAATTCATTTAAATCACATGGACGGTGGTACTTTTTAAATTTCTTATGTGCGTTTATTTTTTTCTTAATATTCAATTTTATATCCTTTGTAAACCAACACGGAAAAGATCTACTACTTTTATGTTTTACATTTATATTAAATGGCATCAAAATGATTTTCAAGAATATTATAAAAAGAGGCACATATTTTTTCAGTGCAATTCAAAGATAATAATGCGGACCAATCTGTGTCATGTATACTGTTATATAAGTCTGTAAAATTAGCTCTTTTAAAATTATATACTTTTGTATTCTTATTTCTGGGAAAATTAAGATTATTAAGCTTTGTTATGTTAATTTTAGTATTAATATGCAGGATTGGATGATAATTATCTACTTTTACCAAACTACTCTCTGAATTACTAACTTGACATTCAATATTTCCAAAGACTAAATCTAATAACCTATTGTTACTGTTCAGAATGCTATTAAATTGTACATAGCCTTGTAATTCTAGAAAAATTTTAAGTGCACTGGATTTGTTACAGGATACATCATTATTGATAAAAGCTGGTATATTGAGATCGCCAATAAATAAAACTGAACTATCGTAAATTTCATCAAATAAACTTAATGCTTCAAAGAAATGTTCAAACTCAAGCAATGGAGTATTGGGTGGGATGTATATTACAAATATAAACAACTTTAAACCTGCGATATTCATTTTACAACCAACCATATCGATATAATGGAAGTTTACTAAAATTGATGACAAATCAACTTGTACTGTTTGAATATTGTCTTTGCATGCAACAAGAACTCCTCCTCCTTTATTCACGCCTAAACGTTCCAAACGGCGGTCACATCTGTATACGGAATATGAGGGCGGGAACAACTCTGCACTACTCACACCATCGGACAGCCATGACTCCGTTATACAAATAATGTCAAATTCACCAACACAAACTCCTCTAAAAAACTCGTCAGTCTTTGAATTCAGTCCCCGGACATTTTGATAGTACATACACAACTCAGACAACACACATAAATTACTGTTGGGCGTAACTAGTTTAAATGATTGAATTTAGCAATTGTTGGAATACCATTTATATATTTGATTTTAATATTAGTCTCGCCATTCTCCATTCTACTTTTAAGATCACTTTTGATTTGTTTTAAATAGCTAAGTTCACGTTTTGTCTTATCAGTTGTTAAATACAGTGATTTAAAATTGTCACGCGAGTTGAGTTTACGTGCATTTCTTATAAGTGTTTGAACATCTGCATTCGAATTTAAAACAATTTTTAAAGGTCGTACTTTATCAGTAATTTGTTTTCCCAGACGAAAAGTTTTTATGCCACTTATAGAAATATCTTTATCAAGATATTGAATCACTTCTTTTGCAGCTGTCATATCTTTGTTAGTATTTGATTCTTGTACACCAAAAAGTATGACATTATTTTCACGTCTTTTACGGTCGTTAATTTCTGATAGGATATCCTCAAAGTTTGTAGGATCACAAGATGGTGCAACTTGCTTATTAAGTGATTCCTTTAATTCATTTAATTCATCTCTAAGGCTCACGATAACTGTCTTAAGTGAAATTATATCATTTCCCATTTTTTCACATGTCTTACAAGTCCAATTAACGCCATCTTTACTGAATATATTTCTCAGCTCCGAAGAAGTTATACCGACACAGGTACTTTTAAAATATTTTTTACAAACGCAGCATTGGAGTAGATGACGATCTTCTATCACAGTCGAACAGCATTTACAAACCTGCGACATCTTGAAGGTCGTTGACACTTTTAATTAATTTTAAACTTGCAAAAATTTGCAATGTTCGCTCTAAGCAGATGATTTTTAAAACTTATATTTTTAACCCAGATTTCATCAAATAACTCTAAACTATGAAATTGTCGAAGAAAATCACTATAACCACTGCAAAATTTAAAATAAAATGCACTTTATGATATAAGTACTATTATATTAACTTTTAAATAAACCACTATAAAATGAATTTCAGTAAAGAGCAATAAAACACGTGCTTCTTCCACCAAAATATCACATACAGTGTTAAAGCAATTTTCGGTATGTAAAAAGGTAAGCTTTCTAGAAGTTTAGGTACTGCAATGTTGTTATGTACAATATCCCAAATAAAAATGCAGGACAACATATCTCGTCTGTCTTTTAGAGTAATTACATTAAATAATTTTCTTTGGATTTCATATGATATCATTTGTGGAGATGATGAATACTTTTTATAATACATATATCGTAACAGCCTTTTTTGCACTTTTTCTATTGTGTTTATATCTGTTTGGGAATTAGGATTCCATATAATGCAACCGTATTCTAAAATTGAGCGAACTAATGAGTTGAATAAAACTGTTATTGTTTCAACAGTAAAGTTCGAGCATTGTCTAAGGATCAGGCTTAATTTTGCATATGCTTTTGCTACTAGAGCATTATATTGCTTGTCAAATTTAAAATTTGTTTGAAATAGTATACCTAAATCCTTTATTTCAGTTACTCTCTCTAGTGTTTGTGTATCTATGCAATAATTATTAATAAGAAATGTTTTTCTTCTGGAAAAAGTGATTGTTTTACATTTCGATATATTCAAGGATAACTTATTGTTTTGACACCATACAGACAGATTATTAACATCTACTTGTAGGCTATGACAGTCATTAATTGATTGTATCTCATTATAAATTTTTACATCGTCTGCATATAGTAAACATTTTGAGTTTTTAATAATTAAGGGTAAATCATTAATGAAGAGAGTAAATAATAGAGGCCCTAACATAGATCCTTGAGGAACACCTGATGATGGGGAAAACTCTTTAGACACTGAATTATTGTATGAAACAAATAGTTTTCGATCATATAAATAGGATTCTAAAAATATTAAAAAGTTAGTGTTTATGTTATATAATTTAAGGTTTTCGATTAATATTTTATGATTAACTTTATCAAACGCTTTACTTAGATCTGTGTACACTACGTCAAATTGGTGTCTGTTGTCTATAGATTTTGCCACATCTTTTGATAAAATAGATAGATTCGTGATTGCAGATCTTTGTCTTACAAACCCATGTTGTTCATCTGCTATAACTTTTTCTGTGTGAGAATATAATTTGGTGTAAACAATTTTTTCTAGAATTTTTGATATAGCTGGTAGTATAACTATTGGTCGATAATTTTCTATATTTTTAGGATTTCCTGATTTGAATATTGGGCAGACACGACCTAATTTTAATTTAGTGGGAAATTTTTTCTCCTGTAGAGCAGAGTTAAAAATTATTTTAAGTGGATGGCTTAGTAGTACCGCACACCCCTTAATTATATATCCTGGTATGAAATCAGGTCCAGTACTGGCACGGGCGTTAGTAGTATTTATTGCATGTAATACATCTGATTCTGTTATACTGGTAATATTAAAGCAATCTAAATTATATTGGGTTTTAGGAAAATTATTACTTGACTGATTCGAGTTTAAGCAATAAACAGATTCAAAATATTCTGCGAAGGCATTGGCTACCTCGTGGTCATTGCATAGTTTTTTATTTTTAAATGAAAATACAGTAGCCATAGGGTTGTTTTTACGTTTATTATTTATGTGTGACCAAAATTGTGTTGGATTATCCTTTAACCAGTTATTAACATGTATGAGATAATTTTGATGGGCTTGTTTTATTAGTAGTTTTGTTTGAGATCTTAATATTTTGTATTTATCAAAATATTCATGTTGTTTTTCTGTAATTTGTTTTGATTTTCTTAAAAAATATGCTTTTTGTAATGTAGTGTTAATCTTGGTATGTAAGTAACTATTTATTACTTACCAAGTATTTCACTTGTAGTATAGAGCAAATTTAAAGAGTGTTTGAAAAACTATATATTTTTTATTATAAATATAGTGTTTTAAGAAATGTTTTAGAAATAGTGTTTTTCCAAAACAAAATTAACGTTTCGGACGTTGCTTAGGCGACGCGAAAAGCACATTTCAATTCATGTGAACAAAACATATTAATTGTCTGCTGCCAGTTGTCGAATAAAATCGACAGAATTAAATGATATTTAAACATGTTTTTGCAACCAAAAATTGGATTACAATATAAAGCCATTTTGAGACGGTCATAATTTGTTAACAAATTTAATAACAATTTATGACCGTGACAGTCAGTATTGACTCTAATGGGGTATTCCGTCATTTTTTTACCTTCCGTCACCTTTAGGTAAGGAAGGTATTGTCTTTGGTCAAAAAATTCAATGATGAGTTTTTACTGAATAAGCACGTTTTAGGGTCCATATAATACGATTTTACCATTTTTACGATGATGTCTGTATGTATGTGTGTCTGTGTGTCTGTGTGTGTGTAACAAAATTTCCGGATTCCATAACTTCAATACCACGATTCCAAAAATTATAATTTTTTCGTATTCCTCAAGTTTACATCCAGAAGAACATCTGATTAGATTTTGGTTATAATTGGTCAACCGGAAGTAGTCTCATTTGAAGATTTAACAGTTAAATTTGATTTATTGACATTTAACGTTATTATAACTTAAAGAATATATTATTCTCTATACGATTTGATTACAATTTATACTTCATATTCAATACATACAGAGTTAAAGAATTTTAAAGAAATTAAATTTTATAATTCAGCCAGCTATGCCAAACTTGGGAACTAGTATCAAATTCATATAATTCAAATTGACAGATGTCAGTATAAATAAAAAGTAAATTAATGTGGCAGATATGAGGATGTTGAAGTAGATATTGGGGAATAGACGGAAAAATATGGTAAGAAAATAACTCTAGTATTACAAGTTTTTAGAAAGATACAAGAAAGACGATTACATTGGTTTGAACATGTCATGAGGAGAAAGGAAGAATTATATTGGAACAAGAATGAATAGTTTAATAATAGGACGTTAAAGGAACAGAGGAAGACCAAAGATAAGATGGAAGGACTGTATTGCGGAAGATTTGAGAGAAAAGGAACTGAATGAGAACGACATGCAAAAATAGCGACCCCTAACAAATGGGATAAGCTAAAGATGAAGAAGATGCCAGTGTCAAGTGAAATTTGAAAAGTTTGTTTATGAAATAATTTTACGGGAAATTTAGAATCTTTTGTAAGAAAAATTATGGAATTTATACATTATACACGAGAATGACGGAAGGTATTGTGCTGGCCACAACAGATTTTTTTTTTTTTTCATTAGTACAGATGAATATTTAATTTTGAGTAAGAAAATGTGTAAATACATCAAATGGGATGAATTTTTAAAATTTTCACCGCAATTGACGTCAAATCGATAGTGACATCTGCAACGAACTTCAGAGCCTAAATCCACATGTTCATGACAACCGTTGTTTCTTTACATACGGTCTCAGTAACAGCGTGTATTTCATTGTTTGTTTATGATAAAAATATTAATATTTAATAATTATGGAACCTGATTATAAAAAAGGCTGATTCTGGTAATTTACCTGTTGTGTATTTCACCGCGCGAGTTATAACTACTAGCACCACCTGTGTTTCTAAAAACATGCAGCAAATCGATTTGACGTCACAATTTTCAAGGACGTTTCTAGAGCTATAAGAATTCCAATTTTTAACATTAAATTATGAATTAAAACTTTTTATTAAACATGTTTTATTACATCTTAACATCTACGTTAAAGAATAAAGGTCATGGAGGCAAATAAGGCCCACCGCCCACCTTAATTAAAAATGAAATATTTTGGATAATCGATAATGAAAAAGGTTTGGCCATATTAAATTTTGTTTTATTACAAATCTAAAAAATCTGATGTGCCCAACACAAAACCTCCCGCTATTTAATTTTTATTAATTTAAATACATATACCTATGGGATATCATGGTGGCGTGCCTGAGTGTCTGGTCGCGAATCTGGGGAACCGGACTCAATTCCTACTATCAAATATTTCGAATTTTAAATGGCACAAAACTGACCCCTGTGATGCACTCTCCACGTCAAAAGTGAGTACCCGTGAGCTAACGCATGGTAAACGCCCGCAGGATACAAATATGTCATCATCATTACCGAAATCTGTGTACAAAGCAGATTAGCACACCCAGCAATGGGTAATATGCCGTGATAATATATTTATTTATTTTCTTATTTAAATACATACCTGCATATTTACTAATACTAGAAATTATGTATATTAAGTTCCTTTCCATATAACTATTGTTCTATTTACAATTTTCGTTTTAAAACATTATTATTAATTTGAAATTACGTATATTAAGTTCCTTTCCATGTAACTATTGTTCTATTTACAATTTTCTTTTGAAAACGTTACTGTTATTAATTTGAAAGGATTATTTTTTTGACAATGACATTTATCTGTCAGTTACATACATTTGAGCTGAACTGTGTAACCATGGAGTTGTGTGCATAAGCTCCGAGATATAATTTTTATATTATTTTATAAATTTATCCATAAAATATATAGAAAAAGTATTTATGCAAACCTGTAGGAAATGGAATAATCTTTAAATTTTATAATAACAAATTGCGAAAAAATAACATTCAAAGGTAGTTTTTAAAGAAAAACTATTTTGAGCCTCAAGTAAACTGCCATTCCCGGTTATCCGATTGACACCAAAATCTAATGGCTTGTTTTTATATTAGAATAAAGTAGAAATACAAGATTTCAAAGTTTTCTGAACGATAGTATTTGAGTTAGAGCGTAAAGAGGAACCACACATACACACACATACATACATACATACACATATACACACAGACAACATTATAAAAATGTTAAAATTGGATTGTAGGGACCTTAAAATGTGGTCATTTACCAAAATCTCGATATGCGATTTTTAGCATGATCCCTATACCTCCCTTACTAAGGGTAGCAAGAGGTAAAATGTTAAAAAAGAAGCATTTTAAAAGTAATTTTCATATAAATACATTATTAAAAACATCTGATGTGGCCAGAAAATTACTTTCCATCCTGCGTATAATGTACAAATTCCATATATAAATTTTCTTGCAAAAGATCCTATATTTCCAGTAAAATTATGCAAATTACACATGACACTGACATTTTCTTCTTCATTAGCTTTTGTCATTCGTTAGGGGTCGCTGTTTTTTTTTTATTTTCTTCTTCCACTCATTCTGTTTTCCGTGTCGGCCTCATTCAGTTTCTTTTCTCTCAAATCTTCCGCAATACAGTCCTTCCATTTCTTATCTTTGGTCTTCCTCAGTTTATTCTACCTTCTATTACTAAGCTATTCATTCTTCTTCCAATATATTCTTTATCTTTCCTCATGACATGTTCAGTGTAATCGTCTCTTTTGTATCTTTCTAGAAAGTTTATCACTCGAGCCATTTTACTTACCTTTCATTCCGTATCCTAACTTTCCGTGTCTTTCCCAACATCTATTTTAATATCCTAGTCTCTGCCACATTAATTTTCTTTTCATTGATACTAACATCTGTCAATTTGAATAATCTGAATATATTAGTAGTTTCCATGGTTAGCATAGCTGGCTGATTTATGAAATTTAATATCATTTTTAGTATGAATTCAATACGAGAAGTAAAAATAGCGACCCCTAACGCATGGGAAAAGCTAAAGAAGAAGATATTGTTTTTCTTCAAACGTCATAAAAGTAGCATCTTTTGTGACTTAATTCACAAGGTAGAAATAAAATAAATAAATATCCATAGAAACTATACAGAATCAACGAATAAGAAGTAGTCTCAATAAAAGAAACCTGTAATATCGCCCTAAATGTCACTATAACACGCTAGGTAACCTAAGAATAAAGTTACTAAATACGATTCATAGCTGTCAAATTTAAATATATAACCTGTGAATTGAAATATAAACAGAGTTTACTTTTGAGGAAATAACATTATTAAAGAATAGCAGACTTACAGATTACAATTACAGGGACGGTAATGAGCATAAGAATACTTAGAATTAAAGTGATAAGAAAAGATTATATTGATTTGCAGTGATTCGTGGACATATCTTTCAGCCACACTATTAGATTTCCATCCAATTGAAATTCAGGCGACTTACATTACATTATAATCCTTCAAATTCCGACATAATTGCAAACAAGGAGGATATAAAATTGCACAGTTTTTATTTAAACGTCAAAACGTGAAAAAAATTATTTCAATGTTTATAACCAAAAGGGAACAAATAAGTATCCATAGCTACAGGGCAATTGAAATCGCAAACGTGTCGCAAACGTAATTTACGTAAAATGTAACGTCAGTAGTAGATATTTTTCTTTAAATATCTACGTTTGAAGAAAAAATATAATGTGTCATTCGGAGTAAAAGTGTCTTTGTGTGCCTCGCGTGCATTTATCCGATTTGCTTCGCTCGTCGTTTAAACTACTACGCTCGTCACACAAAATCTCACTTTTACTCCTAATAACACAATATACTACTGTCGGCAGTTTATAAAATGGAATATGCGCAACAACTTCCCACAACAAACTTGACAATAGGGCAGTGCAAACAAGATGGAACTTTCAATTTGCCTTTATAATACCGTTATCTATGTGTGCGTTGAAAACCACACGTTGGGCCTTATTTACCTTAGGTATCTTATTATCAGGACCTTATTTTCTTACTAATTATCGTATTTTGAGATTGAAAACACGCCTCCTGGTTCTGTTTTGTAATATGATCATACGTGGTCGTCTAGGAAATTGTAAATATTGTGACGTAGTCCTATGACACTGTTATTTATCGATTCTTCCTTTTTTCACATTCTTTTGTTTTACTCACCAACCGAATTCGATCCATGCATGATTTACAAGATAATGATTTTCGAATGTCCTGAATTATTCAGCTTTGATTTGGGATAGAATTCCTGTATAATCAGACGGGGAGATTGATCTACATATTGATAATTTATGATAGTGTATAGGTAATGGATGCTATTATTTGTCTAATGATTTAATGCAGAGTAGAGTATGTGGGTAGTGAGTGAGTCGTTCTAGGAATTTTCATTACATTTTACACAATAGTGCATTTTTATTATTGTGGTTTTTTTGGTTTTATTTGGTGGCCTTTATTGAATGCAGGAACTGCATTTCTTTTACTGAAGAGGTATTTTTCATGCCATTGAATTTAAGTTTTATTTTTTTCTATATATAATACGAAGTAAACTATATACTTAGTATTTACCTACATAGAGCAATTTATGTATTATTAGAAATTCATTTATTTTTTGCGGACACCTAGCATTAGGTTTTGAACGACTATTACATCAATTTTTTGGACATTCCCGATTCCTGTATATTCTGCGTTCGTCCTTATTTTGCGCTTCTCACCGTAAACTTTTCGAGATGAAAGAGGCCAAAATCTTCTATGGGACGAGCTTGGGGAAGGTTACGGGGATTGTCGTTTCGCAGAACAAATGGCACGTTTTGATCTGTTAGCCAATTTTGAGTTTGTATAGTGATAGGACGTCAACAATAAAATTAAACAATTTTGTTACACAATTATCGATGTATCTTTGACAACAAACATATGATATGTACAGTATTTTTTTAATGATGTCCGATGAAGGTAATCTATATCATTAACAGATTGGCATACATTTATCAGTCTTATTTGCAAAGACTACAAGTGTGTGCTATAAGGATAAAAGAAATGACATTTGTACAGTATTTTTTTTAAAAGATGTCCGATCAAGGTCATCTATATAATGATCGAATTAACAAATTGGCATACATTTATCTCTGTCATTTGTAAACACTACAAACGTGCGCGATAAAAATGGATACAACGCGCTTGTCTTTCAAAAACTGTTTCGACTAAGTTAGGACATTCCATTTTAAAACGATGCTCGTTGTTAACAATACATTCGTTTAACGTAAGTTTATTTATTAATTTAGATATATTACCTTGATTTATGGCCCTACGAATAACGTTATTTACTGTTAGTGTCACTGACACTGACACTGTGTCAGTATCTTATTTTTCATATATTTGGTTTTACATTTGCTAATAAACTTACCAGTTGACATAGTTTTGAATTTTGCATGCTTTTACTGTAACATATAAATTTATAATAATAGAATGGAGTGTGTTAAAAAAAACCTAACTCGGAGTAAGGTATATCTTAATTTGAAAGTATTTAATTAAATGTCAATTTGACACGAGATATTGTCAATAATGTTATATAAAGAAATTCGAGCTTTTCTTCTTGAATCTTGTTTTAAAAATAGAAATTAATTAGAAAACGGCGAATGGCAACATTTTTTTGCTGCCTGTTAAGAGTTTCAGGAGTAGAGTTCATGATCAATTTTGACAACTGGAATTTTGAATTGAATAATGATCAGACATACGTTTCTGTGTTCATAACCTACTTCTGGTTAGGTTTTTTTTTTTAATATAATGTAACGGTAGTATCTTATGTACCCTCATAAACACTAAGTAAACGACACTACTAAACTTGACAGAATGGGCGGAGCTAAAATCTTAATTCATACAATTCGTAGAAGACTTTGATCGGCCATCGTTAAACAATTTTACTGTATGTTTGTTTATGCTTTAAGAATCCAGGGCTACACATTACTCGGCCCATATAGAGTCTGGATACACCCCTTGTGGAAATAGCGAACCAAACCAACACATCTGCGAATTTGGCTATTTTTACCTCTCGCTAAGAGAGGTATTGCATTCATGCTAAAAATCGCATATCTAGATTTTATTGAATAAGCACGTTTTAAGGTCCCTACAATCCGATTTTAACATTTTTACGATGATGTCTCTGTCTGTGTGTGTGTGTGTGTGTGTGTGTGTGTGTGTGTGTGTGTGTGTGTGTGTGTGTGTGTGTGTGTGTGGATGTATGTGTGTGTGTGTATGTGTGTATGTATGTAAGATGTTGGAAGGACGATTACTCAAAAACTATAAGACTTTATATTTGTTTAACTACATAATTCCCAATCGAACATTCATGGGAAGATCTGAAAAGGTTTTGGTAACAATTAGACAACCGAAAGTAGATTTTTGAAAAAAAAATCTTCTAAATATTATTTTTTGAATTTTTTTCTTGCTATTATTAAAGAAAATTAAATTCTCTATCTGATACATTTAAATATTGTATTATATATTTCATAGATTTAGAGATAAAAGATATATAATATATAAAATAATCTGTTGTAATAAATTTTACAGCCGAAAGAATGCCATGGAAAATAGTTGAAAATTTAATTTTTTTGTAACTGACAGATAAATGTCAGTGTCAGAAATCCGGAGACATTACTGAAGACTTTTTTCTGGGAAGTACATACATTATATTATTTCTTAATGTATTAATAGTTAAATATTTAATATTATAGGTATATTACACATACCCTTCTGAAATACTGTTAATCCCGACAATGAATTAGACACATTTCGAAAAATTAGAAGAGTAGGACAAAATTTCTTCATAGAATGAATTTAAAATTAAACAATCTAAATGTAAGGAATAGATGTAAGTAGAATTGTTGGTACACAAGAAATGTTAATACAATAGGGCGCGAGCTGTCATGTGATTTTTTTGGTCTTGACAAGCAGATATGGTAGCCCGTGTCAGAATAATAGCTAGTAATTATATACATAGATGTCAAATATCATAATTTCTCATTCTAAATTTAGTGATTTCCCAATTCCATGTAGTTTATTTTCCTCGACAATTCCGCACTCCTGGTGACAAATTAGCTACGTGAATTTAGAAAATCTTGAAAGTTTTAAAGAAACATTCTAACATT
Source organism: Harpalus rufipes (assembly GCA_951394225.1). NCBI lineage: Eukaryota > Metazoa > Arthropoda > Insecta > Coleoptera > Carabidae > Harpalus > Harpalus rufipes. The sequence continues at coordinate 40,109,130 of OX596274.1, read as the reverse complement.
TGACATCTATGTACATAATTATTAATTATCATTCTGAAACGGGCTCCCATATCTGCTTGTCGAGGCCAACAATGTCACATGACAGCTCGCACCCTATACTTATGTAACCAAAAACGTAAGTGGCGAGAGGTATTGTGCTGGCCACGACAGATTTTTTTTTCTAGCATTATAAGGAACCTTTGTAATATTTTCAGTATAAAAATCATCATTTGTCTTAATTTCGGAGTTGCTCAGTTCAGGGTGAAGTCCGAGAAATCGATGTAAATGTTGTCCAAAACAATGCTAGGTGTCCCTAGAATATTTCGCTTTGTAAAAGATCACGCCCATCTTTATTTAATTAGAGTTCATAATTTTGTTGCTCATGAAACTGTTAATTATTAAGTATTACGAAACTTTAACTAAATGGATTAAAATAAAATCTGATATGGCCAACACAATACCTCCCGTTTAATTTAATTTTTATTCATGTAAATACTTTTAATCAAATATAAATATCGGGTTTGATCCCGACCGACGCCAAATATTTGGAATTTTAAATGGCACAAAAATAACCCCTGTGGTGCACTCTCCACGCCAGAAATAAGTGCTCGTGAGGTGACACCTGGTAAACGCCCGCACGGTACAAATATGTCATCATCGTTACCGAAATCTGTGCACAAAGCAGATTGGCAGGAACAGCAATGGGTAATATGCCGTGATAATATATTTATTTTATTTATTTATATACTTACCTATATTCATTGCTGGCGTGGAGAGTGCACCACAGGGGTCAATTTTGTACCATTTCAAGTTCTAATCTGGCGTCGGTCGGAATCGAACCCATTCCCAAGATTTGCGTGTGACGCCTGGTAAACGACTGCACGGAACAAATATGTCATCATTATTACCAACATCTGCGTACAAAGCAGATTGACTCACCAATCAATGGGTAATATGCCGTGATGATATATTTTTTTATTATCTTACCTATATTTTTTCATATTTACTTATGCTGGAAACTGTATTCAGTTCTTTTCCATATAATTATTGTTCCATTTACTATTTTCTTTATAAAACGTTAATATTATTATTTGAAATAATTAGGTCGTTGACAGTGACATATCTGTCAGTTACAAACATTTGAGATCTGAATTGTGTAACCATGTGAATGAGTTGTGTTTAAAACGTAGACTCCGGGATTAAAATTATAGATAGTTTTATAAATTTATCCATAAAATATATAGAAAAAGTATTAATGCAAACCTGTAGAAAATTTAATAATCATTAATTTTTATATAACATAAATCTCGAAAAAATAACATTTACAGGTATTTTTCGTAGAAAAACTATTTTGAGCTTCAAGTAAAGTGCCATTTTTGGTTATCTGATTTACTCCAAAATATAATGGCAGAGTAAGGTAGAACTACAAGGTTTCAAAATTTGCTGAGTGATAGTATTTGAGTTAGAGCGTAAAGAGGATCCACACACACATACACACAGACATCATCGTGAAAATGTTAAAATTGGATTGTAGGGACGATCCCTATATCTCTCTTACCAAGGGCAGCGGGAGGTAAAAAATGTTGAAATTTGTGCCAAAACTTATGCGGCATCCTCGTACTTCATCAATCGCTTCGTACTGCTCTAATTTCAACTAGTTAAACAAATCAGGGATATTTCTTCTTGAAATAAACTAATAGAATTAATGAAAACTCTTTATTATTCTTTTTTATGCCTCTCGTTGGATCGTCCTTTCCACTGAATGCGATTGTTTGTTTATGAATAAGCAATTATTCAAATGATTCACGGGATACGTTGTTTTCCTGCCAGTAAATCTAAACCAGAGGCGGGAAATTTAACATTTATCTCGAACATCGGATATCGGAAGTGTGATATTTGCGTCCGCTCGTTGAATGTGGGATTTATAAAGGTACTTTGTTTTGAAGGATATATTGTTTACGATGGAACAAAATATTGCAATTGGAGGCTTTATTTTTCGGGATGTAATATATAAATTCGGTATTGGGAAAGGAAATATAAAAATCTGTTGTGGCCAGCACAATACTTCTCGCCATTTTCATTTTATGTTGTATAAGGCGCAAGTAGTTATGTGACTTTGTTGGCCTTGGCAAGCAGATATGGGGGCCCGTGTGACAGCTAGTAATATACATAGGTGTCAAGTATCATAAGTTTCCATTCAAAACATTATGATTTTCCAAATCCATTTTTTATTATTATTTTCTTTGACAAGTATATTCCATGACAAATAAAATATTTTGAAATTTTGAATGAAAATTTATGACATATGGCAATTGTGACATGTATGTAAATAACTACTAGCCGTCATTCAGACACGGATCCTCATAATATCTGCTTGCCAAGGCCAACTAAGTCACATATAATAAACGAATTTAACATTTATTGTGCACACAAATAATTGAAATTGTAACTCTTCTTCCGTTCTATGAGAAATTTTGTCCTACTATTCTAATATGTTCAATATATATATATATATATATATATATATATATATATATATATATATATATATATATATATATATATATATATATATAACGAAGATAATTGGTGGTTCATTCTCGCGTGATCACTCTGTATATATATACATATATATATGGCCAATGCTCCCTTTGAGGACATTCTAGTTCATATATTGTGCACTATGAGGACAGAGCAGGCCCTTTGGGGACGTCCTCAAAGTGCCTAATTCATATATCAGTCAGTTCGAGGACAGGAACTCTGGCGCCAAGTGTGGCAGTAGTAAGAAATAAAAAAGTGGTTTGATTCAATGCTAAATATCAATACCTCCGTATGTAACCCTCACAACTTTTAAGGTGTGATATTACATATTTAAAAGGATGTCTTTACGTAAGTTAAGAAGTCATATTTACACTATATCAGAGTAATAACATTATCCGCAAAGAAAATGCACCGTTACAATTTTTATTACATGGTTTTTAATTAAGTAATTAATTAAGTTAATTATAAATAATTTTTATTATTTATTAATTCGTTAACGTTTTCTTCAATGTCCAGACCTTTAAAACAAATAGGTTAAAATGATTTTTATAGTAAATAATAATGTGATGGTTTAAAAATGTTCTTATCTGAAAAATAATTATAAACTATATAACTTACCTTTATTATAATGATTAAAATATATAATAAAAGAAAAAATGACTTAGTTGGTAAAAAAATTATGTGCAAAGGAACACTGTGACGGACTGTATTCCAACTTAAATAAAATATATTAAATAAAATAAATACCATATATTTTATTTCAGCTGCTTTTATAATTTATAAAGGAATAATAGGGTAACAACATCGGTGTTGAATATAAATATGACATATGACTTCAGTTTAAGGTTAGAATAATATATTACCTGAGTAGACTAATAAAATCTGAGAAATAAATGTATATTAGGCTTAGAATACAAATTACAAACTGCACACATATCAACTCTATACATTTCTTGGCATATACATTTTCCTAACGTACAAATATGTCCCTTCAAGTTATATTGCCCTGTTTCTCGTCTTGTACATTCGTGACAAATCTATACCATGAAGTTGTCGCACATCAGAGAATTCGAACATGGTGCATTATCTTCTCTCGAAGTAGACTTCGTAAATAAAATGTATTTTATTCCTTTTAATAAAAATATATAAACGTAAACCTATCCTAAAACATAATGCAAATATTGCACATATTTAAATTAAAATACGTTTTGTATTTGAAATGAAATGAACGCGCCAAGTTTGAATTCACAGTGACAAATGTATAAGGCGAGAAATGTACAGGGCAATATAACTTCAACGGACGTATTTGTACGAAAGATAAATGTATATGTCAAGGAATGTACAGAGTGCTATATGGGCATTTAGGAATTTGTATGCATTCCCTTAATTAGTCTTCTATAACATGCTAGTTTTTCTATTAAATGTCGGTTTGGATATAAAAGTTATGTTTATTTTACCATTTCCTATTCTTTACGTGTTAAAAAAGCCAAATTTAATTGCAAATATTTCAGCTATCGCGTGGTCAATTGTTTTAAAAATTGGAGAGCAATTAGATTATACTTCAGTTTAGATGCACTTTATATTTCAATTAATTCTGGGTAAAATAGTTTCATGGTATGACTACCTTAATACCCGAAATGTACGCAGTTAGTAGTATGCTACAAATTATTACTATTTTGTTGACATGAAACAGATAATTTATATAAAAAACGCATATTTAATCGTAAAAATATGCAATTATTACAGTATAGGTCTACCAAAATATAAATTCATCTGGATTGCGTAAAATACTTGCGATAGTACGATGAACAGAGAGATATAATAATAGAATTATAGGTAAATAATCATTTGTACAGTCCGTGCAAAAATTTGTATGATCGCTCGGCGTCATTCGGTCCTGAAGCTAAGATGGTAAACATCTCAGACAAACGCGTATTTAATATCCTGCGTGAATATTGGGGCATAGAAAAGCTACCGACAAGATGGGTGCCGTGTTTTACAATGTTTCGCAACTATTGATGAAATATGGATACATCACTGTACACCAGAAATCAAAAAACAGCCAGAACCGTGGATTTCTCCTGATGGACGTCCTCCCAAGAAGGCAATAACGGTTCGATTGGGCGGAAAGGCCATGGTCATGGTTTTCAAAGATTAGCAAGGCATAATCTTTATCGACTATCTGGAAAAGGGAAAACAGCCACAGGACATTACTATGCCGCTTTATTGGATCGATTTCATGTTGAATTGATGAAAAAGCGGTCCCATTTTGGAAAAGAAAAAAGTGCTGTTCCACCATAATAATACACCAGCTCACTCGTCCGCAGTTGTAATGGCCAAATTGCTCTAATTGTACTACAAACTGCTCCCTCATCCATTTTACTCTCTTGATTTGACCCCTTGTGACTTCTTCCTCTTTCCAAATATGAAGAAATGGCCAAGTGGAAAAAAATTCAAATCGAACTATGTTATTGTAAAGTACTAAATGCAAGAATACGAATGTTATAAAAGTTGTGACCGCAAATTGTATATTGGCGGGCATACACGCCCGACATAATGGGGTATTCTAATATTTTTTTGTTAATTTTATTTTCTGAAACTTTCACATATTTGTATTATAAATCTTAAATTTTGGATATAGAAATATAGTACTTGTAAAGAGACAAAATGTAATAAAACGAACGCGAACAAGACAGTTTACCCGTCAATGGCAGAATATATTTATATATAAAATTTGTAAGAAATTTCATCTCGTCAGTCACTCGTACGTCACAAACCACGTGGTATCTTTTTAACGCCAAAATAAAGGACAAAAGAAAACTCATGTTAGGAAAAAAATGATATTTTTAACATTATTCGGTTACTGTTTTCATAACCCACATTGTTATAACATTTTTTACCTTAAATTTTGCTCCATTAGAATACACCATTTCTAAAAATTGTCGATGATGTATGTATTAAAATGTTCCCATATTATCAAATACCTATTTTACAATATTTAGTTTATTAGAATTAGTTAGCAATTTTGAACAAATTAAAGCCACTTTTTATAAAATGCGAATTTTGTTTAATAATTATTCCGAATTCGCAATGAAATAGTAATTATTAAAAACGTTACTTCATATTTCTGATTCTTTTATTACACTTATTTCATTTATTTTTATTTAAATAAACACAACTTTGAATCCTGTCTGTCGTTTATAAATGGCCAATTAAATAATTTTTTCATTAAATAACTTCCGGTTTTATTTAAAATTATTTGGAATAATAATTATTAACTTTTCATATTTTTGACATATTCGTTATATGTATTGATATTAAAATTAAATACTTGAATTATTCCGCGTTTTTCAAGCTGGTTCCTGTGCAAGTTGCACTGCGCAATTTGGCCCCGCCCATTGAATTAATTACATCTGTTCAGCCTTCAACTTGTTCCACAAACGGAAATCAGTGTTTTTGATTTTACTAAGACTGTCGGTTACATTCGACTTAAAAAAAATACGGCAATTTTTAAATTGAAGTTAGATATGTATAAAGTATAGATAAGCTTACAATTTGGAGGACTTTTTTGCAACAGAAAAAATCTGTTGTGGCCAGCACAATACGTCTCGCGATTTCCATTTTGTTACATAATTAACGAACTTAACATTTCTTGTACACACAAATAACTCAAAATATATCTATTCTTTCGTTCTATGAGGAATTTTGTCTTGCACTTCTAATATGTTCAAAATGCTTCATATTCATTGACGGTATTAGCGGTATAAGAATAAAAGGACATATTAATATACCTACCTATAATTTTAAATATTTAATTAATAGTACAGTAAGAAATATTAAATGTACCTATTCAGTAATGTCAGTAAACTGTTAATTTTTGACACTGACATTTTGCATTTATCTGTCAATTACTTACAAACATTTAACTATTTCAACTGGTTTCCATGGAGTTGTTCGGGAAGAAACATGCATAACAAGATTACAACAGATTATTCTATATTACTACATATTATCTCTTAATGAATAGAAGATATAATATTTTTTTTAAATGAATGAGATTGTGAATTTAATGATCTTTATTATTTTTAATAACAAATGTTCAAAAATAATATCTAGAATACACACACACACAAAATGTCGATGAGCTCTGTAATAAAAAACCTTATACACGGATCAGAATATTAGAATATATTGTCAAATACCTATTATGCAATATTTATATAATTAGATTTACAACAATTTTGTTTAAATAAATACCATATTTTCATAAAGTACGATTTATTTATATCTTACGCACATGTGCCAATGAAGTCTGTATTAAAAAAGCCTTAAATTCACGGATCTGAGTATTATAATTCTCTAATATTGTCAAATACATATTAACAATATTGTATAAATCAATGCCATGTTTATAAAGTGCAATTTATTAACATCTTATGTGTATGTGTCAATGAACTCTATATTAAAAAAATGTGACCAGCACAATACCTTCCGTCAATCCTGTGTATTAGACACTGACATCTTCTTCTTTAGCTTTTCCCATTCATTAGGGATCGCTATTTTCTTCTTCCACTCATTTCTGTTTTGCGTGTCGTTCTCATTGAGTTCCTTTTCTCTTTTATCTTATCCTAGTCTTCCTCTGTTTCTTTAACCTTCTATTACTAAGCTATTCATTCTTCTTCCAATATATTCTTCATCTCTCCTCATGACATGTTCAAACCAATGTAATCGTCTCTTTTATCTGGCTAGAAACTTCTTACACTAGAGTATTTCCCTTATTTTTTCATTCTTTACCGTATCTATCCGTGTCTTCCTCAACATCTATCTCAACATCCTCATCTCTGCCACATTCATTTACTTTTCATTGATACTGACATCTGTCAATTTGAATTATTTGAATATATTAGCAGTTTCCATGGTTAACTTAGCTGGCTGATTTATGAAATTTAATATAATTCTTTAACTCTATATCTATTGAATATGAAGTATAAAATGCAATCAAATCGTACCTATAGAGAATAATAAATTCTTTGTTATAATAACATTAAATGATATTTTACTGTTAAAATCTTCAAATGAGGGTACTTCCGGTTGACCAATTATAATCAAAATCTAAGCACGTCTGAATATGGATGTAAGGAAGATGAATACGATTTTTTTTTTTTAATGAATTGTAGTATTGGAGTTATCGAATCCGAAAGAATCGTCACACACACTCATACACACATACACATATCGTCGTAAAAATGATAACATTGTATTATACGAACCCTAAAACGTGCTTATTCTTTAAATACTCATAACCATGACCAGACAATCCCTTTCTTACCTAAACGTGACGAAAGGTAAAAAGCCTTAAATTCACGGATCTGAGTATTAGTATGCACTAATATTGTCAAATACATATTATGCAATATTAAGTTTATTAGAATTAATAGAATCAAAACCATATGTTCATAAAGTCGGTTTTATTCTCAACGAAAATCGAACAAATATAATAATTATATGTTTCAAAAGCTTCAAATCTGTTATAGTTATAAAATATATAAATAAACAAATAATCACGAACAGTAACTCAAGCCCAACGCTTGAAAATTCACTATCACGTACTCTCAGGGCTTATGTTTTTTACTCACGAAGGGTGACACGATTTAAAAGTCTTTATTAGGCAAGGAAATCCGAACACTGATTTTTTTTTAATATGTACGTACGCTACGTTACTTATAAGTCATAATTTTATGTAGTCGGGGTATTTACAATGGGAAACATTACTTTTAATATCAAACAATTACCTCCATATATATTACAATTAAATTCTACATTTAAATCATCACAGTGTCTTAATTTTTCACTTTACAGCCAAATTAATCGGAACATTTTAGTACTTTGCTAGATTTACATATTGGTTTTTTTTTTCAAAAGAAAGAATAAACAATAAGAAGTACATTAAATTCTAATTGTAATTAAATTTTAATTCTATATTCTAATTATGGTGTCGCATATCTCAGTGTACAGCGTGTCTGTTTACGAATGGCTAGGTATGAAGCGTCATAATGTTTATACATCGCCCTGTTCATTTCTTGTATCGTTCAGTTTCAGAATGTTCAATTATTGACCATGATGTTAGCGCAGATTAACTTCGCGCGCTCACAATTTAAAAAGTAAACTTAGCTGTACAAATTTTAAAAAAATACTAGCAATAATTACATACTCCAATTCAATAAATAATTTTCATGTACATTTGGTACTCCGTAGTGTACTTTTTAAATTGTGAGCACGCCAAGTTCATCTGCGCCAACTTCATGGTCAAGATTTGAACATTAGGAAACTGAACGAAATAAGAAATGAACGGGGCAATGTATGATGAACATTAGGATGTGTGTGTTCCCGGTACGGCTCTGTGGTTCCAGGTTCAAGCTTGACCGCTGCCGAAAATTATTTATAATATATAACTAGCACAAAATGACCCCTGTGGTGCGCCGTCCACACCAACTTTGGGTGCCCGTGCGGTGACCTCTGGTAGCCGCCCTACGGTTGGAATATATTATCTCATTACCGATATTTGCTTACTTGCAGAATTGACACACCCGGCAACGGGTAAAAGTTGTGAAAGTGACGATTTATTTATATACTTACTTATTTATAATAAAATCTATCCTATATGTGTACGTATAAAATTATTAATAATAACGGAATAATAAACAAAAAAAATGTATTAATTATTTTTTGTTCCATGAGTAGTTTATTACAATGTACAAGTTACTTTAAAAATTAATATGTAATAATTCAAATTGTCAAACTACTAATAACAACCTCCTCCCTAACAACAGCGTGTTTACATTAGGTAGGTATGTTACATTTCCCTAGCGGCGGCAATATAAAAGGCGGCATGCAGTAGACCAACAATGCAAGTTTAACCTGTAAAATTAGGTTTATTGTTTCACTTTTCATTTATAAATTTAGTTAGCATCTTAATTACAATTATAATTCCGGCCGTACTTTAATTAATTACGTTTTTTAAGAGTTTTGCTTGAAATAAAGGGATATGCTTAATGCTTAAATAATTTAAATACAATAGACATTGCAATACATATATGTAATAGTTTATTTTATGGAATTTAAAGCTATAGGCGACGGAGAATAAGTCGTAGCGCCAAAGTGGCTTTTAAAGGAACTAATGTCAACGGGATAATTTGACATTTACTAATTCCATTTATGCATTAAGTGTGTAATATTAAGAGATATTTTATATTTAAACGCAAATAATATGAACATAATAAATAACACTTGTGTTTATAGAACCAAGCAAATGTCACATGTATAACTTATCCCATCAACTATAGTTCTGTAAAGTATCACCAGATGTCATATTGCTTATTTCCCGTCACATGTAGTCTATAGGCGACGGGAAATAAGCAATATAACATCTGGTGGTATTTTCGGAACTATAGTTGCCGGGATAAATTATACACGTGACATTTTTCTTGCTTGTATAAACACAACTGTTATCTAGTATGTTTATAATATTTACGTTTGCATATGTAATATCTCTTCATATTATACACTTAATGCATAAATACAATTCGTAAATGTCAAATTATCCCGTTAACATTAGTTCCACTTTGGCGCTGCGATCTTATTTTCCTTCGCCTATAGTTTTCAGAATTGAATACATTTTGTTGTTATTGCAATATCTACAGGTTGGTGCGTTGGAAGACGTACTATACGAGTATATGATTTTCATCGTGAAAATATGTTTTACAAATTGAAGGATCTCTAAAACGTATTCATTCATAAAAATCTCTATATGTGAAATTTCGCATGATTCCTATACCAGCTCCGTGATGCTGGCAAAACCATTATGGCATAACTCAATAAAATTAATTGAAATATTTTTTACTCATTAACAAAAAAGTATGGTTGATACAACTTCACTGTGAAGCTGGCACAACCCCATTGCAAAAAAAAATCTGTTGTGACCAGCACAATACTTCTCGCCATTTCCATTTTATGTTAAGTATTGTATTTAACATTTCTTGTACACACAAAACAATCTAATTTTTCGTAAAACGTGCTTATTCACTAAAATCTCGATATGCGGTTTTTAGCACGAATCTAATACCTCTCTTAGCGAGAGATAAAAATTGGGGTATTTAATGCACATTAATGAGTAATTTATTACGCCAAAATGAAAAATATTACTCTTACCAGTAGTAAAAAAAGTGGTTATCCTTTACCCGGAGTTTTAACAAAGTAATGAATTTACTTAATATACCACAGAGTTAATATTGATTTATTATAATTTGTTGACTTTTTATAAACAATTTTATATTTATAATAAGTTGTTCAAATATATTAACACTATAAAAATATAAATAAAAAATATGTTTCAATTTTTATTTATAAGTTAATAGTAACATTAACAGCGATAATAAAAAAATAATTTCCTATTTCCAGATTAGGTATTCCGAGAATATCTCTTAACCCTCTGTTAAAATGACGTTTATGGAGAGTTTATTCTATAGAGTTGTCTTATTCTATGTTTATTATTATTCATTTGTAGGTTAAGCTCGTAATAAACTATATCTGTGTTAAAAGGAGGATATTCAGTATTTAACCCCTATTTATAATTACCACAGTAAAAGTATTTAATTTATATTTTTTTATTTAACAGAAACGATACTCGATACATATGTTTAATATCCAAGTCTAACGTAATTTAAGTTCCCAACCGGGGACCCAGAGTTTTCAAGAGTCGGCGAGCGATAGCTCGGTTGCCGACATAGCCTTGTCCCAGAGTCCCTGGTGTACTACCGACGTAACAAAATATTACAACCTTTCAATATATATTTCCACATGTTTATTGAAAATTAATAGGCTTTTGTTAAACAAATTATATGTTTCAGGTTATTAAAATATTAAAAATATGTGGCACATCTGATTTTGTGCATTTCGCTCTTATAAGTTCATTGCAAATTTGCCGAAAATTCTAATAATCAGCTAATTATTAATATTCAATACTGATTTTCACATATTTATTGAAACTAAATAGGTTATTGTTATACAAATTATTTGCTTTATGTAATTAAAATAGTGAAAACATTTACCATACATCTGATTTTGTGCATTTCGCTCCTTTTCTAAGTTAATTGCAAAGTTTCCAAAAATTATAACAAGCATCTAATGTTCAATACCGATTTTCACATGTTTATTGAAACTAAATACGTAATTGTTAAACAAATTATCTGTTTCATGTGATGAAAATAGTGAAAACATTTAACATACATCTGATTTCGTGTATTTCGTACTTTAACTTAGGTCACAGAAAACAGCAAGCTTGCTGCTTGTCTGTGCTTAGGTTAATTGAAAAGTTGTCGAAAATTATAATAATCAGCTAATTATTAATATTCAATACCGATTTTCACATGTTTATTGAAACTAAATACGTAATTGTTAAACAAATTATCTGTTTCATGTGATGAAAATAGTGAAAACATTTAACATACATCTGATTTCGTGTATTTCGTACTTTAACTTAGGTCACAGAAAACAGCAAGCTTGCTACTTGTCTGTGCTTAGGTTAATTGAAAAGTTGTCGAAAATTATAATAAGCAGCTAATTATTAATGTTCATTACTGATTTTCATATGTTTATTGAAACTAAATAGTCCTATTGTTAAACAAATGATATGTTTCATGTTATTAAAATACTGGAAACATTTAACATACATCTGATTTCGTACATTGCAAATTATCCGAAAATTATAATACACAGCTAATTATTAATATTCTAATTCTAATCACATAATTTATGTGATACACTCTAAATTGTTTAAAAGTACTGTGCATAATAGGAAATATAACAAAGAAATATTTAATTTTAAGAAATTCGGATTATCTGCATATTATGTATTAAGATAACATGATTTCAACTTAATCGTTTCTTCGCGTAAACTTATTTAGTCTTGTACTGAGCAGTCAACAATATTCTAAAGAATAATGTTACATTTACCTTCAATTAATTTTTAGGAAAATATTTTCGACATTCTTAAAAATAAATGAAGATACCCGTAGTCATTCTATTCTTATTGTCTCAATCTCTTTTCTATATTGTTTAAATAATGTAGAATATTATGAAACGAGAGAAAACTAAGAAAAATATGAAGATATATAACAATAGTGTTTTGTTAAATTTTAAATAATAGACGTTTAGTAGTCAAATAGTAAATACGTGTATAAAAAAAACATAGATGGAGGAAAATTCATCCGCCAAGACAGGTAAAAAAAGAAGTAATAACACGCTAGCAGTTATTTTTTTTAAATTGTTTTGTACATATGTAACTAATGCGTGTGTTACAAATAAAAGTTTTTATTAGATTAAATTATAACAAGTGAACAATAATGGGAAGATGTAAACAAATATTTATTTGTTTAACTAGGCACTAAAATATCAGATTTACAGGAGAGGCTGCCGTTTCATTGCATTCAATCACGACAATGCTGCCGAAGCTGTAAATCTGTGTTTGGTGCCGTGTTGAACACATTATTTTTTGCCGATTTTAGAATTAATATTAATTTAGTGATTATTTTTAACAACCATTTTGAAAGTTATCGCCATCAAATTATGTTGCCATGCGTTTGTTGAACGGTTGCTATGCGTTTGTTAAGCGGTTGCTATGTAAATAGCAACAATAGGCAGTAAAAATATGTTTACTCATCGGCAAAATATTATTACAAAATTATTTCTTGAAGCAGACAGATGTTATACGAAAATAACAGAAATTTGTTTTCTTAGACATGTATATACCTACTCTGTTATTTAAAAAAAAAATCTGTTGTGCCCAGCACAATACCTCTCGCCATTTTCTTTTATGTTGCATAGGGCGCGAGCAGATATGTGACTAAGCTGATATGGAGGCCGGTGTCAGAATGACAGGTAGTCATAATGTACATATAATACAAATGGATTTGGAGAATCATCATATTTTGAATGATGATTTTCCAAATCCATGTGTATTATTTTCCTCGACAAGTATTATTGACGACAAATAAACATCAGAATATTTTGAAATTTTGAACGAAAAATTATGACATATAACAGTGACATCTATGTAAAAAAACTACTAGGCGTCATTCTGACACGGATCTTCATATCTGCTTGCCAAGCCCACAAATTCACATGACTATAAGTAACGAATTTAACATTTCTTGTACACACATATAATTGAAATTGTATCTCTTCTTTTGTTCTATGAGAAATTTTGTCCTATTATTCTAATATGTTCAAAATTCTTCAAATTCATTGACAGTATTAGCGGTATTTCTTAAGGATATATGTAATATTAACATACCTATAATTTAAATACATATTTAATTAATAATACAATAATATATATATATATATATATATATATATATATATATATATATATATATATATATATATATTAAATGTACTCGTACGTCCCAGAAAGATCTTCCAGTAATGTTTTATTAAAAATGCAAATTTTTGACACTGACATTTTGCTTTTATCTGTCAATTACAAACATTTAAATATCTCAACTGCTTTTTGGGCAACGAGATTTATTACAACAGATTATTCTATATTATTATATACTATATCTCCAAACCTATTCGAGATATAATATAAAAATTAAATGTTTCAGATTGAGAATTTAATTTAACTTAAAGTGTGCACTTTTGTTATAGTGAACTTTCGTTTATAGTGCACTAAATTCTTAGACCTCTGTGAGATTCACTATTAGCATAATATTCCACTATCCTATGTATGTGTAGGTAAGTACTTTACGATGTTGCAACTATTGTAAATCACTTGTTCACAGATTCAGAATACTTATTACTTACTAATAAACAAAAATGTATTATATAGCAATAGCCTCAAAGTTAAATAACAATGTTACAATAATTTGAAATTTAAAAATGTGTATAGCTGCCGCGCGTTCAGTTCAAATGATCTGTGCATGTGCATAGTAGTCAACTTGAAAACATCGACTACACTTTCTTTAGCTTGTGAGTGAAACTCCTTGCTCTTTATACCAATTTTAGATGTTGATGAAATGTTTACCTCGTTGTAATAACAGCATATAATAATTACTAATAAATAGGTTACAATTATTGTAAACATTAGGCTATAAGTCAATAGTGAGTACGTTTACACCACACGTATTAAACATTTAGTCCGCATACCAAGTGACATAACAAGATGGCGACGAATGGTGTAAACACTCTGTACCAAACCTTTGGTACGCAATTGGTTCACATTTTTTAGTACGTGCAAAGGGGGATGTACCAGACCTTACTCATGCACGGTGTAAACAGTAAGCGTACCAATGCGATATTTCTGCCCACTTCTAATTTAATTAAATAATTGTTTACTAACATTTAGGGAAACTGTGAAAATTTAGTAATATTTACAAGTTTAATAATGTTGCAATGTAAATGGGGTCATTTAAAAAAAAAAAAAATGTTTTTTTATAAAATCGTGAAATCCATCTCATTTAATAAATATAGTAATATAAAATAATATAAAATATGCGACTTTTCATTCATAAATATGCAAATAAACTTTCGCGGCTACAAAATTCATGACGTCATGGTTTGTTACGCACACAAAGACATTCCTCTCACAGACACACACAGTTAAGGTCCACGTGATTTCCGTTTGCTGTTGTAAACATAACCTAAAATTGTGACAGGTGACAGTAGAGTTAAGAGTAAAGGTATGTAATATGTAAACAAAACATTTATTAAAATAAATAAATAAATAAATAATATGTTTTTAGTTAACAAAATGGTTGTGAAGTATTGTGGCATGCCTTGCTGTGAGAACTCCTCTTTGAAAACATCCAAAAAAATATTCATTCGAATACCAAAACCGAAAGAAGTAAGAGACAAATGGTACAGTGCAATGAACCAACCAAGAATATTAATTAGTACTTATGCTCATGTCTGCGAAGATCATTTCGATGTAAGTAATAATGCGAAAATGTTGAATAACTTTTAAATTTTAATGTTCCATTTTTGTGCGAAACAGCTCGAAAATGATGCAGCAAACTGGATGGAGAACAAGTTAATAGGATGTCCATTAAAAATAAAGAAGAACGTTGTACCACATTTGAATTTAGCTACAAATGAAGCAGATGCGACTGTATCTCAAATATCTTCGTCAGCTAAAAAGCGTAAAGAAGTAAACAAATCAGCAATATCTAGTCGAAGGAAATTATTTCAAGAAGAACAGCCAAGTACTTCTGGTTTTATGCCAATTCATTGTTCAAATGAAGAAATTGTGCGTTCTCCATCAGGAAAATTTTCAGTTAATTTGGAACAAATTATGCATTCTCCATCTAGAAAATTATCAATTCATGTCGTAAATGAAGACGATCCAATAAAATTAACAAACGATATAGGTGTTCAAGCTAACATGAAAACGAAGTTGAAAGATAAGCACGTTCAGGCCAATATTTCAAAACCTACTTCAACAGTAGGTACACAAGTACAATTTTGGAGAAAACCACAAAAAATAGACACAAAATCAGTAGCAGAAGCAGGTTCAAGTTCTTCTAGTTCATCTACCATTAGTGATTCATCTTTTACACCTACTGGAATTTCTTCTTCAACCGATGCATCACCGACCAAAAAATATGTTAATAGAAATAAAGAACAAAATTATGTAATATCCATACAGAACATAGAAAATAATAGCCGATTATATTTAGGTATACCCGAGCAGGAGTATTTTTTACTAAAATTATTGACATCAGAATTACAAATAAATTATAAGAACATATTAATAACATTAAAAAAAATTAGACTAAATGATTCGTATAAACGTATTTCAATTGAATTTGGCGTTAGTTCCAGTAGCATTTCACGAATTTTATTTGCAACGTTACCAAAGTTAACTTATTTCTTCCAAGATTTTATTTACTGGCCCGATTCACATATTGTTCAATTAAAACAACCGATACAGTTTTCCGTCAGATACAGAGAAGTACAATCAGTCATAGACTGTCTGGAAATAGAAATTCAAACTCCAACAAATCCGTATGTACAGGCCCAGACGTGGAGTAGCTATAAAAAATGCAATACGATTAAATACCTAATATCTGCTACACCTCATGGATTAATTAATTTCATATCCCAAGGATACGGTGGACGTACAACTGATGCAGATATTGTTGAGAAAAGTGGATATTTAAATAAATTACCTCAAAACTATTCAGTCATGGCAGATAGAGGTTTTAAGAATGTATCAAATCTTCTGCATCGTCAAAACTGTGTTCTAGTGAGACCACCATCTGTATCTGCTGATACAAAGATGTCGAAAGCACAAGTGACAGAAAGTAAACGAATAGCGGCGCTCCGAATTCACATCGAACGAGTGATAAGACGTTTAAGGGAATTTAATATCTTATCACCTCACGCATGTGTTCATTCCAAACTTATACCATGGTTAGATAATATAATAATTATTGTATGTGGAATAGTGAATATACAAGGAGAATTAATTAAGTAATAAAATATTTTTGTTATACTTACCCAACTTGTCCTGATGCATTCATTTATCCATTTAAAAACATGCATACATTCAAAATTAAATAATTGCAAACAAAAAACGTTTCATCCTACAATTTTCAAAAAATATTCTTTCTATGAAACTGATTTTATCCATGCTTCCAAAAACATCCTTTATTTGCATTCATCAACCAAAATATTGACATTAAACATTAAATATAGCATTAATATTAAAATATGTATATTAAAATAAAATTGTACAAAAATATATATTTTATTTTACAATTTTTGGAAATATAGCATTCTTCCAGAATTCCGCAGCTTTATTCATGATGTTTATACAAAACTCTTCATCTAATTTAGTTTCAAAAATTTGTACACTATTGTCCACTTCAAAATTAGGAGAGGCAACACATAAAAGTCCTTGTTTTTTTTTTTCACTTAAAAACATCTGTAACTGAAGTTGAGCAAATGGTTTCTGACAAATTTTATTGTCAGCAGTAATGTAATTAAACATAGTTTTTTCTTTTGTTGGGCACTTTACTTCAATACAGTATTTTTCGGTAATACCATCCGGTGAAGCACCAAATAAAATAAAATTATTTTTTACAATAAATCCACACTTTTTTATATTTAAATTTAATTCTGCTGAAACTTTCTGCAGCACAGACTCTTCTAAATTAATTCCTCTCTGCATACTTTCTGTCCAAATTTTGCTAGAACCAAATATACTTTCTACTAAACTTCCTTCAAATGTCTGGCATCTAGATGCTTCGTAAACTCTAGAAGCTGTTATTCTCCCAAAACGTGCTTTATACCACTGGGAAGTTTTCCATTGGTTAACTGTCAAAGCTTGCACACTGAGAGAGTCTTCCTCTGTTACATTCTCTGTACAAAATTGTATAAAGTTGTCTACTTCGGGTTGAATATTATTGTCCTTAATATATTTATTGTATTTAACACTCAAACAGTGCAATGATACTCGTTCTATAGAATCTTCTTGTATCATTTTCACCAGCAAGCTTTCACTTCCACATTTTTGACCATTTTCAATAATTTTTTGTCTGAACTGACCACTTGAAGACTGCATCGGCTGTTGCGCTTTTGTACCATACATTTCAGATATAGTGCAACCTTTTAAAGCCTTTCCTACTTTCGAAAGTTTGGAGGTACGCCAGTAAGAAACTACTTCTGTCACTGAAGGTTCTTCGCTGCGACGGTGTAACCACATCAAAAATGCAACTGCGTGCTTACAGCCACCTAATAAAATTGATATAATTAGTCGTTATTATACTTCAAATTAAAAATAAACATTTCCAATATACTCACCAGCAGAAGCAGTGCAATCATGGCATTCACAGCTGATAACTTCTTCGTCTTTTTCATTCACTACTATCGAAACTGCATAACCTTTCCCTGTTACACGATGCTCCGGTGTTATTTTCGCTTTAATAATACACAAAAAACTATTTTTCTCACGTTTTAAATGTACATGTCCGGCAGCATTGTCCCCGTAATTTTCTCTTGCCGCCCTGCAGTATTACATTATTAGAGATATTTATAAAAAGTAATATCAAATAAACTACAAACCTTGCCATTTTTACATTCTGCACTTCAGCATTGCTGAACACAGAACTTTTCACAAAAAAGTCATTGACCATTAAGAAATCAATTTTAGGTAAATTATTTGAATTTGCCTTTTCAAAACCAATTTCCATATTTAAAAGCGCAGAAAATACTAATTTAACAAAAAAATTATAGGAACCACCTGTTGCTGTCACAAAATCAAACTGACAAGTGATAATAACCCAAACAATCATAGTTCCAAACACAACCGGTAGAGTGCTACTGCCGCATCCGGCAAACCGTGACGTAGCCATGATGTCAGCGTCTAAATATATGAAATTAAAGACAACTTTTAAAAAATCATATCTCTGATTCTAACGACTTGTAAGGTGTAAAATATAAACCTACATATTTAATTTGACCTATTCTTTCAAGAACAAATTAATTAGAAAATGTGAAATGACCCCATTACATAGATTCACGACTATTTTGCATTGTTAAGTCATTTTAGGTTAGGGTGGTTGTGACAGTTGAATCTACGCAAGCGTGTGTAACGTACCAAAATATTTAGTTTGTTTATTTAGATACCGGTGTATACATACCGTACTAAGATAAATTTTAGTATATACTTGGTCTGCGTATCAGAATAATACGCACGGTGTAAACGTAGTCATTGACCCAAATAGCAAATAGATCAAAAATTTAATATATATTTAGTCGTTTTTCTTATTTTTTTGAATGATTGCAGAAAACATATTGTTTGCAACACATGCGGAACCTGCATGTAAATTCCGAAACTCGCTGCCCTCGTTTTGGAGAACTTTTCTTCAGAATCATTACAAAACTAAATTATATTACTTACACAAATATATACGAAGTGGTTGACAATGGATTGTAATCCGTCAAACGCACAATTAATACATCTGTTATATTTGATCCCCTTTGTTAAAATTAACTAAGATTGATAAAATATTTTTTTTTTAGTTTGTAGTATTTATTCCTTAAGAATATTTTTTAACTGAGATTGATTAAAATGACCCTAAGTACTTAAGTAAACGGTTTTAAATCAGTCTAATTAATTATTTAAATAAAAAAATCAGATGTGGCCAGCACATGATCCCAGCCAATTCCGTGTTTAAATTACCAATGAGCTTTAAATAAAGTAACACTTCCAGTTGATCGTTTGCAAACAAAATCTAAGTATTACTTCCGGTTTATCAATTTTAGCCAAAATCCAATATGTAGTTCCCATTGATACAAAAGTCTCAAATACTGAAAATGAAAAGTTTTGGATTATATTTTAATATAGTTTTTCATTAAAAACTGTTATGAGCTTTAAGTAAAAGAAAATTGATCTCGAGGAAAATTGATTGTCGGAAAATTTGTCGCAAGGAAAATTGTTCGCCGGGAAATTTACCGCGTGAAAAATTGATCACGGGGAAAATTAATCGCTAGTAAATTGACCGCGGGGAGAACTGATCGCTCAAAAATTGCCCGATTAGCAGACCATTTTAATGTAAAAATCAAAGAACTATTATCAATTAAAATAAACGTTTATTAAATGATAAATACATATTAAAAAAATAAAATAACTATCACTGTTTAAACAAATATAAACACTAATTTAAGATTAAGAATATTATTAAATACTTAAACACTACAATTATTTATTTACCACATTATATTACTGCATTATTAGAAATTTCTTTAAAACTTCTTAGCGAAATAAATTTCATGAAACGTTTTAACAGAAATAAAATTTATATATCTGAATTTAAATCTAATGAAAACGTCAACATGCAAATAAAATTTTCTGATACTACCCTGGCTACACATTTCGTTTAGAATTAAATTTGGTCGGTGTGAACATGACTTCATAATCCACGATGAATCAACGTGAGATTGAATAAAAGCAACAAATACATCACTGCAGTAAAGAACATTGCATATACTACATAGCGGGGACTTGAACCACCTCCGTCTATGCCTGGTCCTCAAAGTTATCGATATATGAACGGTTTTATCCGTCCTCAAAGGGAACGTTAGCCATATATATATATATATATATATATATATATATATATATATATATATATATATATATATATATATAAACGGACAAATTAAAATTGACCAAAATGGTTATCACAGTTTTGTATTATAAAAGACAAAAAACAATAAATTTGAATAACTATATGAATTTAGTTTAATTAATTTTGATATTTATTTACACAATGATGTACGTTGCACCATCATTTCTGACTGTCAAACCCACTATCCGTTTCCATAACTAATTACAGTCGTAATTACCATCCGCCTATATATATTAAATGTACTCGTACCTCCCAGAAAAATCTTCCAGTAATGTTATTAAAACTGCTGATTTTTGACACTGACATTTTGTATTTATCTGTCAATTACAAACATTTAAATATCTCAATTGTTTATATAATGCGATATGATAAAAATTTAAATGTGCCAGATTGAGAATTTAATTATCTTTAATATTTATTTGTAGTAACAAATTTTCAAAAAATATTATATAGAATTTTTTTAGAAACTACCACTTCCGGTTGTTCAGTTGTTACCAGAACCTATTCAACTCTTCCAAATTACTGTTAGATTGAGGAATCCGTAGTTAAACAGGTCTTTAGTCTTATAGAATTTGAAAAATCGTATCTCCAACAACCTAACACACACACACACACACACACACACACACACACACACACACACACAGACATCATTGTTAAATGTTAAAATCGGATTCTATGGACCTTAAATCGTGTTTATTCAATAAAATCTGGATATGCAATACCATTTTCTCATCTCTATATCTACGTTACAGATTTACTCTATTTACTCGTACTTGCAAACCTTCTACTATCGCCTTTTTACCTCTCGTTAAGAGAGGTATTGGATCGATGCTAAAAATCGCATATCCAGATTTTAATGAATAAGCACGTTTTAAGATACCTACAATCCGATTTTAACATTTTTACGATGTGTGTGTGGATGTATGTGTGTGTGTTGGAAGGACGATTTCTCAAAAACTATAATACTTAATATCTGTTTAATTACTTATTTCTCAATCGGATATTAACTGTTAAGAGTTGAGAAGGTTTTAGTAGTAATTGGACAACCGGAAGTAGCAGATTCTTAAAATAATTCTTCTAAATATTATTTTTTGAAAATTTTTGTTCTTGGAAGTATTAAAGTGCATTAAATTCTCTATCTGCTACATATAAATATTCTATTGTATCTTTTATTGATTTAGAGATAAATAAATATAATACATAAAATAATCTGTTGTAATAAATCTCCCAACGTAAATAATGTCATGAAAATCAATTGAATACTTACAATGTTTGTAACTGACAGATAATTGCCAGTGTCAAATTCCAAAAACATTATTGAAGACTTTTTCTGGTAGTAGTAGTACATACATTATATTACTTCTCATTGTATTAATTGTTAAATATTTAAAATTGAGAAATACTGTGAATCCCGACAATGAATTGGAAACACGTCGAAAAATTAAATGAACAGGACAAAATTTCTTCATAGGGCGCGAGCAAGCAGTTTGCCTTTGACAAGCAGATATGAAGGCCCGTGTCAGAAAGACAGCTACACAGATGTAAAATGTCATAATTTTCCGTTGCAAATTTCATAATTTTCTAATTTCATATGGTTTATTTTCATCGACAGTAAATTCCAGACTCATGATGACAAATTAACCACTTAAATTTAGAAAATCTGATCAGTGTCTTTTGTCTGTGATCTTGAAATATTGAAAGAAAATTATGACATTTGACATCTATACACATAATTACTAGCTGTGTCATTCTGACACGGCCCCCCAACTGCTTGTTAAGGCGAACAAAGTTACATGACTGCTCGCATTCTGTAGAATGAATTTAAAATAAAAAAATCTAAATATGAAGAATAGGTATAAGTATAATTTTTTGTGTACATTGTAGACATAAAAAATGTTAAATACAATACTTATGTAGCCAAAAATAAAAGTGGCGAGAGGTATTGTGCTGACCACAACGGAATCCATTTTCCAGTAAATGTATTCAGAAAATAACAACAGATATATTTCCAATTATTGGTCACAAAAGTTATTTTAACATATTTGTATATTTTTATGTGTTGTTAAAGATCAATAACTTATGTGACTCGAATTATTAGCGAAGTTCTTTGTGTAAGAACAAAATCATCTCCATATCTACACAGAATATTAGAATAATTATTACAGCTTATAAATAAATCAATAATGACTTTCTAAAATTACAAATCGCTTTCGGTTTAAATGAAGTGTCATAAAATAATAATAAAAGAATAAAGTGGGAGACCCCATTATTGCGACCGTATCAGAATAGTTTTCACAAGTAACGACATATACATGTTGCGGCTCAAAACTTCAGACACCCCTCTTAGTTAATTACTAACTAGTGAAATTCAATAACCTCGAAATGGAATCCTTTGCATAAATTTAAAGCCAACTACTTCTCCATATAAAGGGTTAACCCTGCGGCATCTCAAATTCATCCTGCAACCAGACGTCTATTACATATCAGTAATCTGATCTCCCTGCTTATTGTTTCCGCTATAACAAGCATCTTCAGTACGATTTTGACAGCAGGAATACTGTAATGCATTGTCGTAAACATCTTCTCTGTCTGTGTGACATGCAGAACACGTAAATATTATCATTGTTATACGACTACGGATGACGCAAAGCTCATATGACTGAAGTGAACATATGTGTTATTTATTAGAATATTATTCTACATTGAAGCATTATTATGTAAATCTGTTTTGGAAATATTTTTATGAAGTGAATACTTGAAATGATAATGCTGTCGTTTATATTTGACAAGATGAAAAAGAAATTAATTTAAATACAAAAATAGGAATGGTTTTATTTAACCGCTAGCGTTTGATAAGTGAATGAAACTAAATTTGATTTTATTTTACTTATTTAATAGTTATAAAAATAATAATCAACTTAAATTATCAACAATTTTTACCTCCCGCTACCCTTGGTAAGAGAGATATAGGGATCGTGGTAAAAATCGCACCAGCGATGAATCTGTCGGGCCTTAGAAGATTATTTATATCGGGTGAATATTTGAAACCCGAACATAGCCCGTTAACACAGGAAAATCGTTTTTCGTAGACTGTTGCTCGCTGTTTCAACTGACAATCAAATGACATCAAATACTTGTAAATTTGTAATAGTTAAGACCTATAAATTAATTATTAAATTTATTCAATGACTTATTAATATCGATTGCCATGATGGCATTTGAACAGAACAAACAAATGTTTGGCACTTTATCTGTGCGTTTTTAACTCCCGTTACCTTTGGTAAGGGAGGTATAGGGATCGTGCTAAAAATCGCATATCGAAATTTTGGTAAATGACCACGTTTTAAGGTCCTTAGAATCCAATTTTAACATTTTTACGATGATGTCTGTGGGATGTGTGTATGTGTGTATGTGTGTATGTGTGTATGTGTGTATGTGTGTATGTGTGTGTGTGTGTGTGTGTGTGTGTGTGTGTGTGTGTTGATTTACGCTCTAACTCAAATGTTATCGTTCAGAAAATTTTGAAACCTTGCATCGTACCTTACTCTTATATGGAAAGGGGTCATTAGATTTTGATGTAAACTGGAAATGGCACTTTACTGGAAGCTCAAAATAGTTTTTCTTCGAAAAATACCTTTAATTGTTATTTTTTGACATTTATGTTACATAAAAATTAAAGCTTATTAAATTTTCTACATGTTTGCATTAATACTTTTTCTATATACTTTATGGATAAATTTATAAAACTATCTATAATTTTAATCCCAGAGCCTATGGTTTAACTGCAACTCCATGGTTACACAGTTTAGATCTCAAATGTATGTAACTGACAGATATATATGTCACTGTCAACAAATTAAGCATTTCAAATAATAATAGTAACGTTTTAAAAAGAAAATAGTAAATAGAACATTAATTATATGGAAAAGACTTAATACAGTTGCCAGCATAAGTAAATATGTATAGGAATATAGCTAAGTATATAACTAAATAAAATAAATATATCGTCACGGCATATTACCCATTGCTGGGTGTGCCAATCTGCTTTGTACACAGATTTTGGTAACGATGATGACATATTTGTATCGTGCGAGCGTTGACTAGGCGTGGAGAGTACAACACAGAGGTCATTTTTGTGCTATTTAAAATTCGAAATATTTAGCGTCGGTCGGGATCGAACCTGGTATTTAAATTCAATTTAATTTTAAGTATTTCCATGAATAAAAATTAATTTTTCAGATTTTTAATATTAGATATTTTGTCGTTCGAGTGCTATTTAGCAAAATACAATGTGTTCGAAATTAAAAACGATCTCGGAGCAGGCTATGTCCAGATAATATAAAGTTTATATTAATTTGTTTAAAATTAGAATTAGTGACATGACAAAAAGTAGTGAATATTTTGTTGTTTTAATTGATCAGAAATGTTAACGCAAACAAAATATTCACATATTTCTTTCATGGCATTCTAATTCTATGTAAAAAAAAATTAACACGTGTTCATTTTTTTGCACGATTGGTTTTTTTCTAATGATTACTGATAGACTTTTCAAGGCAGTAAGCTTTATTTACAAATTTCTGATCGGTAAGTGATGTGAATCACTTATCGATTAGGAGGTGGAGGCAGTAAGAAAATAGAAACAATCAAAGCTTACTTTCAAAATGACAACAAATTTTTTTTAGTGTCATAATAATTTTCAAATATATTTTTTTAATTTTGCGCGTCGATTGTGCTAAAAACGTAATAAGCATTGAGGTTAGTAAGTGCTCTTCTACCGACTTCGTCTCGATCTCCAATACATCTGATACAGGTAAGAAGCACTTACTGACCTTAATACTTAAATAACTATTTCAGTCATAGCTATATTTAAAACAAATTGAAGTAAAACTTTTTATGAATTTTTCTGAAAAAAATCGTTGTGTAAGGGTTTTTACTGTTATTTTACTGAATTCAGAATTAAATTCTCTAACGAATGAGCAAATGATTTTTTTTATCCTTTTCTAAAATAAAAAATCTGATGTGACCTGAACATGATCTCCCGCCATTTTCATGTTTAAAATAGCAATGAGCTTTAAGTAAAGTATCACTTCCGGTTGATCGTTGGTAAACAACATCTAATTTGTTATTGCAATAAATATAAAAGTCTGTAATACGAAATTTTGGATTATATTTTGTTTGTCTTCGAAAATCTGTTGAGAGTTTCAAATTAAGTAACACATCTGGTTTATCATATATAGTCGTAATCTAATTGAGAAGTTTTGGATTATATTTTAATATAGTTCTTCATAAAAAACTGTTATAGGTTTCAAATATCTCTCCCGGTTGTCCAATATTTGGACCGAAAACATTATCTCACTTACGAGGATCTACGCTATGGCGGGAGATAATAGTTATTAACGTCATTAGGCAGATATAAAGCAAATAACGGCGATAGCCGAGGTTTATAATCAGCCAAGTCCGTCATTTGCATATCGGCCGTGTGGCGATCAAAATTTTTCATAATACCATAAAGATTTTCAAAATACCTACTGTGATTTTTTTAGACTAGAAATCTTATCTTGATGGTTGTCTTATCTTGTCTTGATTTTCAAGACAAGAAAATTAAAATTTTCTTGTCTTGGTCATTTCTTGGCGACGTATTTCTTGTTTTGTTTCAAGAATTCTTGATATTTCTTGATGTTTTAGGGGAATCCTCTTTCTCTATCGTTTTATCCAATCCGAACGGTCAAGTGTAGCGTTGGTGTCTGCCATTGGCTCTTTTTAAATGTTACTATGATTTCGTCGCGTCGTAAGGGCGGACCGTGAAATTTGGGGGCCCGGAGTGATTTAGTTCCAAATTTCGCCACCAGGTCTGCATTCTTATTTATATATTCCAATAGTAATAAGGAAGTGGCTAATTTTAGAGCAAAAAATCAGAAAAAGGTCAATTAAGCAGGAAATGTTGATCATATTGTAACGCGGCAGCGTATGAAACCGCCAGCGTACAACTAATTATTGTGATCGTCTAATTACCCTACGTTGTGTTATTTAATAGTGCCCAGAATCGTTGATTTGAAGTCGTGGTAGTGTAAGGAATAAAACAAGTAATAACATAGATTCAACAATAAACAACGTTTATTCAGTCATTGGCATTCAAGAAATATACAGCACAATATAGTGACTGATACTTATGGCCGGGGATGCCGGGAGAATGCCCTGGGTTGGGCTGTGGCTGGCAACGGACTCGTACGTGGAGCGGCACCGGGCGCAGCGCAGGCAGCGTCTCGGGATTGCTGTGGGTATGGCCACGGGCGTGGACCGGTCACTGGCGGAGCGGTACACCGGCCGCGGGACGTAGGCCTCGGTTAGCCGTGGTTACGGCCGCTGACGGAGTCCCCCAGGTAATTACGGGCCCAATGTGTGCATATACAAACAGGTGCACAGACATACAAGATGTCTTACATAAATTTTATACGTGATATAGTATGGTGGTATGTATTAAAACCAAATGCTGTATAATTATCGGTTACGACGTTGTTGGAAGTTGCAGCTGAACCCGTGAGGGAGCGTGCACACCTGTTATCTCGTCGCAACCGTACGGTGAGTAAGTAACGTTGTTGGAAGTTGCAGCTGAACCCGTGAAGGGACGTGCACACCTGTTATCTCGTTACCACTGCCCGTTTATTGATACACATATGATGGAGGTGAAAGGCTTTAGCCAATGACCTTACAGCAATACCAACGTATACCACCAATACCAATACCACTGCCTCAAAAATTACACAATGATCGTAATGCAGATCAAGCTACAACAGAGGCTGATCCTGGCCGAAACCAAGATGCCTTTCCGAGTGCGGTGCACCCAGTTTTAAACACGCAAGCGCCACCCCTAAAGATTGGGGGTGGAAATGATGGAAGATTAGATGTCCATTGGTGAAACTGCAACAGACAGAATTTTCTGAGAATATCATCTTAATGATATGCACCTCATTTGCTGCTGACTCGGCGTAGTGGGGAAGTTTCTGCATATGAAGATTGTATGTTGGACAGAGACAGCTAATAATTGTTAACCCTGATTTGCTCGAACTCATCTCAAGTAGCCACCTTTGGTCCCTGTGCCTGGCTGTGGAAGGAATTCTCTCCTGTTGATTTGTTAATTAGTTGCATTCAAAAAGTCACATATGCCCTGTATATTAGACAAAGATGCAAATATCTGTACTCTGGGTGTAAGACAAAGATGCCACGAGGTGGTGATAGTTTTCACCCCTACTTAAACAAGGATGCCCTTAGATCTCGGCCTGGTGAGTGCGAGAGAGATAGCATGTGGTCGTGTTGATTTTAACTCCCACCTCTAAATGTTCATCTAACTCTTGGTTTATCTAAATTGTTTTTATTCACCCAAAATAACAATGTTTAAATAAATAAGGAATGTTTATCTATATCGGTAATGAGCATATTAAACCTTTCTTTGATTATTTTGTTTAATGTTTTTATTTTACCTAGTATCCATATGTTTCGGTCTCCCTTGCCAGGGCCGGCTTCTACGAAAAGCTGTGAAATTTACTTAATAACATCCTCCTACATTGTTTCTCATGCTGGTGTAATGTTAAATCAATTAGTAAATGTTAGTTAGTTATATTAGTTGTTTATTAATTGTCAAACATTCTAAATATTATTGTAAATTTTTGTATTCATTCGAGTTCGACATTCCCACGCTAAAACACTCATTCCTACTCTGTCGTTACCTACTTAGTTTACGTTGGGACAGCCCCAGACACGGCGCCCCATAGCGATTTATTACCCTCTTGAGTTGACCTGCAAATCTTCTCTGCATCATACTTATCAGTTCTTAGGAGGTCTACACGTGCGTTTTGTTTTTGTATACATGTAGAAACACGATACTAAAGGTTTTAAAAATAATAATGATACCCACCAAATTCAGCCGCGTTTCAATATGAGTAAAATATTTTATTATTTTATATATAAAATTGTTTGCTGAATTCAATAGTAAAATAAAAATATAATACTATTTCATATAAGTGAGTTAGGGATTAATTCCGGTTAGACCGGAGGTGCCATTGCTTTGTAAGTATGTATTTTAGTTAAAACGGACATATCGGAAAACTCCTAGACATCAAATTTTGTAAAATAATATTGAATAGTTTTTAAAGGAAAGATAGTGTAAACTCCCCGTGGAACAGCCTCAGTTAGGTTCTATCATATACAGAATGTTAATGAATATTTACATGCTATAAATTTAAAGGGTATGTTTTCGAGCTACAAGCTCTTAAAGAGTAATTATTATCTACCTAATTTTAGTTGGCTTTGATTTATCACGTTGGTTATTAGTTTAGTTTATTTTAACTACTATATAGCATTAATTATTTTTAAATAATTTTATTCATTTTTTATTATATATTAATAATTTCTCAAATAATAACCACCAATTTCGATGCAAGCACTGCAACGTACCTAACATATTATCATACATTCATTAAAAAACGTAATCAAAATAAAATAAACAAAACTAATAATTGAAGTGACAGGTCATAGCCAACTAAAATAATAGTATATTAAAAAACAAGTTTCATAAGACAATCTGTTAACTCACAAGCCTTATATTATGAGGACGAGGTACTTACCCGAAAATTTAAACTTATACCTTCAACTGTCTCTTCGATTTCAATAAAATTATTTGTTTTGAAAATCGTAGTCAGAGGTACAAAATTTTATATTTGAATAATAAATGCAGGTATACAAAATTAATTGTCAAGAAATCCTGATTCTTGATGATACTTTCGTGTCTTGGGACATAAAATATATTTCTTGTGTTGGTATTGTCTTGATTTCAAGATAAGATCAAGACAAGATTAGGAGTATATCTTGATTTTTGTGAAACACTAGAAATACTTAATTCTTAATAGTTGGCGCCAGTTTTAAACATTAACGGCCGGCGTCCGCAGACCGGCCGTTCAGGACACCTTTACACTTTTGTTTTTCGTTCGTGCGTCCGTTATAATCCTTAAGGGCCGGCGTTCGTTATAGTTCCCTTTTCACATACGTGTTTAGTTCTGTTAAATCATAATAACAGTATGTTATTCCGAAAAATGTTTGAACGGTCTTTGTAGCTCTTATAGTTTTCTATATATCAATAAACAGTCCGTATAAACCTATTTACAAGGATACATTTCGTACAAATCAAACTCCACATTATAGTATAGCTTTTCTTTTTCTTGTTGATTAGATTCGATAAAAGCAGCAAAATACGTGAACAGCAGCAAGGAAATCCCCAGATAACTTGATTTTTTCTTCGCGTGGTTTTCTTTCTCCAGTTTCTCCCGAAAGCTCCATCAACGCAACGACGTACCTGCGACATTGAGAAAATAAAGGAAAAAGCTAATAAACAAACACGATGATTCCCTTTCTTATGCTCAGTTATTCACAGTGTCACAAGAAATGGAATTTAAAATTCTAAAGAAGTAGAAAATATGTAAATTGATATATTTTGCATAAAAAATATGTTGTTGCCAGTTTAGTACCTACCTCCCGCCAATTTAATTTAATTTTATATAAATATCATGCAAAACATTTCGATGAAATGAAGAAAAAAATGTGACAGGTGACGAAACTTATATTATTTTTTCGACGTACTTACACGCCAAAAGAGTTGTGTGTATATAGATTCATAAAGATTGGGGAAACAGGACAGAAGACAGTTACAGCTAATTGGTACACTGAAAAATATTTGCTTACTACATGTTAATGCGTCTTCACATAGGATAACTAAACCTTTAGTTTTTGGCAAATAAAAAGAATAAAGGTAATAAAATACCCGTTATACTCACCTTATTTGAGAATGTACGACATTTGGCTATATTTTGGACTTAAAAAAAATACAGGGTAGAAAGTTATCGTCAGAAGAATAAATTGATGCTGCAATCGTTGTGAATTTTAAGTATGCTGTGTATTCTGTGTAAATCGTTGATGCTATATTACTTGTTTATAACAAAATAAATTCAATGAAAGTTATCGATTATTCAAAAAAAAAAATATCGGATGAATTTGAAGTTAATACAGATCAATATGATACCATAGAAGTCAAAAGACGTATACGAGAAAGAATACGAAAAGTTTTGCGAGTGGCAGTGTTCGAAAACTGATTTTATTATGTTGTCTGATATTTATCCATAAATTACAATTTTAATTTATTCAAATATCTTTTTCTTGGCAACTTTATATGCCCCCGGGCGATAAAAGCCAAATTGCGCTCGCTTTCGAAAGCAAATAAACAAGTTTATGGTTCCAAAATAAAATAAACTTATTTTTGGGGTGTCGTGCCCGTGTGTCTGAGTGTCTGGTTGGGTACCTGAGTTCAATCTAGACTAGCACCAAAATTATTTCGAATTTTAGATGGCACACCTGTAATGCACAAGCAATGAGTGCTCGTGTGCTGACGCCTGATAAACGTCTGCACGCTACGAATATGTCATAATCATTATCGATATCTGCGTATAAAGCAGATTGGCACACCCTGCAATGGGTAATATGCCTTGATAATATATGTATATTTTTTTATTCACAATAATTATAGTAATATTTAGAGGTTGGGAAATACGGCATTCCTAACTGCAATGACAATCTCTTGGGTTGGAAATAACAGACTTCACTTCCACCCCACGGGGATGGAAATGTTTATGTAGTGGTTGCCTAGCAACATTGCTATAGATTTCTATAATGAAGTAGGCTAAACAAATTTTAATAGAGCTGTCAAAAAACATTAACAAAATTAAAGGTTATAACTCAATGGTTTATTCTGAAAATTATTGATTTAAAAAGAGGATGGTTGTGAATAAAATAGTATACATACCTCGGTGGGAGTTTTATTACAGCCTTGAGCTGTATCTCACTTCGACGCTTCGTCTCTCGGTAATATACACAAGCCCTCGGCTGTAATGAAACATATCCCACCTCGGAGTAATATACTACTACCTTCCGTCGCTTTTAGGTAAGAAAGGTATTGTCTTTTGTCAAAAAAATCAATGGTGAGTTTTTAATGAATAAGCACGTTTCGGGGTTCCTAGAATATGGTCTTACTATTTTTACAATGATGTCTGTATATATATATATATATATATATATATATATATATATATATATATATATATATATATATATATATATATATGTGCGAGAGCGCGCGCGCGTTTGGGTCTATGTAACGATCGTTTCGGATCACATAACTCCAAAACTACGATTCCAAAAATTATAATTCAGATTAAATTTCATAGCTATGCTGTAACCATGAAAACAGCAGTTAAGAAAATTGACAGTATATTTGTGTTATAATTTTACTGGAATTATAAAATCTTTTGCAAGAAACCTTCTGTATGGAATTTGTACAAAATGCATAGAACTGACGGAAAGTAATATATTGAAAATATAGAATATTTTGCAAGAAACTTTTTGTACAGAATTTGTACAAAAATATAGAACTGACGGAAGGTAATGTGCTGGCCACATGAGATTTTTCTATTTAAAAAATAATGTAAATCATATGTTTTATTTTTAGTTATTCTAGCGTGACTCTAGTATACAGTGTACCCGGATTGAGTTTTCAAGAAAGAAAAAATTTTATTTTTTGATTTTACAAAAAAAATGTTATGGGAAGAACTTTTTTGCTTGAGTTAAAACAATTCTAACTTGGAGTGGGTTAATTATATAAAAAAAAAAAAAATTAGAATTTTTTTATTAAATCTTTTAAACAAAAATCAAATATTAAATTATTCTATTAACCCTCTACCTAACTTTCTACATTAAACTATATACAAACATTACAATACAAGATAGTTTTACGATATTACTTTAACGATATGAAAGATAACGACACAATAAATATGACACTTGACATGTTGCAAGTGGGTTAAACAAGCCATGTATCAAAGGCACTAATTTTAAGGATGGAAATAATAAAAAATCTAATTACAATATTATTAATTAAATGTATAAAAGACAGAAGTGTTTGAAGTCGAGCACAAAAATTTCTTCCTATTAAATTTTTTCGTAAAATCAAAAATAAAGATTTTTTCCTCTTGTAAACTCAATCCGTATATTAATTGTTTTTGAATGTTTGTAGAGTATAATAAACTGTATTCCGAAACGCTAGTTTTTAAGAATAAATTCTGTATGACCGAGTAATTGTTAATAATACCTAATCTACACCAACAGTCGAGAAAATCACCGCTAGTTGTAAATAAGTTTGTTTACTGAAATATGAAACAATTTATTTTATCTCCTAACGGCTGGGCAACTGTTTACCTTCCGCAAATTAAACAAAGGAAAAACAAGAAAACAATTATAATTTCAATTTTCACCGTCATTATAAACTTCATTTTAATTCGCGGTTAAAACTTGTTCATTTATTCTCACGTAAACTAATTAATTCATGTAAACAAATTACTGAAGATCCAGATTGTTTTTTCCGCAAACAATTGCTAATGCCGGGTATCCATTACCCGTGACACTTGAGGGTTTTTTCTTTTTACTTTGTTTAGGTTTTTCACAGTTGTTTGGATTCGTTTTTCATTTTTTACTTTTTCGCTTGTCATTTGTCTCTAATAAATTATAGCATCCGTGATCAAAAGATTTTAACGATGAAGATTGAGACGTGCTTTATCAATGACAAAAAAGAATAATGATGGCTCTACTTGAAATTTCAATGTGGTAAAAAGGATAAGAAAATACACCATTTGTTTACATGGTTATTTTTTTGTTGTAATAATTAATGTCTGTTTTTATTAAGATAAAATGTGTTTAACTAATTAATATTTAACTCCACTATTACACTGTAATAACAAAGAGTTATGTTGATATTTATTTACATATACGAGCCCGATTGAAATGTTTCCGGCCTAATACAGAAAGTAGCACTAGACAATAGTAGATTGAATACCAAGGCGGGAAAGTGTATGCCAGGCGTGGCGTAGCCAATGATGGCTATTTCTTGAAGCTCGAAAAATCACTTTCCCTTCGTGGTTTACATAATATTTTTGATCCTACACGACAAAGATAAATTAGAATAAAAGTACTTTATTTGAGAACAGTCTTACATAATAAAAAAAATACATGGAAATTTAATTATTTAAAATGTTAACATTAAATACAGAATTATTAATTGTATAATTAGGGAAAAAAATACCTTGTTTGAAAAAAATTGATTACTGAAATAATTCTTGTGAAATTTTCGAAATAGATGTACTCACAGTATCTGTGGTATATTCCCCAGTGAGGGGCTCTTCTAGGGTCACATTTTCATATATATATATATATATATATATATATATATATATATATATATATATATATATATATATATATATATATATATATGTATATATATATATATATATATATATATATACCATCTACTGGTGAACATCAACGTACTTTTTTCGCGGGTTTTTTTTACCAGGCTAGCCGTGCTAATTTACATTTTCGCTTCCTTACAGTGGCACAAAAATAGCATTTTCGAAGGGTGTAGGATAAAAGTAATTACATTAACGTTATGTAGAAAACACATTATTTTATAAATAAGGGACTTTCAATTTCAATGTTTACCACATTTATTTAGTGTATTCACGTTAACGTCAACGCTAAAAGTAACACGAACGAAGTAGCAGCCGCACTTTTCACCGAAATATAACCTCAATACATACAGAACGTGTGACGTTAAACGCTTACAACGTAAACTTTATTAGTACGCACACGCATTCAAGGTGTTCCATGACTTTAACGTGCATGTTATTTTGCGTTGAAGCTGCCAATAACTCTTTAATGATATTTCTACGGTAAATGTACGTAATCTAGTTATTTAAGTCACAATTTGGAACAAAATAAGCTTTTGCAAATTATTTCTAACGTAACATGACAACATCCAGCAGTACGTCACGTTTCCACTGTTTCGAATTTTTTTTTGATTTAGGTTAGGCTTACAGTGATGAACCGATGTCTCATCCATAGTAACATTTTTTAAATTGAGCTGCCAATTTCTTTTTTTACTAATACACATTGTGTGCTAATTCTAAATCTAGAACAAATATTAAATGACATTATAAAACCTAAATATAGCCAACTAATAAAGATTGATAATCATTTATCGAGGTGTTAAATATTGTTTGGTCTTTAGTTTTATTAAATATGGGTGTTTAATTTGTGGTCAAGTAGATCAACGGTTAACAATGATTTCTGCTTTTGTTGTCGTTTCAGTTTTAAGTATTCAAAGAAAAAATATTTAAAAAAATGTAATTTATTATTATAATTTATAAATAATGAAAAAACTAAGTTTAATTTAAAAAAATGTCTTAACGATTTATTTGTCATGTTAGGGTAATTTATTTTTATTATTTCTAATTTCTGTTCCAGTTAACAATTATTTGTTAATTTAAATTGATATTTGTTCACTTGAACAGAAATTACAAAGAATAATAAAAACAAATTAACCTAGCTTGACAGATAAATCGTTAACATTTGTTATTTTTTTGTTTCAATTCCATGGGGGAGATTTTTGATATTTTTATATCTGATATCTGCCGTTACAACGGACACGAAATTAATTTTGTTTATTGATTCAGATGCCCTACAACTTTTATTTCAAGCTTTTTTTTACCTAAAATAATTAGGAAATTAGGAAAGTCTTATTTTTCATGTCAATGTTCGGGTCTGCCGGTCACCAGCCTGCATAAAATTAAGTAATTATTAATAATTAATTATTACCTTTGAATATATAATACATATAAGAATGGCAACGTAATGTATTTAGATTAAATATTTCGAGAGAAGGTGCCATCTATCCCTCCATATACGGATTATTTCTGAGTTAGTTAAAAAAATACATAATAGGTGGATGTTGCACAGTGTTGCCACGTAGCTAGAACAGCAAGTTAAGATTTTATAAAGGTTTTTAAGTTTGTTACTGTAAAACAAGTATACATGTACATTGAAGATTCAAAATATATTATCTGGTTATTATGAAACAAAATTTTTGAATTATTGATTATTGAATACCTCTAACAAATAGTATCTGGCAATGCTGTCAGTACGATTTACCGTAGTTCA
This sequence comes from Harpalus rufipes, assembly GCA_951394225.1. Taxonomy (NCBI): domain Eukaryota; kingdom Metazoa; phylum Arthropoda; class Insecta; order Coleoptera; family Carabidae; genus Harpalus; species Harpalus rufipes. The sequence continues at coordinate 40,073,323 of OX596274.1, read as the reverse complement.
TAGTTTTATGGTAGGAGTCACTAGCTATCTATAATAATTTTATGAATAAAAATAGACAGATATAGTATGTTGCTAGGCCATATGCGTTGCCATTCTTATGTGTATTATATATTCAAAGTTATTACTTAAAAAATAATAATTTTGCATTTTTAATTCCCGCTACCCTTGGTATAGGGATCGTGCTACAAATCGCATATCGAGATTTTGGTAAATGACCACGTTTTAAGGTCCCTAGAATCCAATTTTAACATTTTCACGATGATGTCTGTGTCTATGTATGTGTGGATCCTGTTTACGCTCTAACTCAAATACTATCATTCAGAAAATTTTGAAACCATGTACTACCTTATTCTAATGTAAAAATATCTGATTAGATTTTGGTGGCAATCGGATAACCGGAAATGGCAGTTTACTTGAAGCTCAAGATAGTTTTCTTTAAAAATACCTTTAACTGTAATTTTTTCTCAATTTGTTATTATAAAAATTAAAGATTATTCCATTTTCTACAAGTTTACTTTAATACTTTTTCTATATATTGTATGGATAAATTTATAAAGTAATATAAAAATTATATACATAGGTAAATGGCGGAAGGTACTGTGTTGGTCACATCAGATTTTTAAAATATTTTTTACATTATATACTTAGAATTGGAACAACAAAAGCGAAAATGATTGTTGATTTACAGTGAATACGAATTAAATATATTTAATAAAACTGAAGACCGAGCAATATTTAACACCTGAATAAACCAATCTTTATTTGGTGGCTATATTGAAGTGTTATACAAGTATGACAGAGACAGAGAATTTATACTTTATTAAATACATACTTTTTTGGTGTTCCCCGAATTATGCTGGTGTTTGTACGTATCAAGGAAATGATATCCCCGCAGCATTTGCCACGTTTTCATGAATTTGCTTTAGTGATAAAACCTTTTTGTGGTGTTATATTTTTTCCATTTTTAAAAAGTGAATCAACACGTTATTTAAAAAAATTCCAATTTATCCACAAATTAGTGGATTCACGTAAAACTTTTCAGATATATAAAAATTCATTTTAATATTGCATAAATTTTTTGGGACTTACTTAAATCCTTTTGAATTTGTATGTATACAGGGTGTTATTTAAGTAATCGTACAACGCTTAATCGATGGGAAAACTATTCCATAGAAAGTAAATTTACCAATAATATTTGCTTCACATGTTTTCTGCAAGAACTGTAGCCCCTTAAAACTGACCAATTATGTCAAAGTTCAAATTTTCAAACTTTCATAATGAAAAACTAGATGTTTATCAACACTATTGCAAGTCTGTATACTTTTGATTGGTGAAAATAATTGGAATTTTGAGAAGGAGGTGCCAATAATGGCAGCAAGTATATTTCGAAATAAGCCAAATCATTTCGAGAAATATAGTGGGAATGAGTTTTTTAAAAGATTCCGGCTGCCCGCGATAACTGTTGGAAATATTATAGAACATGTGGAAGATGTCATTCGACATGAAACGAATAAGTATATATCATAATTAATGCTTTAAATTTTAAATCAATAGTTTTTATTACATAAATTTTATATAATTCTTCATCTATAGAATAATTTCCTCTTTCCTTTTTTTGAATTGTTGGTTCCGTCATTTTTATCTACAAATTAATGACATATTTAACAGTTTTTTTCTATCTTATTATTTATTTACTTCATGATAAATTACTTACCCAGAAATTACTTTAATATGTATATCAAGAAAGAACTCATTTACACAATCTAACCACTCAAACCAAATAATATATTATCAAACAAAATAAACAACTGTCAAAATTCAGTGTAGTCAACTGTATAAAACTCCGCTTTCAATGAGAAAATTGTACCAACCTTATAAAAATAACCAAAAACTTTGGGTTAGCTAACATGCAGTTCCACTTGTATGGAAAAACGTTTACGGTGGTAACCGGACAATAACTTCATGTTATTTTTAACTCCATTTTTCATAACCGCAGGTTAATTTATACTTGGTAAAACCGGGCGTAAATGTCAGTTTTGACAATAATTTTAACAAAAAAAACATTCATTTTTACTTTTTTACCTCTCGCTAAGAGAGGTATTGGATTCATTCTAAACATCGCATATTAAAATTTTAATAATGAAGTACGTTTTAAGGTCCCTACAATCAGATTTTATTATTTTTACGATAATGTCTGTGTGTGGATGTATGTGTTTGTGTGTAAGTGTGTGGAACGTTGGAAGAAATATTTCTCAAAAACTATAATAATTAGTATCTGTTTATCTACCTATTTCTCAATTGGACATTACTGGGAAGAGCTGAAATGGTTTTGCTAATAATTGGACAACCGGAAGTAGCAGATTCTTAAAAAAAAATTCTAAATATTATTTTTTGACAATTTTTGTTCTTGCTAGTAAAAGAAGAGTAAATTCTCTATCTGATACATATAAATATTTTAATATATCTGTTATAGATTTAGAGAGAAAAGAAATATGTTATATAATAATTCGTTGTAATAAATCTCACAGCACAAATAATGTCATGGAACCAATTAAATAATTAAAATGTTTGTAACTGACAGATTAACGAGATAAATGAAGATGTGAAAAATCCAGAGACATTATTGAAGATTTTTTCTGGGAAGTACAGTGGTAGACAGAAAAAAATGAGACAGTATTTTTTTCTAGTGTAAACTGATCCTTGACACCCCCACTTATTTAAAACGTTAATGACAGAATTTTTATTAATATTATAGCGCTGGGCAATTTGTCTGATCCGCTTTAACAATTATCGAACACTTCACAATATGTCATAATTGTAAAGCCAAATTCAAGCAAATAAATCTTATAGAGGAAAGTTTACTTCATTTTTCGACTTGTCCTATTTTTTTCTATCCACCACTGTACATACATTATATTATTTCTTATTGTATTAATAATTAAATATTTAAAATTATAGGTATATTACGTATACCCTTCAAAAATACTGTCAATCCCGTCAATGAATTGGAAACATTTTGAAAAATTGAAGAGTTTAAAAATAAAATATCTAAATATAAAGAATAGATATAAGCAGAATTTTTGGTGTTTAGTGTAAGTACACAAGAAATGTTAAATACAATAGGGCGCGAGCAGTCATGTGTTAGAATGATAGCTAGTAATTATGTACATAGATGTCATATATCATAACTTCTCATTCTAAATTTAGTGATTTTCCAATTCCATGTGGTTTATTTTCCTCGACAAGTAAATTTCACACTCCTGGTCACAAATTAACTACTCTAATATAAAAAATCTTGATATTTTTAATGAAAATTTCTGACATTTGGCATCTATGTACATAATTACTAATTGTCATTCTGAAACGGCCCCCCATATCTGCTTGTTAAGGCCAACATTGTCACATGACTGCTCGCTATACTATGTAACCAAAAAAGGAAAGTGGCGAGAGGTATTGTGCTGGCCACAACATATTTTATTTTTATAAAATTTAGTCTAGTTCTTATGGAAACCATGTAAAAAAGATTTACTATCTATGGGGTTAGCTTTACCATCGGTTAAGCGCTGTACACTTACTTAAATAACACCTTGTATAATTGTTAAGAAAATTCATAATTGTGTAATGCATTTTTTAAGAAAAGAGCTGCAATATTTCAAAAAGCTAACAGATATAATCTTGTTGTTATTTTACATCATTCTCCGCAAATTTGTTTTAGGGTACTATGATCTTAAGTTGCCAAAAACTACTAAATGAAACAGCTATTTGGAATTTCGCCAGATCTTCCAGATGTTTCCCACGATCTACAAAATGATAAATTTGTTTTCATATATGTTTAGTGTTCGAAAGATATATCTCCTTTTATGTTATTAGACGAATTGTGTCTGCCAAGAATAGTAATGAAACTGTTGATTCAGACCCAATGAACTTGTTAAAGAAACATGGAACAGTGATACCTTAGTTTTTATTTGTTTGATTACTTTATTAAGAGTTTTATGAACAAAAATAAGACATCAATAAACTTTTTCCAAATCACAAGTTTGTTTATTGGAAAACTTGAAGGTACACGAATGCTTCTGATATACTTTTGAAGCACTCAAATATCAGACAAGGAACATTTATAGAATTATTGCAGTGGCAAAAAGAAAAACAAGACTTTTCATACAAATATCGGTATTAATATGTAAAATTATGTCTATAGAGGGTCACGTTAGAATTATTGAAAGTAAGACATATGGTTCATGTTTTGTAGAATTTTATTTTGAATATGTTCAACAATATTACACTTTACCATTATTTCCTTCCATTTTTTTAGAGGTACCAACTAATTGTCGTTTGGAATGATTTCAAACTAAATTCTAAAAGAAATAAAGTGTCAAATTAATTTCAATCTGACTTTATACGAGGGTCATTTCATAAATAATGTACAGGTTGGCAACACTGCAAATTGGATGATACAACAACAGTGACAGTTGTGTCAGTTGTAGTGGAAGGTTTGGGGAAGGAGCGTGTGTTTTCAACTATAGCGTAATCTCTTTATCACAAATGTCAGCTAGAAATGGATCCTGCACTTATCTTGGGTAGTGTGACAGTTGAAGATCAGAGGTCGTACATTAAAATCGAAATTTTATGTGGCAGAAACCCAACAGAAATCCACAGTGCTTTAAGAGAAGTTTCCGGTAACTTAGCAGTGGACCGGAGTGCAGTCAAAATCGAGTGGAGAGGTCCAAATTCCCCATGACCAAAAAAAATTTTGGAGAGCTCAATCAAAAGTCAAACAAATGATGATCTTTGCTTATAAAGGAATCATCATGACAGACCGAGTTCCATATGGAATAAGTTGTTCGAGGCTGAGCCACTCATTCTCCATGATAATGCTCGCCTGCACATCGGGATTGTTGTAACCGAAAAAGTGCGTGAATACGGTAGGGAAGTGTTACTTTATGCTCCCTACAGCCCGGACATGAGTCCACCAGACTTCCCAAAGCTGAAACAGCCTATACATGGATATCGTTTTCCGTTTTTGGAAGAGCTTCATGCAGACGTTGGGACTCGATCATTGAGAAGCAGGGAGATTATATTGAAGGATTGTAAAGAGATAGTGTAATAAAAATAAACAAATGAATAAACTAACAAATATGTGAAATATTTATGAAATGACCCTCGTAATTTTCAAATTATAAAAATGCTATCTAGTTAATTCGTATTTTCATTCACAACAATAGTTTAATTAAGTTTTAACTAACTTAACTTCCACAATTTAATTTCAAATGACAAATAAATAAGATTTTTTCATTTTATTCTCCATAATTCTAGTGTGACTCTCGTAAAACAAATTTATTATTTTTAAAACCACAAAAACTGAATTAAATGTTAAAGGATAATTCGACTTTGGTTTTGTTTTTTACCTCTCGCCAAGAATTATGCTAAAAATCGCATATCCAGATTTTAGTGAATAAGCACATTTTAGGGTCCCTAGAATCCGATAATAACATTTTTACGATGATGTCTGTGTGTGTGTGTGTGTGTGTGTGTGTGTGTGTGTGTGTGTGTGTGTGTGTGTGTGTGTGGATGTGTGTGTATGTGTGAGGTTGTTGGAGGTACGATTTTTCTAATTCTATAATATTAAAGACCTGTGTAAGTACGGATTCTTCAATCCAACAGTAATGGGAAGAGTTGAATAGATTCTGGTAACAATTGGACAATCGAAAGTAGTAGTATTTTAACAAAAATCTTATAATTATTACTTTTTGAATATTTGTTAATAAAAATATTAAAAAACAAAATTCTCTATCCGACATATTTAATTTTTTTATTGTACCTTCTATAGATTTAAAGATATTTATTTTATAGATATAAAATAATCTGTTGTAGTAAATCTCACAGCCTGTTCACAGCCCAAACATCTCCATGGTAACTAATTGAAAAGTTAAAATGAATGAATTGACAGATAAATGTCACTAATGTCAGTGTCAAAAATTCAGAGATAGTACAGAAGGCTTTCTTTGGGTACGATATTTAATATTTCTAATTGTATTATTAATTATATATTTAAAATTAAGGAATGTTACATGCACCCTTCAGAAATAACGCCAATCCCGATAATGAACTGGAAAAACCTCGAACATTTAGAAGAAATAGAGAAAACTTTCTCATAGAATGAATTATAAAATTATAGAAAATACTTACGTATAAAGATTAGATGCAATTAGAATTTTTGTGTGCACAAGAAATGTTAAATACAATTCCAATATACCACAATGAAAAGGATGCGAGAGGTATTGTGATTGCTACAACAGATTTTTGATCTTAATAAGCTTGATAAATTGTCTACTATGAAATTTAATCTACAATATATTGAAATTGAAACACTTTACTTATGTTTCTTGTTTGGTAGGAAAGTGAAAATTTCTCTGAAAAAGGTAACAATTGAAATGCGTGGGAATAAAAGTGTATGACTCCTACTCTACAGGATAAGACCTGCACAAAGTTCGTACACAGTGCTTTGTGCTTGTGTCAAGCTTCGTAAGCTTGGCCTAACGTAGGTACAAGCAAAGTAAAGCTTTCGTCGTTGATGTTACAACAAGCAAATACAGGACACTGTCTAATTTGTACTATGCTATTTTAACACAAAACAAATGTTGAAAGAGGATTTAAAAATATTTTCAGATTTTTTTATTAATTAATTAATCTAAAAGTGACATGTCAAATAGCATTTCCGCCTTTACCTGTAATTGTGTAAACTGTAGAATATAAAGGATCCCCTGAATGAGCCTGTTTCATATTTTCCAGAAGTATTTTAAATGAAAGTTTATGCATTTCTTAGTAATTATTTTTGATAATTTGTAAATAATTAATAAAAAGAGTGGCGCCAAAAATAGTCATGAAAAACAATCCCCCACTCCTGTGACGTCCTAGTACATACATTGCGTCATTTATAGCCAATAGGAAACCAGTTTGTCCATCACCTACGTTTTTATATAAATAAAAGTAGGCAATAGTTTGTCACATGTTAAGCTATATGTACTTTGACGACACATTCTGTTTCAAATGACGTGACTTTTTCAAAAGATTATCCAAATTTTAAAAATTAATTGTAAAATATCTAATAAATATTCGAGATATTTTCTGTTTTGAGGCTATTTAAAGAATGATTTATTTTTAAATTTAATAATTAGAAGGCATACAAAAATTTTCTTGCAATTGCCAACTGTAACAGTTATTTTTGATCAATGCATTTGGTTTAAGATTGCAATTTTGGGTGGACATTAACGAGTGCGGTTTACACAGCAACATTTTAAGATTAAATACGAATCTAAGTTTTATTTCGATAAAATTGTAATATTACAATAATCAAAACATTCAGACACATCATTTGGAGGTGGAACATCTTCAATATCATCCATTAGAGGACCATTTTCATCAGACATGCGAAATTGCATAAATAATGAAATATTTTTGACGGGTATTGACAGGTTGACAAGTGATGTGTCTTTTGTATTTATATTAAGTTTTTAATTTATATTATTAGTTATTCACAATCAGGGATGGGATAACGTTAACGAATTGTTATGTTATTTCATAACGTTATAAAAAATAATTCGTTACGTATTGTTATAAATAACGTAATAAAAAACAAAATAATGTTATGTAACGTTATAATAACGTTAAAATAATCGTATTGTGCTCAAGTTCGTAATATAAATTCATTAAAAATTAAAATTAATATATTAATAAACTTACACAACTTATCTTATTCTAGAAATGAAATAAAGTGTTCAACATTTGAATTTAACCACCAGTGACATCTATTTATTAAAAATAAATTGTCAGGAAATTATACTTTCAAACGGCAAAAATCTTATAAAATTTGTAAACTTGGATAACATTATAGTGAAACGTTTTTGTTATATTACGGTTACATAACGTTATTTTATAATTATAACGTTATTAAAAAAATACTAAATGAAACGTTATTATAACGTTATCGGGTATCGTTAAGTTACGTTTTCCATCCCTGTTCATAATTATATTTATTTCACTTACACTCAATGTAGCTAGCCCCATTTATTGTAGGCAAATGCAGGATAAAAGTTGCAATATTTACATAATAATATACCTATAATATTAGTACAGTTTAAAACTGTCTCGCGTTTGCGAAAATCACAAGCCGTTAAATGTTGTCCCTACTGCGCACTGCAAACCAATATTTGAAGAATTAGGAATATTACCTCTTCCTTGTTTGTATATCTTTCATGCTTGTTGCTTAATACGACAATTTAATTTAAACATAACAACACAAGGTGATATTCATAATTATAGTACCAGGCAAAATTCTCTTATCCGACCGCCATCACACAGGCATGCCAAATTTAAAACTAATCCATACTACATAGCCATTATTTTGTATAACAAGTTACCAGAAAATATAAAAAACGCAACAGATTTTAAATTGTTTAAAAAAAAATTAAAATTATTTTTAATGGTAAATATGTTTTACACTGTAAATGAATATCTTAACATCTGATATTGCTTATCTTATTGTATCATTTCTTGTAATGACGTTTCCTATACTGTATAGTCCAGAGGAACAATAAAGTATTATTATTATTATTATTATTATATCGTGCCACAATGCATTATTATACCAGATACAGAATAATTTCTTACTACTATAATATAAAAACATTAAATTTAATAATTTATTTATTATTTGAAAAAAGAAATTTCCAATAATTTTATTTGTCATTCTTAACAAAATTATTTTTTTGCTAATTCTACGTGCTATGGGCAATACCCCGTTTTGTTGCCAAAAGCATAATTTGTATTTTGACACATCATGATACACGGCACTGGTCTATGTGTTCGGTTTTCGGTTTATGGTATTTCCAAACATTCTATGATTTATATGTGCCGTATAAGTTATTGAACCCATATCTCATCGTTAGTAACAAATCGTTTCATAAACATATTAGGATCAGCTTCATATAGGGGCAGTAAGTCGAGCGAATTCTAGAAACGAAAAAAAAAATGTAATTAAGTCACAAATTGTGCTTTCTTCTTTGTGTTAGGTCGGCATGTTTTCAAACCAAACTTGTAAATTTAAACTCCGATCAATTAATATTATTAAATTGCAGTTTATTTCTTGGCACAAATTAGCACTACCCTGCTTTATTAATGTTTCCTTTAATGAACATACTCTCACTCTCTTCAGTGTTTGAAAACGCAGCCTACTTTTTTATGGAACAAAACAAGCACTGGTGAAAATGTTATACAACTTGCGAATTTTGTTAGTCTTGTAGTAACTTTGAGCCTTAGGTCACACTCCGTTCAACTCATAAGTCGTCCTTTAACGTGTTAGTCTACTTGAAAAGTCTCAAATGTGTCGTCAGAGATCCATTGAGGTGCAGAAGTAATTTAGTTTATTAATGAAAGGGCAGAGGAGAAGAAATGTTTTGTTAAGGAGAAAAGTTGGTCATGTAATAAAGAATGTATAGAATGGAAAAAGTTGTTAATTTTATTGTAGAAGTTGCTTTAATTAATTCTAATGGACTAGAATGTTATTACGTTAATAGATATGAATAATGTAGGTTCTCTTTATTATTATAGATGTACTTAAGTTTATATCATAAATTTTATGAATTATTTAAGTGAGACATTTTTCCTTGTTGGCTGAATGTTGGAGAGACTTGGAAAAAGATTCATTAAGTTTAATATGACAATTATCTAGAATGAAACATTAACATTGAATTGTTATTTTATTATACTACTTTTTGTTAATAAAATAAATGTCACTGAATATATAGTGTTTTAATACAAGAACAACCAATCTTAATTATTCGCCAGAGATTAATTGTGTAGTCGGTTAATAAGTGGACGCGGGGTCAGATTGTCCCCAAAACGTGATTTAATTTTTGTTTTATATATTATGACATTTTATTAGAATTTTTATAGACTTGAAATTAGGTAGATGGAAAAGAGACGTTTAGAATTTATTTTTAAGTAGTTACTTAAATAATGGAAGTTGAGGTATGCCAACGAATAATACAATCATCAAAACATTTTTATACGCATTTTCACGAATCGACTTCAGTACTCGCCGCGAATTCTCTTTTATCTCTACAATCGATTGAAAACGGGTGCCCCGAAGTGGTAATTTAAGTTTTGGAAAGAGAAAAAAGTCGACTGGAGCCATATCAGGAGAATACGGTGGTTGTTTGATAGTGCTTATTCACTAAAATCTGGATACGCGATTTTTAGCATAATTGCAATACCTCTCTTAGCGAGAGGTAAAAATTATAAAACTGTACTTACTAATGTGACTTAATTTTACTGTTTAGCGCGTATTTTTTATGTGGGATTTTTTTTTGATAATTTTATACTTCTAAATTTATTCTTTGTTCGCGGAACCTTTAGGTTAGGCCGCTGACACCTAGACTAAACAGACAATTATAGAAAAAATTATAATTATTTCTAAACAGAATTTTCACGCAAAGATAAACAAAGTTGAATAAAAATGTTATTTGATTTTTATTGTTCTGCACTCGCCTTATCATAAGGTGACCATATTTTTTTATTTCAAATCCGGGACGGGAAGTTGTAGCGCGGGGGGGGGGGTTTAGTTAACTTAAATAACTTAAATATGATTTTTTTAATAAAAATTATACATAACAAATACTATTTAAAGATATAATAAAAATCAGTATATTTTTTAAATGAATCAAATTTTTTTAATCAGAATTACTGAGTACAAAACTTTTTATATTTTTCTGAACTATGGATCTTTTTCAGTAGGTCTTTTTCGCTTTGAAGCATTGTATAAAATTCTGTACAATTTTCTTCATAATTAACTTTAGTAAGTAATATCGCTTTTAGTGTGTCTATGTCTATTTCAAGTCGAGTCTTGTCACTTGTAACCACGCTTGTAACGAAGCACTGGTTTCCAGCGCCTACGCTACACATCGTGTCTCTGAGCGTTAGGTGGAGGGGATTCGCAGATCGAGAGTTCACTGTATGCTTCAAATGGTTTAAAGCGTGCCGCGTATTTTGATATGCACAATTTTTTCGGTTCAAATTTTGTAAAAATAATTCGAGTTGAAATATATTTAAAATAAATATTGAAAATAAGAACCTTTTCAAAAATTCGGGACAATCCGGGACAAAAAACCTGAATCCGGGACAAATATTGCTTCTAGAAAAATCCGGGACTGTCCCGGCCAATCCGGGACGTATGGTCACCTTACATCACGATATAAAAATTAATTTCACGCTCATTCAGAAACTGTCAAAGCTTTCAAATTATAAATCATGATTTCAAAATGCTCTTTGGTTAATTCTAAATGTTCACTCATAGTGAACCTTTAAAAAGTTGATTAACTAAGTTTCTAATTTTCGCAACTTAATGTCAAATGACGGATAAATATTGTTAATTTTGTTTCCGCAGTCTGCTTGATTTTATTTTTCTCAATAATTGTAGCGTAGCCCAAGAATTATCTTTTAATTAAATCGCTATTTACTTTACATTCTCTGTCCAGAAAACTTGTTAAACAATATAAATTCCTTCTAAATTAAACAAATATCTCTTTAGAAACAACCAAATAACAAAATACCAGACAGTTTAATTGCGAAAACAGGAAACCATCACCTGAATTTTACGCATTCGAATTGTAGTTTCAATTACAACGGTAACATCTGAATAGCGGACATGTTTTGTCGTAGACAAGCCGATTAAATTGAAGTTGCTTTGTTGGCACCAATGGTATTACGTCCGGTTTGCAGTTGGCAATTGTAGTCACGTGCTTGGAACTCTAATTAGTTTCGGTTCAGTGACGAATGGATTCCTCTGTGAGCCGATGATCGTGATGTTTCCACGTGGTGAACTCAACGTGAGCGTACGTAATGACATCAAGCGTGATGCTAATGAGTGATTTGATGGCACATGCACAAAATGTACTTGGGTTGGTCACGTTGGGATGAAACAGAATGAACGTAACTGGCAATTAGTTATTGATGAGAAACATCTAATGGCATCCTTATGCGGGGGTAAGAACACGTCATGCCATTCGGCCAGCCGCGTGATTCGTCGGCTCTTTCCACCTCGCCGCCTCTACTCGGAACTCCACGGTTGCCACTTTACTTGTGTGTATCGATATATCGGCGTCGTTTCCTCTATTCTACACGCTCACCGCTTTGCTTATATGTGTCGGAGAAATAAGAGACGAACAAAAACGTAACGTTTTATTACGTCAGTGTGAGAATAATGATTGTCAAAGTAAATATTTTACGTAGTAAATATTAATTTTCTAAATAGAAATTGAATAATAATAATACGCATTTGTTCGTCTCTTGTTTCTAACTCCATGGCTAATAATATTAAATTGTAATTCCGTGAATTTCCAAATTTTATTTCCATTTGAAACTTTTTGTCTAAAATAATTAGGGGAACAATGCGCACGGAAAAACTAATTTCCCATGTTTGTTCACTTGAACAGATTTTTCAAATAATAATGAAATTAAATTAACCTAGCACTAGACTTTTTAGGGTGGGCACGTTCCCACTTGCCCCACCTTAGCGCCATCACTGGACTATTTTCAACATAGTTCCCATTAAAAAAAATCTGATGTGACCAACACAGTACCTCCCGCCATTTACCTATGTATATAATTTTTATATTACTTCATAAATTTATCCATACAGTATATAGAAAAAGTATTAAAGCAAACTTGTAGAAAATGGAATAATCTTTAATTTTTATAATAACAAATTGAGAAAAAATTACATTTAAAGGTATTTTTTGAAGAAAACTATCTTGAGCTTCAAGTAAACTGCCATTTCCGGTTGTCCGATTGCCACCAAAATCTAATCAGTTCTTTCCATATTAGAATAAGGTAAAAATACATGGTTTCAAAACTTTATGAATGATAGTATTTGAGTTAGAGTGTAAACAGGATCCACACACACACACACACACACACACACACACACACACACACACACACACACACACACACACACACACACACACACACACACACACACACACACACACACACACACACACACACACACACACACACACACACACACACACACACACACACACACACACACACACACACACACACATACATACATACATACACACAGACATCATCGTGAAAATGTTAAAAATGGATTGTAGGGACCTTAAAACGTGGTCATTTACCAAAATCTCGATATGCGATTTTTAGCACGATCCCTATACCGCCCTTACCAAGGGAAGCGGGAGGTAAAAAATCATAAGTTTGTGATATATCCCGAGAATTATTAAGTTTTCAAAAAATCTGATTAGGTCACTTGTCTAAACAATTTTTCTATAATTATTATAATGAATAAGAAAATGGCATATTTGCAAAATGAGCGAAAAACTAAATTTTTACCTGTAGCTTAGAAACAAAAGATAAAAAAATCCTGATGTGATTATTAAACGTCTCTCAAAAAGTAACCCTGGAATGTGAAAATGTTTTTGCTCTATCGTTAATATTACCCGAGATACCTAAAAAAAATTATCAAAAATGAGTCATTCTGTACATTAATATTTTATTTTTCTTCATTTCCAGAATTATACACCTGTCACTAACCTTGATGTCTTGATAGAATAATCAATGGTAAGGATAACTATATATACAGTGTATCTCCGAGTTGATCCCCACGTCATTAATTATAATCAAATTAGTATAGTGTAACAAATTCTTTATATTCATTTTTTTTTTATTTCATAAATTTATAACCTTCACTTATTTTACCCAGTGGCGTATTAACGTAGCTGGGCTTATCAGATTTCTGCGATAATACTCCACTGATTTTACCACTTTCAATCATCTGACAAGTTCTATATAGTGATATTTGGTCTAAAATTAGCATCAAATTCAATCCTAGTTTCAAAGCGGTTAGGTTAAGCTAGGTAAAATTAGGTTAGGTTAATCTAGTTTGGTATGAGCGGTTTTTGTTCCAGTCTTCCTCCTCTGTTTTGTATGTGAAACTAATTTCATTTTAGTCTCTACTTGTCTCTTACCATGCACGTGACATACGCATGTGAAGTTGGTCACGTAACGCTGATTAAAGGCTGTGCTGCCGCTGAACCGAACAACATTACTTTGCAATTAGTTGGAGGGTAGAAGGTTTTATCTTGGTGATTAGTTCAAAGATTTTGACTGGAGATTTGATTTTATATTTTATCCTTTCATATGGAAACATTGTGTACGCCAGCTTTACAAAATGCAGGTTGATTATGAAGCTATATTTAGATGGATTAATTATATCATGTAACATGTGCATGTGACGGTAGCATAATTATTATTATATAATACAATAGGTAGGAAGTGGGGCTTGCTACAGACAGATTGTGATTAAAGGACGATGTCTAGAATAATAGCGTCTTTATTGTATGTTATTATTAAAATATTTTGATTATAGTTATTTATGTATGAAGGCGGTGAAGTTCTACTTTTATCACGAAAGTGTAAATTAGTGCTGAAGCTTGCAGCTCAGTGGAAAATAAACTATATAAGTGGTAAAAAGAAACTTCAGTGCCGAAGTGCACATTAAATTTTATTTGAAATCGAAAACTTGTGAAAATGAAAGGAATATTTATTTTTATAGGTTATGTTTACATCTAACAGTCTGACATTTCATGTTGCTAATATCGGACATTGTAGTTATTGTAACGAATACTCAAAATTATGTGTTTTATCTGAAATTTGTTCTTATTGTACATCGTACACCTACCTTGCCACCTATCCAAATTACCTTACATCTATAATAATAATTATTATCATAAGGTTGGTAATTCTGCATTTGCATGAAATCATCGTATAATGATTTCTTAACTTTTAATGACGATTTTTGTATACTTTAGTAACGATTTCAAATAAAAGATTTTTGTTACATCTAAATAAAATAATAAAGAAATAAATAAATATGGAAGTGGATAGAATTTTTTTCTGTGTAAGCCTAACAAAAAGAGTTTATTGATATATGTTATTCACAATCATTATAGTAGTATGTCGATTCCTAACCTTTTTGAGGTTGGTAATGGGAAATACGTCATTCCTAACTGCAATGACAATATTTTGTGTAGTAAATAACAGATTTCACTCCACCCCATGGATTAGAAAAGTATATGTAGGGGTTGCCTAGCTACATTGACAGGATGATTGTGAATAAAATAATATACATACCTCACAGTATTTCATATCCCACCTGGATGTAATATACTATTTTATACTTCAATGTGTAAAATTGGTACTTGACATACACATTGCAAATAGTGTGTAAAGTAAATGGTTTTCCTACTTTATTTATTTTATACATTACAGAGCTACCACCACACATGTAATTTAAGTTATATGTCTAAATTTAGTTTCTTCGGTACATTTATGTTGGTAATATTGACTGAGTACTACAGTATTTAACTTCAGATCTGTTATCTGTCAACTTTGAACTCTGTATGTGGTGTGTTCAAATTGTCGTCTGTTTGTCTATCAAATTTCAGTGTTATTTATGGTCGTATAATAACTATTTGTGTATTAAGAGCGCAAAATAAGACATTGTCGATTGAGAGGTTGTTGCCGCGCGACCTAGGAGCGCGGTATTCTCTCGAAGTCCATTTGCGCTCAAAACATACACAAGATTTTTTCTACAGTCGCCACAGTGGGGTCCTCCACCATAACAAAACATAATAAAATGTACACTTTGTAGTTACACTACTACTCAATTAATAAGGATTAATATAAAGAAAACACGTCTTTTAATTTTAATTTATCGGTATGTCCCATTCTTCTTGACCTATTGCTTCAATCGAATCTAAACATCTTATACTTTCGTTTTTGTAAATGAATGCCCTATTTTATTTTCACAATAGTGTTATGTAATATACCGACAGAGCAGTTGTATGTCAGATTGATTTGTAAAAGTGGTAAATGTGTCACTACAGTGCCATTAGTTCCTAACTAAATGTTTTCAGTAAGAATGTAGACAAGTGACATTTCTCAACATTGTATAGTTAGAAATTTAGACAGCGAGCGTTTTTTCTACCTTGTTGAGCTAGAGCGGCAAAGTGACATTTTGCGTTGACAAAAGAGAGCGCAAATGGCAACTTTCTATGTAGACTGTAGAAAAAAATCTTGTATGCAACTCAATTGTAAACAAACTTCATGACATTCAGTCAATAATTTTCGTTATCTGACCTCATGTCAATGATGTCATAGAGCTTGTATTTACACTCTTGTTGCATAAATAACTATTTTTTTGTTATTTTCACCATAGTCTTCTTTTAAGTCTACATTTGGTTCACGATGCAACAATGCAATGAAGCCATGATCCCATTCTTATAAAATATAATTGTGCGTCTAGTGCTGCCCTCGCAGTGGTAGGCCCCAACCTTTTCAAATCACCTTCGTGTGTATTTACTTAAATATGTATATCAATTCGATCCGACGAACCTAATATCTTCTTTAAGAACATTCCATGTCCTATACTTACTGACTGAAAAAAAGAGGGAAAATTGAAAATGAAATATGCATGGTGTTCATAATGTATTTTATTGACACAACATTACATAAGAATAACAATTTTATTAAGAGACATTGTTAATTATGTACATATGAAATTTATGCGTATATTTTATTTAAAACTCTATATATTTGGTTCAATATGTATGAAAATCTCAGCTAAGTTACTTTTGATATAAGTAGAAACATTTCAATATTCAATACAGGCTATATAAATATTCGCAGTCTACAATTAGGTCCCAGAAAATAATTTCTCGATCTCTATGAACGTTTCTATAAAACTACGTACAGAATATGTATCCATTTGGTCATGTATCACAATGTGTAGCAGTTCATACACGGATGCGTAGAAGGCAGAGAACAATAATTATGTGTTTGATAAGTCTTCGATATTGTTAGATTAATAAGTCCAACAATTTTATGACTCCTGTCTTTAACTAATACCACTTTTTAGATAATATGTATAAATTGGCAATATTATGAACATTTGTGTAGCACATTTTGTGCGCTATTCTGACTGAATTTTATTAGAAATGTTAAACAATTTAAGGCGCATAGGTTACAAATATATACGTTTAGTTCAGTTATTGTTAGGTTATGTTAAATGTAGTCATTTTACATTTTCTAATTTATTTTTGTCTTAAAATAGAGTACACGTATGTTTTACACCTTACGGGAATATATATAAATTCCTAAATGCACACATATCACTGTACATTTCTTGACATATACATTTTTCTATCGTACAAATTTGTCCCTTGAAATTATATTGCACTGTAAATTTCTCGCCTTGTACATTTGTCACTATGAAGTTGTTGCGCTTTAAAGAATTCAAACTTTGCGCATTCACTGCACCTCGAATTACACTTCAAAACCAAACGTATTATTTTAATCTTGATTTTAATTTATACATGTGTAATACTTGCATTATGTTTTAGGATAGGTTTACGTATCTATTCTTTTATTAAAAGAATAAAATATATTTTATTTTCGAAGTGTACTTCGAGATGAGATAACGCTCCAAGTTGGAATTCACTGATGTGCAACAACTTCATGGTATAGATTTGTACACAGTCACGAATGTACAAGGCGAGAAGTGTACAGGGCAATATAAATTCAAGGGACATATTTGCACGTTAGGAAAATGTATATGCCAATAAATGTATAGAGTGATATATGTGCAGTTCGGAATTTGTATTCCAAGCTCAACTTACAAGTCTTCGGAATCAGAGATATATATTTTTAATAGTTGTATTTAATTTAAAATATTTCAACGCTGACGACACAGCTTCACGGATACGACAATCGAGCTCTACCGGTTTAGTTTCGAACTATGATTGTTTGGGTTGGTATTTATTTAAATAAATGTTTGTTTATGGGGTCTCGTAGCCGTGTACCTGAGTTTCTGGTCGTGAATCTGGGAACCCGGGGTTCGACCCTGACAAAAATTGACCACTGTGGTACACTCTCCACGCCAGCATTGAGTGCTCGTCTGGTAAGCGCCCGCACGGTACAAATATTTTATCAATACCGATATCTGTGTACAAAGCAGATTGGCACACCCAGCAATGGGTAATATGTCGTGACGATATATTTATTTATTTATATTTAGATACCTTATACTGGCACTAGTACTTTTAAAGGAATACAAAAACATATAATAATCTTCTTTCTTGTATATTCTACTGTTACCTGTCACAATTTTAGGTTAGATTGCGATTTTGTCTTTACAACAGCTAAAAAGGAAATCAAATGGAGCGTAAATGTGTGTGCGTGTGTAAGAAAAATGTCCTTGTGTGAGAATGAAGCCGGGACTTAACGTCACAAACTCGTATTTACAACCGCGAAAGTTTATTAACAAATTTATGAATGACAAGTCGCATATTTCAAATTATTTTATATTACTATATTTATTAAATTCGACAATTTTTTTTAATTGACCGGTTGCGCCATTCTCCTTGAAACGAGTGTCTAAAGTGATACATGTTTCCTCACTTTTTCCGCTAGATGCGCAATGTGAAACGACCCAGCTGTCACTCGTCTTTTTGAAAAAAATATTTATTAAATCTCATCAAAAATGTTTATAACATATTATAAGTTATTTATTTTCATTTTATAATACTCTGGTATTATAAATCCTGATCAAAACGAATATAATTTTTCTAATTTGAAGTTGTCATTTTGACACATGATAAAATGTATTCTTTTCTTTGTAAAAAAGTAGGCTAAAATAGGGTCGTTCTCACGTAACACATATGGCGGATAGTCAAGGAAACACGTATCAATCAGAACCTCAAAAACAATGAAAAACATGGCAAGTGGCATAGCCAGTATAATTTAAATCGTTAGTTCATGGTATAAATATTGAGTATAAAAAAACCAGGTAGGTTGTGGAAAACAAAATTTTCTGTGACTTTTCTTTTAAGTTCTTTCAAAACGACTAATAAAGCATCGACTTCATTCCCATTAGACTATTATCAGTCTAGTATCTTGTTCTTCCCACATTTAAAAAATATATCAAACACATCATCATCTCTACCTCTTCGCGGATGGACTCAAATCACACATCGGAGACTTTGGAGTACTCTAAGTTGCTGAGCTTGATCTGCGTTTCGTCGAAACTGGAGTAGCAGGATTTCGCGTCGCTGTTGCTGTTGCGTCGCTCCATGCTTGGTTGGCGTTGACCCATGGCCGGGTTGTCTAGGCTTACGGACAACCGGTGTCGACCTGGACTCCCGGGCATATCCAGGTGGAATGACGGACGGCGGGACTGGTGCAAGCATACCATGGACTCGGGGCAGCTGCGCTGAGATGAAGGCTTCGGACATACTCCTAGAAGAAGAGAACAAATTTGGTGAAGAGTAGTAATATTGTATCCGATATTTCTCTGATTTAAAATAATATGCGTCACATAAGTTTTCGAAAAAAATCAAATATATGGAAAGTATATTGAATATTATATTGAATCTACTTAATACTGCAACAATTAACATAGCTTAAGCTTTAACACTAATATTTAATTCATACAGGGTGTTGACCGTGACACCGGAACATTTTAAATGTAAAAGCATACTTTCATAATGATATGCTCCCGTATTTATTTTAGTTAAAAGAGCGTGAAATAAATGTTCTAGAGCATAAAATTCTACATCTGAATCTATAAACAAAATTAATTTTGCAAGCTATATAATGTCAGAAATTAGGAATGAAAATAATACCAAAAATAGCGATAGCCATATTGAAACTAAAAATTAACAAATGTTAGTGATTCATCTGTCAAGCTAATGGTCGTATTATGGTTAAAATTGTAAATCTGTAAAAAAAAAAAACTGACAAAAACACATCTATTTTTGTTGATTAGGTAATATAAAATTATTATACATAAGAGCGGTAGGTTTTGTTGCGATTTTGTTCACAATTTACACATTTAAGACTAACAGTTTTGACCATAATATGGTTATTAGTTGATTTATTTTAAGTATTATTTAAAGTGTACAATTATTGAATTACAAGTATATTATATAGCCAATTTCAAATACATTATGTTAGTCATATTACACTAGTGGAATATGAAATATTCATATTCCACGGGACGATTTTTACCTTCCGTCGCCTTTAGTTACAGAAGGTATTGTCTTTGGTTCAAAAAATTTGATAGTGAGTTTCTAATGAATAAGCGCACGTTTTGAGGTCCCTAGAATATGGAATTTACTGTTTTTACGATGATGTCTGTATGTGTGTGCGTGTGTGTGTTTATGTGTGTGTGTGTGTGCGACGATCGTGTCGGATCGCGTAATTCCAATACCACGATTCTAAAAATTATAATTCTTTCATATATCTCTTTTGTACGTCCATATAAAGAGTTGCTTAGATTTTGGTTACGGTTGGTTAACCCGAAGTACGCTAATTTGAAGATTTTAATAGTTTTTCTTGTAAAAGCGCTGTTAAATATCATTTTTTGGCATTTAATGTTGTAAATATTAAAGAATATTCTATTATCTATACGAATTGATTACATTTTATACTTCATGTTCAATGGACATAGATTTAAAGAATTATAAAGAAATTAAATTTCATAAATCAACCAGCTATGCTATAACCATGGAAACAGCTACGATATTAAGAAAATTCGAATTGACAGATGTCAGTGTCAAAGAAAATGGCTCGAGTGATAGAAGTTTCTAGAAATATAAAAAATAGACGATTACATTAGTTTGAAGATGTCATGAGGAGAGATGAAGAATATATTAGAAGAAGAATGAATAGCTTAGTAGTAAAGGTAGAAGAAACAGAAGAAGACCAAAGATAAGATGGAAAGTATTGTATTGCGGAAGACTTAAGAGAAAAGGAACTGAATGAGTACGACACGCAAAACAGAAATGAGTAGAAGAAAATAAAAAGTAGCGACCCCTGACGAATGGGAAAAGCAAGAGAAGAAGAAGATACCAGTGTCAACTTCAATTTGCATAGTTTGTTTATGAAATAATTGTACTAAAAATGATGGATTTTTTTACAAGAAAATTTATGTATGGAATTTGTACATAATATACAGGATTGACGGAAGGTATACTCTTAATTCAACTTATTAATAAAGAAATCAGATCTGTTATACTTGTCAGCATGTGACATCAACATCTGACATTTAATATATCATTGCATCATTGCAGTCTGTGATATAACCACACAAAATATATTTATTATATAATTATAATCTGTGAAATTGATAGTTGTAGAAAACGTATAGTATTTGACTCGCTTATAATGGCTATATTACTCTCGCCTATGGCTCGTATTCTAAACTTCATCCTTGTGTAATACAGCGTACATTATATGCTTATTAAATAATATACTATAAATTAATAGATTATTATTATTCACTAATAAAAATATATTACCCTAACTTGACAGCTAAAACGTCAAACATATGTTAATTTATCTGTTTCAATTCCATAGCAATCAGCTACTTTTGGAATAATATTGTACATTTTCATAGATAACTTCGGCCGTTGCAAAGCATGTAAAATAATTTTGCTTATTGATTTAGATGCAGAATTTTACGCTCTACAACTTTGAAGAAGCATTTTTACCTAAAATAATTAGGGAAACAGGAAATTTCGAAAATATGATTTTACATGTTAAAGTCCTATGTTCCGGTATCGCGGTCAACAACCTTTGAAAAATCCTGCGCCTTAATTGTTTTCATTTTGGGCTCCTACACATTGTCGTACATCTTTCCGGTAAGTTACATTTACAAAGTTTCAATAGGTCTCGCATGGGTACTTCAGGAGGATTATTTTCACAGGCAACAAATTATATATTTTTGCATCCAAGCACTGGTTTGTTGTTCTGGCATAGTGCCTTGAAGCTGGGTCAGACAAAACTTAATATCTTCGTTTACATAATGTAAATTGATGAAATTAAGTAGGGCCGGACGGTGGTACGAGGCAGAGAGGTGACTGCCTTACTTTACAGAATTTAGGGGCGTATTTTCGGGCACATTTTATCAAGTAACATCATACGGTTCGTGGTTAACTAATTTGAGACAAATTTTATGAATGTTTTACTGGATGTAGCAATTAAAACAGTTGAAAATTGCTTTGAACTGATGAAAACCCATGACGACAATTTTGCCATGTTCTACAACATGATGTATGAAGTAAAATCCAAATATGCAGGGAATGTAGAAAAAGATTGTAGCAATTTACAGATTTTTCTAAGCAGTTCTAATTGATGGAGAACACTCTGATATAAGTGGAGTTGATGTTATTGATGTCGACATTTTCAATCGTTAATGGTATAAAACCACTTGTTTAAAATTGGACGAGAAATTTTATATACAAATACCATTGCGAAGATACTCCTTATGACGCGAGTAACTGTTTTTGGAAACAAAAGAAGTTTTTCCAAATTTAAGCTTGTCAAAACATATTTACACTCTAGGTTGTGACAAGATAAACTCAATAATATATCTGCTACTATCGATTATGATAAAATGACTAGCTCGCCGTATACCCTTAATTTCAGATATAAATATATAATTTGTTTTCATTTTATATATACAATGTACATACCTCGTTTTTCGTTTCCTTTTGTACTTTTATTACACGATTAATAAAGATTTATTTTTGAAGAATTTATAAGTGTTACCGATATTTCTATTATTTATTAATTATTTTCCCGTCGACCGTTTATTAATAGTGTAACACGGGGGGGGGGGCAGGTTAGATGGTGAGATTAGAATAGAAGCTCTAATGATGGTTTTGTACTTTTACTTCTTACTTTTGCCAACGATGACACTTGTTCAACTAACTGGTAGGCGCTTGATGTTCGCCCACCGCTTGTTTAACGAGGACGGAACACAGACACAATTGCACTTAACACACTTAACTTTGATGGCTGATGAACACACTTACAATTATGGACACAGACAATTATTAATATTACAAACTAACTAACTTTATTTACATGGCTATTATTATTTACACTTACACTTATTGATTATACTAAACTTAACTAAGCACATAAACTAAATAGTTACATTTTACATAGTAACTCTGCGCGTCTACTACGCGCTCAAACTAACTCAAAACATCTCGACAACACGAATATCTAACACCGACTCCATGTCTTGTCAACACAAGAATCTCAAACCAACTCTCTGTCTCGACATCACAAGACTCTAAAACCAACTCTCTACTCTTAAAACAAAGAGTTACTTTCGTGAGAGGCCTTATCTCCGAGGGGGTAACATATGGCATCCATATCAAAATATCAACCCTGCACGTAGGCTCGCAATAACTTCTAAACTTAATTGTCAACAAATAACTGTCTAATATTTCTGACAGCTAGACTAAACAGTCCGTTAGTAAAAGATGATAACTATTTCTAAACAGAATTTTGACTAACAAAGATAACAAGTTGAGATATTATTTCTGAAAGTATAATTTAGAAAAGATTATAAAAAGTTACTTATTTGTTATTGCTCACCTTGTTACAATAGGCTATCTTAATGTATAGTAAATCATTCATTAATGACCCCTATTAATGCATGATTTTTTATTAATAAACGATTTATTGGGTGCGTTCACCACATGGAACACAGCATGTATTTCTAACGCTAAGTTGTAGCAAAAAGGTAGACAGAATTAAAAATCATGCTTTTGACACTTACTAGCTAGGAATATTCACGTAGCATACCTTTAAAATGAATTTGAAAGAATAAAATTCCTCAAATAACATTAAAAACCGCTTGTGTTGTCTAGCACTAAGTAAACTGAACGCACCCACTGAAAACAATTGATGACAAAACTTATTGATTTTCTGACGTAAAATTTGACGTTCGGTCAACCATTACTAACCTAAAAAAAATTGTCATGGAATAAAATTAGATTTTCCATTTACAGTAAAATTATTTAAAGATGTCCGATCAAGGTTATTTGTACCATGAACGAATTAACAAATTGGCATACATTTATCTCTCTCCTTTACAGTCTATAAGTGTGTGCGATAAGGATGGATATAACACGTTTGTCTTTCAAAAATCCATATTGTTTCGACTAAGTTAGGACATTCCACTTTAAAACGATGCTTGTTAATAATACTTTCGCTATAACGTAAGCTTATTTATTAATTCAGATACATTACCTTAATTCATAGCCGTACGAATAACGTTATTCTCTGTCAGTATCACTGACACTGACATTGTGTCAGTATCTTATTTTTCACATATTTGGTTTTACATTTGCTTACCAGTTGATTTATTTTTTAAATTTGAATGCTTTTATTGTCACATATATTTTTATAATAATAAAATAACAGTAGTATCAGTAGTATGTACCCTCATAAAAACTAAGCAAACGACACTACTGAATTTGTCAGAATGGGCGGAGCAAAAATCTGAATTCATACAATTCGTAGATTACCTTGATCGGACATCTTTCAAAAATTTTACTGTAAGTAAGATACGGTCAACGAAAAAATATTGTAAGTAACACGTGTGTTAATTGGCATTAGTCGCCCTCATTAACACACTTGATAGTTAAATAACTATTAACATTATTTAATTTAAGTAACTATTAATTAATTGCAAATTCTTAAAAAATAATTAGGGCGCATAATTTGAAATTTGTCTCACTTGTTTCAAAACCACTAACCGGCTCTGAAATTAAGTAGCTTCGGCAGGCAATTTTGTGTATGAATTTCTAACATGTCCAACGTACTGCCTTCTGGAGACGCCTGCTTCCGAAATTGTACTACACATCATTATTCGAGCCATTATTTTATCTCAAACCTTTGCTTTCACTTTCAATTCTATATTGAAACTTTTTGGGCGTTTACTAGAAAGATATACAACAATTTGTAGGAGCCGCAAAATGAAAACAATTAAGGAGGATTTTTCAAAAAAGTATGCAAAATAAATTTTGAAACTCGCCAAAGACTCAAGGAGCAAGTCAGAACTAATCTGCGTCGTGTAGAAAAGAAAACAGTAAAATAAATTAAGAATATAATTTAATCGCATAGTAAAGCATAAAGCGGTTCCGGTGTAATCAAAGTAGTTAAACATGAAACATTTAAATCAGATGCGAGATGTCTACCGCGGTGAAGCCTTGGCCGCGCAGCGTTCTGTGTCCCGCGTTACTATGACAACGTGACGTACTGTTTGTGTGAATAGCGTAGGCTAGTCATGTCTATAGTGCAAATATTAAAGCAGAAGACTCACGTCATCAACCTGAAAAAAAAACCTTATAAAATGAAATATAATTTGTAGAAATTATTGGTTGTTATTTATTTTTAAAAGTAGAAAAAAAGTACTAGTATTAAGTAATATATATTGTTATTTACAATTATTTCTAAGTCAATCGTTATTCCTTTTACGAAATATCAAATTATTTAAAATAATTCTAGTTTATTTTCATACTATATGTTGGCACTACTGAGAATGATCATGTTGTGTCAAATAATTTTATATTCCGTAAAAGGAATAAGGATTGACTTAAAAATAATTGTAAATTAATTAATATGTAAGTTTCTTTAACAGTAGTATATTTTTCCTTCTTTTTTAAAAATAAATAATAACTATAAATTATATTTCTTTTTATAAGGTTTTTTTCAGGTTGATGATGTGAGTCTTCTGCCTAATCATTTTCACTATAGTAAGAGCTGTGTGGCCACAATTATTTTGCGGCTTCGGTTTGTTTTAAAATAAATAACTTGTTGTAGTGCATTGTTTCGCTGTACCACAAAAAACAAATAAAATAATATCACAGTGAAGTAATGTTTTGTTAAAAACGAAATTTAATAGACTTCTTTAGAAGATAAATTAAAAATTAAAGAAACAGGTAGACCATTGCCTGATTTAAAATTAACACATTAGTGAGAGAAAAGCCCATGGCTTCTTTTCTTGATACATCGTAATTTCTGTCGTGTTCGTATCGAAATGTATGACGATTGTGACTATGGAAACGAATAGTAACAATAGTGTGTATTTTTAAGAATTCCTTATCGTCATTCAGATTGGTATTCGTTTAAGACGAACATCTATATTTGGTAACTTCGCATTTCAATTAAACACTACATTCACTAATGTTTTATTTATTTATTTATTTAAACCACTCAACAGGACTTAGGTCCCAGTTACAGAAGGTAACATTACAAAATATAATACACAATCTGTTGTGGCCAGCACAATACCTCTCGCCACTTACGTTTTTGGTTACATAAGTATAGGGTGCGAGCAGTCATGTGACATTGTTGGCCTTGACAAGCAGATATGGGAGCCCGTTTCAGAATGATAATTAATAATTATGTACGCAGATGTCAAATGTTAGAATATTTCTTTAAAAATTTCAAGATTTTCGGAATTGTCGAGGAAAATAAACTACATGGATTTGGAAAATCACTAAATTTAGAATGAGAAATTATGATATTTGACATCTATGTATATAATTACTAGCTATCATTCTGACACGGGCCACCATATCTGCTTGTCAAGAACAAAGTCACATGATTGCTCGCGCCCTATTGTATTTAACATTTCTTGTATACCAACACTCTACACCAACAATTCTACTTACATCTATTCCTAACATTTAGATTGTTTAAATTTAAATTCATTCTATGAAGAAATTTTGTCGTACTCTTCTAATTATTCAAAATGTTTCCAATTCATTGTCGGGATTAACAGTGTGTATAATATACCTATAATATTAAATATTTAACTATTAATACATTAAGAAATAATATAATGTATGTACTTCCCAGAAAAAGTCTTCAGTAATATCTCTGGATTTCTGACACTGACATTTATCTGTCAGTTACAAACAATTTAAATTTTCAACTATTTTCCATGGCATTCTTTCGGCTATAAAATTTATTACAACAGATTATTTTATATATTATATTTCTTTCATCTCTAAATCTATAAAATATATAATAAAATATTTAAATGTATCAGATAGAGAATTTAATTTTCTTTAATATTAGCAAGAAAAATTTTCAAAAAATAATATTTAGAAGATTTTTTTCAAAAATCTTTTACTTCCGGTTGTCCAATTGTTACCAAAACCTTTTCAGATCTTCCAATGAATGTCCGATTGGGAAATACGTAGTTAAACAAATATAAAGTCTTATAGTTTTTGAGTAATCGTCCTTCTAACATCCTACATACATACACACACACATACATCCACACACACACACACACACACACACACACACAAACACAGACATCATCGTAAAAATGTTAAAATCGGATTTTTAGCATGAATGCAATACCTCTCTTTGCGAGAGGTAAAAAGTATTCTAATGGTAACAAAGTAGTACAGTGTAAACAAATTGAAATAATAAAAAGATTGAAAATATGAAAAACATCAATTCATAATTGTTTTAAAATAATGAATTAATTTACGTTTGTAGACATTAAATTTGTCATTAAAAATATCAATATCTACATATGACATACATATGTCAAATCAGCTTGAAAAATATATTTCTGATGAAAATAAAGTAATGAGAACAGCTAAGGACGAGGGACCCATACTATGATTGAATGGAGAGAGGATAGAACAAGTAACTCGTTTCAAATATCTGGCAACTAATTATAATAGCAGAGAGGACGGCATCCAGTAATATAGAACTACCAAAATTATTTGCAAAATGCTTTATATGAAGTATTATGCTATATGGATGCGAACCATGGACCTTGAGGAAGAAGGAGAAAAAGCCGGTTGGAGAAGTCCATATAGATAATTCAAAACTTTCTCCGGCTCATAATTTTTAAAAATCACACAAAATTTGATACTAACACTGCAGTAATAAAAAAACCAACTGATTTCTTTCAAATGAAATTCATTGAATAAGCTCGCATTAGGCGGCACTTTTTGTTCTAACAGGTCTGTTCGTTTATTGCATCATTGAATCGGGTTTAAATTTAGTTTATCAGTATCTCTGTCCGTGTAAAGAATATTTGCAAATGTCTAAATGTTATTAACTATTTATATTGTTATTAATAGCGTTTTTAGTGGGTGTTAAGTGTAAATAATATTGTAACGTTCATTGTTAGAGGTGGTAACAATTAAACATAGTGCAATAACAACCTTGATGAAGGTACAGATATTGTAAGTCAATTTGTTTGTTACTAATTATTGTTTTAGTATTTTGTTAGTAATATGTGTTAGAGTACCGCCCGGCAAGTGGGAGGTCCCGGGTTCGAGTCCCGGCGAGGCCAGTTGATTTTTCAAATTAATCTTGAAGTTACTCGCTACCTTTAGGTACGAATATTTGATTAATATTATATTTATATACTTAGATATCCAAAAACTGAATAATAAAAATAATTATTTACTGCAAAATTAGTGGTGTATATTATTTTAAATATATAAAATATTTATGAAAAACAGCGCTTCTAAATATATAAATAGTAGACTAGAACTATCCAAAAGTAGTGAAACGAATTTTCATTCGTATA
The DNA here is from genome assembly GCA_951394225.1 of Harpalus rufipes. Classification (NCBI taxonomy): domain Eukaryota; kingdom Metazoa; phylum Arthropoda; class Insecta; order Coleoptera; family Carabidae; genus Harpalus; species Harpalus rufipes. Next base: position 40,044,810 of record OX596274.1, on the reverse strand, counting down.
CGAGTAACTTACGCAAATACGAATACTCAGGAATAAAGGTCCTGGATATTTACTCGCCATTTTTACCTCTCGCTAAGAGAGGTATTGGAATTATGCTAAAAAATGCATATCCAGATTTTAGTGAATAAGCACATTTTAAGGTCCCTAGAATCCGATAATAACATTTTTAAGATGATGTCTGTCTCTGTGTGTGGATGTGTGTGAATGTGTGTGTGTGTGTGTGTGTGTATGTGTGTGAATGTGTGTGGATATGTGTGTGTGTGTGTGTGTGTGTGGATGTGTGTGGATGTGTGTGTATGTGTGTTAGGTTGTTGGAAGTACGATTTCTCAAATTCTATAAGATTACAGACCTGTGTAACTACGGATTCCTTAAACTAACAGTTATGGGAAGAGTTGAATAGATTCTGCTAACAATTGGACAACCGAAAGTAGTAGTATTTTAACAAAAATCTACGTAATATTATTTTTTGAATATTATGATATTAAAAATATTAAAAAACAAAAATCTCTATCCGACCCAATTAAAATTTTTATTATACCTTCTATAGATTTAGGCTGCAGCCTATCCGGTAATTGGGCACTGAAGATATAGATTCTATCAAATATTGTAATATTAAAAGTTGCTATCAACCCAGTGGCCTAAAACTCTTCATTTGCTTGGCCCATTTTTTAATTTGCGAATTTCAACAAAATTCTTTTTGATTCATCATCAGTGTGTCCAATACTATAGACCCTTAAATTTTGTTACACAGGTTGGGTTACACCTTGTATATACCATAATGGAAAGGGCGCGAGAGGTATTGTGATGCCACAACAAATTTTTCAATTTACATCTGCGAAAGACAGAAGAGCTTAAATTACTTTTACGAAATGATTTATGATTAAATTTCTTCATCTACTTGCTCAGTTTAGATAAAAAATATTCTTAATTTTTTTAATTACCGTGCCCCTTCAGTTGAAAAGACACGAGCCGCCACTGCGGTGTAAATATTTATAAACCATTTTCCTACCTTCGACGATGGTGACTTCCGCCGTTTCGCTCGGCGGCTCTACCACCAATGCCGGCTGCTCCTCCAGACTTCTTTGCTGCCTTCTGGGTTTCTCCACACTGACACTGGTTCTTCTATCCCAGCTCGTGCTGGGTTGGTCGAAGCTGATGAAGTGCCGGTGTCTAGGTAACACGGACGGCCGTCGTAACCTCGTAAAGTGCGGAGCGTCTAGCATGGACTGCCGTCGGTTCCGGGTGGTCGTGGGGATTTTCTCCACAGTGATAGAAGGGCGCTTGGTGAACATAGGCAGCAGGGAGGAACAACCGCTCAAGCTGCCTGGGCTGTAGTCCGAGAGGACCTACATAGAAAAAGATTTTTTTTTTGAGTATTTTGAAACATTTGCCCAAACCTTTAAGGGAAAAAATTAACCGATCCTTAAAAAATATATTTGATCACTATACCTTACCATTAAAAATATAGGTTTGACATTTAAAAAACAAATGAATGATATTTTAAATTATGAAATAATCTTTAACTTATTATTTTGAACATTACAAATTAAATGTGATCTTTATGTAATGAATGATCACTAATATTTTTAAAAGATATTTAATGAATAGTTATGATGATTAATAAAATATATAATGATCTTTATTTATAATAGCTAATATATCTGAGTTGCGCAATCACTAATTTAATTGTTTCAAATAGTAATAAAATATTTACTAGGATTACAGGGTCCAGCAAAGCTAATTTTTGTCCAACATTCAATTCCGGCCCATCATTCATCCCAGTTAAAACCACGGTTATTGTAGTTCTTGCGGACATTACTGATTAGTATTTTATCTTGCCTTTTAATCCTAATATCACTGATTATTATTAGGTTACTTCTTTAATAGGTATTGCACGTTTTTGTTTATAAAACAATTTTTGAATACAATTACAAGTTACATTCTATAAAGATCACAGTAATAAATTGTCAAATTTACTTTTATAGACATCAATCATTTTTTACCTCCCGGTAGGGAGGTATAGGGATCGTACTAAAAATCGCATATCGAGATATAGGTAAGATAATAAAAATATATAATATATCACCACGGCATATTACCCATTGCTGGGTGAGCCAATCTTTGTACACAGATGTAGGTAATAATAATGACATATTTGTACCGTGCGGGCGTTAACCCGGCGTCACCTCACGCGAATCTGCGGAACCGGGTTCGATCCCGACCGACGCCAAATATTTTGAATTTTAAATGGCACAAAATTGACCCCTGTGGTGCACTATCCACGCCAGCAATGAATATAGGAAAGTATATAAATAAATAAAATAAATATATCATCACGACATATTATTTATCCATTGCTGTGTGTGACAATCTGCTTTGTACACAGATTTCGGTAACGATGACGACATACCGTGCGATTGTTTACGAGGTGTACCCTCACGAGCACTTATTGCTGGCATGGAGAGTGCACCATAGGGGTAATTTTTGTGCCATTTAAAATTCGAAATATTTGGAGTCAGTCGGGATCGAATCCGGTATTTAAATTTAATTTAATTTTAAGTATTTACACGAATAAGAATTAAAGATGTTATAATTATTTTGAAATATCATTCATATATTTTTAAATATCAAAACTAATTTTTAAAAGATCCTAAATAATTATTAACAGATCAAATAACAATTTTTAAAAGATTATTTCCTTTTTCTAAATATCGGTTAAATGGGTGCCAAACCTTTAATAACCAGTTTTTCTATTTTAGAATTATATAAATATTGAATACATTTTTGATTAAAAGTTTCAATCGAGAGCATATTTCATTGACAGTTAGTATTAACATTAAAATTATTGATATACTCTCACAAAGCGCTTAATATGTACCTAGTTATAAACTCATGACGGAAATTCAAATAACGATAATTATAAATTCAAATATACTGCACTAGCCATTATATAATTTTGTTGGAAAGCGTAAAGTGACATGTTATGAATCAGATAATCCGAGTTTGAGCCGGGTTCGACCACTTCCTATTAAAATGTAACAAACACTATATTTCATGTCAAAACAGTAATTATTGTATTATTAAAATATTTCATAAACTCGTGCCAAAAATATTGAAGTCTTTAATGCCCTTTACATCTACTTTACATATCCATAATACTTTTGAACCTTCTGCTATCATCGTTTTAAAATTCGAAATCTATTTTCAATTAAATGATTGCAGATAAACGAAACAACGAAAGTAAACTAATGCATCTATTCTGTAACTTATAACTATAACGTTAAGAAACAAAAACCGTTCGTGAACGACTTGTCTTATTCTCTAACTTTTTGTCGAACGTATGAGGGTGTATTGAAAAGTTTCCGGAATGACATGAAAAAATATATATAGGGTTTTATATTTTAATGGACCCAGCAAATATCTCGCTTATTTATTAAGTTAGTAATTTCTTTCATATAACATGATTTATACAGAAACATGTAAGCTACTTTATGACGGAAGTACATTCATGATACCACTTCCGGTTTATTAGTAATTAATATCAAATTTGAAATTTCAAATGAAACATACTATATTTTTTTACAAATTTGAAAAGTACATCAAATTTGCTTTACAATCATGTAAAATAATCCATATTATGTTACATTATTAAAAAGTAAAATGGCGGGCACTTTTTTATACACCTAGTCGAAAAGAGAATAATGAGCCATGGCTATGGCTTGAAATAAAACAATTAAATAAAACAATTGTAACATGGTAATTGTCAACCTGTAAATACTCAGTAATAATTGTTCTAACCTTTATTATTAGCAAGTTACATTGTAGTACCTTATTAATTTATTATAAAATGAATTTATCTAACTCAGAAAAAGTTGATATGCTAGATGTGTATTTTCGAAGTTTAAAAAATAAACGCATAGCTGCAGAACTTTATCGACAAAAATATCCACATTGCCGTCATCACGTCATCCAAGTGAATCGCTTTTTGTGAAACTAGTAAATAAACTATGAACCACAGGTTCATTTGAAAGAAGAAAAAGAAATATCCTAAATGAAGATGATGTGGAAATTAATGTACTTGCGCTTTTTAAGGCCAATCCCAGTATTTCCGTTCGCGACGCATGTGTTGAGACAGGAGTAAACATTTTTAAAATTCACAGAATCTTAAGAAAACACAAGTACAGCCCATATAAAATACAAACAGGACAAGGCGAGCAAGGACTATTGCCAGGCGATTAACAACGTAGACTTGACTTTAGTGAATGGTTTTTGGAAAAAAACACGTAGAGATCCAATCTTCTACGCAAAATTTTTTTGGACTAACAAAGCTAGATTTTCTAGAAAAGGACTTTTTCATAATAAAAACAGCCACTATTGGAGCATGGAACATCCTCATGAAATTCGGGAAACAAGACACCATATTAGTTTTAAAATAAATGTTTGGTGCGGGATTTTAAAAAACAAAATTTTTGGACCTTACTTTTATGAAGAAAATTTGACGGCTACATTGTATGCTGAATTTTTAAATAATGTTTTATACGATTTTTTTGAAGAGATTCCACTTGAAAATAGGCTTGGTATGTGCTTTCAACAAGACGGAGCGCTTGCGCATAACGCGAGAAGATGCGTTGATATTTTAAATAATACATTTGAGCGACGTGTTATTGGAACAAATTGTTTAATTCGGTCGCCTGCTCGTTCTCCCGATATTACCCCACTTAATTTTTACCTTCCGTCACCTCTAGGTAAGGAAGGTATTGTCTTTGGTCAAAAAATTCGGTGGTGAGTTTTCATTGAATAAGCACGTTTTAGGGTCTTTACAATACGATTTTACTATTTTTACGATGATGTCTGTATGTGTGTGTGTGTGTTCGTATGTGCGTGTGTGTGTGTGTATGTGTGTGTGTATGTGATCGCTTTTTCGTGGACGATATCTCCAATACTAGAATTCCAAAAATTACAATTCTTGCGTATTCCTCTTCCTTACAACCATATGCAGACCTGTTTAGATTTTGGTTATAATTGGTCGGCCGGAAGTACCCTCATTTGAAGATTTTAACAGTTTTTCTTGAAAAAATTAGTTAAATGTTATTATAACTTAAAGAATATATTATTATCTATACGATTGATTGCATTTTATATTTGTTATTCAACAGATATAGAGTTAAAGAAGAATACAAATAATAAATTTCACATAAATTTCATAATTCAGCCAGCTATGCTAACTTAACCATGGAAACTGCTAATATTTTCAGGTAATTCAAATTGACAGATGTCAGTATCAATAAAATGTAAATCAATGAAAGAATAAGGGAAGTAACTCTAGTGTTAGAAGTTTCTAGATATATGAGAGACGATTACATTGGTTTGAACATGTCATGAGGAGAGATGAATATATTAATAGAAGGTGGAAGAAACATAGGAAGACCATATATAAGATGAAAAGACTGTATTGTAGAAGACTTGAGGGAAAAGGAACTGAATGAGGAATGACACGCAAAACAAAAATGAGTGGCAGAAGAAAATAAAAAATGGCGACCCCCTAACGAATGGGAAAAACTAAAGAAGAAGAAGAAAATGTCAGTGTCAAGTGCAATTTGCATAGTTTGTTAATGAAATAACTTTACTGGAAATATAGGATCTTTTGCAAGACAATTTATGTATGGGCGCGTGCAGTAACATTATTTTGAATTTGTACATAATACACAGGATTGACGGAAGGTATTGTGCTGGCCACATCAGATTTTTTTTATTGGGTTACGTGAAAGATTTTGTTTATAAAGAACCAGGAAACACATTAAACGTACTGAAGAATAAAATTGAAGCGGAAATTGAATGTCCAAATTGAAATGGCTACTTATTCTGTTTCAAAACGTTGTGAAAAATGTATTGAAGAGGCTGGGAGTCATTTTGAATTTTTGTTGTAAAATCATTTTGTAGTTATTAAGTGTTGCTTATTTTTATTTTCTGTATTATTATGACAAAAAAAATATTTCATTTAATAATAATAATAGTTACAATTGTTTTAGTTCATTGTTTTATTTCAAGCCACAGTCATGGCTTACTATTATCTTTTCGACTAGGTATATAAAAAAGTGCCCGCCATTTTACTTTTTAATTATGTAATATATGAATTATTTTACATGATTGTAAAGCAAATTTGATGTACTTTTCAAATTTGTAAAAAAATATAGGATGTTCTACTTGAAATTTCAAAGTTGATATTAATTACTAATAAATCGGAAGTGGTATCATGAATGTACATCCGTCATCAAGTAGCTTACATGTTGCTGTACAAATCAAGGTATGTATATGAAAGAAATTACTAACTTAATGAATAAGCGAGATATTTGCTGGGGTCCCCTGTATTTATTTAACACGGACTACATTTTATTTTTCTGCATAGTCCCCTCTGAGGTCAACACACTTGATCCAACGTTTTTCTAACTTTTCGATTCCCTCCCGAAAATGGTTATCTTTGAAGTCCTCAAAATAAGCTTTTACTGCTTCGATGGCTTCTTCGTTAAATGGAAATCTTTTTCCAACGAGGAACGATTTGAGTTTCGAGAAAAGATTGAAATCCGAGGGAGTACGGCGGATGGCGACGATTTCAAATCTCAGTTCTGTGAATTTTTGTTGAGCAATACGACTTGAATGAGCTGGCGCATTGTCGTGGTGAAACAAGATCTTTTTTTGCCATTCCCGGGCGTTTTTCTTGAATCTTGAATTGTTGCTTTCAGCTTGTCTAAAAGTGTGGCATAGTATTGTCCAGTTACAGTTTTTCCTTTATCACGATAATCAATTAGCAGAATGCCTTTGGCGTCCCAAAAGACTGACGCCATATCATCTTTCCTGCTGATTGAACTGACTTCGCTTTCTTCGAGGCCGACTCACTATGTCCAATCCACGCTTCCGACTGAATTTTTGTCTCTGCAGTGTAGTGGTGTATCTAAGTTTCATCCATGGCTATGAAACGTCTTTTAAAATCGACCGGATTTTTCTTAAATAACTCCAAATTTTGCTCCGAACTAAACAAATGCGGTACCCTCCTGGCTCACAGTTTCCTCATGCCCAGCTCATTATTTTAAAATATTAAATCTCATGCACTTTCATTTGGCGATCTTTAAAAACCATATCATGGACTTTATCCACAATTTCAGGTGTGATAGTCAATTTTGGGCGACCTGAATATGGCTCGTCACTGATGTGTGTTTGGCTATGATTAAATTCCGAAATCCAGAAACTTACCGTGGAAAACGAAGGTGAACCATTCCCAAGGACAGCATCCAACCTGGTCTTGATCTCCATTGTCGTCTTTCCTTCCAAATAAAAAAAGTTGATCACCGCACGAACTTCGTTTTTTATCCATTATCCATTTAACGCTAAATGGATCGACACAAGATTGTTTTCAAAAAACCAAGGCCTTCTCAGTGATTTCGGAAACTTTTCAATCCACCCTCGTATGTGAACGAAACATTTGTTTTCCAACTAAATTCGTTCTGTAACGTTTTAACGAACGTTTATCAAAAACAATTTCGTATAAACCATTCGTTTATAAACTAGTACTCATATAGCTGTCATTGGAACACGAAAATATAAATTATGATCACAATTTGTGAAAAATAAAAGAAAACGACATTTTAAACATAATATTACATGAATTACAAATATGGTAAGAAGGTATTTAATATTTTTGAAAATATAATGTATATGTAGGTTACTTTTAGAAAAAATTTGAGATATGAAAATAATCTGATGGTAATAGGGTAAGTACGAGATACTACTAATCCGTTTAATACCGCACCAGATGATTTATTTAGAAAATTGTATTAATTTCCTAAATATCTTGTGTTCGATTTATTTTTGCAAGTAAATCCTTTCTTAGAAGATGGTGACCGCATCGCAAGGATTCCCATTGTAGTTTAAGTTATTTTTTTATATATTTTTTTAACTGAAACAATTAATAATTTTGTTACGATTTAGTTTGTCCTTTACTTGCATTTTCATTCTCAACGCAATTACCAGAAATATATCGGCAAAGACAGACACTGTCCTTTATCTCAGGCTTCAGTAAGTCGTCTACGGAAAGTAACTGACATAATTCTCAAAAATTTTCATAAAGATACGTAAAATATGTTGAAATTAAGTATAGAAGAAATCACAATTGTAAAAAATGAGTAGGTTTACAATACTACTGCGTTAACCGTAGAGTACAGAAATCATAAAAACATTGACTTTATCGTTTAACAAAATTTCAAGGGTATCACATGAACGACAATATTACAGAATATGATTTTTATAACGTACGTTGTACGAGGGTGAATTAAAAAGTTTCCGGAATCACTGAGAAGGCTTCGGTTTTTCGAAAACAAACTTATGTCGTTGTTTTGTTTAACTCTTCATATGAACTGTCAAGAAAGTTCAGTACAATTTGTTTATCAGTCTAATCGTGAAAAGCGTCTGTGTCGATCTACTTAGCATTAAATCGATAATGGATAAAAACAAAGTTCGTGCGGTGATCAAGTTTTTTTATTTGGAAGGAAAGACGGCAACGGAGATCAAGACTAGATTGGACACTGTCCTCGGGAATGCTTCACCTTCGTTTTCCACTGTGAGTTTCTGGGTTTAGGAATTTAAGCGTCGCCGAACACACGCTTGTGACGTGCCACGTTCAGGTCGCCCAAAATCGGTTACCACACCGGAAATTGTGGGTAAAGTTCTTGATATGGTTCTAGAAGATCGCCGAATGAAAGTGCGTGAGATTGAGGAAGCCATGGGGATCTCTTATGAATGTGTAGTTCATATTATACATAATGAGCTGGGCATGAAAAAAATGTGTGTCAGGTGGGTGCCGTATTTGCTTAGTTCGGAGCAAAACCGCATTCGGGCACGAACTTCAGCCGAAGATTGGTAGTTTTTTTAAGAAAAATCCGGTCTATTTTAAAAGACGTTTTATAACCATGGATGAAACTTGGATACACTCCTACTCTCCAGAGACGAAAATTTAGTAGATTGGATTGGACATGGTAAGTCGGCCCCGAAGAAAGCGAATTCAGTTCAATCGGCAGAAAGGTGTTGGCGTCAGTCTTTTGGGATGCCAAAGGCATTCTGCTAATTGATTATCTTGATAAAGGAAATACTGTAACTGGATAACACTACGCCACACTTTTATACTAGCTGAAAGCAACAATTCAAGAAAATCGCCCGGGAATGACAAAGAAAAAGATCTTGCTTCACCACGACAATGCGCCAGTTCATTCAAGTCGTATTGCTCAACAAAAATTGACCGAACTGAGGTTTGAAATCGTCCCCATCGACCATACTCCCTCGGACTTCCATCTTTCCATTGTAGAAGCCATCGAAGCAGTAAATGCTTATTTTGAGGACCTCAAAGAAAACCATTTTCGGGAGAGAATCCAAAAGTTAGAAAAACGTTGGACTAAGTGTGTTGACCTCAGAGGGGACTATTCAGAAAAACAAAATGTAGTCCTTGTTAAATATATATTATTTTTTCATGTCATTCCGGAAACTTTTCAACCCACCCTCGTACATTTCGTTCAAAAATATTAGATTGTTAAAAATTTCGTTCATGAACGAAAACTTAGAGAATAAATAATATTTATTTAAAATTATGACGCCCCAACGGATAGATATCACATGCGTTTTTATGAAATTGAATGACGTGTAGGCTGCCAGAGGCATTCAAAACGAGGATTATAATATACGTAGTTTTTTTAAATTATTTTTTTTAATAAATTGCTTTTTATTTTAACATATTTATATACTTTTATAAGTGTTGAAGTAGATAAAATTTATTTGATTCCAAATATTAACGAACTCTACTTTTTGAGAACAAAATAAACTTAACATCCACGTCGAATATTAATAAAATTATTATGGCTTTAAGACTTTCTAGAACTACAGATCGCTTTTTCCGATGAAGTTTCATAAAAAAATTAAAATAATCGTTTAGGTCAGTTGTCTGATAATGTCAAAAAGGACAAAGCGATTTTCACTATTTTAATAAATAGAAAAATTATAAAAAACAAAAATAGTCTCCCGGGAATCAAACTAGAACAATATTTATTATGTATTGTCGGCTAAAACTTTATCAATTATGATCTCTAGAATTAATCAGAAGAGCATACTTGTACATCATTATATTTGAGTCATACAAACTTTACTAACAAGGAGCCCATACAGATTATAATGAGTAAACACTATCCTATACAGTATACACTAATGAGAACAAAATAACGATACTCCAATAGAACATCATCCCTCACCATGTGTTGTATGTCAATGGCCGACTTCACCCTCCGTGGAGGGTTCATAACAGCCATGGTGCTGCTGCCCACGAACACGGAGTTTTGCCTTGGTCTCCGCAGAGGGTTGGGCGACTGTAAGGCGGGGTCTCCCAAAAAGTTGACGTTGTACTTTGAAAAGGACATTCGTTGCTGAAACTACAATAGCAATCACAAATAAAGTAGAAGGAATAAGAATCAATTGTAGATCGCGTTAATTTAAAGTGTTGGGTATAATTAGAAATCGGTATGGTACTAGGCTGTTGTATAATTTATGGAATCATTATCGAGTTTCTGCTCTACACAATGTATTGAACAAAGAATTGTGCATGATTTGATTAGATATTTTGAAAACAATAATTCTCGTCAAATCATAAGATTTTTCTAGACAATTGATGTTGGCATTTCTGAAGATGATACGGCTTGGAAACTATTAATGCAATGAATCAATTATTTTTTGCGCAGTAAGATAGGTTACGCCGTTCATACCAACCTCGTAAAGCTATTTAACAAACATTAAATAGTTCTTCCATTAGTTTTTTAATTCTTTACCCAAATACATACAATGAAGATGACATATATTTAAACAACTGTCATTTGAACGTCAAAATCAAAGTATGTGTGATTAAAATGTAGTGCAAAATGTAAACTTTTGCAAACCCGTTATTTTGTACATCCGTTATCAAAGACGTACCGTTAACGTTGACAGAATATTCCCCTACGCTATGCAAATACTCCAACGGACTACAGTAATTTTTTTTAAAGTTGTTCGGTCAACGACATCTACGAATTTTATGACTTAAAATTTTTGCTCCGCCCATTCTTTCAGTCAGTAGTATCGTTTACATAGTTTTTATTAGGGTACATCAGATTATACTGTTACTTTATTATTATAAAACTATATGTTATAGTAAAAGCATACAAAACTCAAAAATAAGTCAACTGGTAAGTTTATTAGCAAATGTAAAACCAAATACATACATAAAAAGAATGATACTGACACAACGTCAGTGACACTGACAGAAAATAAGATTATTTGTACGGCTATGAATCAAGGATATATATCTGAATTAATAAATAAACTTACGTTACAGCAAAAGTATTGTCAAAACGAACATCATTTTAAAATGGAATGTCCTAACGTAGTTGAAACAATATGAATTTTTGAAAGACAAGCGTGTTATATCCATCCTTATTGCACACGTTCGTAGTGTTTACAAATGATAGAGATAAATGTTTGCCAATTTGTTAATTCGTTGATTATACAGATGAACTTGATTGGACATCTTTAAGAAAAATTACTGTTCAAATGTCATTTGTTTTTTTCCATTTTTTACTTATTTCAATTATTTATATACATAATTCAGAAAACATACTAAACCATTTTTTTAAATTGTTTCAAAGCCAACTATAATTCCGATAAAAATAATTTAATTAATTAAAAAAAAAGTGGTTAAGGCCCGGTTTTGTCACCTCTTGATAAAGTGCCAGTTAACTTATCTGCCAGATACAATAAAAATATCGCATCATATAAATAATGTGTGTATAATCTTGTCAATTAATGCTATAATATCGATGAGATATTTTCATTTTATCTTGCAGTTAAGTTAACCAACACTTTATCCAGAGGTGAAAAACCGGGTCTAAGATAAATTTTGCACAAGCAAGGCTTAAATTTTAAGCAACCCTTATACAAAAAATCTAATGTGACCAACACAGTACCTCCTGTCATTTATATAATTTTTATATTACTTTATAAATTTACCCTTACAATATATAGAAAAAGTATTAAAGCAAACTTGTAGAAAATGGAATAATATTTAATTTTTATAATAACAAATTGAGAAAAAATTACATTTAAAGGTATTTTTTGAAGAAAAACTAATTTTGATATTAATGCATAATAAATCATTTAACATTGTACTTTGGTGCAATATTGTCAATAAGGAACGCTTAAAATTTAAGTTACGTTGGTGCAATCGGCCATCAATAAATTAATAATTCATTTTTAAAATAAATAATATAAATACGCTATACATCCTTGAAAATCTTATAAAATAAGGAAAAGGGTGAGACTATTTTCAGGATAGGTTTCTAATCCCATTTATAATTATTAACGTTATTAGACCGATACATAGCAAATAATGGACGGAGCTGAAGTTTGGAAAACCGAGGCGATAGTTTATAATCACCTGTATACATATTTAGACCCGATCCTACCACCTCTAGTTAAAGTGACAGTTTATGAGCCATTAGTTAAGAATAAAACTGAAGCTTAGAAGCGATGCGAACAACAGTTTTAACTTCCAGTTAGTTCTAACCAAAGGTGGTAATAATAATTTTGCAACTAACCGTTGGTTAGGACTAACTGTTACTGTAACTAGAGGTGGGGCCTAAGTAAATTATTTACGTCGATACTATTCTTAGGCCCGGTATTATCATCTCTTGTTAAATTGTCTGTCAACCTAATTCTCAGTTGAAAGAAAAATATGGCATCAAAAAACTGATGCATTTGTCATTTTTACACCTTGCTATAATACTGACGGTATATTTACTTTTAAATGAAAGGATGATAATACCGGGCCTAAATATAAAAAAAAATGTTATTACCACTCATTTTGAAATTTTTATATTGTATCTTTTCAATTTATTGTGCAGAGTAAAACTAATACATGCTTTACACTTCAATATTAATAAGCTGTAAGTAGAAAGAGATTTTTCCTGCTATTCTGAAACAGCTCATCGAGAAGTTAGCCTATAGATGTTTTTAATAAAGCCGGTTAAATATTGATATCGACTATCAAATGGATATTGCTTATCAACGAAGAGGAATTTAATTTAATATCACACGCAATCTGGATAACTCAGCATGCTACAAACGTTCGCATTTTCACTACAACGCATCAAACTCATTTCCAAGAAAAAATAAAAATAAAACGAAATATAAGAAAGAAAAGAAGAGATTTAATAGAGTAAAATATTAATTAGCCAATAATTAGAAACTAGAACATAACTCGCATTGGAAAGTCATGTATCGTATATAGAATTTCTTAAGAAAATGATTTTATTTAATCGACAAAGAGTACTTTGTGGTATATTTCTGATAATTTATTTTATTTAATTTTGATAACCGTAACTACAGAACAGTCTTTTTCGGATAAAATTAAAATTATGATTGATTTGCTTCTTTCATAAAAAGTAGGAATTTATTACGAATATAAAATCACAAGGGATTGGAATTTTATCAGAATTCTTTTCTTTTCTTGAAAACATTGTTTATCAGCTACATCTTGAGAGTTTGCTCTTCGATTAAATCTCAAGAGTCTTGTTCAAGGAGTTTAATCTGAGCAGTAGACTCTGAGGATGTTGCGGAAGGTAAACAATGTTTCAGAAAAACATGCTGATAAATCAATGATTTCTTTATTTAAATATTATTATTTTAAAGATTTGCCATTGCAATGGAAATTATAAGCGAAAAAAATATTTTCAAGAATCACAGAAACAAATATATACTTTTTCTTGCAAATCTTCCAGATATTGAGTTAAAATTCTTCAAAGTTTTATCACACATTTCATTACCTGCCTATGAAATCCACGGATGACTAATAAACGGAAAAACTTTTTTGTTTATTAATTTTATTTATCAGTGTTGCTACTGCAAACTTGACAGTTACATCTATAGGCCGCAAGTAGACATATAATTCGATCGACCTTGAAATGCTTGGAATCAGCTGAATTGTTTGTACGTGTCATTCTGAGAACAATATTTTAACATATTTTGATTTTGAAGAGTTAAAAAGTTATTATTTTAAAGTTCATGTGTTTTACTGTATGAACATTATAAAATTATAACTTTGTAACAATTCAAAATCAAAAGAAGTCAAAACTTTGTTCTTGTCAAAGTGACATTATTGCTGTCAAAGTGACAAATAAGAGGCGATTTCGAGCGATATACCCGTTAACTTGGCAGGATCAGTTATGGTATGATGTGGTCAGTGGTGTCACTAAAAATTATCTGGTTCACTTGTTGGATATAACAGATTAAAACTGTCACAACCAGTTTTTTTTTTACAGTTAAAATGTAAGTAAATAAGAAAATCAAACTGTTTATATTTCGTACTAGAGAATGAAATTAAGTACTCTATTTTTAAACAATATATTTTTTTAAATTCTTTTATAAAATAAAATTATTCTGATTTCGACATTTCAAAGGAAAATACCGTAAGTGTACGATTGTCGCCCAAAATCGCTTTAGCTGATTTCAAGCACTTCAAGGTCGCTCGAGTCACGTGTCTGCTCGCTAAAGTTGCTAAAAAAAATAGCCAATAGAAACAAATGTAAAGCGTGTCATTTTTATATTTTCTTTAGTGTTTGCTATTATTATTGGTTATTTGCTAAGCAGTGTTGCTTAGAGTTAGTCACTTTTTACTTTGTTATATAATTGGGGTTAGTACCAGCCAAGGAGCATTGGTCAGCTACATTTTGACAAAAATAATAAGAGATTTTTAAGGGCGCCATTTTTCAAAAACAATTTTATAATTGATGTTGCTACTGGACAAAATTATTATAAAAGCAAGTAAACGACTAGTTTATTTATAGGGGGGTAAATATGCTAAATTTCGACGAGCTCTGTTACTAGTTGAATTTAACGAAAACTGGATAAAGTACTTTTCTTTGTAAATTATATCAAATCATTTTCTTTATTATCTACAAACATCTAGACTAGATCTAGATCTACATCTACAACTAAGTCAAAAACTACAATCTACTTCTACTATATACCCCATTCTCTCTACATTGAACACCAAGACTAGGAGCATGCTTCATGCGCTGGACAAGTTTCTCGGACTCGGACTTGACGCTCACTTGGGGCGAGAGCACGGAGTCGCCCATGGGGCAGGAAGTGCGGTGCTGCTGCTGGAACTTGGGTTGGTACGGCTCTAGCATGCGGATCTTGCCCCAGCGGTTGAAGAACAGAGCAATTGCTGCCACCCAGATCACCAGGACGAGGACCACCAGGAGGATTTCCTCGGCGCGGACGATTACCTCCACTGGAGATTCTAGAAAGAAGAAGATATTGGAGATTAATGCAATATGGCTTAATTACTATGCATAGAAGTTTGACTTCCACCGAAACTAAGAAATAACGGATATCCGGCAGTACCGCTAAAACCGGCTGATCTGGCTTAAAAACCGGAACTGACGTTCAGGCCGAACAGATCTTATATTTAGAGCAGCGATTGTCAACTTTAGGGCTGCGACCCAAAATAGGGTCACAAAAGACTTGTTTGGGTTGCTATTCATTCTTAAATTAAGATATTTTCAAAATATATTTATTTATGTATATATTTAATATATAGATCAATAGGCCAAAGACCCAATAATAGATCAAAACACACAAAGAAAAATATAACAAAGATACAAATATAATATACATATTATAATATATAATACCCCAAAAGAATAAAAAAGTTAACGAGTTCAAATTAGACAAAAGAGTCAGCCAAAATTTTTGAACATTGGCTCCTAAATGCAGAAATTAAAATATTAAAAATATCAACCTAATTAAGGAATGAATTAAAGAGCGTGCACATATAACATAACGGAGATTTTAAAAGTATGTTTGTAGAAGCTCTAGGCGGGTAAAAGCATTTATTGTGTCTAGTTGTGTATGAATAAGGAGCGTGTAAGGGAAGGAAAGAAAGAGATTCAGGGTCATCAACCAAATTATGAATAATTTTGTATGTGTATTAATAGGCACATTGGCGTCGAATGGAGAGTTTAACAAAGTTGAAAGACTGAAATAAAGTAATATAGGTATAAAGCTATTGAAGGATACTGTCGGTGTTGCATGAAGTATAATTTTTTTACAAATTTACGTTGCACTGATTCAATAATATTATCATATTTGTCGTAAAATGGATTCCAAATAGTACTACAATATTCAAGGTTAGTTCTAACAAAAATATTGTAAAGAACAATAATGGAATCAAGGTTAGTGAAGGATCTTGTGTTCCATTTTATGAACCCCAATATTTTTTAAAAACAAATGAAAATGTGGATAAAATGTTAATTTTACATCGAATGTTATACCCAAATCTTTAGCCGTAGTAACACGTTCTAGGCTAGTGTTGATTTTTGAATATGGATAAATAAAATGTGTTCTCCTAGCATAAGAGATCGTTTTACATTTAGTTACATTAAGAAATAGCTTATTTGAAATACACAATTATTTATGTTATTTATATCGTCTTGTAAAGACAAACAATTGGAGAGATTGGATACAGAACAGAATGTTTTCAAATCATCGGCCATAAACTCAATGATTAATCCCTTCGTTCTCTTTTTTCATAGTACTTAAGGGGAACCCATCTGGCGATCGGAATAAATCCGGAGATTCGCTCCGGCTGTTAGCCGTATAATCCGTTTCCGTTATTTCGGTCAAATGCACTGAGGTACGCGTCTCATTAGGTACGTTCTGTCGGTGTCAGAAATATTTTTACTAGAATAAGAATATTCTTAAAGCAATAGAACATTCAGTAGCAAATAACTGTCGGTAACAAATAAATAGAACAATGGTAATGTGTTATTGTTATACTTGCTATCAAATAATATGGAATGGAGATTTCTACACTGTTGTCAATTCACTGGTCTTGTTGAAAATGTTAAGTTATGAAGAAGCGGCAACACTACAGGGAAAGATACAGGATGCGGAGAAGGGAAAAGTTAAGCATCAGTCCATACACATTGGACGGCGACTATAGATAACAACTAAAGATAACTTTGTGTGTTTACTTTGGATCTTTAAATGTTGTTATGCAAATATTACAGAGATTATAATTATAAATACATTAAATAATAAAAACGTAAAGGAGGTATTTTTGTTGAGCATAACCTAGTCTAAATATTTACAAATGTGAAAGATGTGCGCGACAGTCGGCTAATAAAATTTTGAATTTATTTCCACTCTATAGATCTTCTTACGAGAGCTTCCAGCTTTGATGTTGGAGTGATTCGTAAGAATATTCAGATTTTTTGAGGCAACAGAACAACCATTGGTAGGTACTACTAGAAGTAGGAAGATATCTAATACCGATAGAACGTATTGTAACGTTTTATTTATATGTGTGGAGTGTAAAAATCAGAGAAATATTATTACCTAATTAAAATTAATGTTTATTAAACGATAATTAATTAAGATAAAAATAATAAAAAATTAACACTATGATAAAATAATTATAAACACTAATTTAAGACTAACAATACTTAAACACTAAGATTATTTATTTAAGGGTGCGTTTCAATTGGAATATTTAAAGTTTAGTCTTTTAAAGCCTGTTGAAAGATCAAAGGATATTGTATTATACATCAAAATTTATGATTTTTTAAAGACTATTATTTAAAACTATTTTAAATAAATTTAAAAAAATATTACAAAATATAAAAAAAATATTTCTTTAATTTGCCTTCTCTTTATAACAAAAATTACTTACAGTGATAACTATTATTATTAACTAACTAAATAAATTATTTTTTCTGCAAGTATTGCTCTAAATTTTTGTAAAATGACTTGTTTCGTTCGAGGTGAGAAATAGGAGTATTTTACAGTTTTGTCATTGTGCGTAGTGTAAGCTTTTCCCGTAGGAGGGTACCACATTCGAGTGGCCGGTAATACAGAATATGAAAAATTATTCATATAATGTATAGTGATTTGGTAGATAAAATATAAAAAAAATACGTAACATAATTGTATTTTTTCTATTTGATAACAATTAGTTGACAGCTTGTATAATGGAATACATTGATGCATCCCTCTTTCCCCCGAATATTTTGCGTTAGCATGACCCCCCCTCACCCGCCGTGAAGAAGTTAACATTTCATATTAGCTAAGATCCAAACCTGCAGTCACAGAGCCATCTGTGAAACACTTTTGTATTTAAGAAATAGTTCCTAATTAACCCAGCATCACCTCATGGCGCTGTTTTTTTAACGCACCCTTAAACAATATTTAACTATTTTTATTTATTTAACTACATTTATTTATGCCTGATAAGCACCCGCACGGTACAAATATTCCATCATTACCTACATCTGTGTATGAAGCAGATTGGCACATCCAGCAATGGGTAATATGCCGTGATGAAATATTTATTTTTATTTTACTTATTTATTTATGTTCAGCACTCGTTGACTATTTATTTATATCACCAACTATTCATTCACGATGCTTGTCTTATAACCAAATGTCTCCGCTGGCTTCCCTGCCGGTATTTAAACATCGGCGTCCTTTCTCTGAAACATTCCACGCGATAACATCGAATATATAGGAATCAGGCAAACCGAAAGTAATTAAACAGGTCTAGACGGGTGTGTTTACCCCGACGAGGATTACGTCATCGCTCGAGAAATTTCTACCAGCGGCGATGGTCGCATCCGGCGCGTCGGGTGGACGCGTGCTACAGTATCTATTATCACGATAGAATTAATGATAATAAAACAATCAGTAAGGTCGTGGTAAACAAGTGCCCACTGTTATGCACCGACTAAAGGAGCAAATGCACGAATAGGTATCAATGCAAATATGGTGTCTAAATGTAAAATACAGACTGATCAAAAACAACTGATTCAGTTGGCAATAAAAAAATACTTGAAAATGGTAAGACTGATACATAAATTTACTTCCTGCTGTTCACACTGTTGACAGTGACATTTGAAAATTTAAATTTTACTATATTTACAATTTTTTATTAAAATGATCGTTGTTTCCCTTACTCACATATTTTTTTACTTCCTTGTACATAAGTAAAGGAAGTATTGTAATCGCGAAAAATTTCGGTTTTCAGATTTCAGCGGAAATATCCATTTTGATCATCCCTGAATCCATTTTGACTAATTTCGTCGTGACGTCTGTGCACGTACGTATCTCGCATAACTCAAAAACGGTAAGCCGTAGAAAGTTGAAATGTTGTATTTAGGACTGCTATAACATCTAGTTGTGCACCTCCCTTTCTGGTTATTACACAATTTCCAGAAGTGGCACTTTACATGAGGCCTATAATAGATTTTAATGAAAAACTGTTTTAAAATATAATCCAAAACTTTTCAAATTCGGTATACAAGACTTTTATGTCAATCTAAATAACATAATAGATTTTGGTTTTAATAGGGTAACCGGAAGTGGTACATTACTTGAAGTTGTTAACAGTTTTTCTTGAATAAAATGATTTTATTTTGATTTTAGAAATAAATGCTTCAAATAAAAGTTTTAGAGAATTAATTTCTGCGTGTAATACATCAAGTATTATTAAATTAGCCCTATGTATAAGCGAGATATCTAAATTTAAAAATTATGTACTATTTTGTTTTTGTAATAAAGCTTGCTATGGATTAGGACAAAAAAAAATGTTCATGTCAAATTACGTTAAATACGTGCAATTTTATGATTCGTACAATAACAAATATTATATTTTTATTGTGAAATTAGTCATATTCATTGTTGTAATCAAATATTTCTTTGTTGTAATCAACTCTCTTTAAAAACAACCGGGTTAGATTAATGTTAATTTAAAAATGATAGTAATAAATGAATTATTTTTTGTTCTATATCAAATTTTTCTCGGGCTTGGCTTAAGCCTGTCAATATTTTGTAATTTAATTATTAAAAAAATATGTATAGTTTAATAATCGTACAAGGAAGTCGTGTGGTGTACACATCAGATTTTTATCTCTCGCTATTCAATTATTTGTGTGTACAGGAAATGTTAAATTCGTTACTTATAGGGCGCGAGAAGTCATGTGACTTTTTTGGCCTTGGCAAGCAGATATGGGGATCCGTGTCAGAATGACGGGTAGTAGTTATTTACATAGATGTCACAATTGTCATATGTCATAATTTTTCATTCAAAATTTCCAAATATTCTAATGGATAGAAAATCATTATGTATTGAATGAGAAATTATGATACTTGACACCTATGTACATTATTACTAGCTGCCATTCTGACACGGGCATCCATATCGGCTTTCCAAGGCCAACAAAGTCACAGGACTGCTCACGCTCAATGCAACATAAAAAGAAAATGGCGAAAGTTATTGTGCTGGCCACAACAGATTTTTTTTGTTACATTACCCACAAAGCAATAATCTTATTAGCTTTCAGGCTCTTGCTTTGACATAACCTATTTGTATTTATTGGAAAAATGACATATCAAATAGTATTTCCGCCCGCCTAGTGTTTTATAAACTATGAAATAAAAATATCTCCAGCATTCTATTGCCAACTCAATCAGTTATTTTTGACCAGTCTGTAATATTGACAATTGCCCAAGAATTATTTGAAAGTTCTTCATCCTCAGATAAAGTTATTAAATCAAATAATAAAATCGGAAACAACGGCCAAAAATAAAAATTATGTACAAGATGTACGTAAATATATAGATAAAGAGGTAAGAATGTAAACTCATATAAAAGTTAAATGTGTGTTAAGATATGTACTGCTTTATGTGCACTCTATTAATTTTACTTTAAGAACTAAATTTGACTAACTTTCAACTTAAGATCGTTAAAGTAAAAGAATCTTACAACTGCGCATGTGCACCACTTCACATGACAAACGTCAGCGTATGGTATAGGTATTTATTTGTTTTTGTGTAGGGTAGACTGCATAAATTAAAAAATGAGAAAAGAACAAAACTGTTTATTGTTAGATTTGATGCAAAAATATCCCCACTTATATAATAAAAATATTTATTTGTTTACACTTACGACTACTTGTATATGTCGGAAAAATGACATCTGCGCATTTGTACCGAAGGCTTTAAAGTAGCTGCATAAAGTATTAAACTTAAAGTACCAAACTTAAAGTGAAAGTAAAAGCGAAAAGAAAAAGTAAAATAAAAAGTCGGCTGCATATCCACCTTAAGAAATTTTATTAAGTGCCGAAACTAATAAGACGTAACTAAAACTAATATAAATACCTCTTAACCTTAAAATTATAAAATAAGCTATATACGTATTTCGAGAACTAAGTTCTCATCATCAGGAGTACAAATTTAAGCAGAGTAACTAAGATTACTCAACATGTAAACAATGCCAGAAGCAGTAGCGGCTTGTCAGGGTAGGCAGTGCCTCATCAAAAAATAAATAAAGCTATAAATAATGTAAAGTAGTATGTAAATTAAAATTTAACTTATTCCGTTAATGCTTGACTTTATAAATATCAAAAGAATTTGAACCACCACCATAACTAATATGTATAAATACAGTAATTCCGGTAAGAAATACGTGCGCTAGATAAAGAAGCTGTTTGAGGCATGCTTCAAATGCGAAATGCAATGACTGCGTAAATGATAAAAGATAATCGCTTTACCTTCCACGAGGCCCTATGGAGGCCGTTACCATACATGAATATAATCAACGCCACATACTGATAAATTTTGTAAGTAGGTTCACGACATTACTACATATTTTTGCAAGCAAGATTAAATATTAGCTGCATATTACATTCGACAATAAACAAACATAAAATAACCAGTCTTGTCTAGCATTTTTATTATAATAGGCTCTGGTTTGCGACTGATACGTATTGCAGTAAATATGTAATTCTTTTATTTTTTCGTTGTTTTTATAGTTTTTTATAGTTTTATATAGTTTACCCACGTAGTGTTTTTGTAATTTGAATTTTAGTTGAAAAAAAAACAAACAAATAATGGCTTCGACTTCAACTTTAAAAGAATTGAGTAACAATATAAGGAATTCTGAAGATATTGTTAATTTTTTAATTAACAAAAATCAATTTAATCAACTGTCTTATGAAGATAAACTATTTGTCAAAGAATTTCCTAAAATTTTCTGTAATCTGGCAATTTATTTTTGTACATGAAAGGGGAAAAATATGGATTTACACATCCCTTGAAAAAATGTAACTTTCAATTATAAGGCATTTGACCTTGAATGAAAAAAAATTTGCCTCACCAAAATTTTAGTGCACGAGCCGCCACTGGCCAGAAGTCCTAACAACTCTAACAAAACAAAGGAGAGAACTGGGATTATATAGGGATGAGAGTCACAGGTGAATGATTACCAATTATAAACTAAAATTATTTCGTCCAATGGACGAACTATGAAATCTATACTATAGGCTAAATAATTAATTATAATTATATTCTAAGTAGCAAAGTATAAATAATTTCCGAATAGGTCCTTAATATTTCTACCATGACATTTACAATAATATGATATTAAAACACCACCTCTTGAAAAATTCTCCACTTTAACGATACATATCGATCTTTTATAACTGACAAAGAAAAGTTCCATTGTTACTTGACTTGCGACTAAAATACTATCAGTAGTTGCGTGTAGTAGACTGAACTAAACATGTGATCTTAAATTTTTCAATCATTATAGACAAATACAAAGAATAAGAATGAAAGTAGGTCACCTGTTACTTGGGAATTACAGACCAATGATTTGAATTATTACTGTTACAATATTTTTAATAAATTATGAACTGTAATAGATAATGATTAATTTAATAACTTATTCATTATCATTTCATATTATATTTATTGTACATTTTGTATTACTAGTGTTCGATAGTATTAATTGTAACTTTTATGCATTTTGTATCACATAATGGGACCTACCATCTTAGTAACAAATTAGAATATGGGTAACTTATATTATAACTAGACCTTAATACTGTATGCTAAGGACTATCAAAGTTTTAAAAATGTTATCAGTTTTGAAATAATTAAGTTTTTAATACCATGTCCTCATTTCTATATCTGCGCCACACATTTACTTTATTCAAAATTATCACTAATTTGAAACCTTTTGCTCTATCCTTTTTACCCCTCGTTAAGAGAGGTATTGGATTCATGCTAAAAATCGCATATCCAGATTTTAGAGAATAAGCACCTTTTAAGGTTCCTACAATCCAATTTTAACATTTTCACGATGAAGTCTGTGTGTGTGTGCGTACGTGGGTACGCGTACGTGCGTGCGTGTGAGCGTGTGCGTGCATATGTGTGTGTGTGTGCGTGTGTTAGAGGTACGATATCTGAAATTCTATTAGATTAAAAACCAGTTTAATTACGGATTCGTCAATCTAACATTAATGGGAAGAGTTGAATGGGTTTTGGTAACAATTGGATAACCGGAAGTAGTAGTATCTTTAAAAAAATCTATTAAATATTATTTTTTGAAGAATTATGCTATTACAAATATTAAAGAACATCAAATTTTCTATCTATAATATTTAAAAAAATATTATACCTTCTATAGATTTAGAGAAAAAAAATGACATGTAAAATAATTGGTTGTAAAGTGGTTGTAATAAAAATCCCAAACGACTCAGTGGTAACGCGTTGAAAAATTATAATGTTTTTAAATGAGAGATAAATATCAGTGTCAAAAATCGAGACATTACTGAAGGCTTTTTCAGGAAAGTACATTTAGTATTTCTTATTGTTTTATTTATATAACCTACAACGAAAATAAATTGGCAAAAGGAAGCCAGGTAGTTTTTCATTGTATATAATGGGTTGAAAAAAGGAGACGCAGAATGTAATAAATATATTTAAGTGGCAAAGAAAATGACAAGAGGTATTGTGCTGGCTACAATAGATTTTTTTTCAATACGGAATCAATTTTCAAGTACATGAATGTAGAAAATTGTGAATTTTGTCTGATTGTATAAATTAATACATTGTATCAAACAGTGCGCTTATAGATCTTCTAAACAACGTGTTTGCAGTGCTTTTATAGATTTATAAGAACACCAAAATAGAAAAATAAATAAAATAATAAAAATCACTTAACATTGCTTATAAATCTATTCCTTTGTAAATAAATACAAAAGGTGATGATTCTGTTAAACTTATGTCAATACACAAAGGTAAGAAAAGAAAGAAAAGCACAATTATAGACTAATATAAAAGTCATTTTTCATTCTTCAGACAAACTATATACGAGTACGTAAGAAGTGTGATCTTCACTGACGTTGACCAGGCTTTATTATTATTCTATTGCTATTAAAATAGAAATTTATTGTAGAGTATAATTTATTTCCCAACCCTTGTTCTAATCTAGGACATGACTGTCATATTGATGATGTATAAGCCTCCTTCAATTGTTCCTGCATTTGACAATCATTCTTTGGTTTTCCACGCACGTTTTTCAAATTCAATTCAATTAATCCGACTTCACTTTTATGGTTTAATTAAAATATGAATTATAGAAGTAAAATTAAATGGAAAACTCATTTTATATCGATTTCATGCCTATTGCTTTCAAGTCCATTATTAATAACTTTGTATATTGATTTAGTTTCCTGCATTAATTTTAAAACTTTTAATTATTATGTACATGCTCGGATGTTTTCATGCATATTTTATGACTATGATTATGATTTTTTCTTTGTGCACAGATATATTTTTACTCACCGCTATTTTAGCAAAAGTAAGTATAGAAATCATATTAAAAATCACGCTAACCCACGTACGTTGTAGTCATAACGCCCCTGCGTATAAGTATTATTGCGCACGCATTTATTTATTTATTTATTTATTGTATTTGTAGTATTAATTATTAGGTTATATTATTAAAGATATAGCCAAGTCCAAAATCTTCATCTTACAATTTAGTGCAAATAAAAATAATAGTGGTACATGTACGCGCATACACAGAGAAATTATTGCCATCATTATTTTTATTTAACTGTCGCCGGCTGCACATACGGGAACCGGCGCCGGCAGCCAAAGCACTGCCTAACAATATTAAATAGTACCTTAATTGAAGTTATAAATAGTTTTAAAAATATGCCCAAATATCTATTTTCTCAATTTATTTTAGAAGCGTAACGCTAGAATGATTTGGAATAGGATACGTTTCAATTTTTTTAGAATTTTATTATTTTATTTATTTATTTATTCTATTAATTCAAGCGAAATATATAATGTCCAAATCTGTGAATTTGTTGTAAAGAACACACATACGGAAGAGTGGGGATGACATGAGCAGATTGGTACGGGGAAAAGGGAGATAAAAAGTGGCGGAGAAACGAGTAGATATAGAAGGGACATGCAGATTTAATAGAGCAAGACAGCAGGGGTCATCGATTCTGTTATTAATGAGACTAAAAAGATGTAGAATAAGAGTGTTTTCACGGCGTTCCAAAAGGCTCTTCAGATCGAACATACTTAATAAAGCTGAGTACGGCAAATTTCTATCAGGGTACGATTTATTGATTTTAAAGTACATAAATAAGGAATTTTTTTTTAACGGTTTCTAATAAATTTGGATTAAAAGTCCAAAATATAGACAAAAGTCGGACATTGCCAAACCAAGTGAGTGAATGGTTAATAACTATTAAAAATTACAAAAAATCAGAATTATTACATGAATTCAGGTTTTCTGAAAATCCATCCAGTTTCTATTACTCGCCTAATAGCACGATTTATACTAGAAAATGGCCATCTCGTCCTTGGAAATTCTGCCTCAATATTTTTCAGATTTACTTATTTCAGGTGCTATTATTTGAAGGAATCTTGAGATAAAGAGACAAAACTTATAATAAATTTATGATAATGTCAACGTTACAACCAACTCGAAATGTCACTGCCAGTTACATTTGTTTCAATAATAGTCTACTTCGTTTCAAGCTGATCTTAAAATTATCAACGTACAATAAATAGTAAATTTGAATGTAAAATTTAAAAAAAACCGCTATTCTCTTGTTCTTTATATAAAATTTGGTAGGAATACTGTTCAACCCTTTTTCTGCATGAGATAAAAAAATTAAATCGATATAACCGGAGTTATGGAGTTTCAAACAAGATTCGTGTTTCAAAAGCCAACCGGTATACATACCTATTGAAAATATAGTACAGTTTTGATACAATGAACTGATTAATGTAGGGCCATGTCACAATATCGAGTTTGTTCACTTTTTCGAGTTCTTGTGAAATAATTACATTATAATTTTTATTCACGACAGTGTGCTAATATGTAATTAGTACACCAATTTGAATGTCAGTATGAGTGATTTAATGGCACTGAGCGTCAGGACAATATTTAAAGATATTAATGCCTCAGTGCAGGAAATTAATTTGTCATCATTCATGGTCAATTCTTCATTCGCTGTATCAATTTGTGTAGCCATTCATTGTTAGTATAAAATGAAGATTTATCGTAAAATTTTTGGTTAAAATTCGTTGCCTTCTCTTTAATCATCTCTCCATCAATTGGTGTATGATCTCTTTGTTTTAAAAACCACATATATAAAGCCTTTTCCATTTTAGCATATAGGTAGTTCCGATTTCAATGTTTTCCTTTTTCCAAGCCTGGTGAAAATGCAATCGACATTTTTCATAATTTGTGTCCTTTTTGTTTGTTTTTGAACATATTGTCGATTTAGCTACCCCATATTTTCGTGATAAAAATGTGGCTCCTCTCTTCTACCTGCTAAATCCAATATTTAGGCTTTCTATTTCACTTTCAAATGTTTTCGTTGAGATAGCATTATGAATTACAGTAATTTGTATTATATACCACACACAACAAAACTTTATACGTATTACACTACACAGAGTCAGTCCCTAAGAATATATTCAGGTCAGCTGAGTTGCGCAGGATTGCTCTGTTCACTATATTCAGGACCATATCATCCAATAGGCTGACAAGGCTAAAGCCTAGGGCGCCGTAAAAGAAATAGGCTCCGAACCCAATCTAATTTTTTTTCATTGTAAATTGTAATTCATTTTACGTTTATATCAGCTTTATTCAAATAAAGTAAATATTTTTTCCTTGATCGTTTTATGTAGAGATGTAGGGATTGTAGGGTAAGTAAAATAAAGAAAACAAAACGAATATAACAATGGGCACATTTGAAACAGTATCACCTAGCACAGCCACTGAGCGCTCTTAACTTCACAAATATAATAATAAAAAATTTAGCATTTCTCTCGCATATTTATGATAAATTCTAATATGTTGGATGTTATTTGTAGAATATGCCTTCATGTTACAAACTATACGCGAGAAATACTTGTCTCCACAACAAAACAAGTAAATTTTACGAAATTCTTTAACGAATTGCAAAACTGATCTCTCTCTATTGTCTATAGAATCAGAAGTTTGAAACGTTAAATGTAGAAAAACAATCTATTTAATATTACGTTTAGTGTTTTCATAAATACATACAAATGTGACATGTTTAATTTTAAATACTCACAAATTATTGCGTAGGCGTCTAATTTTTATCAGCCTAGGGCGCCCAGATGACTTAATCTGGCCCTGACTATATTGAGACATTAATTGTTCACTATATGGAGTTCAGTATGAAGTCAATGTATTTCTTTTTGTGTTCATTACATTGGATAATTTGCTGTATACTGTGTTCACTATTTCGCGATTTTACTGTAGATTTCTTCAACAATAACACTTCATTAATCTTTCTTTCCACTTCTTCAAAGTTCTCATTCAATTATCTTTTGGGAAGGCTTTTAAATTAATTTGTGGAACAAATATTGTCAAAGCTATCCAATTAATTTATTGTGATTTAAAAATTGCTACAGCTGTCAAACTAATTATGGAAGAATTAAAATTAATTAAAAACTGTGAAAGCTGTTAAATTAAAAATCATGATTCGAAAATGCTCTCCGGTGAATTTAATGTTTTAGTCACAACGAAACTTTAAAAAATTAATTAACTAAATTTTAACTAACGTAACTTCCCAACTTAATGACAAATAAATAGCTGTTTAAAATGATAGTTGCAAATTTTCTTATTTATTCTAGCGTGACCCAACATTAAAATGGAATTGGTGGAAGGTAATATGTTGTTCACATCAGATTATTAATTTATCCCTAATCAAGAATAGCTAAAATTATTACGAAGTTAATGTGCCATAAAAATTAATTATGCAGTAAAATCGTAATAAAGCACATTGCCAGTAAATTTCAAACGTCGCATATATTTTATGATGCATGTTTAAGGAAAATGCATTAATGCATGCTATGTTATAAATTGAACTTGTGACATTTAAGGGTAAATTATTATAAAACTTGAAGATAAACAGTTTTATTATTTAATTTCATAAAATTTGTCAATTTAATTACGCAATTTGAAGATTAATTAATAACAGTATTTGCTGTGTTTTTATCTCGTATTCATGTCAATTTAAAACAAAGTACATTAGTTCGTGACTACTTATGCAATTACAGAAATTACACGAATGGCAGTAATATGTACTTAGCTAATGTACAGACTAAACAAGAATTATTATCAGTAATATGAAGTTTTTATTGCAGAAATTATAAATGTTAACTAGTATTTTTTTTATAATATCGTCACAAATGAAATAAAATTATATGCACTTCTTTAAGGATCGATAATACATCAAAAGAATGTATCTAAGTACATACATACCATTAATAACAATGTACTTCATTTCACTAAAATACGTACCTAGAGTATAATGATGTAAAATGTAAATGATGATTTACATATTTTCCTTCTCGTAAGAAGTTACACTTAACTCACTTGTTACATAAATATTATCTACTATCGTTGTTAAAATGTGATTTAACGTACTGGTTTCCATGGTAATAAATAATATTGTAAATACAACTTGATAATCTGTGGTTTCGTACGTACAGGATACGGTGTGCAGCTAGCAATCACTAACAGTTGTAAATATGGGCTGAAGTTAGATGCCTATATTTTTTTTATATACTCTTGTCAATGAAATTTGTGACTAAAACAACGTTTTGAAATTTGTTATATAATTTTCTATTAATCAAAAATTTTGTTGATAAATTTTTCCACTAGCGTAAATTAGCATTCGATATGCAGCGCGTTGCTAAACTTTGCACTTGTCGATAAACTGTCTTTACTTGTTTATACTAAAAATAATTTTATTTTAGTTTGGAATCATAAACTTGTTTATTCACCCGCAAAATCAGATGCAATTTGGCTTTTATTGCCGGAGGGTTTATAAAGTTGCCAGGCAACAACTATACAAACATAGCAAAATTGTGGTTTATGGATAAATATCAAACAATACAACAAATTTGATAAATCACATATTTTGAGCATTGCCAAACGCAAAACTTTCGTATTATTTCTAGTATACGTCTTTTGGCTTTTGTGGGACCAGCTTGCCTTGTGCAGCTTCAAATTAACCCGATATTTCTTTGGAATAACCGATATGTCATTTTTATTTGAAACTAAATTAAAATTGTTTATAATAAATAACATATCAATAGCAATATTAACAAATTACGCAGAGACGATAGTAGGGATATATGGTATGTTCTAAAGCACCCTACCACCCTGCCAATGTTTCCCTACTACGCTTAGCAGCATGATAGGGTGGGATGATAACTTAAGATAGAAGCAGAGGTAGAGAGAGAGGGAGAGAAATAAATAAATTGAGATATAATAAAATGCAAGTTCAAACTTGTTCGCATGAACACGTGCAAGCTGTGATGAGTCACTACCCGCATTATAACACCTGTCACCTAACCCACCCCCTCCAAGTAAATGTTCATGTAATGTTGTAGGTACTTAAGCTTATTCGCATTAATTTTTGTGTTAGTTTGCTGCTAGCGCTTGTACTGTGCAGATCAAATATGATTTCATGTGAAAATTGCGATAAAGTGTTTTCAAGTAAAGATCATTTAAAACGTCACGTAAATATTTGTAATAAAATCGGTGGACAATACGAATGTAAAATATGTAGTTCAAAATTTACTCGCAGCGATAATCTTACGAGCCACGTTAGAAAATGTCATTCCAACGTTCAGTTATGTGAAACTTGCGGATTACAATTTACCAACGGTGCACAATATATAAAACATAAACTTAATACGGATAATGAAGCACTAATGTCTAAAAAAATAAAGCTATCGAAAAATGAAGATTTATGTAAAAAGAAGCAAAAAAACTTCCGTGGGTTATTAAGGTGTAAAAAATGTAATATATTCTTTCCAACTCGTAATAAGTATATCGGACACTTAAGATCTCAAAAACATATTAACACAATGATTAAACCTTTTAAAAATAACATATTTGAAATTTGTTCTGGTTTTAAGAAGCGGGTAGCCAGTTACCGTATAAATGGTTCAGGAATTGATTTTAACAAATTCTTAAAAGATGCTAAAGATACAGTTTATAATTTAATTAAAATAATTATGCAGTCTTATAATTCCGGAATTAAATTTAATATTGAATTTTTTGCGTATTTCATGAATGATAAGAACATCGGTGAATTAAAATCGTTTAATACTAAGTTTGAAGTATTAACCCAATCAGAAAGTTATTTTTCAGATATTTATGATGAGATGTGTGCTATAATTGGATATAAATTTGAAGAATTTCAGGAACGCGATTCAGGTTGGGCATTAAAAGAAATTTCGCATTTAGAAGTTAATATTAATCAATACAAGCCTATACGAGGCTCTTCATTTATCGATCTTCCAAAACAAATTAAAGACAAACGTGCTTGCGTTAACGTTGAAAATAATGACGATTATTGTTTTTTGTGGGCTATAGTTTCCGCGCTGCATCCTGTAGTAAGAGAAACAGATCGAGTATCATCATATCCACATTTTTC
Source organism: Harpalus rufipes (assembly GCA_951394225.1). NCBI lineage: Eukaryota > Metazoa > Arthropoda > Insecta > Coleoptera > Carabidae > Harpalus > Harpalus rufipes. Next base: position 40,013,886 of record OX596274.1, on the reverse strand, counting down.
GAAAATTTTAAAGTATGAGGTATTAGAGTTCCCAATGAAAGTAAATGATATTCCAAAATTTGAAAATATGAATAATTTATCTATAAATGTTTATACTTTGGAATATAAATATGAATCTAAAAAGTATGTTATAGTTGGTCCAATTTATCATACTATGAAGGTACAAGAAACGCATATTAATTTATTATTCCTTGCGGATGGTGATAAGAGTCATTACGTATGGATCAAAGATTTATCTAGATTAGTATGCAGTCAAATATCAAAACATTGTAATAAAAAATATATTTGTAACGGCTGCTTAATATTTTTTTCAACAGAATCGGCACTAAAACAACATACCCTAAATGATTGTAATAAAATTTGTACCGTTATGCCAACGAATGAATTAGTTTTAGATAAAAATGGTAATATGACTCCGGGTAATATCCTAAAATTTCAAAATTATGAGCGAAAAATGCGTGTTCCATTCACAGTATACGCGGACTTTGAATCTTTACAACAACCTTTTAATACATGCTCATCTAACCCTAATGCTAGCTATACAAATAAAACTCACATTCATGCCCCATATAGTTTTGCTTACAATATAAAATGTTCATACGATGATTCTTTAAGCAAATTTTATACTTATACAGGAAATGATTGTTCAAAAGTATTTGTGGAACAGCTTACTGCTGATGTTGTTAGGATTTATAATGATTATTTAAGAAATGTACAACCAATGTCAAAACTAACCGAACATGAGCGGATCATATTTAATACAGCTACTTTATGTCATATTTGCGAAAAACCTTTAAATGAAACAGATAAAGTTGCAGACCACGATCATTTAACATCAAAATTTATAGGTACCGCTCATTCAGTATGTAATTTAAATTATAAAATACCAAAAATGATTCCAGTTTTCTTCCATAATTTATCAAACTATGATTCACATCTTTTTATAAAAGAGTTGGGTTGTAATGAAGAAAAAATTGATATTATACCTGAAAATAAAGAAAAGTATATAGCTTTCACAAAAAATATATGTGTAGGTGAATATGAAAATACGAAAGGTATTCAAAATAAAATTTACATGAAATTAAGATTTGTGGATTCATTTAGATTTATGACTAGTTCTTTAGAAAAACTTGCCAACAATTTACAAGACGAGCAATGTGTTGAAGTTAGAAAAAAATTTCCTATTGAAAATCAATTTAAGTTATTACGAAGAAAAGGTGTATTTCCATATAAATATATGGATTCATTCGATAGGTTAAAAGAGGCTTCACTTCCACATAAAGAACAATTCTATGATACATTAAATAATAATTTTATAACTCAAGATGAATATAGGCACGCGAAAAATGTATGGAATACGTTTCACTGTCAAAATTTAAAAGAATACTCTGATTTATACTTAAAAACAGACGTTCTACTCCTTACAGACATTTTTGAACAATTTCGCAATGTTTGTATAACAGCCTATCAACTTGATCCTGCCCATTATTTTACGATAGCGGGTCTTAGCTGGGACGCCATGTTGCGAATTACGGGAATCGAATTAGAATTACTTACTGATATAGATATGTACCACTTTATGCAGAAAGGTATTCGAGGCGGTATTTGCCAAGCTGCACATCGATATGCGAAAGCTAACAATAAATATATTTCAGACTACAATAAAAATTTACCAAGTACTTATATAACATATTGGGATGCAAATAATTTATATGGTTGGGCTCTTTCACAATTAATGCCATACGGAGGGTTTAAATGGCTAAGTAGTGATGAAATTTCAAAATTAGATTTTTCAAAAATTGATGATAATTCACCCATTGGTTACTTTATAGAGGTTGATATTGAATATCCAAAATTGTTACACAACTTACATAATGACTTACCTTTTTTACCTGAAAATATAGTGCCACCAAAGTCTAAATTTAAGATTAAGAAACTTATTCCAAACTTATATGATAAAACTAAGTATATTATTCACTATCGCAACTTAAAACAAACATTAAATCATGGTTTAAAAATTAAAAAAATTCATAGAGTTATACAATTTGAACAATCGACCTGGTTGAAAAAGTACATAGATTTAAATACTTCTAAGCGTCAAGTAGCTAAAAATGATTTTGAAAAGGACTTTTACAAATTGATGAATAATGCGGTTTTCGGTAAAACAATGGAAAATGTTGATAAAAGGGTTGATGTAAAATTAGTTAATCATTGGGATGACATTGGTCGCAGATTAGGAGCTCAAAGTCTGCTCGCTAAACCAAATATGAAGAGTGTATCAGTGTTTTCAGAGAATTTAGTTGCCATACAATTTGAGAAATTAAAAGTTGTATACAATAAACCTATTTACATAGGATTTTCTGTTTTAGAAGTTTCAAAATTATTAATGTATGAGTTCTTTTATGATTTTCTGAAGCCAAAATACGGTGACCGTGTTTCATTATGTTACTGTGACACTGATAGTTTTATATTACTAATCAAAACAGATGACATTTACCAAGATATAAAAGAGAATATAAAAAAATTTGATACAAACAACTTTAGTGCTGACAACCAATTCAAAATTCCTTTGAAAAATAAAGCAGTTTTGGGTCTTATGAAAGATGAGCTAGGAGGGAAATTAATGTATGAATTTATAGCTTTACGACCGAAAATGTATGCCTATTGTACAGCAGAAGATCATGAAGATTGGAAGAAGAAGGCCAAGGGCGTCAAAAAATGTGTTGTTAACCATAATTTAACCGGTGTACATTATAAACAATGTTTGTTTCACAATGACATTATTTATCAAAAACAATATACATTTCGAAATTACAAACATATTTTATATACAGTAGAACAAAGTAAGAGAGCACTCACCTGCAATGATGATAAAAGATTTATATGTTCTGATGGTATTAGCACATTAGCTTGGGGCCATTATTTAATAGATGACTGAGGGTATAAGTATTAGGAAACTGTGTGGTATTAGTTAGTAAATAATAAACTGTCAATATGTTCACATGTTCTGATTGCTTCACAGTATTTAGCTGGAAAAGTGGTCTCAGCAGGCATCGAGCTTCTATCCACGGAAATCAAAAACTTCGATGTGGAAGATGTTCGCAAATATTCTCAAGAAAATATAATTTCAAACGTGATATTATAACACATAAGAAGGACAACGATTACGATCCTAATCAAGCAGTTGATCGTTTAAGAATACTTCTTTAGACATCTCCTGACTCCAAACAAATTCCAATCATAATTAATAAGCTTAGAAAAAAATAATATTGTAGAATAGGATTATAATGTAGAAAAAATGTATTACGTAAAAATGAAAAAAATAAAGTATACTCGTATATAAGTACATACAACTGAACTTTAATTAATTAACCCCATCTGATCCTACAGCTTTATAAACAGATACAACTTAAAATCAATCTATTTTGTTGGTCCAGTTCATGTTAGTTTGCAGTATTGATTAAGTCCATATTTTGAACATACGTTTCTATTTATGCATTCTTTATTTTTATATATTTAACAGTAAATGTATTTGCGTTCTCTAACTCTAGTGGGTAAACATCTGGGAATGAGTCATACAAACACCTAGGGGATGTGCTGGTCGCGTCTATGCCAGGTGCGTTCTTTAGGTCAGCGATCTGGTGGGTGACTCCAATATAATAATAATAATACTCCGATATGTGCTAAGGAGAACACGTGCAAACCCGCATATTACATGTGCATTTCTTAGGTCCGAGCATTATGGGTGAACACCTGTGGGTGATGAGCCATATGAATACTAGGAGAAGCATGACACATACATGCTATGGCGTTGAACTTTATTTTATTATCATCGTTTCTTACCAAATAAAATAGCTTTATAAACGGTATACAACTTAAAATTAATCTGTTCTGATGATGCAACCCATATCAAATTTATAAATGAAAATAATTTAATACCCTAAAATTGATAAACATGGATAAATGAGGATGTTAAAAGCTCGGTATGCTTATCAGATTTACAACATTTGATTGATATTGATTATAATATCCATTATTAGAGTACAATCATATTCTTTTATTTTTAAAAGGTCATATTTGAACATATGTTTTTATTTATACACCCTTCATTTTATGTAATTAACATTATTTTATAATCATTAGTTTTATAGGTAATAATTGTAGATAGCTTGTTAAATGAAAAAAAAAATACGGTGGTTTAAAATCATATACATTTTTTGGAAAATGGAAAGATAGTATGTTTTAGTAGACCCACTCACCCATGCAATCTTACAAGAGAGCATTTAACGGAGAGGGTGGATGATAGTAAAAAGAGAGAAAGAGATATATTTATTTATATACACTATATCAGATAGAGTTAAAAAGGGAATAAAACCTACTTTTAACAGATTATAGATACAAAGAATTTATAATTACAACTATTCTTGTTAAAACAGAAGTTCGAATTAACGGAGATACTCACCCCCCCCCCCCCTACCCTTACAAACAGGTCTGTTTAAACAGATCAGCTTAAACAGATAAAAAAAACAGGTCTGTTCTCCAAATAACAGCTTGATAAACAGATAAAAAACAGGTCTGTTCTCCAAATAACAGCTTAATAAACAGATAAAAACAGGTTTCGGCGAAAAGCTGTTATTTGGGGGACAGACCTGTTTTTTATCTGTTTATCAAGCTGTTATTTGGAGAACAGACCTGTTTTTTATCTGTTTATCAAGCTGTTACTTGGAGAACAGACCTGTTTTTTATCTGTTTATCAAGCTGTTATTTGGAGAACAGACCTGTTTTTTTTATCTGTTTAAGCTGATCTGTTTAAACAGACCTGTTTGTAAGGGTAGGGGGGGGGGGTGAGTATCTCCGTTAATTCGAACTTCTGTTTTAACAAGAATAGTTGTAATTATAAATTCTTTGTATCTATAATCTGTTAAAAGTAGGTTTTATTCCCTTTTTAACTCTATCTGATATAGTGTATATAAATAAATATATCTCTTTCTCTCTTTTTACTATCATCCACCCTCTCCGTTAAATGCTCTCTTGTAAGATTGCATGGGTGAGTGGGTCTACTAAAACATACTATCTTTCCATTTTCCAAAAAATGTATATGATTTTAAACCACCGTATTTTTTTTTTCATTTAACAAGCTATCTACAATTATTACCTATAAAACTAATGATTATAAAATAATGTTAATTACATAAAATGAAGGGTGTATAAATAAAAACATATGTTCAAATATGACCTTTTAAAAATAAAAGAATATGATTGTACTCTAATAATGGATATTATAATCAATATCAATCAAATGTTGTAAATCTGATAAGCATACCGAGCTTTTAACATCCTCATTTATCCATGTTTATCAATTTTAGGGTATTAAATTATTTTCATTTATAAATTTGATATGGGTTGCATCATCAGAACAGATTAATTTTAAGTTGTATACCGTTTATAAAGCTATTTTATTTGGTAAGAAACGATGATAATAAAATAAAGTTCAACGCCATAGCATGTATGTGTCATGCTTCTCCTAGTATTCATATGGCTCATCACCCACAGGTGTTCACCCATAATGCTCGGACCTAAGAAATGCACATGTAATATGCGGGTTTGCACGTGTTCTCCTTAGCACATATCGGAGTATTATTATTATTATATTGGAGTCACCCACCAGATCGCTGACCTAAAGAACGCACCTGGCATAGACGCGACCAGCACATCCCCTAGGTGTTTGTATGACTCATTCCCAGATGTTTACCCACTAGAGTTAGAGAACGCAAATACATTTACTGTTAAATATATAAAAATAAAGAATGCATAAATAGAAACGTATGTTCAAAATATGGACTTAATCAATACTGCAAACTAACATGAACTGGACCAACAAAATAGATTGATTTTAAGTTGTATCTGTTTATAAAGCTGTAGGATCAGATGGGGTTAATTAATTAAAGTTCAGTTGTATGTACTTATATACGAGTATACTTTATTTTTTTCATTTTTACGTAATACATTTTTTCTACATTATAATCCTATTCTACAATATTATTTTTTTCTAAGCTTATTAATTATGATTGGAATTTGTTTGGAGTCAGGAGATGTCTAAAGAAGTATTCTTAAACGATCAACTGCTTGATTAGGATCGTAATCGTTGTCCTTCTTATGTGTTATAATATCACGTTTGAAATTATATTTTCTTGAGAATATTTGCGAACATCTTCCACATCGAAGTTTTTGATTTCCGTGGATAGAAGCTCGATGCCTGCTGAGACCACTTTTCCAGCTAAATACTGTGAAGCAATCAGAACATGTGAACATATTGACAGTTTATTATTTACTAACTAATACCACACAGTTTCCTAATACTTATACCCTCAGTCATCTATTAAATAATGGCCCCAAGCTAATGTGCTAATACCATCAGAACATATAAATCTTTTATCATCATTGCAGGTGAGTGCTCTCTTACTTTGTTCTACTGTATATAAAATATGTTTGTAATTTCGAAATGTATATTGTTTTTGATAAATAATGTCATTGTGAAACAAACATTGTTTATAATGTACACCGGTTAAATTATGGTTAACAACACATTTTTTGACGCCCTTGGCCTTCTTCTTCCAATCTTCATGATCTTCTGCTGTACAATAGGCATACATTTTCGGTCGTAAAGCTATAAATTCATACATTAATTTCCCTCCTAGCTCATCTTTCATAAGACCCAAAACTGCTTTATTTTTCAAAGGAATTTTGAATTGGTTGTCAGCACTAAAGTTGTTTGTATCAAATTTTTTTATATTCTCTTTTATATCTTGGTAAATGTCATCTGTTTTGATTAGTAATATAAAACTATCAGTGTCACAGTAACATAATGAAACACGGTCACCGTATTTTGGCTTCAGAAAATCATAAAAGAACTCATACATTAATAATTTTGAAACTTCTAAAACAGAAAATCCTATGTAAATAGGTTTATTGTATACAACTTTTAATTTCTCAAATTGTATGGCAACTAAATTCTCTGAAAACACTGATACACTCTTCATATTTGGTTTAGCGAGCAGACTTTGAGCTCCTAATCTGCGACCAATGTCATCCCAATGATTAACTAATTTTACATCAACCCTTTTATCAACATTTTCCATTGTTTTACCGAAAACCGCATTATTCATCAATTTGTAAAAGTCCTTTTCAAAATCATTTTTAGCTACTTGACGCTTAGAAGTATTTAAATCTATGTACTTTTTCAACCAGGTCGATTGTTCAAATTGTATAACTCTATGAATTTTTTTAATTTTTAAACCATGATTTAATGTTTGTTTTAAGTTGCGATAGTGAATAATATACTTAGTTTTATCATATAAGTTTGGAATAAGTTTCTTAATCTTAAATTTAGACTTTGGTGGCACTATATTTTCAGGTAAAAAAGGTAAGTCATTATGTAAGTTGTGTAACAATTTTGGATATTCAATATCAACCTCTATAAAGTAACCAATGGGTGAATTATCATCAATTTTTGAAAAATCTAATTTTGAAATTTCATCACTACTTAGCCATTTAAACCCTCCGTATGGCATTAATTGTGAAAGAGCCCAACCATATAAATTATTTGCATCCCAATATGTTATATAAGTACTTGGTAAATTTTTATTGTAGTCTGAAATATATTTATTGTTAGCTTTCGCATATCGATGTGCAGCTTGGCAAATACCGCCTCGAATACCTTTCTGCATAAAGTGGTACATATCTATATCAGTAAGTAATTCTAATTCGATTCCCGTAATTCGCAACATGGCGTCCCAGCTAAGACCCGCTATCGTAAAATAATGGGCAGGATCAAGTTGATAGGCTGTTATACAAACATTGCGAAATTGTTCAAAAATGTCTGTAAGGAGTAGAACGTCTGTTTTTAAGTATAAATCAGAGTATTCTTTTAAATTTTGACAGTGAAACGTATTCCATACATTTTTCGCGTGCCTATATTCATCTTGAGTTATAAAATTATTATTTAATGTATCATAGAATTGTTCTTTATGTGGAAGTGAAGCCTCTTTTAACCTATCGAATGAATCCATATATTTATATGGAAATACACCTTTTCTTCGTAATAACTTAAATTGATTTTCAATAGGAAATTTTTTTCTAACTTCAACACATTGCTCGTCTTGTAAATTGTTGGCAAGTTTTTCTAAAGAACTAGTCATAAATCTAAATGAATCCACAAATCTTAATTTCATGTAAATTTTATTTTGAATACCTTTCGTATTTTCATATTCACCTACACATATATTTTTTGTGAAAGCTATATACTTTTCTTTATTTTCAGGTATAATATCAATTTTTTCTTCATTACAACCCAACTCTTTTATAAAAAGATGTGAATCATAGTTTGATAAATTATGGAAGAAAACTGGAATCATTTTTGGTATTTTATAATTTAAATTACATACTGAATGAGCGGTACCTATAAATTTTGATGTTAAATGATCGTGGTCTGCAACTTTATCTGTTTCATTTAAAGGTTTTTCGCAAATATGACATAAAGTAGCTGTATTAAATATGATCCGCTCATGTTCGGTTAGTTTTGACATTGGTTGTACATTTCTTAAATAATCATTATAAATCCTAACAACATCAGCAGTAAGCTGTTCCACAAATACTTTTGAACAATCATTTCCTGTATAAGTATAAAATTTGCTTAAAGAATCATCGTATGAACATTTTATATTGTAAGCAAAACTATATGGGGCATGAATGTGAGTTTTATTTGTATAGCTAGCATTAGGGTTAGATGAGCATGTATTAAAAGGTTGTTGTAAAGATTCAAAGTCCGCGTATACTGTGAATGGAACACGCATTTTTCGCTCATAATTTTGAAATTTTAGGATATTACCCGGAGTCATATTACCATTTTTATCTAAAACTAATTCATTCGTTGGCATAACGGTACAAATTTTATTACAATCATTTAGGGTATGTTGTTTTAGTGCCGATTCTGTTGAAAAAAATATTAAGCAGCCGTTACAAATATATTTTTTATTACAATGTTTTGATATTTGACTGCATACTAATCTAGATAAATCTTTGATCCATACGTAATGACTCTTATCACCATCCGCAAGGAATAATAAATTAATATGCGTTTCTTGTACCTTCATAGTATGATAAATTGGACCAACTATAACATACTTTTTAGATTCATATTTATATTCCAAAGTATAAACATTTATAGATAAATTATTCATATTTTCAAATTTTGGAATATCATTTACTTTCATTGGGAACTCTAATACCTCATACTTTAAAATTTTCGAAAAATGTGGATATGATGATACTCGATCTGTTTCTCTTACTACAGGATGCAGCGCGGAAACTATAGCCCACAAAAAACAATAATCGTCATTATTTTCAACGTTAACGCAAGCACGTTTGTCTTTAATTTGTTTTGGAAGATCGATAAATGAAGAGCCTCGTATAGGCTTGTATTGATTAATATTAACTTCTAAATGCGAAATTTCTTTTAATGCCCAACCTGAATCGCGTTCCTGAAATTCTTCAAATTTATATCCAATTATAGCACACATCTCATCATAAATATCTGAAAAATAACTTTCTGATTGGGTTAATACTTCAAACTTAGTATTAAACGATTTTAATTCACCGATGTTCTTATCATTCATGAAATACGCAAAAAATTCAATATTAAATTTAATTCCGGAATTATAAGACTGCATAATTATTTTAATTAAATTATAAACTGTATCTTTAGCATCTTTTAAGAATTTGTTAAAATCAATTCCTGAACCATTTATACGGTAACTGGCTACCCGCTTCTTAAAACCAGAACAAATTTCAAATATGTTATTTTTAAAAGGTTTAATCATTGTATTAATATGTTTTTGAGATCTTAAGTGTCCGATATACTTATTACGAGTTGGAAAGAATATATTACATTTTTTACACCTTAATAACCCACGGAAGTTTTTTTGCTTCTTTTTACATAAATCTTCATTTTTCGATAGCTTTATTTTTTTAGACATTAGTGCTTCATTATCCGTATTAAGTTTATGTTTTATATATTGTGCACCGTTGGTAAATTGTAATCCGCAAGTTTCACATAACTGAACGTTGGAATGACATTTTCTAACGTGGCTCGTAAGATTATCGCTGCGAGTAAATTTTGAACTACATATTTTACATTCGTATTGTCCACCGATTTTATTACAAATATTTACGTGACGTTTTAAATGATCTTTACTTGAAAACACTTTATCGCAATTTTCACATGAAATCATATTTGATCTGCACAGTACAAGCGCTAGCAGCAAACTAACACAAAAATTAATGCGAATAAGCTTAAGTACCTACAACATTACATGAACATTTACTTGGAGGGGGTGGGTTAGGTGACAGGTGTTATAATGCGGGTAGTGACTCATCACAGCTTGCACGTGTTCATGCGAACAAGTTTGAACTTGCATTTTATTATATCTCAATTTATTTATTTCTCTCCCTCTCTCTCTACCTCTGCTTCTATCTTAAGTTATCATCCCACCCTATCATGCTGCTAAGCGTAGTAGGGAAACATTGGCAGGGTGGTAGGGTGCTTTAGAACATACCATATATCCCTACTGACGATAACGAATATACAAATATACAGTCAATTTTTCAAAGACGTCCGATCAAGGTCATCTGTATCATGAACGAATTAACAAATTGGCATACATTTATCTCTCTCATTTGCAAACACTATAAGCATGTGCGATAAGGATAGATATAACACGCTTGTCTTTCAAAAATTCATATTGTTTCGACTAAGTCAGGACATTCCATTTTAAAACGCTCGTTGTTGACAATACGTTCGCTGTAACGTAAGTTTATTTATTAATTCAGATATATTACCTTGACTCATAGCCGTACGAATAACGTTATTTTCTGTCAGTGCCACTGATACTGACACTGTGTCATTATCTTATTTTTCACATACTTGGTTTTACATTTTCTAATAAACTTACCAGTTAACTTAGTTTTAATGCTTTTACAGTAACATATTTTTATAATAATAAAATAACAGTAATATTTTACGAACCATCTTAGAAAGTAAACGACACTACTGAATTTGACAGAATAGGTGGAGCTCAAATCTTAATTCATACAATTCGGAGATGACCTCTATCGGATGTCTTTAACTGTACCTACTTATTGAATCGTAGAATTTCGGGAACCAAATTAAACTAAAACGTTTATATGTACCACGTGCATTCGGGAAAATAAAAGGTATCCGCTATGCGTTGAGCTTTAAATATTCCCCCGTACTCTAAAGACAATCTTATAATTATACCCTTAATACATAAATAAGTATTGTGAGAATCTTGAATAATCTTGTAACACCTATGTAGCGGCATTTTCTTTCTTTTAAAAGTGGAGCGACATTTCAATACCATGTAAATCTTATTTACAGTGTCATCCCCCTTGCCCAAATTTGAAATTCTGACACATATTTATAATTCAAGATCTGCTGTTCTCTGAAGATAAATAATAAAACCGTTAAAGTGTAGTTTCTTTTCCACTCTTCGTTTTACTTTCTTTACATTTCTATATCCATTACCATTATCATAAACAATGGGATCGTCTATTATTTTTAATGAATCTTAAATTGAAGAGCTTTCTTGTTATTCGTTGAGCCGTAATATTTTTAAAAAATATTATAAACGTTGATGTTAACTTTATTTTTATCTCAAACAGTGGAGTTCGCTAGAGGCCAATTTTGCTAATCCGCGTTAGGCGCTCATTCAAACGCGCGCGTGTATACGTGTGAGACGTGATGTATTATTTTCTATATTTTTAAATAGAGACGTTGTGGTAGATCGCGGATGTCGTGGTACATATATCGCATCGAGAGCGATATTTTGTATGAATGACATGGCACGAAGATATTTTAGGTGTACAGGCGGCAAAATTTCCTTGCATTTATGACATAAAATGCAATGCATACTGTACATGACATGATTTTTTTTGTTAGAATATCCTAAACTGATCGCTAATAGTATATATCATCTTCACTTTCATCTAGCAAAATACAAGGCTGCTAATTTCGCTATTTTGTTACTTGCCATTGACTGAAGAGTACTGGTTGAAAATTTGATGCACTACTCTCGTTTTTTAGTAAAACAGAATTTTTTTGTATCAACAGTGCCTGTCCATCGCGCGGGTTTAATATCATGTATGCGACGCGAGCTATACTTCATTTCACGAAAGAAAATAGTAGATAGCCGACCGTTTTACTTGCATTAAATATATAATTTAAATTCATGAAACCAAACTTTGTCAATAATAAATATTTTTATTTGTAAAAATGAACAAGATCTGAATATTAAAAAATCTGATGTGGCCAGCACAATTCCTCCCGCCATTTAATTTTTATTAATTTAAATACGTATATCTACATAACATAAATTTTCAAAAAAATATATTTAAAAGATTTTTGTTGAAATACTACTACTTCCAATTATCCAATTGTTATCAGAATCTATTCAACTCTTCCCATTACTGTTAGATTGAGGAATACGTAGTTACACAGTTCTTTAGTCTTATAGAATTTGAGAAATCGTACATACAACAACCTCATACACACACACACACACACATCCACACACACACACACACACACACACACACACACACACACACACACACACATACATTATCGTAAAAATGTTATTATCGGATTCTTGGGACCTTAAAACGTGCTTATTCACTTAAATCTGGATATGCGATTTTTAGCATGATTCCAATACCACTCTTAGCGAGAGGTTATTCAACACATCATTCACTTTCATACAAAGACAAGTATTTTTTTTCTATGGCGCAAAGAAGTATTATTTGGTTTACTTTAGTTATTTCGGTATTTTCTATATTCACTTGAAAATGGATTCCGTGTTTCAAAAAGGCGATCGCAGAAGGCTTGAAAGTAGTAAGAATTTGGAATAGAGAAGATGTGTGACATAGACGATATGGCGAAGCGACGATTCAAAACGCTAATTAGAAGCTAATAACTTTGGGTGTTAAATGAATTGGGAAAATATAGGACTTAAAATAAATGTAAAATACTTATCAAATTTAAAATTTGCAGACGACATAATTCTTATAAAAGATACTCCAGATTGTTTAGAGAAAATGGTAAATGATATTAACTCAGAAAGAGTAAAATTTGGGCTTAGTATAAACCTAGAAAAAAACAAAACTGCGTTTTACCTACTATATATCATATGGTTGCCAGACCTGGAGCGCGGCTCAAGCACGAATAAAGAAACTATCTACTACACAAAGAAGAATGGAGAGAAGTATAATACTGGGTGTCAACTTAAAAGAATAAAATCAGCAATACGGAATTAAGAAGACGAACAAACGTTACTGACATATCTAAAACAATAAAACAGCTGAATTGGAAATGGGATGGACACATAATTCGAACAAAAAATAATAGGTGAAGGAAATAATTAACAATATGGCCCCCACTAAACAACAAAATAACAAGGGGAAGACAATACAAGCGTTGGAAGGCGAAATTGGAAAACATGAAGGGGCTACTTGGACAAGAAAAGCTGAAAACAGACAGGAATGGAAGAAATTAGGGGAGGCCTTCGTCCAAATAAGGGTTGGATAAATTCCATATGTGTAAGAAATATATGTAATAAATTATAGTCCATCTACTCTTACCTGACGGCTGGGTAAAAATGCGCAATGGTTCATAGACTATGGTGGGGAATGAAATATGGAACGGAGTTCATTCAATCCTAACTCTGCTGCAGTTAAGATCGGAAAGTACAAACCGGGGCGTAAACTATGAAAGCATTTAAAAGTTACCTCATCTCAGATATAAATAATATTTGTTAAATTACAGTCACATTCTACACCAATATGTAGTAAATAGCGTGTTAGTAAGTTTGTATTTATATGTGTAAAGAAACAAAATTTATTTTTAACAGTAACTTATATATTGTCGATATACGTGTCGACAATGACGTAGACATAGACGTAAACATAGGCAATAGGCGATTTCGGGCGACAACCGTTCACTTGCGGTATGTTGCGTTCAGGTATGTTCACACATTCGGGCGTTAGGAACAACTTACCCGGTATGTTCGGATCAGTGTTCACAGCTGAACGGGTTTGCGAGTCGGGTCAGCTCCTTGTTGACTATTTCTATCTCTTTTTATTATATAATTTTCTTTTGAAATATCGAAAGTCAGTACAGTCGGTGTCTGGTCTTTATGTCAAAAAGGGATTTCTTCGTTGCATTTTTTTTTTTGGACATTTCAAATATGGATAAACTATCTTTCCCTGTTAATTGAGATATTGTAGAAATATGCGATACTGTGGAAGTAACGAATTTATTACGGAAATGTAAGTATACAGAATAAAGTTTTAAAAATGAATTAAAATAATAAGGATTTATTTGTAGATGATACTTATACTATAAAATATATTATGGAAAACCTCTAGGAATAATGAAGCATGTTGAAGATTCAGCAATTTAAATCTATCGCTTGTTGATATTAACGTATCGCCTTTAGCCAGATAACATTGATTTTTCTAAAGGAACCGGAATAAAACATCCACTATATTTTTTAATGTGTATTAATGTTCCTAGTTCTTTCGGCAATGCTTTGCTTGTAAAACAACACATGAGAATACGTAAAAAATCAAAATTTAAATAATTAAATATCCACTTTTCATAAGTCTAATATTCTATAATGTTTATTCTTCAGTATAATAGATATATTACAGAACAACACAGTACCATTCTTTTATTAAAGAATATAAATAATCGACTATTATTTAACACAGGAGTATTTAATTCATCCTCCAGTGCTGAATATAAACACAATTTAATTTTCTTATTGACGTGCATTTTAATTGTCAGACACTATTTTTGACAGTTTTATATGTCACAGAATATACATAACCACCAAGCACGGTGCGAAGTGAACCAAACGATTTTTGGTGCCATCACTGACCATATCATATGTAACACGATTGTACGGCGGCGCCTCTTTGTTTAAATTATTTGTAGCCGAACGTCAAGATTAGCTACGGATCTTGCGTTCAGAACTCTTATGTTTTGTAATTTTTTGTAAGATTCTGTAATGGCTTTTGGAAGTTTTAATCTTTGTTAGATTTTGGGATGGGATAGTTTCGTGACATTTTCAAAGAATTATTGGGGGTCATAAAATTATTTTTAAAAGTATAAGGTTACATAGACAAAGATTAGAAAAAGCGGATGTGTCACAGCGGGAGAAAGCATCTTTGGAAATTCTGATGAAAGATTTGTCACGTAGGCCAGAATTCGGAAAGCCGTTAGAAATTCAGTTCTTCCCCCAAAGCCCCGAAGTGGTCTAAGTTACTTGACCAATTATAGTTTGTTAATTTTTAAGTTAGCCAATAAGGGTGTGAAGGTTGGACTTCCTTATTGGAAAGTGGGGTGAAATCGAGTGAAGATGTGTTTCACAAGATTTCAGCTCGCGGAGTCTTGTTCTGACTTTTGATCGTGAAGTTTGTTCTCTTCCCATTCGATTGTTGTCTAAATTATACTTGTCTTAGTGACTTGTGAATTTTGTAGTTGTCTTTGTGACTTGAATAATTGTTGAAGTCCGCGTCCTCCCAAGTTGTTTAAATTGTTGTTTAGAGTAAATTTTATTCTTGTAATTTGAAATCATAATAATTGTAATTCTGTTATATAAAAGTGGTGGCAGCGGTGGGTTATAAAAATAATAACTCGCTAACCTGTTATACATACCATAACTGAACGTGACTAATCCTAGCAAGTGAACGGGTATGTAGCCCGAAATCGCCTAATGTAGAGAATATTATAGAGAATGCAGTTAATAAAATTTGAGTAATTTATGTACTATAAAAATATGTACCTGTCACCTGTATAAAATAGCCCTTTCGAGCTCTTGAAATTCCCTTATTCCCTAGATCTTGGAAAATATAACACAAGAAATATCCCTGAATTATTCATACGAATATACAATTAGGTATTAATATTAAAAATCACAACATAAAATACGTTATAATTATAACTGTTTCCATTAGTACATAATACTAAAACTATTCATCAGAATTAAATGTTGTTTTATAAAATTCAGGAAGATTAGAAGACATTGCCTTTGGTCACAATCGTCACTCATTATCTTATTATTATTAAAATTAAAAATTAAAAGTCAGTAGATGGTAGATGACAGAACACAAGTGAAGGAATTCAATTCGTGTGACATTTAATGTGAAATGAAACTTGAAAAAATAACCACGAAAATTTCCCTAAAATGAAAATTAAATCCTATAAATAGTACAAATATCCCTAGTGTGAGGAATAAAAAAACCCTAATATGACAACACTGGAACAAACATAACCTTATTTCACTGTTCAATCATAATCTTTTACAACATTGCCTACATTGTTTTCGTATAAATTTAGTGTCTACGCATTGTCGACACGTAGACGTAGACAATTAAATTCGACGCGTAGACGCCCATCTCTGCTAATAAAGGGCTATTATTATTAAATTTGGGTGTTAAATACTGGAAATCTCAGACCAACAGCAATTAGTCTTAATAAACCGACGTTTCTGTATATACCGTTATACCTTATTCAGGATATGCAAGGTCTTACAGATTCTTAAACATAAAATCATGTACACGTAAACACATCTATTCGCTTTCAAAATCAACAACAAGATTTTGCGAATTTTTGTGCAATGTTTGTAAAACTGATTGTTTATAGATTTATAGTTTTGTTTACATGATATTGTAACGTTTTATTTATATGGATGAAGTGTAAAACTCAGACAAATATTATTAATTAAAATAATACGTTTATTAAACTATAAATAATTAAGATTAAATATTAAAAAGATAATAAAAGTAACTAACACTATGATTAAATAATTATAAACACTAAGAATATTATTAAATGCTTAAACACTAAGATTATTTGTTTAGACAATATTTATACAACTACACTTATTTATGTAACTACATTTATTTATATTAACAACTCGTACACTACTTATTTATATCACCGACTTCAATGCTTGTTGCAACACTAAGATTATTTATTTAGATAATATTCATATCACTACACTTATTTATATAACTACATTTATTTATGTTAACAACTCGTAGACTATTTATTTATATCACCGACTTCATTGCTCGTTGCTTCTATATCACAGACTATCTCTCCGTTGTCATTCAGACGGTATTTATACAGCTCATATCCTTCTAGAACCCCCCCGGCACCACAGCGATACCTAGTACACGTCACGTTGTTGAGTTGACGATAATCCACGCAAAATCATGTGGAGCCGTCCTTCACTAACACCACTGGTGAAGCCCAAGGACTGCTTGAAGGTTCGATTACACCTTCCATCTTCATGTCCTCAATAATTCTTTCGACTTCCTCGCGCTTCGCCAATGGCAGTCTTCTTGCTGGTTGGCGGATGGGTCTTGCGAGTCCGGTGTCTATTTTATGGTGAACTATATTAGTTCTCCCTTTGGTGTTCTTGTCGAATTGGAACACATCTTGAAAAATTCCAATTAAATTGTGTGCCTTGGTTCTCTGGTCGGCGGTCAATTCTTGAAATGATGTTGATATCTCATTGATTAAAGTATCTGGAACTTTTTGAGATGCTTCGCTTGGTCTTCACAGTTCGAATAATCGACAATACTGTCGAGCATTCTCCTACAATTGTTCCTCTTTTAAGAATAACCGGATAGTTATTTACGTTCATTATCCGAACTGAAATTACCTGGCTGGCTTTGACCAGTGATTTTCCGACAATTCCAGTGCCAATTTTGGCATCGTCATTCCTGGGCTCAAGCATAACAATGTTTCCCTCACAGAAACTACCATCTAAATGTGCTCCCAGCATAGTTTCACTTCGTTCTGGGAGGGTGATGTCTTTGGTCATTAGTACGCGCACAGCCTTATCGTCTCGTGGGCTTAATACGAGTTCATCTTCATTGACCATCATCACTCCCTTCTTTAGGTCAAATTTAAAACCATGCTTTGTCATTGCGTCTATCCCAAGTATTAATTCATCTTCAACATCAGCTACCAGCGCACGATGTTTAAAGGAGGTGTTGCCAATAGAAATGGTGACATCTAATTCTCCTAATGCGGTAACTTGGTCTCCCGTCGCTGTGCGTAATCGCTACTTAGTTGGTTGAAGATGCGTCTTGCCAGTTTTTTTTATCAAGGCGGGTCTAATTATAGTTTTTGTCGCACCCGTATCCAGTAGCATTTTCAGTTGCCTTCCGTTAATACAGCCATCCACATAGATGCTATTGAATTTATGATGAAGAGATGCGACATAACTGATGGATTGTGGGGCTTCTAGATTACGGGTCGACAGTTGCCTCTTCGCATCAACCCGATTTAGTTTTCCGACTCCTTTTCTTCCTTTGTCGATTCCGTCTTCTTTTGCATTTTTCTGCAAAGTCTTTGCGGAAGACCCAGTTCACCGCAGTTCCAACAGCGGAGTTTCTTTCTTCCAGCGAACATTTCATTTTCAATTCGCCGTAACCTCTCATCTAAATCTTCTGTGTTTTCATTTCTCTCAGCATCAATAGTTCGCAATCATGATTGATTACGTGAAGCTTGTTTGGCAGCTTCAAGTTCTAATGCATATGAGAGTGCGTCAATTAAAGTTTTTGGATGGGCCAATCGCATTGCTTACTGAGTTTCGCTGTCTCGAACTCCATAGATGAATGATTGAGTGGCTAAGCACTCCAAAACGCTGCTAAAAGCTATAGGATGTGCGAGACGAACTAAACGAGCTACGTCGGCTTCAAATTCTTGCAGAATTTATTTTGAACTCTGATATTGCATATTCAATCGCTTGACTAGTTGGTCGTAGTCTTCCTGTTTTTCTACCTTCAGCGTTTGTAGGATGTCGATAGCTTCTCCACGCAACGAGAGAGTCAACGCTGTAGCCTTCGCCGTGGATGTCCAGTTATTTGCTTTCGCAGCCGCTTCAAATTGTTTTAAATAATTCGGCCACGAAGATTTTCCATCAAATTCCGGTGTTTTTATGTGCATTTTTGAAGTAGTATCAGGTTTTACTACTTTCCTTTCTTCTGACTACTAGCTTCATGTTCTAATGCATATGAGAGCGTCAATAAAAGTTTTTGGATGGACCAATCGCATTGCTTGCTGAGTTTCGCTGTCTCGAACTCCATAGATGAATGATTGAGTGGCTAAGCACTCCAAAATGCTGCCAGAAGCTATAGGATGTGCTAGACGAACTAAACGGGCTACGTCGGCTTCAAATTCTTGCAGGCTTTCTTTTGAACTGTGATATCGGTTCCTCAGCTGCGTCTGGTATACCTGCTCCAGATGCGTATTGTCATATTGCATATCCAATCGCTTGACTAGTTGGTCGTAGTCTTCCTGTTCTTCTTCCTTCAGCGTTTGTAGGATGTCGATAGCTTCACGCAACGAGACAGTCAACGCTGTAGCCTTCTCCGTGGATGTCCAGTTATTTGCTTTCGCAGCCGCTTCAAATTGTTTTAAATAATTCGGCCACGAAGATTTTCCATCACATTCCGGTGTTTTTATGTGCATTTTTGAAGTAGTATCAGGTTTTACTACTTTCCTTTCTTCTAGTAGTCCTGCCTTGGCTACATTGGAATTTGACATTGACGACGATGTAATTTTAGTGAATTTTTCACGTATTTCTTCGATTTTCTTGTCATACTCATCTTTCAAATTCCTCAGGTCTTCCTCGGTTTTTCTAGAATTCTCCTCTAATTTTTCTTCTAAAATTCTAGATTTTTCTTCTAATTTTTGTTTTAATGTTCCTGTCAATTCTTTTTTTAATGTTCTACAATTTGCTTCTGCCTTTCTAGAATTCTCCTCAAATTTTTGTTCTAATGTTCGAGAATTTTCTTCCAATTTATGTTTTAATATTCTAGAATTTTCTTCTGCCTTTGTAGAACTTTCTATTAATTTTTGTTCCAATGTTCTGGAACTTTCTTCTGATTTTTTAGAATTTTCTGCCATTTCCTGTTTTAATTCTTCTTTTAATTTACCAAATTCGGATAGGTCAAATAAATATAGTCTTCAGCATTTTCACCAGCAGCGATTAATGCTTGCCGCAGACGAGAATGTAAAACGCTTTTCAGTCCTGTCGTATCTAATTCTCGTTCTTCCAGTTCTCTCTTGAGATCACTTACTTTCAATTCACTTAATTTTAATTGTTTAGTCGCTATTTTATTTATTTTTATTTACACTTCACAGTTATTAACAACCCTACACCTGACACCAATTGTAACGTTTTATTTATATGGCTGAAATGTAAAACTCAGACAAATATTATTAGTTAAAATAATGCGTTTATTAAACTATAAATAATTAAGATTAAATATTAAAAAGATAATAAAAGTAATTAACACTATGATTAAATAATTATAAACACTAAGAATATTATTAAATGCTTAAACACTAAGATTATTTGTTTAGACAATATTTATATCACTACACTTATTTATATAACTACATTTATTTATGTTAACAACTCGTAGATTACTTATTTATATCACCGACTTCATTGCTCGTAGCAACACTATGATTATTTATTTAGACAATATTTATATCACTACACTTATTTATATAACTACATTTATTTATGTTAACAACTCGTAGTCTACTTATTTATATCACCGACTTCATTGCTCGTTGCTTCTATATCTCAGACTATATCTCCGCTGTCATTCAGACGGTATTTATAGAGCTCATATCCTTCTAGAACCCTCCGGCGCCACAGCGATACCAAGTACAAAAGAATTAGGTCATGGCGAAATTAACGTCTCGGCGGTCTGTCGCCGGGGATTGCATCATCTGGGAAATTCCGGGATTACGTCAACGCTCTAGTACATTCTTTCAGTAGTGGCGCTCGTATACTCTTCTCTCAGGGGCGCACGTCACAATATTTTGTTTAACAAACTGTAAGATCTTATTTCTCTAATCTACATCACAGTCAAGAAATTTACCCACATGTTAGTACAAGTTTTGTTTTCCACAACAACGGCCTTCATGATTTTCTTATATTTAATAATTTTATCGTAGGTACCCCTCGTATTAAATTTTTAAACAATTAGTTCTCATTAATCTTCATCCCGAAAATCAAGGTCGACGCTGTCGCCGTCTTCGCATATCGAATGCAACGATTTCCGACGTCTCGTCAAGATGCGGAAATGAATGATATTTCTGTGAAAGAAGACGACAACTCTAATCTATCTTTCGTAGCGCTAATCGGAATGGATCACCAAAGACGTAAATGTGAAATACGAGGGAATTTTCAGCGTTTATCGCAAATTTAAGCGGATACATCCGCTTTAAACTGAATACGATAAAGATAAACATTGAATGGCGATGAATAGTAGTTTGAAACTTATACAGGACTGTTAAATTAGTTGGTTTTAGTTTATAACTAATAAAACATTTATGTATAGTGTATAATAGTAATTATGTAAATGGATTTATTTTAAAATTGAGAGGTTTCTTAGAAAAACCGAAAACCCCATGTAGGGCAAATTCATTAACATATGTTCGTATTAAAATAATTGGTTGATTACAATTTTGTGATAAATTTATTATTTTAGAAGCAAATTAGATTATTTACAGTCTGTTCCACGAGAGAAAACAGATAGTAGTAGTAGCTAATTTAACCTGGTCTCTGATTGGTTGAAATTGCAGGCAAGTTTACACACTGGAAACATATTTCTTTATCTTAACTATTATCATTTTTTATCGGTCGGTAAATAAAATATATATATATATATATATATATATATATATATATATATATATATATATATATATTAAATAAAGTAAGGGTTCAATATACAAGTCTACATATTTTTGAAATGTACCTATTATCAATGAACGAGAAATGGTCAAAATAATGCAATTTTCGTAAGAAGTAATGACATGAAATCTGTTTTAATACGAAGCAAGAAAATAACAATCTATGTTGATTGTAACAGTTAAATGTTGTTTTTAGGTTAATTCTAGAATAGTTAGATGTATTTTATATTTAATCGTTCCATTTAAATGGTAATTAATTAATATTACAACTTTGACCTCTTGAATATTCTATGTGAGTGAGTGATTTCTTCCAAACTGTAGACTGGGATTAGAACCATTGCAAATTAAATTTTCAATTATAAATACTAAATAATGTATTCAATTTTATGGGGAATGTTTAAGTTGTTATTATCCACTACGGTTTTCAGATTTGAATTTGTACGGTTTAAATATACAACAGCAAATAATTCAGTGTTCTACAACTAATCTGTACGTAGTAACTATAAATATCTGCATTAGATATTTTTATAGATATCTCTCAATGGAGCTCCAGAACGAGTTAAATTTGAATCAATAATGTCGAATTAATAGATCAAAATACTACTGAGTTGTATACTTTTGATATATAACTGAGTAGCAATATGAAATTTAAATAATCCAGTGGACTGCAACAATTAAACGCTTCCTTTAAAATATTTTGGTTTAAAAACAATGTACTTTACAGAAAAAAGAAAGTATTAATATTTATCAATATTTGAATTTTATTAATTTATATATTTACTTTATATATTTTATTTACTTTACATATTCACAAGTGAAATTTAAATCTGTGTTGATTACAATAATGAAATGCTAAACAAAACAATCACCAATTCAATCAATAATAAGCATTGATATAGAAAAGTATTAATATTTAGCAAAATTTGAATTTTATTTCAACAATTATCATTAAATAATATATTATCACTATATTTGCATTTGGTGCCAAATTTTGTAACTAAGTTCATTGTTTTCACTGTGTAAATCAAGCTTGTCTCGTGGAGTATAGTACAGACATTATTTCTATAGTTTTTTTTGAGTTTATGTATTACAATTGATACCTAATTAAAATTTGTTTCATAAATAGTGGTACCCACTTAATTAATCCCCCCACAATACAATAAATATCTAAAAATGGAATAATGATTAATTCATCCCATAAATTTAATGTATTCTATTTGACTACATATCATTCGGTAAAAATTGGTGTTTGTACAAACGTAATTCAACCTTGTAGTAAGCGCCGTATGCATATTTCAACATGAAATTTATTCTTTTAACGGAAGAAAAATATTTCTGTCATTGTGTGAACTATTGATCCATGTTGCTTTTATATGTAATGTAATATGTTTCACATTTTAAAAGATGAAGTTTGAGAACTTTACAACGCATCTAGACATCAAGAAAGTTATATTTTGTTGAGATTTTATATTATTCTTAGAAAGTTTTCTTTTATTGCTCGGTAACAAATAATAAGTAAAGTAATAAGTAAATATATCAAGTAACAAGAAAACTTTTGCTAAAAATATGATGCATCGTGCACTGAAATTAACCAGTCAAGAATATCACACTGATATCAAACAGAAGATTCAACATCTACACACAGTCAATAATTTTCCAAAGAAATTAACTAATAAAACTTTAAACTCGTCGGCAGCTGACAATGTGAATAGAAGCAAAAATAATAACAACAACGAAATCAGATATGTGTCATTGCCGTTCATTAAGGAATTAGAGCCAAAATTTAAAAAAATAATAAAAAAAATCTAATGTGGCCAGCACAATACCTTCCGTCAATCCTGTGTATTATGTACAAATTCCATAGATAAATTTTCTTGCGAAAGATTCAAAATTTTTGGTATTATGTGATTCTCTTTCTCGGCAACTGAATTCCATACTCCTGATAACAAACAAACCAAATGAAATAAGAAAATTATGAAATTTTGAATGAAAAATTATAACACTTGTCAGTTATGGACATAATTAATTGCTGTCATTTTGACACAGGTCCCCATATCTGCTTGCCAAAGTCAGCAAAATCATGTTACTGCACGCGGCCCCATACATAAATTCTCTTGCAAAAGATCCTATATTTCCAGTATTTCATAAACAAACTATGCAAATTGCACTAGACACTGAAATCTTCTTCTTTAGTTTTTCTCATTCGTTAGGGGGTTGCTATTTTTTATTTTCTTCTTCCACTCATTTTTGTTTTCCGTGTCGTCCTCATTCAGTTCCTTTTCTCTCAAGTCTTCTGCAATACAGCTTTTTCATCTTATATTTGGTCTTCCTATGTTTCTTCCACCTTCTATTAATATATTCATCTCTCCTCATAACATTTTCAAACCAATGTAATCGTCTCTCTTATATCTAGAAACTTCTAACACTACAGTTACTTCCCTTTTTCTTTCATTGATTTACATTTTATTGATAATGACATCTGTCAATTTGAATTACCTGAAAATATTAGCAGTTTCCATGGTTAAGTTAGCATAGCTGGCTGAATTATGAAATTTATATCAAATTTATTATCTTTATTCTTCTTTAACTCTATATCTGTTGAATAACAAATATAAAATGTAATGAAATCGTATAGATAATAATATATTCTTTAAGTTATAATAACATTTAACTGAGTTTTCCAAGAAAAACTGTTAAAATCTTCAAATGAGGGTACTTCCGGTTGACCAATTATAACTAAAATCTAAACAAGTCTGCATATGGTTGTAAGGAAGAGGAATACGCAAGAATTGTAATTTTTGGAATTCTAGAATTGGAGATATCGTGTCCGAAAAGGCGGTCACACACACACACATACACACACACATACACACACACACACGCACACACGAACACACACACACACATACAGACATCATCGTAAAAATAGTAAAATCGTATTGTAAAGACCCTAAAACGTGCTTATTCAATGAAAACTCACCACCGAATTTTTTGACCAAAGACAATACCTTCCTTAACTAGAAGTGACGGAAGGTAAAAAACTAGACATGGAAGTAGCATTTAGATAACAATAAACTGTTTTGAATTTATTCAGTAAAATTAAAGATACAGCCAGTAAAGACCAACAATCAAACTTGATATATAAAATACCATGCAAGGATTGTAACAAACAATACACGGGTCAAACTAAACTTTACTTACAGATACGTTTGGACGAACATAAAAAGAATTCGAATAACACTAACAAAAAATATCAAATGCGCACTAGTGGAACATGTGAAAAACAATCAACATCAATTTGATTATGACAACACCAAGATTATTAAAAAATCTGTTGTGGCCAGCACAATACCTTCCGTCAATCCTGTGTATTATGTACAAATTCCATACATAAATTTTCTTCTAAAAGATTCTAATTTTTTGGTATTTTATGATTCCCTTTCTCGGCAACTGAATTCCATTCTCCTGATAACAAACAAACCACATGAAATAAGAAAATCATGAAATTTTGAATGAAAAATTATGACACTTGTCAGTTATGGACATAATTAATTGCTGTCATTTTGATACGGGTTCCCATATCTGCTTGCCAAAGGCACGCGCCCTATACATATTTTTTTTTTTGCAAAAGATGCTATATTTCCAGTAAAGTTATTTCATAAACAAACTATGCAAATTGCACTTGACACTGACATCTACTTCTTCTTCTTTAGTTTCTCCCATTCGTTAGGGGGTCGCTATTTTTTATTTTCTTCTTCTACTCATTCTTGTTTTGCGTGTCTTCCTCATTCAGTTCCTTTTCTCTCAAGTCTTCTGCAATACAATCTTTTCATCTTATATTTGGTCTTCCTATGTTTCTTCCACCTTCTATTAATATATTCATCGCTTCTCATGACATGTTCAAACCAATGTAATCGTCTTTCTTATATCCAGAAACTTCTAACACTAGAGTTACTTCCCTTATTCTGTCATTGATTTACATTTTATTGATACTGACATCTGTCAATTTGAATTAGCAGTTTCCATGGTTAAGTTAGCATAGCTGGCTGAATTATGAAATTTATATGAATTTTTTTATCTTTATTATTCTTTAATCCTATATCTGTTAAATATGAAATATAAAATGCAATCAAATCGTATAGACAATAATATATTCTTTAAGTTATAATAACATTTAACTGAGTTTTTCAAGAAAAACTGTTAAAATCTTCAAATGAGGGTACTTCCGGTTGACCAATTATAACCAAAATCTAATCAAGTCTGCATATGGTTGTAAGGAAGAGGAATACGCAAGAATTGTAATTTTTGGAATTCTAGTATTGGAGATATCGTGCAGGAAAAAACGGTCACATACACACACACACACATACACACATACACACACACACACGCACATACGAACACACACACACACATACAGACATCATCGTAAAAATAGTAAAATCGTATTGTAAAGACCCTAAAACGTGCTTATTCAATGGAAACTCACCACCGATTTTTTTGACCAAAGACAATACCTTCCTTACCTATAGGTGACGGAAGGTAAAAATAATCCAACTTACAAAAAAGGCTCACTTTAGAAATGTTAAACATCAAATCTGATGAAAATAACATTAATCACCAGACAGATATAGATAATTTAAGTGAAATCTACCATAATTTTATAAAACATTACAAAAAAAATCCATATCACATGTTTACACTGTTACTAGTTTTCCAACAACGTTTGTATGTTTGTAATTTGTCTATCTGAACTGTTTTTTAATTTATTTTTTTTAAAGTTAATAATTATTAAAAAAGTTGTTGTGTTTTTTTTTTCCTACGTTCCAGTTAATAATAATTGACTTGATATATACAAATATATTTAATTACACCTTGTTATCGCCAATGGGTCGTATGGGGGTTCCCCATGTTACCCATCAATTATTGACCATTTCTGTAAGTTAAAATGTATTATAAAAAAAAAAATTGATGTAAATTTTGTGTATATAAGTGTACTTTGTTTATTGTTTTAATTTTCATGTTTGTAATTACTCCATGTTACATTTTAGAGCCCTGAAGAAGACTGTAGTTACAGTCGAAACGTAGGCCAAGAAATAAATAATTTTTCACAGACTGCGAGTCCGATTATTTTCCAATTTTCCATTCTACTACCAGTCGATCATCGTATACAACCCATAAATAATAATTGTTCATTAAAAAAAAAACATTTTTGTTGAGAATTTTTTCATATTTGTTCAGTACTGGCACTCAAACCAACATTTACTTAACAAAGAAATAATATTATATATGTACTAACCGCTACAATCATTTCGCTTCGCTCCGTGTTGACTTCCATCGACGATTAATATAACATCCCTAACTTTTCAAGGATGACAAGAACTACATTAACCGTGGTTTTAACTGGGATGAAGGAGGCGCTGGAATTTAATGTTGGACAAAAATTAGTTCTGTTGGATTCTGTAACCTTAATAAATATTTTATTACTGTTTGAAATGGGCGCCAATATCTTCCGATACACGTCGAAGTTGATTCCCAATGAGTGGTTTTGAGAAATGATGAAAATTCAAAAACGACGATATTAATTTACTGAATATTCAATATTTATAATGAATAAGTATTATTTAACCAAACATTTATTTTTTATGCTGAACAAATATTATTTTACTGAACTACGGAGCATTCATTATTAATACTGAACATTTATTTTTTGTACTGAACAAGTATTATTTTGCTGAACATTTATGAAAAATACTGTTTAAATAAAATACTGAACAAATAATGAATTATTGCCTTTTTATCTTTCGTCACTTATAGGTAAGGAAGGTATTGTTTTTGCTCAAAAAATTCGATGGTGAGTTTTTAATGAACAAGCACGTTTTAGAGGCCCTAGAATACGAATTTACAATTTTTACGATGATGTCTGTATGTAAGTGTGTGTGTGTGTGTATGTGACGATCGTTTTGGATTGCCTAACTCCAATACTACAATTCTAAAAATTATAATTCTTTCATATTCCTCTTTTGTACGTGTATGAAAAGTTGATTAGATTTTGGTTACGATTGGTTAACCGGAAGAACCCTAATGTAAAGATTTTAACAGTTATTCTGTTAAATATCATTTTTTTGACTTTTTATGTTATTATAAATATAAAAAATAGTTTATTCTCTATTTGATTTAATTATATTTTTATCTTTATATTCAATGAATTTAGAGATAAAGAATTATAAATAAATATCTTCCAACCTACACTGCTAAAATCTGCCCAATGGAAACAGGATGTTCAAATATTACTAATTGATAGATGTCAGTGTCAAATAAAATTTACATAATATTTTTGCGAAATAATTTTACTGGAAATATAAAAATGTAAAATAATTTAATGTGGCAAAAACAAATCACATATGGTAATACAACAGATTATAGCCACAAGCCAACTCAACAAATTATTATGTTATAAATAATATAATGCATGTTTTTATTTTTTACTTCTTATTTAAAAAAAAACATACTGAGCTAGTTCACACCCATCGTTTAGGCCGCGTCCTATACCCTATATTCGACCTATACCTTATAGGACGCCATGCTGTAAACACTTAGTAGGCGACCTGACCTAGCTTAGGTCAGGTCTCTTTTTCATGTGACCTGACCCAGTTTAGGCCACGTTTTAAACTGCGTGTAAACGCCTTAGTGACCTAAAGTGTTTGATAAAAACCCTGTAGGTGGCGGTTGATCAGTATTGTGATTTTGTTGACATCATATTTTGTAGGTTGTGTAAGTTAAATTAATTGAATTATTAAAAAAACTCATGTTCCGAAGTTGAATCTCCTGATCCTTGTGAAGTTCACAATGATGCAAACGAAAAAAGTCAATACCAATAAAAACAAATTAAAGATTGAATGATATTTGGTGATGCTGACATAACCTAAAATACTTATCAATCTGGCATATGAAACTGCAGTTTAAAAAAATTAAGTGCGATTGTATTTAACAGATGGCATTGACTCGAGGACTATATTACACCTATATTAGACCTAAACTTATCATTAGTCCCCGTGGTGTAAACGATTTGTAGAAGACCTATTATAGGACAAGGTATAAGCCAGATCGCATGAATAGGATTGGGTGTAAACTAGCTCACTGTTCTTTTTGGAGTAGTTCAGTTAAGTATGAATTAAGATCAGTTCATTTCTCTCCTAAAAATAAAACGCCCATAGAATAGTTTGCAAAAAAATTGTATGTAATTTGTACAAAATATTTAGAATTGACAGAAAGTAATGTGCTGGCCACATCAGATTTTTTAAACATAACAACGTAACCTGACGTCCAACACTTATGTTTACAATTAATAACTCGTTTAGGTAAGTATGAAATCTGTATTAATGAACATTAAATTATTATATCTTCTATAGATTTAGAAAAATAAAATAAAAATCCGTTAACGAGTATAATACATCTCAGTCTCAACTACCCCAAAAGAAACTAGTTAAGAAATTCAAATGTTTCTAACAGCTGGGTAAATGTCAGTGTAAAATATGAAGATTACTTTTTTATTCTTGTGATATAATTTTGTTGAAAAAATGATAGTACAATCAGAAAATAATTTATTAATTATAATTATAAACAAATCTCTTTGCAAAAATGGTATATACGTTACTGAAAAATAAATATAATTGGTGTTATGCTGGTGATAACAGATTTTAATTTTTTTAATTTGAGATATCGAGTTTGAAGACAAGACGGACTATCATTTGGTATTGACTGAAAAACTGAAGACGGGACGAGTCTTATCGAGAAAGTGTTTTAAAAATTAAGAGTAATCGTATTTTATTTTAACACAGGAAAACATAGAAACTTAAAGCCAATTCAGAGATTGTACAGAAAACATAGAATTGTTGTATATAGATAACTTCATGTCAGTATTTGTTGCTGATTTCACAAGTTTTATTTAGCTGTCACTTCTTAAATAATTATAATAAACACAACTGCAATACAAAATAACTTAACCAAACTTCAAAACAAATGTTAGCTAGTTGTCAACATTAACGCGCTGTAGAAGTAGGCGTGGTTTAACTACGAATAATCACGAAACATAGCGCACATGGCCGAACATGGCAAAACATAGCTTCGAAATAAAATATGGCCAATTCCCCGTGTTATGCTGTGTTGTGCTATGCTATGTCTGTAACTCTGAATCAGTACACGCTTTTCCGTATGTTCATTATCTATGTTTTCTGTGCTATTCTATGCTATGTTTACTACGCAATCTCTGAATCCAGCTTTATTAGTTTTGTTTATTTTATTTTGATTACGTTTTTTAATGAATGTATCATAATATGTTAGGTACGTTGCAGTGCTTGCATCGAAATTGCTGGTTATTATTTGAGAAATTATTAATATGAAATAAAAAATCTGATGTGGCCAGCACATAACCTCTCGCCGTATATTTTACCTGGCTGTATGCATAAAGCAAAGAATATTTTTATAAATACAAATAATATATTCATATAAATCTATGACGTATAAACTTCTTTATTATTCAATAATAGCATGTCTCAACATGAAGATATTTTACCATAAATTATGTTACAATAAATTACAAAGTAGAGTTTACCATATATAAATATTAGGCTGGTAACTGCAATTTTCAAT
The DNA here is from genome assembly GCA_951394225.1 of Harpalus rufipes. Lineage (NCBI taxonomy): Eukaryota > Metazoa > Arthropoda > Insecta > Coleoptera > Carabidae > Harpalus > Harpalus rufipes. The sequence continues at coordinate 39,983,366 of OX596274.1, read as the reverse complement.
TCGAGCAACGTTGTTTACTTTCTCTTCATATTCTTCTAGTAAAAACATTAATTTTGGGCGGTCTAAAATGTATATATGGATTGTGCATCTATTCTTACATATCTTCTTTTACATTTTATTTTTTCATACATGTTATATCTAAATAACACTAATTCCCTTTAATAAAGTGACGGATAGATTGCACTCCGATTATTCTTATATCGATGTGTAATTATGTCAATATTTACAACTTACTTGAGAAGAATTTGATAGCTTTTTCGCAATTCAAAGTTACTCTAGTCTATAGTACTGGTGTACATTGTCCCATAATGTTTGAAACAAATTTAAGTCCTTCAACCTAGACTTGTCATCTCCATAATAGTCACAGATCAAGAACTAAGGGATTCTCCAAGTACATTTTTCCTTCATTACTCATTATTTCTGACACTGACATTTATCTGTCAGTTACAAATAATTTAAATTATCAACTATTTTTCATGGCATTCTTTCGGCTGTCAAATTTATTACAACAGATTATTTTATATATTATACTTCTTTTATCTCTAAATCTATGGAATATATAATAAAATATTTAAATGTATCAGATAGAGAATTTAATTTTCTTTAATATTACCACGAAAATTTTTCAAAAAATAATATTTAGAAGATTTTTTTTCAAGAATCTTCTACTTCCGGTTGTCCAATTGTTACCAAAACCTTTTCAGATCTTCCCATGAATGTCCGATTGGGAAATACGTTGTTAAACAAATTTTAAGTCTTATAGTTTTTGAGTAACCGTCCTTCCAACATCCCACACACACACATACACACACACACACACACACACACACACACACACACATCCACACACACACACACACAGACATCATCGTAAAAATGTTAAAATCGGATTGTAGAGACCTTAAAACGTGCTTATTCAATAAAATCTGGATATGCGATTTTTAGCATGAATGCAATACCTCTCTTAGCGAGAGGTAAAAATAATTGAACGGGCCAATTGTTACATATGGATAGAAGGGGAATAAAATTGTACTGCACAAATTTATTGCATCATTGGCAATCTTTCTTCATATACATAATACTTATTTAATTAATGCTTTATACTTTAAAAGTAGAAATTAAAATAAAAGATTCCAATATTTTTGGGTACGGAATATGATCGCATAACCTTAAACTCATAGAGTGCCCATCATAAAATATATGACTTCATTAATATTCACAACACTGTCACTAACTAGAGTGGTCCATTTGGAGCTGTATATGCAAATGTCGCATTATATTTCCAACAATTCTCTTTATCATTATGGTGACATTCATAAGAGCATTGTCCTGTAAATTTGCAATTCCTGGAATAATTTTTCCATATTGAATAAATTATATAATAGTGAAATTTTGCAAACTAGTGTCACAGTTTCAGAACGATAGACAAATGTGTCATTAGCAGCCGGCAATTAAACTGGTACTGGTAATAATTTTCAACTCCGTTACAACTACGTTCTACATTGAATTTGCCAGGCAATTTCTCGCTGTAAACTTTGAATGATTCAATTCGACAGACGGTAAACTTGGAATGGCAAATGTGAAATATTTCCACACCATGTGCTGAGAAGTGGAACGCAGTAAGTCAATTATTGACTTGTAATTACGTTATTACTTATGAAAGGTAAAAATGTAATTTTCGTTTCATTCTTTTTTAAAGTGATTTTATTTTTTTAATAAATAGTTCGGATGCAAGAAACATTAAAATAACACAAAATAAAGTAAAAAATCTGATGTGGCCAGCACATAACCTCTCGCCGTATATTTTACCTGGCTCTATGCATAAAGCAAAGAATATTTTTATAAATACAAATAATATATTCATATAAATCTATGACGTTTAAACTTCTTTATTATTCAATAATAGCATGTCTCAATAAGATATTTTACCATAAATTATGTTACAATAAATTACAAAGTAGAGTTTACCATATATAAATATTAGGCTGGTAATAGCAATTTTCAATTCGAACAACTTTGTTTACTTTCTCTTCATATTCTTCTAGTAAAAACATTAATTTTGGGCGGTCTAATATGTATATATCTGGATTGTGCATCTATTCTTACATATCTTCTTTTACGTTTTATTTTTTCATACTTGTTATATCTAAATAACACTAATTCCCTTTAATAATGTGACGGATAGATTGCACTCCGATTATTCTTATATCGATGTGTAATTTTGTCAATATTTACAACTTACTTGAGAAGAATTTGATAGCTTTTTCGCAATTCAAAGTTACTCTAGTCTACAATGCTGGTGTACATTGTCCCATAATGTTTGAAACAAATTTAAGTCCTTCAACCTAGACTTGCCATCTCCATAATACTCACAGATCAAGAATTAAGGGTTTCTCCAAGTACATTTTTCATTCATTACTCATTATTTCTGACACTGACATTTATCTGTCACAAATAATTTAAATTTTCAACTATTTTTCATGGCATCCTTCCGGTTGTAAAATTAATTACAACAGATTATTTTATATATTATATTCCTTTTAACTCTAAATCTATAGACTATATATAAAAATATTTAAATGTATCAGAAAGAGAATTTATTTTTCTTTAATATTATCAAGAAAAATTTTCAAAAAATAATATTTAGAAGATTTTTTTTCAAGAATCTTCTACTTCCGGTTGTCCAATTGTTACCAAAACCTTTTCAGATCTTCCCATGAATGTCCGATTGGGAAATACGTAGTTAAACAAATTTAAAGTCTTATAGTTTTTGAGTAACCGTCCTTCCAACATCCCACACACACACATACACACACACACACACACACATCCACACACACACACACACACACACACAGACATCATCGTAAAAATGTTAAAATCGGATTGTAGGGACCTTAAAACGTGCTTATTCAATAAAATCTGGATATGCGATTTTTAGCATGAATCCAATACCTCTCTTAGCGAGAGGTAAAAATATATAAATTAGCGACCTAATTTGGCTTCGACCAGAAGCAATAATTGAGGAGCTTTTGGCAAAACAAGCTTAGTCTATTTTTTACCTCTCGTTAAGAGAGGTATTGGATTCGTGCTAAAACTCGCATATCCAGATTTTATTGAATAAGCACGTTTTAAGGTCCCTACAATCCGATTTTAACATTTTTACGATGATGTCTGTGTGTGTGTGTGTGTGTGGATGTGTGTGTGTGTGTGTGTATGTGTGTGTATGTGTGTATGTGGGATGTTGGAAGGACGATTACTCATAAACTATAAGACTTTAAATTTGTTTAACTACCTATTTCCCAATCGGACATTCATGGGAAGATCTGAAAAGGTTTTGGTAACAATTGGACAACCGGAAGTAGAAGATTCTTGAAAAAATATCTTCTAAATATTATTTTTTGAATAATTTTCTTGGTAATATTAAAGAAAATTACATTCTCTATCTGATACATTTAAATATTTTATTATATATTCCATAGATTTAGAGATAAAAGAAATATAATATATAAAATAATCTGTTATAATAAATTTTACAGCCGAAAGAATGCCATGGAAAATAGTTGAAAATTTAAATTGTTTGTAATTGACAGATAAATGTCAGTGTCAGAAATCCGGAGACATTACTAAAGACTTTTTCTGGGAAGTAGATACTTTATATTATTTCTTAATGTATTAATAGTTAAATATTTAATATTATAGGTATATTACACATACCCTTCAGAAATACTGTTACTTCCGACAATGAATTGGAAACATCTCGAAAAATTAGAAGAGGACAACATTTCTTCATAGAATGAATTTAAATTTAAAAAATCTAAATTATGGAGTAGATGTAAGTAGAATATTTGGTGTAGAGTGTAGGCATACAAGAAATGTGAAATAAATTAGGGCGCGAGCAGTCATGTGACTTTGTTGGCCTTGACAAGCAGATATGGGGGCCCATGTCAGAATGATAGCTAGTAATTATGTATATAGATGTCATATATCATAATTTCTCATTCTAAATTTAGTGATTTTCCAATTCCATATGGTTTATTTTCCTCGACAAGTAAATTCCACACTCCTGGTGACAAATTAATTATGTGAATTTAGAAAATCTTGAAATTTTTAATTGAAAAATTCTGATATTATGTACATAATGACTAATTATCATTCTGTAACGGGCCCCCCACATCTGCTTGTTAAGGCCAACAATGTATAACATGACTGTTCGTGCCCTATACTTATGTAACCAAAAAAAAGGAAGTGGTGAGAGGTATTGTGCTGGCCACAACAGATTTTTTGAATTTGAGATAAATAAAGAAAAAACTATAGCTGTTTTACTGTTAAAGATTTCTGTAAATTAAATTAACTCAGGATCATTGATTAGCAACTGCATAATAATTTGTCATTGTTATAGTTCTGAAGTGATTGTGTATTAGATTAAATTAAATTTAACAGTAGCGATTGAAGTATATCTAAATTATTTTATTTATTATTTTCGAGTTCCATTTTTTTGCAATAAATATTTTTCGTAGTAACAACAAAATATCAAAATTTATATTGTTTTAATAGTCCAGTCTGGGGTAAATTTTCTCTGCAAAAGGTCGGGTATTTTTGATTTTTGGATGATATATTTAGGAGTCCTAATAAAAAATACAAATTTTCAACCGTGGGGCCCTTCGTACTGTATATGTACATTATAGTCCAGTCGTTGGGTAGAAAAATAAGGAATTATTCCATAAAAGGTATTTTTGATTTTTGGATGGGGCCCTTCAGGAAGCGCCGCCATCTTGGAAAAATGACGCGACACATCGGTTTTTTCAAAATATCTTTTCATCAATAAGCATCCGGGCAAAAATATTAATTTAGAATAAAAAAGGTAAACAATAATTAATATTATGTATAATAGTTAAATAATAATAATTAATGAATAATAATAAATAATTTGTAAAAAAATAATATAATATATGATCCAAATGAAGCATTAAGGAAATTTTCAAAAATATGTTCTGTTTGAAGCGCTGTAGCTCGCTATCTTTTGATTGTAGAAAAAAATGTTTAAGATAAATGTTGTAGGGAATATTATTCACAACAAATTCAAAAATAACTATTTTTGCCCTAATGCTTATTGGTAAAGAGATATTTTGAAAAAAAAAAATTTCGCGTCATTTTTCCAAGATGGCGGCACTTGCCAAAGGACCCCAAGGTCGAAAATTTGTATTTTTTATTAGAACACCTAAATATATGTATAACATATTTAAATATCAAAAATACTCGACCTTATTTTTGTATTCCACGATTGGACTATAATGCAACTACAATACGGTTTTATAGAAACGCTCAAACTTAACTGAATCAGTTAAGTTTAACAAATGTGTTAGAGTTACATTGTTCAAATATTTTTTTTTCTTTGTTAAATCCATATAATGCATACACATCCATCAATTGTTTTTATATTTTGACGAATTTCACTCTGTGATCTACAGTTTTAACTATTTATTTATTTATTATTTTAAATGTCCGCCTATTATGTATGTTTTGTATCCACATGCGTAAATGTTTTTTTTTAAACCGACAATTCTCGCCCTGAAGAAGACTATAGTAATAGTCGAAACGTTGGCCTGAATAAATTTCATCATTGACTGCCAGTCCGACTACACAGTTTTTTACCTGTTTCCATTCTCCATTAAACCACTCTCCCTAGAATCTAGACCTAACCCAGTCAGAGTATTATTTATTTCCAAAAATGAAAAAAGAGCTTCGAGGGTAGAAATTTAAGATCAACAATACAATTAAAGCTACATTTTGAGAGCAAATATAAAACGTATTTTTTCCCGAGAGAACTAATAAACTTACTGAAAGATCTAAAAAGTGTATTAAGGTTAAGGGTAAATTTATCAAAAAAGAAGAGGCTAGGTTAGGTTAGGTTAAAAAATAAAGAGAACGATAGTTTTATTTAACCTCATTCCCGTCCATTCCGCGAACTTATTGACCACCCCTCGTATAGTACGGTCAATTCTGAATGATACACTATGGTGTGCACTCCTTCAAAAGAACTATACTAACCAAGAAGTAGAATCATACTGTATCATGATAACGCTTGTCCATATACAGCCGCTTGAACAATAGCGGATTTAAACGGGAAAAACTTTGAACTGATGGATCATGCACCATATAGACTCGACGTCCTGTCAAACTTTTAAAGGAGAGATAAATGACATGGTTCCAGAAACATAGAATTTTTTTTAGATAATTGGTTGGTTATAAATATTTTTTTGACGATAATTTCCGTGCCAAAAACATTTTTACATTAATCGTTCATGATCTTATTCCTTCAACGATATTAAAGTTTCAAACAAAATTAACTGCTGAGTCTTAATACAACAAATGCACAAGAAACCGTACATTACGGAAAGGTTAAAGGTTAACAATCTGCTTTGTTTAAGACCTAGTAAACTTTGTCAATTATGCAGGTAGGATCTATGCGCTCTATATTCTACGATGCGAATAAAACCTTTATGCAATGAGCATAATATTGTTGTTGTACAAACGATCTAGGTTAGGTTGTTAATTAAATAATAATCATGTTTTCATATACGTATATTATTTGATGAGATATCATATGGATAACGGTTATGGATAGATATTTTAACAATGCTTCGTTTCGTCTGGTATTTTCATTTCTGGTTAATCTATATGAGTGTCTGTTAAAACGAAAAATAGAGAATCGATATTATTATTCGTTTCAATTGATTCGAAAATATTTAACAGATATCTATAAGTCCCGCTCCTGTGATTTGTAGTGACAGTTAGTGATAACATAATATTTTTATGTTGTAAAATTGTTCTTACCATCTTTGGTTAGAGCTAACTGAAAGTTAAAACTGTTGTTTGCATCGCTTCTAATCTGTAGTTTAATTCTTAACTAATGGTCACTTTTAACTAAAGGTGGTAGGTTTGGACCTAAAAGTTATTGTAATATTGTTATACAACTTTTGGTCGTTCCAATCAACTGCTCTATTTATAACTTCTGCGGTAAACATCAAAATATCTGAAAGGGCAGGATGCACTTCTTGCGGTGACAGCTTCATGATTATTTTAAATAAAAGTGAACAAAATTAAAAAGCAGAAAGAGGAGGTATTATTTTAAGAAAAACTGTTTACTCTTTCCGATGAACTACAAAATTACTCAGCTCATCCCATTAATATTAAAATGAGGATTACGAAGTTTCATACGCTTTAGTCTTACAGTAATTAATTTGCGAGAGGTGGTTAGTAGACAGATATTTTTGGTCCTTAGATCCCTTTGAATTTAAATGTTTCAGTTATATAAGTTCCTATTCAAGAAAATTTAGCTTACCTTCAACGGGGTATGGAGGTAGCGGTGTTTGGGTACCGTTTCCTGTAGGTACCATTCCTCTTGGTGTTTCCGGATCTTGTACTCGCACCACCACTTCTGCCGCCATGCCCGACGCTGGTCGGCTCGGGTCCACCTCCCACTCTGAAAAAATAATAATAAATATTATAAAATATTCTAATATGCTACTATGCTATGGGGTCTTGTGGCTGCGTGCTTGGTGTTTGGTCGCAAATCTGGGGAACCGGGTTCAATCCCAACCGATGTCAAATATTTCGAATTTTAAATGGCTCACTCTCTAATAAGTGCCCGTGAGGTAACGCCTGGTAAACACCCGTGCGGTACAAATATATCATCATCATTACCGAAATATGTGTACAAAACAGATTGGCACACGCAGCAATGGATAATATGTCGTGATGCAATATTTTTGCAATTTTTACCTCTCGCTAAGAGAGGTATTGGATTTATGCTAAAAATCGCATATCCAGATTTTACTGAATAAGCACGATTTAAGGTCCATAGAATCCGATTTTAACATTTTTACAATGATGTCTGTGTGTGTGTGTGTGTGTGTGTGTGTGTGTGTGTGGATGTGTGTGTGTGTGAGGTTGTTGGAGACACGATTTCTCAAATTCTATAATACTAAAGACCTTTTTGACTACGGATTCCTCAATCTAACATTAATGGGAAGAGTTGAATAGGTTTTGGTACCAATTGGAAAACCGGAAGTAGTAGTATCTTAAAAAAAATTCTAAATATTATTTTTTTGATTTTTTTTATTATTAGCATTAAAGAACATAAAATTCTCTATTCGATACATTTTAAAATTTTATTATATCTCCTATAGGTTTGGAGATATAGTATAAAATAATATAAAATAATTTGTAATAAATTTCAGAGCCTAAACTCTATAGTAACCATCAGATGTTTGTAAATGACAGGAAAATGTCATTGTCAAAAATCAACAGTAGTTCATAAACCTGTTTGGGCGATATTGGCGGCTCAATTCTAAAATTTGACCTTAAGTCTATTTTAACTAAACACATGACAGTGGATAAGAACCGATTCAGAATTTGCCATAGTACGAATATGGTTTTATATAGATTTTAGCTGAAAATAAATCTTAGATATTGTTTTTTGGCAACATAGTAGTAAAACGTCAAAATACTCTTTTACGTCAAATGAAGAAGTTTAACTGACATTATAAAGAATTTTTCAGAGATATTGGTAAGTTTACTATTTCTTGTTGTATAACATTAATAACAATTAAATATTTAAAATTATAGCTATATACATATACCCATCTGAAAACCAGTCAAGAAATTGGAAGAAATTCGAACATTTAGAAGTATAGGAGAAAACTTCCTCAAAAAAAAAATTTTAAATTATAAAAATAATCTAAACATAAAGGAAAGACATGAGAAATTTATAGGGCGCGAGCAGTCATGTGACTTTGTTGGACTTGACAAGCATATATGCGGGCCCGAGTTAGAATGACAGCTGGTAATTATGTACATATACGTCAAATGTCAATTTTCCATCCAAAATTTCGTGATATTCCAATTCCATGTGGTTTATTTTCCTCGACAAGTAAATTCCACATTTCTGGTGACAAATTAACACGTGAAAGATTACGACATTTGTCATTTATGTAAATAATAATTACTAACTGTCATTTTGACAAGGGCCTCCATATCTGCTTGTCTAGGTCAAGTATGACAAACTAACTACGTGAATTTAGAAAATCTTGGAATTTTCCATGAAAAATTCTGACATTTGACATCTATATATAAAATTACTAATTGTCATTTTGACAGAACCCCCATATCTGCTTGTCAAGGCCAACAATGTCACAATGAATGCTCACGCCCTATACTTATGTAACCAAAAACGGAAGTGGCGAGAGGTATTGTGCTGGCCACAACAGATTTTTTTATTTGTTACTATGATGGAGGACCCAATTACTCCAAATTTTCTCTACAACAATAAAAGAGGTGCTAATCACCTGTGTTAAATTTTTGTTCAATATGTTCCATTATCCGTACCAATAATAACTTTTAGTAGACCACGAACTATTATAAGTTACATAACGTAATATATCATTCTGCATGTGTTCATGTCCATATGTTTGCTACACATGCACTTGGTGTAGACATATCACTAACCACTAAGCTCACAATGCATACCCGAGCCCGACTGACCAACAAGGTAAACAGACAGATTTAGCAGCAGTCGTATATCTTGTCCACCAATTCGCCATCATGTCTGTCGGGCTTATTTATTATTTGCATCGATTAGGGCCGTAAATAAAGCAGGACTGTTTATTCACTAGACACAGTACAAAACAGAGATGTCTATGTATGTGAATGTACATTACCAATCAAGTGCTTCTATTTTATTTTTTTGTTGAAACTATTACCTGAACCACTCCCAATCCAGACGTGGTATGAACCCAAATATGGAACTAATTTTATGAACAAAATACTATTTATGGAAACAAGTACAAAAATATTTTAACTCATCGAGAGGTCGTAGGTATTTGGGGTGTACCCAGTGGCGGATTTAGAGGAGGGCGGGCACACGTGCACGTGCCTCCAGTCATTTTCCAAAAAATATTATTATCATTCACGTATAATAAAAATTACCTTCCGTCAATCCTGTGTGTTATGTATAAATTCCATATATAATTTTTTTTGCAAAAAATCCTATATTTCCAGTAAAATTGTTTCATAAAAAAATTATGCAAATTGCACTTGACATTGACATCTTATTCTTCTTTACCTTTTCCTGTTTGTTAGGGGTCGCTATTTTTTTATATTCTTTTTCCATGCACTCATTTCTGTTTTGCGTGCCGTCCTCATTTAGTTCCTTTTCTCTCAAGTCTTCCGCAGTACAGTTCTCCCATCTTATCTTTGGTTTTCCTTTGTTTCTTCTACCTTCTATTACTAAGCTAGTCATTTTTCTTCTAATATATTCTTCATCTCTCTTCATGACATGTTCAAATCAATGTAATCGTCTCTCTTTTATCTTTCTAGAAATTTCTATCACTCGAGCCATTTCTTTTCATTCGTTACCTTATCTTTCCGTGTCTTCCCCAACATCTATCTCAACATTTGCATCTCTGCCACATTCATTTTCTTTTCATTGATACTGACATGTATCAATTTGAATTATCTGAATATGTTAGCAGTTTCTATGGTTAGTATACTCGTAGCTTGCTGATTTATAAAATTTAATATCTTTATAATTCTTTAAATCTATTGAATATAAAGTATAAAATGCAATTCAATCGTATAGAGAATAATATATGCTTTAAAATTTATAATAACTTTAAATGCCAATAAATGATATAACTGCTTTTTTTGAAGAAAAACTGTTAAAAGTTGCAAGTGAGGGTACTTCTGATGGACCAATTATATCCAAAATCTAATCATGTCTGCATATGAATCTGAACCCGAGGAATACGAAAAAAATTATAATTTTTGGAATCGTGGTATTGGAGTTATGCGATCCGAAACGATCGTCACATAGACACACACACATACATACACACACGCACACACACTCAGATACATAAAGACATTGTAAAAATAGTAAATTCGTATTCTAGGGATCCCAAAACGTGCTTATTCATTAGAAACACACTGTCGATTTTTTTGACCAAAGACAATACCTTCCTTACCTATGGTGACGGAAGATAAAAATGATAAAAAATACAGTGTTAATTTAATAAGTACTTTCACTTGTGAGTTAAAGCTAGTCTGGAATTGCGTGCACACCCTACAACAACTGAGGGGAGTTCTATGCAATGAAAAAGAAGATGAGCTCTCTAAAAACGGAGCTAAACTGCCGTTTTACGGGCCTGAACCTTCTTGTGGACCCTTGAAAAGCCATATAAAGAAGGAAATGAAAAACTGGGAGGAAGTAGCTATAGCCTCATATTGGAGAGACATCCCGGAGCTTAGTCAGTCGAAGAAATTCATTTCACCCTCGTTGACAAACGCCAAAGAGCTATTAGCTCTCAGCAAGAAGGTCCTTAGAACTATGACAGGTATCTTTACTGATTATTGTCCTCTGAAATACCATCTATGTAAGATTGGTATAGCTGAAAACAATATCTGTCGACTCTATGAAGAGGACGAAGAAACTTCGGAACACATTGTATGTGAATGTACAGCTGTGGCCGTAATTAGGCTTAAAACCATCTTGGTAAAAGGTACCTCGCGGCAAATAAGATCGGGAAACTGACTCCTGGTGCAGTAATTTTAACTTAAATTTTATAACCACTTCTATTTTAGATGATATCTTCATACGTAATATAACAAGTGATATGATTATCATCGATGATATTCTCGAGTGAAACCGAGCTGCAGATTTCACGAGTCCGAAGGACGAGATGAAATGTGCTGCTTCGGTTTCACGAGCAATATCTTCGATTATTAATCATATCACGAGCTTATATTTAATGAGAGAATATAATGAATTTTTGCAATCTAACCTAACCTAACTTTTGATATACATATTCATATTGTATTAAAACATGGTACTTACGAGTTTTATTTAATATTTCGGAGTTTGAATTATTGTTATTATTTATTTTTATACTCAAAATTAACTGTCAATGTCATAAATAAAGAAAACAAATCCCTTAGTAACGACTATAAATACGGTGTTTATTTCCTTGTTTTTTATCATCGCTGTGATAATCTTGTAGCTAGGGACATTCTGAATGTTGATTGGCGGAAAACATGTCACGTGACTAAGGAATTATATTCTCAAAGAAATAATTAAAATAGCAAAATTTCATGACTATATTTCGTATTCACTTGTGAACATTAGTATAGGATGTATTCGTGGAAGTGAAGATAACTTAAATTATATTTTTGTGAACATTTATAAAACTAACCTCGTTTTGAAATAAAGTTTTCTTTGAAATATAATAAATAAATCTTCAAAGTATACAAGACGGATATATTAATTTATAAATAATTATAAAATCTTTCAGAACTCATATTTTATTTTTATTGCCGAAACGTCGTTAATCTAATAAATAAAACAGAATCTAAACTAAAAAGGTTGTATTATTCTTATTAATTTATAATTTTCTGATCCACGCACTGTATTATTATCTTTTTTCTTCTTGTCAAGCATATTTTTATTGTAAATACGAACTTTTCATTTACGCGGGAATTCGTGACAACATAATTTATTACCTTTCTAATGGAACAATGTGCACTCAAGTAAGCAGCAATATTTGTTACTTATATTACAATATATATGTCAATTTAGATACACAAATACGTATAATATTTAACAAATTTTTAATATTATACTTTAATAAAAAGTCAACCTGTAGTTCATTATTTTGCCACCAGATGTCATATCGCTTAGCAATACTTGCCAATTATTGTGATGGCCACAACAATTTTTTTTAAATGAATTTCTTTTTTGGAAATCCGTTTTATTTAAATTTTATATAATAGTAAGCATCATAATTCGAAACATAAAATAAAAAAAAGTGTCTTAAAGAAATACACACTAAAATTCCATAATATTTCATATTTAGGAGTTATACGAAGTGCTACCCAAAATATCCGAGAATTGTTTTTTGGCGGGTGGCAGGGTCTAGTTTCTACTTCTCCCGTTCGGTGTCTTTACTAGACACCCTTTTGGATATGTTGCTCTCCGGGAAACATCTGAGCGGTCAATGTGATTTTTTCGTAGGCATTGATTGACGTGATGGGCGATTTTTCAATGACAGATATTAAAGTTTTGTTTCCTGGTAGGGAAATCAATAACGGAAACTATCACATTGCTTCGGAGGGATTATGAGGAGGAAGCCTTCAGCCAAAAAAGGGGTTACGTGTTAATAGTGGTCGGATGCCAATAGAAGATAAACCTCGACCGTCCTGGTTGAAATACGTCAATTGCTCGCAGAACGATCGAAGGCATTGAAATATCCATGATTCGATTATATGTGATTATTGTAGAACAATTAATGAGTTCAGTTCAACTGAAATATCTTTGAGTTTATTTTAATGAAGTTTCACTAAAAATTTTAAGATAAAAAGTGTAGCAACATAATTCGTTCCATGTTTTTTTTCCAACGACCAGAGAGTAACCATTTGAGTATGTGCCGGGATTTGAAAAAGCAGTTAGAAATCGATCTGGATTTTTTGTAAGCATTTTTGTTAATGTTAACAAGTTGCTGTCTAATGCCCACCATTACAAAATGATGTTCCCCAAAGATGACGCTTGGAAAACACATTCGAAAGGGTGTCCAGTAAAGACACCTAACGGGAGAAGTCAAACCTAGCATCCTACCAACCGCCATAAAATAATTGTTGGAAATTTTCGGTAGCACCTCGTATGTAAAAATAAAAATCTGATATGGCCAACACAATACCTCCCGCCATTTATTTCTTATTAATTTAAATACATGCCTACTTATTTACTAATGCTGGAAACCATATTAAGTTCTTTTCCATATAACTATTGTTCTATTTACAATTTTATTTTTAAAACGTTACTATTATTAATTAGAAATTATTTTTTACATACATTTAAGCTGAGCTGTATAACGAAGAAGTTGTGTTTACCTAAAGCATAGGCTCATGTATTTAAATTATATATTATTTTATAAATTTATTCATAAAATATATAAAAAAGTATTAATACGTACGTATACAAAATTAAATAATCTTTAATTTTTATGACATAAATTGCGAAAAAATAACATTTGAAGGTAGTTTTTGAAGAAAAACTATTTTGAGCTTCAAGTAAAGTGTCAATTTCGGTTATCCGGTTTACACCAAAGTCTAATAACTTCTTTCCACATTAGAATAAGTTAGAAATATATGGTTTCAAAGTTTTGCGAAGTATTTTAGTTAGAGCACCCAGAGGATCCACACTTACACATATACTCACACACATACACACACACACACTCATACACACACACGTACACACACATATTCATCCACAGACATAATCGTGAATGTTAAAATCGGATTCTAGGGACCTTAAACCGTGCTTATTTACCTCCCTTACCAAGGGTAGCGGAGGTAAAAATAAGCAAAATTTGTATTAATTTGGAACAAAAAATACGTTTAAAATGGTGTAATTATGGAACAATTTTTCCCTAATTTAATCGACATCGTATTTCTAAAATAAGCGAGATTGCCTATAGTGAGGCTTGAAAAACGGGCATTCTATATTTATTGAAATTGTATTGAAATAAAAATATGGGTTTAATCCAATAGTTCCGAAATAAATAAAAATTACTATGTTTTAATCAAAATAATAATTATTTTAAAATACATTTCTCTTGCACTTCTATGCATTTGTATTTATTTTACTTTATCAAACTAGAATTTGAAAAAAAAAATACTATTTACTGAACAGGCATATGTCATGAAAACGTGTATTCATTTAATCACACATTATCAAAAGCTTTACAAAAATAATCAAAGGGTGACAACAGGATTACAACAGTAAAAAATTCAAAACTTTTCATTTATAAAAAACTTAACGAAGTACACGGTGAAAAGTCTTTGCTTTGTCTTTGAAATGCTCTTTCATCTGTAGTGTGCAAAAAGGCTGAAATCTTTTCTTAATCTTCATTACAAGAAGCTAATTTGTCCTGACGAAGAAAACCACACTCTTACAAATACTTGTAAACCAAAAGAAAACGTCTTTTGACTTCGCGAGAATCGCCTGAATATTTATGCAAATGCAAAGTAATTTCATTTAGAAATTTTCATAGCAGCAAGATGAAGTCTGAGATAAATTGAATCAGGGAAGTAGCAAAGTATTTGGGGTTAAAATAACGTGACGAGTATAAAGAAGAATTTTATCAAGATTTTAAAATGTAATTAGTTTTATCATCATTTTTAATTTAAAGTCTGTCAATAACATATTAATTGGTTGTATCATTGATTAAATAGTATATATAGATTGGCAATGCTATAGTCAATGCGCGTAACACATTTTAATTCTGTACGAGTAAGAGCCATCTGTGCTGTAGTTGCATACTGTACATGTGTTTAATTAGCTACAAGATAGCAGCACGGTAGTACACATCGCCGGGCGGAGCATCGGGCGGAGCCAAACAATTTTATAATTAGAATTTGACAAACCTATTTCGTCATTTCTTCAGAGATATTTAATTTAATTATACATTTATTTTTAAAAATAAGCTTACATTCTTTCGTAATGTGTTTAACATTTCTAATAAAAATTCATTTAACATTTCATTGAGAAACGATTTAATATGAATTTACATGGGATATGCATATTTATCATTTAATAGAGAAATGATTTAATATGAATTTACAGTGGGTATGTATTTGAAGGTTTGGACCATCCGCTTCGTGTCATACTCCAAACTTCCTTCTCACAAAATGAAATGTCACTTTACACATCATAAGGTGCTTACCGAGCGGCATTGAATTAGGTTGGATTAGAATTGAATCGGAGCCCGATAATGAAGCACATAGAATTATTAATTTTTAAATACTGCTAAAAGAGCAACTTTTTAAGATTTTCCGCAAATAAAACAATGCAGTTATTTTAATACCATAAATCTTCTCCGAATAAGTTTTCTTGTTGTTTTACTTAATAATTATAAATTAAAAGCAATTTTTTAATATCTTCTTAGACCACCAATTAATAACAAAAGAAAAAGTACCAATTAATTATGGATCATTTTTTCTTACGTTTTTGTAATTAATATCTTCAATAAAAAGACACTTCAAACATATCGTTGAATTCGTAATTTTACGTAGATTCCAAATATGTAAAAATAAATAGGATGTCCCATTTGAAGAAAGTTAATGTCACTTCCGGTTAAACCGAAAGTGCTACCATCATGTCACATAACATAATTTGTGAGCCCCTAAGCCTACTTTACAAATATGTAAAGGGAATTAAAAAATAATTATAAATAAAAAAGTTATTTTGAGTGGCACTTTTTCAATGTCACCTGTGTATAATATACTAATATCCTATGCACTACTCATTTGACAAAATGGCTTAATTATTTTTTTTATATAGTTCAGTATACAAGGTGTTAAATGAAGAGTAAAAAAAATGGGAATATATACATTTCGATGAGCTAATATTTAGTCAAAAATATTTTTTTCAATATTCATAAATTTCTTGAAGTTCATTTTTAGCGTTCCTCAAAATAATAATGAATTAATTTATTTGTTGTTCGCAGTTACGTGATTAAATAATTCATTATTTTTTATTAAAAATTTCGTGTCTCCGACTCCAAGCGACTTGACACGAATACATCCGAATATTATTATTACCGCCAGCCTGATTGAATGTTAGTACGGCCAAATAATAAAATTATTAAAGGTGGCAGCATAATACGTATCTTTACAACGCGGTACACAAATGCTCATAAGGTTGCCAATCTATATATACTATTTAATCAATGGTTGTATCTTTTTAAATTATATAAAAAATTGCTTGTTTGATGTTTTGTTAATTAAATTTATAAATAGATTATCAACATCAGTATTTTTCCTATAGTAAGCGTTAAAATTATTGAGAGCCGTATATTTTATATTTTTACCTTCCGTCACCTCTAGGTAAGGAAGGTATTGTCTTTGGTCAAAAAATTCGGTGGTGAGTTTTCATTGAATAAGCACGTTTTACGGTCTTTACAATACGATTTTACTATTTTCTTGCAAAAGATCCTATATTTCCAATAAAATTATTTTATAAACAAACTATGAAATATTATTTACACATTTAATGTTATTATAAATATTAAAGAATATTCTATTATCTATACGAATTCATTGCATTTTATATTTCATATTCAATGCATATAGAGTTAAAGAATTATAAAGAAATTAAATTTTATAAATCAGCCCCCTATGCTATAATCATAGAAACAGCTACTATATTAAGAAAATTCTAACTGAAAAGAAAATGAATATGGCAGAGATGAGGATGTTGAGATAGATGTTGATGAAGACACGGAAAGATACGGTAAGGAATGAACGAATAAGGGAAATAACTCGAGTATTAGAATTTTTTAGAGAGATACAAGGGAGACGATTATACTAGTTTGAACATCTCATAAGGAGAGATGTAGAATATATTGAAAGAAGAATGAATAGCTTAGTAGTAGAAGGTAGAAGAAATAGAAGAAAACCAAAGTTAAGATGGAAGGACTGTATGGCGGAAGATGAGAGAAAAGGACCTGAATGAGGACAACACGCACAACAAATGAGTGGAATAAAAATGATGGAAGGACTGCGTATTGCGGCAGACTTGAGAGAAAAGCGACTGAATGAGAACGACACGCAAAACAGAAATGAGTGGAAGAAGAAAATAAAAAATAGCGACCCCTAACGAATGGGAAAAGCTAAAAAAGAAGAAGATATCAGTGTCAAATGCCATTTGCATAGTTTGTTTATGAAATAATTTTACTGGAAATTTAGAATCTTTTGCAAGCAAATTTATGTATGGAATTTGTACATAATACACAGTATTGGCGGAAGGTATTGTGATGGCCACATCAGATTTTTTATAATTTTATTTTAAGAACAGTGGGTTATGCAACAATGAACACAATTAGGACTATAACGTTGTATGTACTACCATTGGTTCGTTCTAACATTAAAAAAATAAAATGCGAAAACCCTTTTTGATTGAGTGTTTTGTGATACATTCGTCAGTTGGAATGCGTTTCTCCACCTATCTGTAAAATAAATCTAAGTTTAATTACTTCATTAAAGATTTTTTCATTCGTTGTAACATTTTTGTACTAAAATCCAAATTTTATTATTGAAACTGTTCGTTGTAGCATTCGTTTATTATGGGATCGTTCGTTATAGCATACTTTACTGTATATAAAGTAGTACCCTTGAACAATAATACACTTCACCTTTCTTTCTTTCAAAGTTCTTCAAAGCTCCCAACCAATCTTTTTTTGGAAGGATTTCAAACTAAAAACTACCAAAGCTGTGAAATTAATTTCTTTTTTTAATTGCCAAAGCTGCCAAACTACATAATTATTCAAAATTATTATTGAGAAAAGTTAATATAAAAAAACAATATATATTGAAAAATTTATTACAAAGCAGATTGTCACACCCAGCAATAGGTAATATGCCGTGATGATGTATTTATTTTATTTATATTTATCCATAAAAAATATGGAAAATGTATTAATTCGATCCTGTAGAAAATTTAATAATCTAATTTTTATAATATAAATTTCGAAAAAATAAAATTAAAGTTGTTTTTCGACAAAAAGCTATTTCGAACTTCAAGTAAAGTGCCATTTTCAGTTATCTGATTAACACCAAAATCTAATGGCTTCTTCTCATATTAGAATAAAGTAGAAATACAAATGGCTGCAATAATTGTTCACTGGAAAGGTGATTGGAAAGAAGAAATTACTGGATATCAGTCAAATAATTTATTTTCCGCCCTTACCGGTTTCGACACCTCATTTGTCTTCTTCAGAAGGTGCAAATTAAGAATTTAAGTAACATTGATAAATACATATAATGATTAATAAATAAATAATTTAAATACAATGGTCGTGAAAATTTAATAAATAAATAAATATATTAAAAAATTCATGTAGTCGTCATGTGAAATTAGATATTTTTTAATAACTAAGAATTAACAACGGCACTCTTTAACTAAACATTTTAGTTGCCAGCAATGAGTGCCCGTGAGGTGACGCCTGGTAAGCGCCCACACGGTACAAATATTCCATCATTACCGGTATCTGTGTACGAAGCAGATTGGCACACCCAGCAATGGGTAATATGCCGTGATGAAATATTTAATATATATATATTTTTTTTTTTTAATTGAATGTATGTAAATTATGTTATTTATTAATTGTTATATGTATTTATCAATGTTACTTTATTTTCACCTGCCGAAGAAGACACATGAGGTGTCGAAACCGGTAAAGGCGGAATATAAATGATTATATGACTGATATCCAGTAATTTCTTCTTTCCAATAGAAATACAAAGTTTCAAAATTTTATGAACGATAGTATTTGAATAAGAGCGTAAAGAGGATTCACACACACACACACACACACACACAGACACACACACAATATATATATATATATATATATATATATATATATATATATATATATATACAAACATACATACACACACATAAATCATCGGGAAAATGTTAAAATTGGATTCTAGGGTCCTTAATACGTGGTTATTTACTAAAATCTAGATATGCAATATTTAGCACGATCCCTAACCTCCCTTACCAAGGGTTGCGGGACATAAAAATACGTAACTCGGAGTAGGCTATAACTACAGAAACGTATATCTGGATCATTATAAAATTTAAAAACCATGTTGCCAAAAATGGTCTTTTAAAGAAAAAAAGATAATAAAGAAGGAACCAGAATATCGCCATTCTACGTTTTCTAATTTATATCCATTTCTAAAACAAAAGATTGAAAAAGAAAAGTTTTGATTTCTTTAGATAAAATTTTCGACATCGCGCGTCAAAATGACATTTAAATAAATGCTTTTAAATTAAGACATACGTTTCTTTGTTCATAGCCTACTCCAAGTTAGGTTTTTTTAATACACTGTAAATTTTGTAGATGGAAACAAAATTTTAGATTTCTATTAATTCAATTTTGAAAGTACGTATAATAATATCGCAATATAAATTAGGAATATGATAATTTGGAAGTCCCCTCTTAGAATTAATGAAATTGAATATCTATGTAACATCTCAATCTTCAAATCTGTCTAAGTTTACATTACGTGTTCCTGGAGGTAATTATCACCTTTCCTTAATGAACATAATCTAATTACTCAAATGTGCAAATTTAGAGGAAATTAAACGAAAAGTTTCCAAGACGGCTTAACCAGCTGTCAAATTTTGAAGATTTATAGACGAATAAATTTGATATGGGGCAAAGTTTCCCTCTCAAATTAAAATATGGGTGATAAGTTTTAATATACCTACCTACGAAAAAATACGTTCATATTTTTATTTACAGTTCTCTATGATTAGAATTTTCGTGGAAATAAATATGATGATTTAAATACATTGTTTTTTATGTGGAGGAGTATTGATTTTTGATTTATTATTAAGGTAAATAAACACGTTTTTATTGATGTTAACGTTATTTTTTAGGACAAAAAAATATGGACATAGATTAACCTAAAAATATATCAGAATTCAATATTTTATTAGTTTTGGATTAATTTTTACTTGGCCTTAGGCAACAGGTGTAGGAAACATGGTTAAATATCGCATTTTGAGATTTTTTAGTGAATAAGTTTGTTTTAATTCTAAAATGAAATATATACAGTGTGTCCGCGGATGGGGGTACCCATTAGGGAAAAACTCTTTATTATTGATTTTACGACCAAAAGTCATTATTTATAAAAAGTTCTGTTTGTTGAGAAAATGAATTGACGATAAGAAAATTTTAGATCACATGTACAGGGTGCTAATACGATAAATTAGGAATGTATGAAAATGCTTCAAGGGATAGGTACCATTATTTATTATTTTTTACAAAAAATTATAAAACAAAGTTTTTTATAAACTAACATAAAGTCTGAATACAAATTTTGATTATACATTTTTTTTGGTTAACATTTTCGAAAATGCCTTCACGAAGTTGGAATACTGACACATGTAAATAAGATTCTGACGTATCATGAACGTATACCAAATCGGTTATCTTGCTTTTTTTTGTAAAATTAAAATAAATAAAAATCACTGTTATTATTTTATTTTTAATAAATTTGAATTTTTATTTCAAAATTTGTATTCAGACTTTACGTTAGTTTCTAAACAACTTTTTTTCATATTTTTTTTGTAAAAAATAATAAATAATGGTCCTTATCCCTTGAAGCATTTTCATACTTTCCTAATTCATTAACACCCTGTACATATGATCTAAAATTTTCTTATCGTCAATTCATTTTCTCAACAAGCAAAACTTTTTATAAAGAATGACTTTTGGTCGTAAGATTAATAATAAAGATTAGATTTTTTTCCTAATGTGTACCCCCATCCGCGGATACACTGTATATATATATATATATATATATATATATATATATATATATATATATATATATATATATATATATATTAGTTTTTAATTCATCTTTGTACACATAATTTTGTCATAAAACAGAAGCTTTATTTCACCCTATTGAATAAAAATAATACAAAACATAGCATAATTATTGCCAGAAAATACAAAGTATTACATATTTTCCGACGATATATAAAAATCTATTTTTTATGGTTTCTGTAATTAGGTAGACAGGGCAATAATAGTATATTACATTCGACGTGGGATATATTTCATTACAGCTGAAGGCTTATGTATAATACCGAGAGGCGTAGTCTCGAGGTGAATACAGCGCGAGGCTGTGATGAAACTCCCACCGAGGTATGTATATACTATTTTATTCACAATCATCCTGTTTTTAAATCAATAATTTTTAAAATAACTCAATGAGTTTTTCAATTTTATTAATATTTTTGACAGCTCTAATAAAATTTATTTAGCCTACTTTATGATAGGGATCTATAACAATGTTGCTGGGCAGCTCCTACATAAATATTTCAATCCCGTGGGATGGAAGTGAATTCCCACCCAAGAGATTGTCATTACAGTTAAGAATGACATATTTCCACATCTCTGAAAGTTTAGGAATCGACATATTACTATAAAGATTGTGAATAAAATTTCTTATATGAATCACACGTTCCAGATAATTTTCTATTAGAGCGTTGACAGAACACCGATCTCTTTCTTCTGGTATTTGTAAGAAGGTTTTTGTTTATTTATTTTATTTATAAATGTATGTGTAAATTTAAATATTGGCAACGTCATGTAAATATAAATAACAATGTTATAAGAAAAAAAAAACACACTGGTCAATTTTGACCCCGTTTCAGTCATCCGAGGGCTAATGTCTCTAGAATCCGATTTGGGGCTTGAAGTAGAGGATTTTTTTTCCTAATAAGTTTAAAACAAAATATTTAAGATTTTGTAATGCAATCTATGAAGTTTATGTACCTACAGTCTACAGAAACTAAAATTACTTTGAAATATGGTATTTTATGAGAACATAAAGTACATTATTAAGTAATATGCATGTTAATAATGCTGTAAAGGCTTAAATGCAGTATTAAGTTTGCTGAAGATGATTTCCGTAATGAAATGAAAAATTTCGCAATAAACTACAGACTTATAAAACTGTAAAATTTAATTAGTTTTATTTTGTAGTTTAAAAGTTATATTACACACAAAGAATATACCTAAATGCACGCTTTTGTAGAGGTGTACATGTATGCAATTTTTACCGTGTCCGAGAGGTGGGAAACGTTATATTTACAAAAATAAAGAATATTGAAATTTTATTTTGTTACATTTCATAGGCTTTGAATCATTGCAAAGAACAACAAAAATTTATTTACAGTTTTAATCAAATTAATATAAAAATTTACATGCTTTTTTCTCAAAATCGTTATGTAAGAATATAAAAATATTATACTATGCGAAACGTTATATTTACAAGAATAGAGAATATTGAAATTCTATTTTGTTATATTTCATAGCCTTTGAATCATTAGAATGAACAAAAAATTATTTACAGTTTTAATCAAATTAATATAAAAATTTACATGCATTTTTATCAAAAAAATTGTTATGTAAGAATATAAAAATATTATACCACTGAATTCAGAATTAAATTCCGTAACGAAGGAGTAAATAAAAAAATAGATGTTCTTATTTAAAATAAAAGGTCCTGTATTTCGAGAACCACTGACCGAAAAAAAATATTTTTTTTTTCTTTAAATTTGTCTCGTGAAGTAGAAATATTAAAAAAATATATCATCTCGGCATATTACCCATTGCTGAAATTGTTTGTTTCTAGCTCTTATACTTTTCGAGATAGAAATGGTGGCCCATTTGAAATGAACACTCTATATTATATTTATTTTAAATAAAACTTTATAACTTTGTAATTGTTGCCTAAAAATGTTGTGGGCAGTTCGGCTTAAAAGTTCATTTTTAGCCTCATCTGATTTACTGGCCTCGGCGTTCGCCTCGGCTGTAATCTTCAATTTCGGCTAAGAAAGATCACTTTTACAATCTTGTTACACAAATATTATATAAAATATGTACCTACATTAAATTTTCGGAAGATAACGTGCTGGCTCTATCAGATTTTTTCCTTTTAATGTATAGAATCGATCCTTAATGCAGCGGTCTACTATTTATTGACGCCCTCTTTCTTGTACTTTGTAATGTAAAATACGCTTAGAATATATTACCTGATACGATCTACCAATGAAAAAAAATATCATAAATAATATGTATAATGGATAGGATAGTATATTTTTGATCCATATTTTATAAAATAAACATTCTTTTAATGCTTAACACGTATATTACAAAAAATGTCTATATCATTTCAATATATGTTATAGTTATTTGCACAATGAGCTAAGAAACAGGGTGATTTTATAACAAGTGTGAATGTTGATCCGCGTCACATAGTTAATCGTAGCAAACACAGGATTGTATGAAAACCTCTTTCTAGCGAGTTTTGTACAGTATTTTTCTCACGACCACAAAAAACTGCACAATTTAATATATTTTTAACTTGAAATTAGTTATCACTTGCACGAAACTCGATGGTACACATTCCATAGACGAATCGTTGTCACTGCAATCCAATTTTGTGATAATCACATTAACGTTGTCTCTACAAATAAGTTTTATTGTATAATAATATTGTATTAACCACATATTCATTCTTTTATATATGTTAGAACGATTTTAATCTTAAATTAAATGTTATATAACTCAAAGTAAAACGGAACTGAATAGTCGAGTGTGGCAGTATTACCAACTGCTCTGTTTATAAATACCTTATCATAAACGCGTCATAATTGTGAGAATATCGTACCAATAACAATAATTATTGTAAAGAAAAAATGTTAAATTTACAGATTCACTCATAGTATTTATTATACCTTGATATTTAGCAATTTCCTATAAAAGACAAATCCAAATTACCGGTCATTTGGCAACACTCCTGTGCCTTACAATAACATACTAGTGTGTTATGATTTTTTCGATATATTAACGATATTGTCAATTTTCGCATCCAAGTATGTTTCTTATGTGGTTGTGAGAAAAATCTTTTTTCTACCACCGTGCGGAAAATAGCTAACTCCCGCATTAATGGGAGAAATATTTAAAACATATATTTTTTTTTTGTTTTGTTGCTAAAATTACCATGCATAGCCGCCCAAGTAGTAGATAATATTTTTTAATTATTCTTATTTTTGTAGACGATTGTATTTAGAATAATCCTTAACTGTGAAATAATATACCCATAATTCCATTAATGACCTTTGATACTGTTGCTAATTGAGTAATATTGACAATTCGATGGAATAATATTATGTAATCGTTATGTCAAATTGAAATTGTACCTTTCAGAGTACAAATATATTTACTTTTCATAAGTAATTTTTGCCACATTAAAAGCCAAAATTGCACTAGCTTTACCATTTTTCATACTTTTGTTACTTCTTAAGACTATAGCTGAGTTGTAGGTTTTAATATTTTCTCTTAAATGTCAAGTCACGGCATAATTTTGTTCCAGCAACAACGAATATTAACGATTTGTTTTTGTAAACAAGATTTTATTTGCATTTGTCAGTGAAAAAATTCTACTCATTTATCAATTATAAATATGTCACTAGTGTTATTATTTGACATTTGTGGATAAAGTATAGTATTATATTCGCGTGTAATGGCTATTACTCATTAGAATGGTTTACATCACTCGCCTTCTGGCTCGTAATGCAAACATTCTCATGAGTAATATTACATGCTCATTGAATAATACCGTGAGTATTTTTTAATATTGGATTTGTCATATCCATGGTTACGATTTGATTGGCAGCAATGTATTTGCCAGTCTCATTTAAGGTAGTTCACCAGCTACTGTCCAGGCCAAAAATTTGATCACGCTGAACGTATACTGCGCATTCTACGATAATCCCTCTCTAAAGAAAACTTTTGGGAGGTGACTGTAATTTCTTGTACCGTATGTCATAAGTATGTACACCCACACCGCTACGAAACGTTGTTAAAGGAAAGCTGGCAACGTCGCGCTTTAATCGGAAGGGGAAGGGGGGAACAGCTCTAGCAGAGAGCCGCTGAATCCAGCCGTAGTTACAAATTCGCCGTTTTGACGTGACTTATTCCCGCTGTCAATTTTGACGTATTAAAAATAATATAACAAATTATATATAGATAAAACATAGTACTTAAATTTGCATTTTTTGTTTTTTTTTTTATTCATTTATATCTTTGAAAAACCATATAACAACGTTATAATAGCTAAATTGATTTTTTGACATTCTAAAAATGACATTTAAATTTGATATCTGCTGGGTCGTAGCCTACTTTATTAATACAAGACCGGGAAACAACTCAAATTTTGTTTCAAAATCTGCCCAAAACTCTAGTTCTAAAACCGGTAATGAGGGCGTGATTTATGCCTGCTGTCATTTAAATGTCATTTTGAGACTGTAAAAAAATTAATTTAGCAGTTCTAACGTTGTTATACAGTTTTTGACAAATATAAATGAATAAAACATACATTAAATGCAAATGTAAGTAATATTTTTATCTATATATTATATTAGTTTTACCCTTCCCCCTGACATAAACATACAGTGTTGCCGCTGCCTATCTCTAGCGAGTTTTTCTGTCGCGGAGTACATTATTTTACACTACGATTACTCTGAAACTGTACGTCAGATCGCTTTCATTGTTTGAAATAACATTCGAAACATATTAAATTACTATATATTAGTTTTTTATTAAAATCTATAGAAGCAAAATGATGCTATTAATCAAAACGTTGGTTTTGGTAGCATTGGTCCTATGCTTCACGTGTTAAAATGTCTGACTTTCGAGGCGAATAGCTCATTTTCTGTACGTCAGAAGTTTATGAAAAATTAACTGTGCATGTATTAGGTCATTCTTAACACATAGTTAAATTTTTATGAACATCTATAGAACCTCGATTTACTGGTGAACTACCTTAAAATGAAACATAGGGGACAAATTTGACATTTGTCTACTACTCTGTCAGTGTTAAAAAAATCCAATTTGAAATACAATGGTTTATACTGTAGAAGAGATGGTGAAGATTATTACGTGGTATTATTCGAATTTTAATCCAAGTTTAAGGCAAGTGTCGGACTTGTTCCGCGCTTCATTTCCAGACAGGCTACACCAAGCGCAGCAACAATTTTATGAATAGTGCGTCCAGCCTGCATATAACAGAAGGAATAGATCCTGTAATGTATTAACTGCGCAGAAAAATATGAAATTCTGACTTTAATACAAAATAATAACAGATTAAAATTAAGAGAGACTGGGCAAGCTACTGCTGTAAGCAAAGCTACTGTACATAGGCTATTTAAAAAATCTGTTGTGGCCAGCACAATACCTCTCGCCACTTCCTTTTTTGGTTACATAAGTATAGGGCGCGAACAGTCATGTTACATTGTTGGCCTTGACAAGCAGATGTGGGGGCCTGTTTCAGAATGATAATTAGTCAGTATGTTTCATTCAGAATTTCAAGATTTTCTAAATACACATAGTTAATTTGTCACCAGGAGTGTGGAATTTACTTGTCGAGGAAAATAAACCATATGGAATTGGAAAATCACTAAATTTAGAATGAGAAATTATGATACATCTATATACATAATTACTAGCTATCATTCTGACATGAGTCCCCATATCTGCTTGTCAAGGCGCCCTATTGTATTTAACATTTCTTGTATACCTACATTCTACACCAAAAATTGTACTTACATATATCTATTCCTTATATTTAGATTGTTTAACTTTAAATTCATTATATGAAGAAATTTTGTCCTCTTCTAATTTTTCGAAATGTTTCCAATTCATTGTCAGGATTGACTGTATTTTTGAAGGATATATGTAATAGACCTATAATCTTAAATATTTAACTACTAATACATTAAGAAATAATATAATGTATATGTACTTCCCAGAAAAACTCTTTAGTAATATCTATGAATTTCTGACACTGACATTTATCTGTCAGTTACAAACAGTTCAACTGGTCAACTATTTTCCATGGCATCCTTTCGGCTGTAAAATTTATTATAACGTTATTTTATTTATTATATGTCTTTTATCTCTAAATCCATAGAATATATAATAAAATATTTAAATGTATCAGATAGAGAATTTAATTTTCTTTAATATTACCAAGAAAAATTTTCAAAAAATATTATTTAGAAGATTTTTTTTCAAGAATCTTCTACTTCCGGTTGTCCAATTGTTACCAAAACCTTTTCAGATCTTCCCATGAATGTCCGATTGGAAAATACGTAATTAAACAATTTTTAAGTCTTATAGTTTTTGAGTAATCGTCCTTCCAACATCCTACATACATACACACACACACACATACATCCACACACACACACACACACACACACACACAGACATCATCGTAAAAATGTTAAAATCGGATTGTAGGGACCTTAAAACGTGCTTATTCAATAAAATATGGATATGTGATTTTTAGCATGAATGCAATACCTCTCTTAGCGAGAGGTAAAAGGAGTATTTCAGATCATACCATTTCCAAAATCACCAGGAGTTAGTTGTGGATTACACGGGACGAATAAATTTTTATGAAAGAATGTTTGAAAACGTTAATAACAATCCAGATTTGCTGCAAAATACACTTTTTAAGGACGAAACACTTTTTTTTACATGGCGAGGTAAATACACAAAATTGTCGGTATTGTTCCAGGGAAAATCTACATTTGTATCATAGTACGAAGACTGAACGACCGAGAAAGTTAACGTTTGGGCTGGCATAATTGCAATCCACATTATTGGGTCATTTTTTTATTAACGGGAATAATACTACTCGAAATTATGTGTATTTATTGGAAAATCGAGTCATACCTGCGATCAGATTATTACACTTTGAATACCCATGGTTTCAACATGACGGCGCTCCTGCACGCAATGCCGAAATTGTACGAAACTTTTTATAAAGAACATTTTCCCGTCGCTGGATTGGATGCGGTGGAGAAGTAGAATGGCCTGCTAGGTCACCCGATCTTACACCTCTAGATTTTTTTATTGGGGATTTTTAAAATCAAAAGTGTGAACGGGGGAAAATCTTCAAATTTATATCAATTAAAAGTACAAATTCAAAACATTTTTCAACATATTACAGTTGCCCAATTATCGAATATGGAACAAGAGTTTGGGTCATTGCTTAGCAGTTAATGGAGGGATTTTTCAAAATTTATTTTAATTATTGTTTATTTGTTCGTTATTATGTTTACTTGTTTGTTAGTTGGTTTATTTGTTTGTTACTATGTTTACTTGTTTATTAGCTAATCATGTATTTTAGTGTTTTAACATTTATTTGTTGTATTCATAGTTTTTCTCAATTTTTCAAATTTTCATTGTTTATTTTTTCATTGTGCTACCTATCCTATTGCATTGTAATATACTGTTAATATAAATTTATTACTTAGTGGGAACCTATATTTGGTTTGAAAAAATTGTTGGTTCCCCAAATGTACATAAATAAATAAATTAGTTGGTTTATTTGTTCATTATTTTGTAATTTCTTACAATATTTAAATATAATACTTCTGTCAAATTCATCCCCTATGTTTCATTTTCAATGAGACAGGCAAATACATATGTAGCTGTCAATAAAATTTCAAGTCGTAACCATGGATATAACAAATCCCATGTTTCATGTTAAAAAATACTCACGGTATAGTGTTACAAAAAAAACCTAACTCGAAATAGGCTGTGAACAAAGAAACGTATCAATTTAAAAATATTTAATTAAATGTCAATTTAGAAAACGGCGAATGGCAATATACTGTATCTTTCTTTATTATCTTCTCCCCTTAAAATTACATTTCAGGATCAATTTTGACAATTTGAATTTTGAATTGAATAATGTTCAGACATATGTTACTTATGTGTAAAATATAATTCTGAAATTCCATACAAATCGTTCGTTTCAGAATCATTAGTTTCCCGCACTTGTTACAAAAATTCCTAATTTATTTCTCTTCAACTTATTTCTACAAACTTTATCCTTTTTATTCTTATTTTAAACTTGACTAAATTCAACTTACTTGTCACATCACAGGTACAATTCCTCTTCGAGTGCCTTCCACCCATTTCTGGGTCACTGTACACTAATAGTCTGATGAGTATCCGTCCTTGTCTAATGTCACACTCGCACATTTAAGCTGATAACCGATGAGTAAATGATTACCGATTTGTTTGATTGATTCGTATATTGATACATCCACGTGCCGTGGATATTAACTTTTTGGTGCCACATTAAAATCATTTAGGTAGAAAAACATGCGTGACCTAATGACATACATAAGGTAATGTTTTGTTTATTAATTATTCAAAGAGAAATTAATTTAAAAAAGGGATGTTCACAAAGGAATTGTTAGTAATGATATATAATAATATAAATTTATAAAAACTTAAAAAATACTTATAGTATTTAAGGTTAAAGGTTGTATGTCAGCAAATTTACTTTTATAGGTTAAAGTTTATAGAAATGATTTAAATGGTTTGAACGTTGATATTATCGAAACGAGAATACATAGTTTTAAATGTCAAAATATCAAATATTTTATATCGTTTTATTTATATGGTTCATTTGAAAACGTTTTATAAATATATTTGTCACTTTTCCATGAAATAACTAATTTTTGGAAACTGAATGACATAAAATCAATAAAAAACTATCTACGTTAATAGTTCCAAGAGTACCTTTAAATTCTACGTGCAAAAATTAGTACGAATTACAAAAAGTAATTTAATCTACTTAAAATAATTTGAATTTAGTCCAAAATTCTACATATAGAAATATATTACAAATAAATTTAATATGGAATAAACGACTGTGTGGTTGATTAGGTGAAAAAATAATGAACAGGATTGCAGTCCAAAATAGTATATTATGTGGCAAGTGTGTGAAGCTGAAATTTTTACATGAGGGTGGAGATTGCGACACGAGCCAAAGGCGAGTGTTGCAAACCACCCGAATGTAAAATAGGCTTCACACACGTGTTACATACTATACTTTTTCTACGACCTTGCAATAAAATATTATTTTTTTATAAATTAATAACACATTTCTCATGAAGTTGTTATTTCTACGGATATTTACGTGTATATAAAGATATTCATTGTATGTGTTAAAACTGAACTATTTACTTCACGCACAGTGTATATTTACTTCACGCACACTATGCGTGAAGTGACGCTTCACGCACAGTGTACAAAAAATCAAGCTTCACACATAAAAATTGATACGTGAAGTACTCACTTCACATATGGGAGTAGAAAAAAATATTTTATTTAGTCTGAAGCCAACGTTTCGCTGCCACTTTCAGCTTCATCAGGGTAAAAGACTAAGGCATTAAAAATAATATTTATTTTGGTCGGCAATCCTGTTTATTATTTTTTCATCTAAAATATTACAAAGTTTCGCCATGTTTCACCAGTTTACAACTTCTGAGTCAGCTTCAATCAAGCCATCGTCAGAAGCCGACCAGCACAACAAGTAACCACAGACGCGTTTGGTGCTCATCAGTAACCTGTGGCCGGCTTCTGACGATGGTTTCATTGAAGCTGACTCAGTTGTAAACTGGTGAAACATGACGAAACTTTGTAATATTTATTATGTTAGTTTCACGGAGAAATTCGCAAATTGCTTTTGCAGTTTGCATTTTATGATATACAGGTGTTTATTTTAAATGGACCACCATTGCTATCTTGATAACTAAGAGCTACAAAGACGATTAATTGGGCAAACAATATCTATTTTACTGGACAAGTTTAAAGAATTTTTTTTTCCACCAGTGGTTCTTAAAAAACTGGACCAACCCTTTTTATTTGAGAATATGTACAGGGTGTTAAAAAGAGGGTAAAAGTTACTAAAGGCATATAGTACTAACTAGAATAAGTAAGTAAAAAAAAAAACGAAAAATCGAAGAGAAACTGACAGAGATAGTGATTGAACAAAATTTTGTCTGTCTGTAAATAGGCTACAAAAAAACAATAAAATTTCATATTACACATTTTCCTCAATTTCTAATAGTTACGAAGTTATTTGAAAGTTAAATATGTATTGACTAAGAACGCCACATATAAGTTAGTACAATTTTTTAATTTTTTATAAAACAAAAGCACATCTAAGATTAGCTTTGAAAGACGTAACTTATAGTTTTTGAGATAGCAGAGGTAAACCCCGTATAATCTTTTTTTACTGCGTTATATTTCGGAAACTATTGAAGATCGGATCTGTGTTGATTAAACTTTTTTTACTAATTTTGGTCAGTACTATATGCCAAGTCTCACAGACTCGACGAAAATGTAATTGTTAATAATTATGCGGTGAGGGATGCTAACGTCTTTTTGTTCCATATAGCTGTTCATTTATAGGTTTAGTGTTAGCTCGACTAGGGACTTGTTCATTACATTTATTGTTTTAAAGATATTATCAAAAAAGTCTGAGAGACTTGGCGCCAGTACTCACGTAATACTTTTTGATTTGTTTTTTTTTTAATTGTTGAATTATATAAGTCTGGTAAGTTCTATATAATTAAATTTTATGCAGCAAAGCATAATTTCACTTTTATTTATTGAAATTATGAATTTCGAACAATAACAGGCACATTTACTAAAATTATTAGAGGAAGTTGATCTGATTTGATGATGACTGTGAAACTGATGAAGATTTGATAGAGGAACAATCTTTAGTTACAAGTACAGAGCAAGAGGGTGATGAAAGCGATGATGACGTTGATGACTTGCCTTTACATCCCAAACAACACAGATATCCGTTATTTACTGCAAAAGATGGAACGTTGTGGAAGAAACAAATTACACGAAAGCAAGTAACAACCAGACAATCGAAAGAAGTAGCAGGAGCATATTAGAGAGCAGACCAATATCCTCCAGGCACAAGAAAACGATGCTACTTTTGTCGTAAAGATAGCGAAACTCGATATTTTTGTAAAATATGCAAAAAATATTTATGTATGAGCCATGCTGAATTTTCGTGCACTGAATGCAAAATAGTTCTTGAAACCCGTAATAATTTATTTATAGTTTATCTTACTTTTGAGAATAATAATTTAAGTGGAAATATTTTTGATTTTACAATTATTTGTGTTGTATATTTTTGCTCGATGTATACTATTTTTGTATTAGTTGGAATAATTTTTTTTTTAAATGATTATATCTTGGTTATATTTGTAAAGTATACCGGAAATATTATACATATTCTTCAACCGACGAGGAAATGTTTAAATTACGCCTAAAAATTCACATTAGTATATCCGGGTCTGTTAGACTTGGCGCCAGTACCAACGTCTGACGATGGGGCGCCAGTACTGCTTGGTTAAAAAAAATACTCTTTTTTAACACACTATTCGCAATCGTAAATAAAATTCGCCCTCTAGTGGAGCAAATCGGTACTATGGAAAGCAATCATACAGGCGCCATATTGAATAAATGACAGTTGTGTGACTAGTGCTGAAAAGTGTGGTTAAATTTTATTAAAATGCAGTTTTCACCACGAAAAAAACAATATTTTAAATGCTGTGTACCAGACTGCGTAACAAATACACGTAAATCAAGGAATGTGCGGTTTAGCATCTTTCCAAATAAAATAAGAACTACGACAGTTACTGACATTGATGGTTCAAGTAAAAATGTGTTCGTAAGAAATGAATGGAAAAGAATATTGAACATAAAATCACCAGTTCATAATAAACGGGTGTGTTCATTACATTTTAAACCAGATGACTACACTTTTCCAGGTAAAATAGAAGGTACCTTTCTTTATCTAACTATAATAACAGCATGAATTACGTTTTAGAATTGCACACTTCAAGAAGAAAATTGAAACATAGTGCTATTCCAAGTATAAATATACCTATTTCTCATTCTGTAAGTAAGCATTTTAAATATGTGCACAATATATTATTAAATTGTATAATATTTATTTGCAGCCACAAACTTCTTCGAGTGAAATAACTGCTACTGAATCTGTAGATAGGTCACCATTTGAAAGTACAGTACGCAGAAACTTATTTCCTTCCAAAGAAGATGAGGATCCAGTGACTGAAAAGGAAGAAAATACGTCGTGTGATTGTACCACTGAATCTATATCACCAAGACGATTTGGTGCTGCACAAATTCTCCTTGAATTACAACAACAATTACATGCAGTTCCAGTTACTAAAAAATTTGAAGACAAAATTGTGCAAGTTACAAGTGGAGATATTTATGTTCCTTTTATATCTGTAATACAGACTGACAAACAGTTAAAAACTTTGTGTGGGATTTTTAGTATGAAAGTATTAGATAAAATGATATTTTATATTTCGGATTTGTATCCAGATAAACGACATCATAAATTATCAGTTAAAGAACGAATAATTCTTACTACAATGAAACTAAAATTAGATTTAAGTTTTGAAGTTCTGTGTATATTATTTAAATGTGTTAGCAGTAAAACATGTAGTAATATTTTTTACGAAACATTGAAGCAGTTATCAGCTGTTTTGCAAGCAGTTCTACAGTGGGTAAGCACTGAAGAAACAAAAAGGAATATTCCAGTACACTTTTCAAATTTTCCCAACACCGCAGTTATTGTAGATTGTACCGAAATTGCAATTGAAAAACCAAAGTGTTTAAAATGTCGAATTAAATTTTATTCCCACTACAAATCAAACTTTACAGTAAAATTTATGACTGGAGTGACACCTGGAGGTATTATTAATTTTGTATCGGAATCGTATGGCGGAAGATTCTCTGATAAAGCCATATTTGAACAGAGTAATATTATAAATTTGTTAAAACCAAATATGGATGCAATCATGACAGACAAAGGTTTTCTGATTGACGATCTTTGTAATAAATATGGAATTAAATTAATTAGACCTCCATTTTTGAGGAAGAAAAATAAAATGTCCGCAGAAGATGCACTTTTGAATAGAGAAATTGCTTCAGCAAGAGTTCATATAGAGCGCATGAATGAGAGAATTAAAAAATTTGCAATTTTAAGGAATAAAGTTCAATGACATCTAGTGAAATATATAGATGATATATTTCTAGTATGTTGCGGATTAGCAAATTTAAGTTCACCAATTTTAGGTAGTAATAAGTTTATTTCTTAATAATTTTGTAATTAATGTTGTGACAATTCACCATAAGGTTTAATAAAAACTAAAATCATGTTTTCGTTTTATTTTTTATTGCATGTGTTACACAATTTTTTTAACATTTTGTCAAAATAAACTAATTTTAATTTATAAAATAATTGCTTTATAAATTCATCATCTTTGACAATATGTAAAACAAATAAAGAGTGGTTATTACTTGAATATAAAACAAAA
The DNA here is from genome assembly GCA_951394225.1 of Harpalus rufipes. Taxonomy (NCBI): domain Eukaryota; kingdom Metazoa; phylum Arthropoda; class Insecta; order Coleoptera; family Carabidae; genus Harpalus; species Harpalus rufipes. The sequence continues at coordinate 39,948,466 of OX596274.1, read as the reverse complement.
TCGCAACTGTCTACATTTAATATTGTCATACCAAACTGTACCTGAGCATAATATTGATGTTTTTTTCTTAAAACTATCTTGTCATTTTCTAATTTTAAATATTTACATGATTTTAATAAATTATTTGTTTGAACATCAATTAAATTATACGGACACTTTATCTCTAACAATTTAGTTGGTTTATTATCTTTAATTATTACGCCGTCAGCTGAATATGCCAGCCATGGATTATCTTTATTTATTAGTAAACCACATACTTCCACGTGGTTATTTGTTTGTGCGGAATATAAGTGGCGAGCAGTGTTTTCATACCGAATACCATGTTTAGTATATTTGGACGAAAAAGGTTTAGGCCAAAAATAGTTTGCTGCCTTTGTAGCCCAATCTTCTTTCGAATATGTGTACAAACTGTAGCATCTACTTCCTGTTATTCGGTATTGCCGTTGTTTTTCCCACTCTTTGTAATATTCCTTAGTTTTAAGGAATGTTTCTAAAAGAACAAAACTTATTTAATTAAAGTAAATTCAGTCCAAAAATTATTCTAATTAATTTACCTAATATTTCGCACTCGTACACTAAATTTTGATATGTTTCGTAGCAGCAGTCTTTACATGGTACATGTAAATTTTGTTGTGGAAATATATTGTTTAAATATAGTTAAATATTTATAGTTGGCTTCTGTTTTGTTTTTTTTGGAAAAAAAGGTTTTTGAGTACTAGTTTTTGATTGACATATGCCATTTTCTGTAATACCTAAAAGGATATTAAAAGGCATTTAAACAAAGAAATTATTCTATTCTTTTTGTATACTAAAAAATATAACAGGTTATGGGTCCAGTGCGACAATAAAAAGAATAGTATAGCAAGAAGTTAAGAGAAAGTCATTGCAATTTTTATAATGGATCTATCAAAACACATTAAACCTTTAAGTGGAGAATCAGATTGGCCAGTATGGAAAAGGAAAATGAGAGATCTAATAGATTATCATGAAGGGGCATTAGACGTAATTGATAAGAAATTAGTAAAACCAGAAGCCTTAAGAGAAATAGCTACGGATGCAGAAATTAAAGCACACAAAGAGAAATCCGATCTTTACCGTAAAGCAAATAGTTATGCTAAGTCCATGATAACGAGTTCTATAACTGATACAGTTTATCAGAAGATAATGGATAAGGAAACTGCTAGTGACGCATGGGATGCGTTAAAGCAACATTTTGAGGCAGTATCTGGAGATCAATTGTTTAGGATCTGTACAGAATTCTTTGCTTTTAGCTGGATACCAGGTGAAGATGTGTCAACGCATATAGCAAAACTAAAAAGTTTGTGGAATGAGCTAAATAACGGGCTTAAAGCTAAAAAAGTTAATACCTTGCCAGATCTTATATTAGTTTGCAAAACTTTACATATTTTGTCTAGTGAATTTGAAAATTTTAAGTCTAGTTGGATGTTACTGACAAAAGATGAAAATAGAACATTTGATGAATTAACAAATCAACTATGTACATTTGAAAGAAATTTTACAAAGGTAAACAGTGACAAAATGGTACAAGAAGCATTGATGGCAAATGCAAGTAAGCAAAAACACGATGGCAAAGCAAAGTTCGTTAAATACAGATCGAAGAATGATATATGCAATTATTGTAAACAAAAAGGGCACTGGGTTAAGTTTTGCAGGAAATGGATTTCTGATGGAAGACCTAAAAAAAATCAAGCAACTAGAGATACTCAGGGCAATTCTGCTGCAGCTAGCGCCGTACTCATGTTCAACTCTGAAGAGGCTTTTGCTATTGAAACAGACCCGATGACGTGGTGGATTGACAATGGAGCAACAAAGCACGTAACAAATTGTTCAGATTATTTTGAAGATTTTGAAAAGTTTGACAGGCCTTGTAGCATTAAGGCAGCTGGTAACGAAACTTTGTTAGCATTGGGAAAGGGCACAGTTCAAATGTCATCGACAATTAACGGCCAAATTATAATATTGACAGATGTTTGGTATGTTCCACAATTAACAAGAAATTTATTTTCAGTATTAGCTGCTCAGGATAAGAATCTAAATAGCGAGTTTAAGTCTTCAGCAAAAGAATGCTGGCTAAAAATTAATGGTAAAGTAGTCCTGTACGGAACACGAGATTTAAATGGAACTTTACACAAGGCAGCTATAAAACCGATTATCCCTAGAAAAACTGTTGAAATAAATACTATTGATGATACTTCATTATTACAGTTGTACCATGAAAGATGGGGACATCAGGATAAACGCCATATCAAGGAGATGCTAGAAAAGGAGTTAGGTATTATTGTTCCTTTGAAAAAAGATCTTTGTGAGCCATGTGTCTATGGTAAATCACATAGATTGCCATTTGGACATAGAGAAAAAACATTCAAGCCTGGTGATTTAATGTCAGCTGATGTTTGTGGTCCATTTGACGAATCTTTCCAAAAGAAAAGATATCTTGTAATATTTAAGGACAGTTATACAAAATTCCGCTACTGCTACATCATCAAAGAAAAGTCAGAAGTTAAGAACGCACTGGTCCATGTTCTTCAACATTCCAAGACACTTGGAAATACAATTAAAGAAATACTCAGCGACAATGGCGGGGAATTTAATAATAAAGATATTCAGGACATTCTACGTGCAGCAGGTATCACGCAGAGATTGACAGCACCCTATACGCCGCAACAAAATGGTGGCAGCGAACGAGAGATGCGAACCATAGTTGAGATGGCCCGAACATTTAAGTACTCAAACAAGGAGGCTAATTTTCCATCAGCTATGTGGGCAGAAATGGTCGGTTCGGCAGTGTATATTTTAAACCGAACTGGAAAATCTTCTGTGGAAGGCCGTAGTCCCTTTGAGTTATGGACTGGTAAGAAGCCCAGAATAAAACATTTACGCATTATAGGATCTACTTGTTATGCCCACATTCCAGTTCAAAGGAGGAGGAAAATGGATAAAAAAGCTGTCAAGGGATTTCTTGTAGGATACGATGGTGACGAACGTTACAGAATCTGGATCAAAGAAGAAAATAAAGTCATCCTCTGCAGAGATGTAACCTTTCAAGAAAAACCTGGCAAATGTGAAGAGCATGTCGAATTACCACTACGAGATATTGAACGTACAAATCAGGGAAAGCAGTCGGTGCAAGAATATGAAAATGTGGAGTCCGAGTTTAGAGAAGAAAATGAAACTGAAGATGCTCATCGTCAACTGAGAGAACGCTCTAATTTGAAGAAACCGTTACGTTACGATGACTTCATTATGATCACTGAAGAAATTATTAATGGGAGAAAAACTCCAGAATCGTATGAAGAGGCGCTCAACAGCAAGGACAAAGATAACTGGATACAGGCCATGAACAGTGAAATAAAATCACTAGAAGAAAACCAGACATGGGAGTTAGCGAATCTTCCGAATGGCGCTAAGGCCATACCATGTAAGTGGGTTTTTCGAACAAAAACTAATGCAGATGGCACTATTGACAAGTATAAGGCCAGACTTGTTATTAAAGGATTCAGGCAACGTTTTGGAATAGACTATAACCAAACGTTTAGTCCGGTTGCCAAGTTAAGTACAATTCGTTCGGTGCTTAGTATTGCTGCAAGTGAGAAAATGCACTTAACACAGTTCGACGTATCTACTGCATTTTTGTACGCAGAATTAGAAGAGACAATATATATGGAACAGCCGAAAGGATATGAAGACAATACTAATCGTGTTTGCAGGCTCAAACGTAGTCTTTATGGGCTTAAGCAAGCTCCAAGGTGTTGGAGCAAACGCTTCGCTAATTTTCTTGTTTCAAGAGGATTTAAGGTGAGTGAAGCGGATCCATGCTTGCACATTAGGCAAAACGGTGAAAAGAAATTATTTATTGCCCTTTACGTGGACGATGGATTAGTCGTGGCAACTGATCAGCGAGATGCTGATATGTTTGTTGATGAGCTGAAAACAGAATTTAAAATTACCGTGAAACCAGCATCATACTATCTTGGTCTCGAAATTAAACGTTTCAGTGATGGCACAATAAAATTAAGTCAACAAGCATATATAAAGAAATTATTGAAACGTTTTAATTTTGAGGAGTGCAAACCTGTTTCCACACCCATGTTAAAGGAGGCTGAAATATTGAAAACAGAACAAGAAACATCGAAAACAGAGCAAGAAAGTATGAAGAAAACTGACTTTCCGTATCGAGAGGCAGTTGGAGCGCTAATGTATTTGATGATTGGAACAAGGCCAGATCTAGCATACAGCGTTAGCGTCCTGTCAAGAACACTCGACTGTGCATCCATAGAAGATGTTACGAAGCTAAAACGGGTATTTCGATACATAGCAGGTACTTCTAATTTAGGCATTCTGTATCGCCCTAATATAAACACTGGTATATTAGAATGCTACAGCGATGCAGACTTTGGTGGATGTAACAAAACTGGCAGATCAACGTCAGGTGTGGTTATAGCGCATGCAGGTGGAGCTATTTCATGGCTTAGTCAAAGGCAAGCTATGGTCGCTACATCTACAACTGAAGCGGAGATTGTAGCCGCGAACGAAGCCGTTAAAGAAATTATCTGGTTAAGCAGATTGTTTAAAGGAATTGCAAAGCTGAAGCAAGTGCCAGTTCTTCAGATTGATAATCAAGCAGCAGTAAAATTAACGCACAATCCTGAATTTCACCACCGCACCAAACACATTAAAATAAAGTATTTCTTCATTCGAGAAAAGGTAATGGAAGGAGAGTTGGAAGTTCAACAGATTCCAACAGAACATCAAGTAGCAGACATCATGACGAAGCCATTAGCAAGACCTCGTTTACTACAATTGTGTGGTAAAATGGGACTTTTAAATTAAAAACAAACAATTTTAAATTCGTATTATATTTAAATTTGTTCTTTTAAAATATTTTATTTAACTTTATTTAAATAAGGGAAAGTGTTGTGGAAATATATTGTTTAAATATAGTTAAATATTTATAGTTGGCTTCTGTTTTGTTTTTTTTGGAAAAAAAGGTTTTTGAGTACTAGTTTTTGATTGACATATGCCATTTTCTGTAATACCTAAAAGGATATTAAAAGGCATTTAAACAAAGAAATTATTCTATTCTTTTTGTATACTAAAAAATATAACAAATTTAGTATTTCTCTCAAAAAATTTGAATATTCTGCGTTTTTAACTATTACTGTGGAATAACTTTGTAGATAATCTTCCACGACCATTATTCCGGAAGACGTCTGAGTAGAAGTCCATGTGCTACCACTTGAAGAATTAATTTGCCTGAATCTAATTAGATAAAAATAAAAAAAATTAAATTCAAACACAAAATAGTTTAATCTATAAAATAACCTGTGCACTGATACTCCAATATTTAAATCACAGGTTGCAAAATCTTCTCGAATTCGACTGAGTAACTGAGGTGGAAGACGAGGTAAACGATCCTGTTTAATGCAGCAGTATGTAGATGATGGCTGCGGAGCATATTCTTTTAAAGACTCACTCTTTTTTTTGTTCCAAAGGCAGTTTTTATCTGTTTGTGACAACAGTTCTAACGATTCTATGTCATTTCTATAAAATTTATATGAATGTATGGACATATTACATATCATATTAATGAAATTACCTGTTACAAAAGAGAAGTGTCGCTACAACATGTTTGCAACTTTGACTTTCACCAGCTTTACATGAACACTTCATACATTTTATTTGCACGTCATCTTTGTCTTCACTGATAACTAAATGGCCTGTTATTGAATGAGGCACAGAAGTAATACCACTTGTTTGTAAACAAAGTGCGTAAATTTCAACCTCATCTGAATTTGGAGGGTTACACCTCCCACATAAAATCAAATTACCGGAATTTAATATATTTTCACCTTCTATCATGTTCCGGGTGTCAGGGGAAGCTTTCGCAAATTTACATAAATTATGTAAACTTATCACCTTCATTTTAACAACTTTTAAAACTCTGACTAACACTAACACAGCGAGCAAGTTAACCACAAAGTTAACTGTCATGCCAAACCAATCATATGGCGGCCATTTTGTACAGCGCCGCCAACGGTAATTTCGATTGCGAATGTTTTATTTGTTCATTCGTTATAGAATTTAATTCTGAATTCTGTGATACAATATTTTTATACCCTTACATAATGCATTTTTTGAAAAAAAATGCATGTAAAGTTTTATACCAATTTGATTAAAATATGGCTATACCACGAATGGAAAAAAAATTGTATGTACAAAATTTTTTTGTTAAGAAGTTCTATCAAGGTCATTTGTATCAGGAACGAATTAACAAATTGGCATACATTTATCTCTCTCATATGCAATGACAAGAAGCGTGTACGATAAGGATGTATATAACAGGCTTGTCTAAAAAAATCACATTTTTTTGACTAAGTTAGCACACTCCAATTTATAATAATTGTTGACAATACTTTCGCTGTTACGCACGGTATAAGATACATACAGGTATTGTAAACCCAGCCGACTGCAAGCGGCGATGAGTGTCGCTCGTCCGTAGACAATTGTGCGAGAGAGAAGGATAGTGAAAGACAGAAAACGGCGTCTATGCATTCCGTTCGCTTACTGTGTTGCTATCGAGTTTTCCTATATTATTTTCACGATTTCAAGTTCTTCTTTATTAATGGTGTTAACAGTAGCATATATAATAAACTAATAAAAATGGGTAAGAGCTCCCAATTGTAAATACCACGAAAAGATAAAATATTAACATCGAAAGACTATATTTGTGAAAAGCATTTTCAACCTCAGTATATTTTTAAGGAAGTAACAACTGAAACGTATTCAGTAAGCATAATTCATATACGTATTTTCAAAATCTTTCTTAAATATTTATACAATTTTTTAAGTATTCACTAGCATACCCAAGGTTATCGCAGGATGCAATACCAACAATATTCCCGAATTGCCCAAAATATTTGTCAAAAGACATAAAACAGCGGCGTTCACTACATCCACATGCTTTAATTGACAAAAAAGAGAAATAATTGAACCAGAAACAAGTTAGTTTAATTTAAATTTAAAGTAATATTATTTTATTGTCCAAAAATTTCTTTGGCTTGTGATGTAGTAAATAATAATGTGGATCTAGAGACAATTGTAGATCAACTTGCTTCTGTACCTAATTTACTTGATTTACCATCCAAGTCATGGGCCATGCATTGTTTATCTTGGAACACAGATAAAATAATTTTTATTTATGAAATGACTGCTTTAAAATTTGGTGAAACAGTTATAAAAAGAAAAATTGTATTAACTCCAAATACGATGAACATTTATATATTTGATCACTTAATAATTTATGGGAAAACTGAAAACCCCTCTAACATAGAAGAAATACAAGATATTGTAAATAAATTACATAATACCGCCGTTTTCTACGGTGGAATTGGTATAGCTGAAAGTCCTACAAATTTCAGTCCAATTAAATATGTCAGAGATCACTGCCTATAAGTGTGGAGACACGTTAGTTGTCCATATTTGTTGGAAGATTGTATTTCTGTCTGAAAGTAGCAACAATAAATCTAATTGTACATTTTGTAAGAAATCTAAAAAAGCAACCGTAAATTTCAAAAACAAACTTAAAATAAATACAGTTTCTAAGAATCGGTTAGTGCGCAGACGATTAGACAGTATGAGATAAGTGCAGAAAAGGCTAAAAATTAAGCATAAAATAATTGATGAACTAAAAGCTGCACGACAGAAAATCAAACAGTTAAATGATTAAGACATATTAAATAAAATTGATCAACTTGAAAATATGTCTACAGCATAAACATTATTATTAAAATAATTTAATATATAATAATATATATAATTATATAAGTATTAATGAATTATTTTTATTCAGTTAACGCAGGTAGCGCACGGATGATAGCCACCTTCTTCTGTCTCTCTCGCACACAACTGCCTGCGTTCTGGCGATACACTTGACCGCTACGTCGGAATACTTCTCTTTATTATGTACTGTGCTGTTACGTAAGTCTATTTATTAATTCAGAAATGCTACCTTGATTCATAGCCCTACGAATAACGTTATTTTTAGTTAGTGTCACTGACACTGTGTTAGTATCTTATTTTTCACATATTTGGTGTTTTTACTGTAACATATTTTTATAATAATAAAATAACAGTTGTCACAAAAACTAAGTAAACGATACTAGTTAATTTGGCATAATGGGCGGAGCTAGAATCTTAATTCATACAATCCATAGATGACCTTGATGGGATAATCGGACTTGTTTAAAAAAATATATTGTACATGTTATTTATTTACATAGAATTAGAGTGCCCTGACAGAAAAAATGAATATTAAAATAATAAAATAAAAATAATTTTTCTTTTCTTTAACATTGTCTTGTGAAATAGAAATTGTTTGCCAAGTTAACCGTCTCTGTAAGTCATACAGTTCTCGAGCTAGCAATCGTGGCCCATTTAAAATGAACAGCTTGTATTTTTGTAGGTATATTACCGTAAACAAATTATGTCAACTCTAGCTCGAAGTAAACAAACAAACATACACTGAAAATTTTATATTGTTTTTCTTTGAAAATTACGTAAGGCTATATATAATGTAAAAAGTATTTTTTTTATTTCTTTTCCAAAACTGGAATTGTATCACCTTTTGTTCTATACTCGCGCAATAATCGTAATTTATGAAAAACTAATGACATAACCTCAAAGAAATGTGCCTTTCTTATTTTCCGTCACCTTTAGGTAAGGAAAGTATCGTCCTTGATCAGAAAATTCGATAGTGTGTTTCTAACGAATAAGCACGTTTCGGGGTCCCTAAAATACGAATTTACTGTTTTTACGATGATGTCTGTAGGTATGTGTGTGTGTGTATGTGTGTGTGTGTATGTGTGTGTGCGTGTGTGAGTGTGAATGTACTAACGTTTCGGATCGCATAACTCCAATACCACGATTCGTATTTCTCGAGTTTAGATACATATACAGACGTGATTAGATTTTGGTTATATTGGTCCACCGGAAGTACTCTAATTTGCAACTTTTTACAGTTTTTCTTGAAAAAAAAGCAGTTAAATATCATATTGACATTTAATATTATAATTTTTAAAGAATATATTATTCTCTATACGATTGGATTGTATTTAATAGATATAAAGTTAATGAATTATAGAGATATTAAATTTCATAAATCAGCCAGCCATTCTAACCACGGAAACTAAATTGACAAATGTCAATATCAATGAAAAGAAAATGAATGTGGCAGAGATGGGGATATTGAGATAGATGTTGGGGAAGAAACGAAAAGATAAGGAAAATGAAAGGATAAGGGAAATGGGTCGAGTGATAGAAGTTTCTAGAACAATACAAGAGAGACGATTACATTGGTTTGAACGTATTATAAAGAGAGATGGAGAATATATTGGAAGAAGAACGAATAGCTTAGCTTAGGTTATTATAAAATTATGTCAAATCAGCTTGAAAAATACATATCTGATGCGTTTTGGTACATTATATATATGTAGGTCCATGTACTAATCATTATATTAATGTTTAGATTTGACAACATATTAAATGCAAAAATAAATTAAAAAACAGTAAAAATACAACATAACAAAGAAGATTATTAAACGTATGTAGGTTTGAATAGCAGAATAAATATCTGTTCCTGAAGATTTTCTTCAACGTTTTTTACAGAAAATAATATTTGGTTGAAAATTTGATATTAACACTGCAATAACAAAAAATAAAATTCATTTATTAAGTTTACACTAGGCGACACTTTTTGTTCTAACAGGTCTGTTCGTTTATTGCAGGACTGAATCGTGGTTAGTTTTAGTTTATCGGTATCTCTGTCCGTGTAAACAACATTTGCAATGTGTCTATATGTTATTAACTATATATATATATATTGTTATAAATAGTTTTTAATGTGTGTTAAATGTAAATAATATTATAACGTTCTTTGTTAGTGGGAATAACAATTAAAAATAGTGCAATAACAACCTGAAATTGATGAAGATGCAGATATTGTAAGTTAATTGGTTTGTTACTAATTATTCTGTTTCAGTATATTGTTTAATAATATGTGGTAACTGGTACATTTTAATGTTATGCTTTTATTTATAAACGTATAGATATTCAACCACTTAAAACATTTATTTATAGCAAAATCAGTGATTATATAATTTCAATTTATTTAAAATCTATAATATATTTATGAATAATGTAAAACGTCAGGAAATATGTAAATAGTAGAATAGATCTGTACAAAAGTAGTGACACGAAAGACTTTCACTATTCGTTTCGAGTCGAATGAAAATTTCATTCGTCTCAAGCAAATTCGAATTATGCGAATGGTTAAGCATACCGTTACTATATAGTTTTTGTTCGTATTCGCGCGAATACGAGTAACCTAGGCAAATACGAATGCACAAGAATAGAGGCCCCGATTTGACAATGTCCGACTTTTGGCTATTTTTTGGTTTTTGTCTGAACAAGAGATTAATGCTGCAATTCATGGTATGTTGAAAAACATTCCAAAAGAAAATTGGTTGGGAGTTTTTAAGAAATTGAAGGAAAGAATAGTGAAACGTATTATTGTTGAAGGGAACAACTTTCAACATTTTAAACATAAAATTCTCAAGTATAGTGATAGATGGTGAACAAAATTTTAGAATGGTATCATTTATATCTATTAAAAAATAAAAACGCTATTAAGTGGCAAACATATACAAGTTTTTCGCAACTAAAAAAATAAAGGAAATAAAATACCCGCCATATTTACCTGATTTGACAATGTGAGATATTTGGCTATATTTTGGTCTGAAGAAGAAATTGATGCAGCAATTATTATTTTGAAAGAATTCCAAAAGAATATATCTATTGTAGGAAATTTTTAAAAAGTGAAAGGTAAGAATGGTAAAGTGTATTATTGTCGAAGGAAACTATTTCGAACTTATTTATGGGGGTCTCGTGCCCATGTGATTTAAACGGTGTTTAACTTAAATGGGACAATATTGCTATCTCGAGAAATATAAGAGATACGAATTTGGTTAAATCAGCAACAATTTCTATATCATAAGACTAGTAATATGAGCGAAATATTTTTTTAAACCAGTGGTTCTCCAATACAGTATACAACTTTCTTATTTTAAATTGAAACCTACCTTTTTTATTCACCTATTCGATTCAGTAATTTTTTTAATACAACTATATAATACACTTATAGTCTTACATGACAAAAATATTGAGAAAAATGCAAATAAAAAATTATTATATTTGAGTTCATATCTGATAGAAATAAAGTGCTATAACAGAAACAATTAAAAAAATTGTTTCATATTAATTGTTGTTAAATGTAAAAATAAATCTTTCGTGTGATTTCTAATTTTGAACAATATATAAATATGTCGTCTTTGTTTTGTTTTCTCACCCACTATCACCAACTCTATCAACTATTCCAGCGTAACCCTCGTATTACATTTTAACGTAGAAATATAATATATATTTTTTACGCTTAGATTTACATTGAAAATAGTATAATTAAATAAAGTCTAATTTTTAAATTTGATCCAAAACTTTAATTTTAATTTTCCGTTTATCGGTTTTCTGCATCAGTAAAGAGGTTACAACTTCAAAATTAGAGTTTAATGCTAACCACAAAATCTACCCGAATCCAACCCTGCGGGTTTTAAGTTTTGCAAGTTTATCCAACATTTATGAAACCGCGAAATGTACTCCACACCATATCATTTGTTTTCACTTGTTCATTTATTTACACAGTGCACTAGATTGTTATTATGCACTCAATTATTCACACACCAATATATTTTGATATTAATAACAACGAGAATTTATATTTAAGCATTATACTTTGGGAAAGAACGCGTTTTCGTGACCGATTCGGTGACACGACGAGTACAACTGAATTTGTTTGGAATTGTTTCGTAAATGTAGGACTAATCAATGGTTGATGTATAATTCACTCACACCGAAGTTATATTTAAGATTTTTTGTTAATATTTTATACTAAGTATCCTAGTATCGTATGACCGCAATACGAGTAGTAGGCTAGTAGAATACTTTGAAATTGCTCTGTCCATTAAGAAAGAAACTTTGAGACTGTACATTGTGTACATAATGCATATGTCATTAAAGAATTAATCAATAAATATGAATACATTATCATGTCATGTTCAATACAAATTTAAATAAACAGATTATCAAATAAGGGTTATTTATTTATTTATTTTATTTTATTTATTTTTATTTACAACCTCCCAACATGAATAGACACAAATATACATTCTATACAAGTACAACAACAAAAGTAGAAATTAATTTTTGTAGATTACAATAAATTTTTATACAAAATATTTCTGAATTGACAGTAGCTAAGATTGAAAATATGCATCTTATCATTCATCATACTTTCAACTTCATTATATATTAGACATAATCGTCTAACTGGATCTATAATTTCATAATTTTTTCTACATCGCCTGGTACAAAACGTTATATACGACCTAGGTGCCAACCTGGTAATATTTATTTGAATAAGACTCATTGAATCAACGTCATCTATAACATTTCGCAGTAATACATGTAAATATAGGCATGAGCGAATCTTACGTCTAGAATCCAATGTTTGCATACTTAATTTGTATAGTTTGTGGCCTAACCAATAGATGACAGCAATATATCAAATAATATTAGTGTATTATGGACCGACATCTATATCAAACAACCTAAAAATTTGACGGTATTCTGTAAAACATATATTTTTAGTTCATATGTTCATAGTTATTTACACAACGAGCTAAGAAAGACAATCATTTCAAAGCGAGTTTTGTGCACTATTTTTCTCGCGCCCACAAAAACGGCACAATTTAATATATTTTTAATCTCAAATTAGTTGTCACCTACACGATACCCGGTTGTAAACATTCCATAGACGAATCGCTATTATTGCAATCCATTTTTGTGATAATCACATTCTCGTTGTCTCTACATAGAAATTTTATTGTATAATAATATTATATTAACCACGTATTCCTTGTTTTATATGCTCGAAAGATTCTAACATCAAATAACTAAGCACGGACCCTGAACGAAAAGATTTTTTGTGTCTTTTGATTCAGATAAAATTAATTTAGTTTCGGTTAATATCGTTCCTGCTTAAAAAAAATCGTTTCGGTTTAAACGAAAATTAAATTTTGTTCCGAATCGATTATTTCGTTCAAGATATTTTTATATAAAAAACTTATAAACTTATTTTTAACAATTGATAGGGAAAAACTCTTTTACTAAACTGAGGACGATAGCCGCAGATAGAGAACTTTGGCGTGATCTGGTAGTCAAAGTCTGTAACCGACTTGGTGCATAGGGAAGAAAAGAGAATTTATTATTACAATCATAATAATTAAAAATTAAATTGTAATTATTATACTTTACAAAAACAAAATATGATGTTCGAGAACATAGAAATTCAATAAATTATTGTTGAATCGTAAATATTTTAATGGATAATGGATTAATGGATAAAATAAATTTTAAGGCTGAAAATGCACTCTCATTTATGACTTGAGTAGTTGGAACAGCAATAACATTCATTGCCACTTACTATCAAGTAAAATAAAGTGTGTATTAGAAACAAAATAATAACGTGTTATTAACCGGAATTTTTATTTCGGTTATATCGTTTTCGGTCCGATTATGAATTTCGTTTTGTTTCTGTTTCTGTTCCGAATTTTTTTTTCTCGTTTATTTCGTTTATTGTTTTCATTTTTGTCCCGTTCTGGGTCTTTGTGGCAGTATTACCAACTGTTCTATTTATAATTACTTTATAATAAATAGTAAATTATGGTACCAACCATAGTAAAAGTAAATAAAACAGTTTAAATTTGCAGATGATCACTCATATTATTTATTTTCATATTTTGATGTTTAACGATTTCTCATAAAGACAAGCCCAAATTATCAGTCAATTGGCAACACTCGTGTGCGTTATAGTAACACACTAGTGCGTTAGGATTTTTCTGATATATGAACACTATTCTCAATTTTCGCACTTAGGAAATCGTATTGAAAAAATATGTTTCTTATGTGGTCGGGAATAGGTTGGCTGTGGATAAAAACGCAATCGAATGCAAGTTTCATAGAACTGTTTATATAACGCATTTAAATATATATATATATATATATATATATATATATATATATATATATATATATATATATATACTCCAGAATTAAAATAGGAGTATAAATAATAAGCAGTAAGCATACGTAAGAAAAAATATGAAGTTCATTGACATTAAAATATTCATTTAATAATTTTGACACCAAAATAGTCTTTGAAAAAATTAAATAAACTTCTGATAAATAAAGGAACAAATGAACTGTGTGAAAAAATTATAAGTTAAAATTAATGACTAGGTACTCGTGTTTCCTTTCATTTCAATAATTAATCTCCTTAATCAATAGTTCCAAACTTCTTTCAATTACCACAAAAAAATCCTAAGCAGAGAAAGAACATACATACATATTATGACAAATTTAGAAATTATTAATTATCGGTATGTGAGATATCGATCCGTATAAACTAATTGACATCTAAAAACTTGTGCTACATAATTATAGATTTCCGATAAAACTTTGTATTAGTTAACAAAACAATCTATCCCTTATAACCCACAAAAAATGAAAGAAGTCGAAGGAAATTTAGCAATTTAGATTAGGGTACAAATTATACACTTTTTTGCTGATGTGAGTGTATTTTAACTTATAATATTTTATCATATCTGAATTATATCGTTTGAGTTTTATATAATTTGACACTTTTAAAATATTAAAATATAAAATCGACCCTTCTGAGTTTTTTTGCTACAATTAACTTTGTATCTTTAACCAAAATTGAGAAATTGACCAATTTTTTACCTGACTTCTTTTTAGCAAAAATGTACAAATTTTTAAACCGGGGTTTGAGGAGTTTTTTACCGAAAATTTAATCACTTTTATACCGGAAATATATAAATCGACCCCTAAAGTTCATTTTTGTAAGAATAAATATTCTGTCTTTAACCGAAATGTAAATATTGACCGATTTTTAAATCTCACATTTTAGCCGAAACTAACATAAAAATCTGATGACCTTATAATATAAAATATTGGTGATTTTAGATCATGTTTCAGCCATATGTGAGTGTCAAATACTGATACTCATTTTTGTATATTTTCAAATTCGAAGAGAAAGAAAAGAAACATAAAAATCTGTTGTGACCAACACAATACCTCCCGCCATATAATTTTTATTAATTTAAATACTTATACCTATGGGCTGTCGTGGTCACGTGCCTGAATGTCTTGTTATGAATCTGGGGAATCGGATTCAATCCCTACCAACACCAAATGTTTCGAATTTTAAATGGAATAAAATTGAACCCTGTAGTGCACTTTCCAAGCCAGAAATAAGTACCCGTGAGGCGACGCTTGGTAAACGCTCGTACGATACATACATGTCAACATCATTACCGAAATCTGTATACAAAGCAGATTAGCACACCCAGCAGTGGGTAATATGCCGTGATGATTCGTTTTCGTTGAAAGTATAAACGAGAAAGTTACCATTATTAGATCTTTTAATTTGATTCTCATTAATTTCGATATTCATATTTAAGTTTTCTCTACATTGAGGAATATGAAATCGTAGGTAATGAGTTTTTGATAAATTCAAATAAAGATCATTATCACAAAACCATCTTGATAAAGCGTCCATGCAGTTCTCACACTTTTGTTGCAACAATACATTATCTGCATCAGAAACAATTATGGAAGTATCGTCCGCATAAAGAGTTATATGACATTCATCTCCAAAAACTAACGTTATGTCGTTGATGTATAAAATAAATAGTACAGGTGACAGGACACATCCCTGAGGGACACCTATGTTATTTACTATGACAGTAGAGTTAATATTTTTAATAGTGTTATTTTCATAACTATGAATGGAAACAAATTGACGGCGATTCTCAACAAAAGACCAGATCCACTGTACACCTCTGATTCCATAAGAATAAAGTTTGGTCAGTAGCTTTGAGTGACAGACGCAGTCAAAGGCTTTGGACAAATCGCACAAGATACTGATTGTTATTCAAACATTGGACTATAATATAGGTAGTTTTTTTTTGTTTTATTAAATTGCTCATTATCCATGCAAATTGCCAATTATTGACCACCAAGTGTATTATTTTAAACATATTTATATAGTTTACTCTCTAATACCCCGCGGGTTTCGCAACTGCCAGTCCATTTATATTTTAAGTACGTACCATACAATTTCAGTGTTAATTTGAAGATATTTCAAATAGTTTAGAAGTTATATATCCCCAAAAATGTATACTTTTTGCTAAAAATATGACGTTAAAAATCAGTCAATATCAAGATTTCGGTTAAAGATTGAATATTTATTTTTGCAAAAATAAACTTTACTGGTTGATTTATATATTTCCGGTAGAAAATTGATTCCGGTATAAAATTCCTCAAACCCAGGTTCAAAAATTGTACATTTTTGACAAAAAATGTGAGGTTAAAAATCGGTAAATTTCTCAATTTTAGTTAAAGATAGAAAGTTAATTCTAGCAAAAACGAACTCTGGAGGATTGATTTGATATATTAATATTTTAAAAGCAATACGGATGCCGGTCGAAATTTTGGAAAAAAATTCCCAAAAACATCCATTTTATTGTGCTCACAACTCCTCAAGGGTTTAATTATCTTCAAATGAACACGAAATTCGTGTTCTACGTGGTTTAAAATATAAATTAACTCATTCGCAAGCCCGGACAATGTTTTATTTAAATATTTCTAAGATGACGCCCATTGCGAATTTTTCGCAATTTTTCCAAAACATCAAAACATTTATTTGGTTTTGAATTCGGCTGAAATTTACAGGAAACACATAAAATTAACTGAAAATCAATCATTTACTGCCAATGCTTTACTTATGTAAATTTTTGAATTCTATTTACTTCTCCGACATTTTCGGAAATATCTACAAAATTTGGCGTCAATATGTAAAACGATGTAGATTTGTTAAAATATAATAATTTATGTGATTACTGTTTGAGAATAAAATAATCTTAACATTACTCAGACTTTCTAGAACTATAAACCGCTTTCTACGTAATGAAATTTCATAATGAAATTTTAAAAAAATCTGATGTGGCCAGCACAATAGCTTCCGTCAATCCTGTGTATTATGTACAAATTCCATACATAAATTTTCTTGCAAAAGATTATAAATTTTTGGTATTATGTGATTCTTTTCTCGGCAACTGAATTCCATACTCCTGATAACAAACAAACCACATGAAATAAGAAAATTATGAAATTTTGATTGAAAAATTATAACACTTGCCAGTTATGGACATAATTAATTGCTGTCATTTTGACACGGGTCAAAGTCATGTTACTGCACGCGCCCCATACATAAATTTTCTTGCAAAAGTGTCATGTAAGTTGTAGCCTACAGGTGGCGACACTGATTTGTAAGTAGGTGGCAACACTGGGTTAGAAACAAAACAATGGATTGTTGACGTGACGCTTAGAAAATAAAGACTGATTTTGTATAAGCTAAACTAGTGTTTTACTGTAAACCATATTAATATTAAATAAGATGACATGGCGCAGTCGATAAGTAAATAAATATAAAATAAAGTGAGTGAAAGTAAGAAATATATGAAAAGAATTGAAAAAACGAAGAATTATATATATAGAAGAAAATATGGAATCATTTATTAGACCACCACCACAATTATTATTTGAGGGAAATCTGAAAGAAAATTGGATTAAATGGAAACAACGTTTTGACCTTTACATGAAAGCAACAGGTTTAAATACAAAACGACAAGAACGACAAGTTGCAGTACTACTCCATGTGATAGGGGAAGAAGCTTTAGATAAATTCAACACTTTTGAATTGAGTCCAGAAGAAAGTGGAAAAGTAGATAAAGTGATAGATGCGTTTGAAAAATTTTGTTTACCAAAACATAATGAAAGTGTTGACCGCCATTTGTTTTTCACGCGTATGCAACTGCCGAATGAAAACTTTGTAACTTTCTTAACAGACTTAAAAAGGTTAAGTAGTATAGTTCATCTAGGGATCATTTTCCGAAGACTCGTTATCGTTTTATTATGGGTGCACAATAGCTAAAACCGCAATGCCAAAATATTTCGGTCCGTACAGTCGACCAGTTCAGTATTTGCAATGCTGGTATATATTTTACGCCCAGTATTCGACTGTAGACCAAGACTGCACTTTCCAGATTTTCTAAACCGATTACCAGGGCTGTATTTGCTAATATTTAAAAAATGATTTACTTAAAATTATAAAAGAGCAGAATTTTGATAAGTCTTACGTTATAGATAATATGGCACAACAGGCAGGGCATAAAATATTACGTTTACCACCTTATTATTGCATATTCAATCCGATTGAGTTAATTTGGAGCCAACTAAAAAACAATGTTAGATCAAAAAATGTATCACCACAATTAAATTCTAGTGTAGTTCAATTAATCAGGGAAGAAGTTGAAAATATTGGCCAGCAACAATGGAATAACTGTATTCAACATATTATAAAAGAAGAAAATAAATTTGTATCACTTTACAAAGACGTGAATCCATTAATTATATCTTTAAGGGATTCAGATATGTCCGATAACAATTCTGAAGACGAGGACGAGTGCACTATGTCCGAATAAATATTCATATATTTTTTTAAATGACATATGGTTATAGGCCTCTTGGGGAAATCGCCACTATAAACAAAGATTAACGGTCCGCAATTAGTACCTCCTGGGTGGTCACGGAAATCTGGTTATACAATATATTTTTTAAAACAGTTAAATATTAAACAATTTTTTTTTACTGTTTTGGAAAGTAAAATGTGTGAAATGAAATATTTCAAACCCCTACTCAAATTTTTCATTACAGCCCTGGTACATGCCAGGCTATTGGGATCCTCTATTGTACTGCCGTAATAAAACGATATCGAGCCTTCGGAAAATGATCCCTAGACGAACTATACATGTGGTTTTGGTGATATTAAAGACAGCCTTATCAAAGACCGTATTATATGTGGAATTCATGATTCTGATTTAAGAAGTAAACTGTTACGTGAAGATAACCTCAATCTTGATAAATGTATCAATATGTGCAAGACAGCTGAACTTTCTCAAATTCAAGTCAAGGCGATCCAAGAAGATACTAAGGTCAACGCAGTTAGAATGGCAACATTTAAGAAGAAACCAGAGAAAAAGGCAGCATCAATGAACAATGGGAAGCAGAATGGAAACCCGCAAACACAGCAAGGATCGACATCACAACGAAGCAGTCAACTTACAAACCCGAAGAATCTACGGAAGCCGTGCCAGAAGTGTAACCGATTCCATAAATTTGGTCAGTGCCCAGCATTTGGTAAAACATGCAACAAGTGCCATAGGTTAAACCATTTGGCGTCAGCATGTAAAACCAGACAGGTAAACACAATTCAAAATGAACAAATTCCGCAAGTAAGTGATAATGTAGAATCATTATTCATAGGTTCTATTTCTAAAGATAAAAATGGGTATAAAGAATGGTATGAGAATATTTGTATTAATAATTTAGGTTCTGTTAAAGCTAAATTAGATACAGGAGCACAATGTAATGTAATTTCACTTAACACATTAAAACAATCAGGGGTTAACAATCCTAGTTTAAAACCAACATGTATAAAACTGTTTGCGTATGGTGGTGCTGAATTAAATGTAAAAGGGAAATGTTACTTGACCTGTAAATTTAAAAATCGAGAAAGTAATATTCTAGAATTTATTGTTATTGATAATACAAAGAAAGATCTTTATCCGACAATAATAGGTCTACCGTCACTTTTGAAATTAAATTTAATTCAAATAATTGACTTGATAAATAAGGAAAGTAATATACTTAATAAATATAAAGAAGTTTTCACAGGAATAGGATGCGTGACTGATCTAGAATATGATATCAAATTAAAATCCGAAGCGGAAGGAACCATAATGCCTAATCGGAAAATTCCTATAATGCTAATGCAACCGTTAAAAGAAGAATTAGAAAAAATGGAAAAATTAGGTATTATAAAGAAAGTAAAAGGACCAACAGATTGGGTACATCAACTAGTATTAGGTAAGAAACCAAATGGGGAAATGAGAATTTGCTTAGACCCGACTAATTTAAATAAATACATTAGAAGGGAACATTTTCATATACCCACATTTGAAGAAGTAAGTGCTGATTTAGCAGACGCGAAAATATTTAATACTTTAGATGCAAATCACGCCTTTTGGCAAATACAAATAAGTGAACAAAGCTCGGATTTATTAACGTTTGGTACACCTTTTGGAAGGTTTAAATTTATGAGAATGCCATATGGTATTTCTTCCGCATCGGAGATTTTTCAAAAATGTTTCCAAGAAACATTCGGTGATATGGAAGGTGTTCGTGTATATATTGATGATGTAATTATTTGGGGAAAAGATAAAAACGAACATGACAAAAGATTAGAAAAAGTGTTACAAAAAGCACGAGAAAGATATATAAAATTTAACTTAAATAAATGTAAATTTGAGAAAAACGAGGTTCGGTATTTAGGCCACATATTGTCGGATAAAGGTATTTCTTTAGATGAAAATAGAATTAAAGCTATAGTAGAAATGGAAAGACCTAAGAACAAACAGGAATTAGAAACATTTCTGGGAATGATCACTTATGTAAACAGATTTATACCAAACATGTCAGATAAAACTCTTGTCTTGAGAAATTTGCTAAAAAAAGATGTAGTTTGGGATTGGGATGCAAATGCAGAGGAAGCTTTCGATTCATTAAAAGATGTATTAATTAAAAAACCTGTGTTAAACTATTATGATTATAAGAAACCCGTAGTTGTAAGTGTAGATGCATCACAACATGGTTTGGGATGTGTTTTACTCCAAAACTGTCTACCGATTGCTTATGGTAGTAAATCATTAACTAAAACAGAATGCAACTACGCACAAATTGAAAAGGAAGCCCTCGCAATTGCATTCGGTTGTAGTAAATTTCACCAATATATTTATGGTAAAACTGTTAAAGTTGAAACTGATCACAAACCGTTACAGGCAATATTCAAAAAACCCTTGAACCAATGTCCTATAAGATTACAACGAATACTTATGCAATTACAGCAATATGACTTAGTTGTAGAGTACAAACCGGGAAAAGAGCTTTTGTTAGCAGATGCATTATCTCGTGCACACCTTGAAGATGAATCGGAAGATTTTGCAAAGGAAATAGCTGCTCATGTATGTTTTTTTGTAGAGAATTTACCGATTTCATTAGATAAAAAACAAGAATTTTTAAAAGAAATAGAGGTAGATGAGGAAATGCAGCTGTTAAAAAAATGTATTGAATTAGGTTGGCCATGTGATAAAGCTTTGGTTCCGGATTTAATTAAACCATACTTCCAATATAGAGAAGAATTTAACATAATAGAGGGATTAATATTTAAATGTCAGTGTTTAGTAATACCAAAACAATTTAGAAAAGAGATATTAAACAAAATACATTATACGCATTTAGGCATAGATAAATGTAAGAGTAGAGCTCGTGAAATATTATATTGGCCGACAATGAATTTAGAAATTGAGAATCTAATAAAAAACTGTATTCCATGTATAAAAAATCAAAAAGCTAATGTTAAAGAAACAATGATTGTAAGAGACATTCCAGAAGGACCGTGGAAAACTTTGGGACTTGATGTTTATTATTATAAAGAAAGTAACTGGTTATTAGTTATTGATTATTTTAGTAAATATGTGGAAATTGCGAAGCTTGAAAATCTCAGTGCAAATACTATAATAGCTAAGTTGAAATCTATTTTCGCACGTTATGGCATTCCAGAAAAAGTATATTCTGATAATGGAACACATTTTGTAAATTCATTATTTAAAAAGTTTGCATACACATGGAATTTTCAAACTATAACATCAAGCCCCAGGTATCCTCAGTCCAATGGGATGGTAGAAAGGCATATAGGGATAATAAAAAATATGTTTAAAAAAGTAGAAGAGGATAATAAAGATTCTAATATTGCACTTTTGGAGTATCGTAATACACCTATTTCAAGAGATATTCCGTCTCCCAACGAACTTATGTTTGGTCGTAAAACTAGAGGTATTTTACCTATTCAAATTAATCAAGGTAATGTAATTAATTTTCAAGATATTAAAAACAAACTATATGATAGGCAAAATGTCCAAAAAATTTATTATGATAGAAACGCGCATAATTTAAAACCATTTAAATTGAATGACAATGTATATGTTAGAAAAGAATTAGACAAATCATTAGAACCTGGTAAAATTGTAAATTGTGATAAACGACCGCGTTCTTACGAAATTAAATTAAACGATGGTAGAATAATAGATCGTAACAGAATACATTTATACAAAGGAATAAAAGAGCCTAACAAAACAAACTATGAAACTGACAACTTGCTTAAAGAGAATTCGACAAATCAGTCGAGTGAATCTGATTTATGTTTATCGAATCAATTTACAGATAAGATAACAGAACAAAATTTTCCAAATGTAACTACTCGTTCAGGTAGAATTATTAAAACCCCACAACATTTAAAAGACTATGTTACCCATTAGTTTTAAGACTTTATTAGCTAAGGGATTACTATTAAGGTTATTGTTTGTTATTACAATGTATTTTTTATTTTTAAGAAAGGAGATGTCATGTAAGTTGTAGCTACAGGTGGCGACACTGATTTGTAAGTAGGTGGCAACACTGGGTTAGAAACAAAACAATGGATTGTTGACGTGACGCTTAGAAAATAAAGACTGATTTTGTATAAGCTAAACTAGTGTTTTACTGTAAACCATATTAATATTAAATAAGATGACAAAAAGATCCTAAATTTCCAGTAAAGTTATTTCATTAACAAACTATGCAAATTGCACATGACACTGATATCTTCTTCTTCTTCTTTAGTTTTTCCCATTCGTTAGGGGGTCGCTATTTTTTATTTTCTTCTTCCACTTATTTTTGTTTTGCGTGTCGTCCTCATTCAGTTTTTTTTCTCTCAAGTCTTCTACAATACAGTCTTTTCATCTTATATTTGGTCTTCCTATGTTTCTTCCACCTTCTATTAATATATTCATCTCTCCTCATGACATGTTCAAACCAATGTAATCGTCTCTCTTATATTTAGAAACTTCTAACACTAGAGTTACTTCCCTTATTCTTTCATTGATTTACATTTTATTGATATTGACATCTGTCAATTTGAATTACCTGAATATATTAGCAGTTTCCATAGTTAAGTTAGCATAGCTGGCTGAATTATGAAATTTATATAAAATTTATTATCGTTATTCTTTTTTAACCCTATATCTGTTGAATATCAAATATAAAATGCAATCAAATCGTATAGACAATAATATATTCTTTAAGTTATAATAACATTTAACTGATTTTTTCAAGAAAAGAGAAAATCTTCAAATGAGGATACTTCCGGTTGACCAATTATAACCAAAATCTAATCAAGTCTGCATATGGTTGTAAGGAAGAGGAATACGCAAGAATTGTAATTTTTGGAATTCTAGTATTGGAGATATCGTCCACGAAAAAGCAGTCACATAGGTACACACACACACACACACACACACACACACACACACACACATACACACACACGCACATACGAACACACACACACACACACACACATACAGACATCACCGTAAAAATAGTAAAATCGTATTGTAAAGACCCTAAAACGTGCTTATTCAATGAAAACTCACCACCGAATTTTTTGACCAAAGACAATACCTTCCTTACCTATAGGTGACGGAAGGTATAAAGGTATTGAAAGAGCCCATTGTGTAACCTGTTCTATCGTTAAAATAGATATATAGAAAAATAGTTTTTATTTTTAAAACATTGAATATATTTTCAGATTTCTTTGTAAGCATAAAATTTTCTCTTCATATAAAATATTGGATTGCATTTTTATTTGACACAATATTTACTTTATATACTCAACTTTGTAACTTTCAAAGTTATTGCTTTTACTACGGAATAAAAATTTAATCAACTATCTACGATATTGTGCTACAAATTTTTTATTTTAATTCAAGTCAAGTTGTAACTATAAATTTTCGGTGTCCCGAACGCGGGACAGCTTGAAAAATCTTCTAACCTAATCAAAGCACAAAAGTCACGCTTGGAAAACTCGGGCCGAGTTTCATATTGTTACCTATATTTAGAGAAATATACGAGTTAAGTAAGCTGTTCAGCAACCGTTCCGCGTTCCGGTATTTTATTCTTTTCCACAATCCCAGACTTTTCTAGATTCATGATTTAGTCAAGACACATCGGGATTTTAATTTTTATAATACAATCTCGCGCTTGGGGCTGTTGCTATGTACGTCAAAATTTTTAAACAGACTTTAACTTAAAATAAGGGAAAATATGCATAATAAAAAATATAATATCTTTCAAGCACCCCTGTTAGTAAATCAAAATTCATTGTCATCTTCACCTTCGAATTTTCCCTCAATAAATTCGCATTCTCCACTAAATTCTCATTCCTTTCATATTTTGTCCGATATAAAAGCTTCAACATCTGTTGGATATCGAAATCTACATAATTTCTTGCGTCGTTCGTCCTTCAAATGTCCTTTGGGCACAGCCTGCTTGACCGATACATTAGGAGAATATGAAGTTGAATTGAACGAGACCAGAGATCAAATGATCCTCATTTGTAAAAAGTAAGATTTATGATTGAATTCGAACAGTAGTAAAGTGAAGTGGACTGTGAAATAGAAGAATTGAGAATCTAAATTTGAAATAATATTTCAACTGTTTTTGAAAGATGTTACGTACAAGTACCCTTTTATAGCTACTATATTTTAAAATGTAATAGGAATACGAATGAGTTATGCTAGAATTTTTGAGAAATATAAAATCAGGTAGGCCGTGAAAAACAAATCATTTAAGGTAAAAGCACTGGAAATTGACATTTTAAGAAATTAAAATGTGTAATATTTTTGTTTAAAAACATGGTTTAATTTTTAGCAAAAAACAAGCAATTATTCGCAATCATTGACGTCTTAAGAAGTTCATAATTTACCTATAATAATACCAATTAAAATTAATTATCTAATACCAAAATGAAAAAAATGAAATGCCTTATAGTCGCCGTCAAATGAGTTTGGACTGATGGTCAACTTTTTCCCTTTTCCGTACCCTGTCCCTTGCCCTGCGGTGTTGCCACTACTTAATAACTTAGCATTAACAACACGGCCAGTGAATTGGCAACTATAGTAGTTGATATTTATCAGTTATCAAATTTTTAGTAGTAGTAGTCGCCACATAAATGTACCAGTAGTAGATACCTTGTAAAATATGTCATATCTAATGTTTTCCGAAATAACTTTACTCCAGTGACTCACACATTAGAGGCCACAAAATTTTAGAATTCACATCTCACTTGGTTATCACAGCCGTATGCGTGCGGTAGTGGCAGGAATCCAGTAATTCGTTTTTTGCATTTTCGTGATTTTTACCTCCCGCTTCTCTTGGTAAGGGAGGTATAGGGATCATGTTAAAAATCGCATATCGAAATTTTGATAAATGACCACGTTCCAAGATCCTTAGAAATCGATTTTAATATTTTCACAATGATGTTTGTGGGTGTGTATATGTGTGTATGTGTTTATATGTGTGTGTCTATGTGTGTGTATGTGTGTGTATGTGTGTGTGTGTATGCGTGTGTGTGTATGAGTGTTAGTGTGGATCTTCTGTTTACTCTAGCTCAAATATTATCAACCGCAGAATTTCGAAACCGTATATTTCGACCTTACTCTAATATGGAAAGAAGCCATTAGATTTTAATGTAAATCGGATAACTGGAAATCGCAATTTACAAGAAGCTCAAAATAGTTTTTCTTCCAAAAATATCTTTAAATGCCTTTTTTTCGTGATTATGTTATTATTAAAATTAAAGATTATTGAATTTTCCACTGGCATGCATTAATAACTTTCTATTATTTTATATATATAAATTAATAAAATAATCAATTTTATAAATACCGGAGTCTATGTTTTAAAGATAAACACATGGCTGGTAGCACAAGCCTTGTTTTAAATAAAACGCTGTTTTAAGAAATGTCAAATTCAAATTTCAATATTTAATTTCAACCTTATATTTAAAGAACGATTTATTTAAAAATATTTGTTTATATACGAACCATGTCCTGCTTTAAAATCATATTTTGATAAATTTGATATTATTTATTATTATTAAATAATGAAATTTGACATTTTTTAAAAGTGTTTTAGTTAAAACAAGGCTTGTGCTACCAGCTAATTTCTTTGTTACACAATTCATATTTCAAATGTATGTAACTGACAGATAAATGTCATTTCAAATTAATAATAGTAACATTTAAAAAAAAAAAAATGTAAATAGAACAATAGTTATATGGAAAGGAACTTAATATACATAGTTTCCAGCATTAGTAAATATACAGGTATGTATTTAAATCATATATATTAAATTATATCAGCACGGCATATTACCCACTAGTGGGTGTGCTAATCTGCTTTGTATACGGATTTCAGTAATGATTATGACATATTTGTTTCGTGCGGGCGTTCACCAAGCGTCGCCTCCCTCATGTCTGGCGTGTAGAGTGCACCATACGGGTCAATTTAATGCCATTGAAAATTCGAAATAGTTGGTTGTTGGTAGGGATTGAATCCGGTTCCCCAGATTCGCGACCAGGCACTCAGACACGCGGCCACGAAACCCCATAGGTATTATTTAAATTAATAAAAAAATAAATGGCGGGAGATATTGTGATGGTCACACCAGATTTTTATGTTCTTTTTTTCTTTCTCTTCGAATTTGAAAATATACAAAAATGAATATTAGTATTTGACACTCATATAAGGCTGTAACATGATCTAAAATCACCAATATTTTATATAATCTTATAAGGTCATTTACTATTAAATCTATTATCAACAGTAAAATTTGATAAAAGTTCTATTATAGTCGCCGTCAAATAAATATGGACTGATTCTCAACCTTTTGCCTTCTCCGCACCCTGTTCGATCCTTTGCGGTTTTACCATTTCTTCATAACTTAAAAGTTTCAACTGAAATGGTAGCATTGTAGAAATTTCCAGTCCATACTTATTTGACGGCAGGTATAACGATTTATTACAACATATTTTTAAACTTATATTCTTAAGAATATTACACAATTCAGCAAGTCAGATACATAAAACTCCCACTGTTCAATGAAACAACATTTTCAATACAAATGGTTATACTAGTATATTAACAGAAAATTTATATATTTTATTGTGATTTAAACTCAAAGTGTCAACTACTAATGCTATATTAAATAACATAAAAAATGTCCTGAAATCAACAGATTTTATTGCATATGCTGATGATGTGAATATAATTATCCCCGAAAAGAAGCATAACAATGTTTCTTCAAACATTTATAACTTGCTAAGTGACATCAAATTGGCTTGCAAATAACAATCTAACACGTAATGCTAATAAATCCTTAATTATTAAATTTTCAAATGTAAAACGATCTGAAAGTGTACTGGTTCGATGTAATGACCACTCCGTACAACAAGTCAATTCTACAAAAAATCTAGGATTTCATTTATACGAAAATTTAAGGTGGTATGCTCACATAAATGTATGGACGGACTCTCATACTGCCAAAATAATGTACTTAGCAAAGTTTTAGTCCGTTATGTGTTACGGTATAATTCTTTGGGGTGGCTGTCAAATTGCTTCTAGAGTGTTCACCCTACAAAAACTTATAATTCGAAATAGTTATCAGTTATCTTTTTAGCCATCTTGGAGAAAAACATTTGTTAATGAAAAAATATTAACTTCAACTTCCTTATATATCTATCATACTTTTTTACATGTAAGAGAGCAATTACACACACTGCCCACCCACAATGATTTACATCAGTAAAATACTCGAAGCAAAAATAATATTCTAGTACCTAAGGTAAATTTAAATAAATAAATAATATAATCCCCTCATTGTGGGTTCAAAATTTTATAATTATCTACCGCAATATCTGAAGGATATAAATGATAATAAAAAATTCAAAAATCAACTCAAACAATATTTAATAAATAAAGGTTTTTATACCATCGACGATTTTTGTAGTACCGTGAACGAGTTTAATAAAATTCTGTTTCAATTTTTTAAATTTTATTTTGTAACAATTTCGATACTATTGTACTTGTAGTCTCCGGAAATAAATTATTATTATTATTATTATGTCAACTACCGGTGCTATTACCTAAAATCATTTTAAACAGTTATTTAAAAATTAAATTTGTAAAACTTATAAGTAGTGTGTATAGGAAAGAGTCAGATAAATACTAAATAACTTCTTATTGTTACAAGGTATTTACTAAACTGTACTAGACATAAGCGACATGAGGGTTTTAGCAGGATATTTTAAATAAAAATAAAAAAATCCAATTTTAAATGTATTAACGATTAAAATAATATATAATTATTAATTTTTGCATATATAAATAGGTATATATGTATAATTTAAAACACTTTCTAAAAATTTGTCAAATACCCTATTGATATTTTTCTTTGAAAATATTTTTGTAGTGTTGACAATCTTTTTACAATTTAACCTTCTCTTCAAAAAACGTGGTAACCTGACCTCGCTATATACTTAAATATTCTTTAAGTTTACCCCATTTCGTCAACAAACACAAACTACCCCTAACGGCGTCCCACGCAACTGCAATATGTCACCCCAAATGCACGATATCACAATGCAGTATCTTAAGACATGTACACATGCAAACAACCTTTACTCTCGCGAATATCAACCTTATACCCTCTTAGCAATCCGGTATGTTGGAGTATATGTGGTAATTCCGGAAAACCGCATCTGCATACTGCAGGGTGAATTAGGTAAAGACGTTATACAAACGAAAATATATGGGATTAACATAAAGCATGATTAGAACTTAATTGTTTTTTAAGGACAGAGGATCTGTTCATTTAATTATTTATGGAAATGGGAGGAAGAGATTGAATTATTTATTTGCTTTATTAAACAGTCATTATTCGATTAAGGTGAAATTTGTACAAATCGTATCTTCTTCGATATTGTAAATAATTAAAGTATTTAAAAAGAATAGTAAAAAATCTGATGTGGACACCACACGACTTCCTTGTACGATTATTAAACTATACATATTTTTTTAATAACTAAATTACAAAATATTAATTTTAACTTCAAAACGGTAAGATATATAGCGACCATAATTTAACCCGGTTCTTTTTAAAGAGAGTTTGGATTACAACAAAGAAATATTTGATTACAACAATGAATATGACTAATTTCACAATAAAAATATAATATTTGTTATTGTACGAATCATAAAATTGCACGTATTTAACGTAATTTGACATGAACATTTTTTTTATTTTTTTGTCCTAATCCATAGCAAGCTTTATTACAAAAACAAAAAAGTATACAATTTTTAAATTTACATACCTCGCTTATACAAAGGGCTAATTTAATAATACTTGATGTGCTAGACGCAGAAATTAATTCTCTAACACTTTTATTTAAAGCATTTATTTCTAAAATCAAAATAAAATCATTTTATTCAAGAAAAACTGTTAACAACTTCAAGTATATATATTTTAAAACAGTTTTTCATTAAAATCTATTATAGGCTTCATGTAAAGTACCACTTCTGGAAATTGTGAAATAACCAGAAAGGGAGGTGCACAACTAGATGTTATAGGAGTCCTAAATACAAAATTTCAACTTTCTACGGCTTACCGTTTTTGAGTTATGCGAGATACGTACGTCCGTACGTACGTACGTACAGACGTCACGACGAAATTAGTCAAAATGGATTCAGGGATGATCAAAATGGATATTTCCGCTAAAATCTGAAAACCGAAATTTTTCGCGATTACAATACTTCCTTTACTTACGTACAAGGAAGTAAAAAGTCAAAGTTGCAGCTATAGTAATTCTTTCGTGAAAATCATTTATTTTATCATTTTTGAAATATTATTACATTTAAATTATAAAATAACATTTTACAAGAATAGAAATCTGTTGTGACCAGCACAATACCTCTCACCACTTTCGCTTTTGGTTACATAAGTATAGGGCGCGAGCAGTCATGTGACATTGTAGGCTTTGACAAGCAGAGATGAGGGCCTGTGTCAGAATGAAAATTAGTAATTATGTACATAGATGTCAAATATCAAAATTTTTCATTAAAAATTTCAAGATTTTTCTAAATTCACGTAGTTAATTTGTTACCAGGAGTGTGGAATTTACTTGTTGATGAAAATAAACCACATGGAATTGGAAAATCACAAAATTTAGAATGAAAAATTATATTTGACATCTATGTACATAATTACTAGCTATCATTCTGACACGGGCCCCCATATCTGCTTTTCAAGGCCAATTTCTTGTATACCTACATTCTACACCAAAAATTCTACTTATATCTATTCCTTATATATTTAGATTTATTTATTTTTAAATTAATTCTATGAAAAAAAAAATGTCCTACTCTTCTAATTTTTCGAAAGGTTTCCAATTCGTTGTCGGGATTGACAGTATTTTTCGAGGGTGTATGTACTATACATATAATTTTAAACATTTAAATATTAATACAATAATAAATAATATAATGTATGTACTTCCAACAAAAAATCTATATCTCTGGATTTTTGACACTGACATTTACTTGTCAGTTACAAACATTTTCATTTTTCAATTGGTTTCCATGACATTATTTGGGCTGTGCGATTTTTTACAACAGATTATAATTATTATATACCTTATATTTCTATGTCTCTAATTCTATAAAAGATATAATAAAATATTTATATGTGTCAGATAGAGAATTTACTTTTTTTTAAATATAAGCAAGAACAAAAAATTTCAAAAAATTATATTTAGAAGATTTTTTTAAAGAATCTGCTACTTTCGGATGTCCAATTATTACCAAAACCTTTTCAGCTCTTCCCAGTAATATCCGAGTGCGAAATACGTAGTTAAACAGATATTAAGTATTACAGTTTTTGAGAAATTGTCCTTCCAATCTCCCCACATACACACATGCACACACACACACACACCATACACACACACACTTATTAAAATCGGATTGTAGGAACCTTAAAACGTGCTTAATCATTAAAATCTGGATATACGCACTTTAGCATGAATCCAATACCTCTCTTAGCGAGAGGTAAAAAGTAAATATATACATGGCGTAACAGCTAAACGAGTTACCTCAAATAATTTCTATGTTAATTAAGTTATTTTTTAGTGGGCTATGTAAAAAAATACAAATGAATTTAAATTAGAATGAAATAGATACTTGTTAATAATTTTATATATAGTGTTCTATTTGATTTCCATCCCAAATAATTCAAATTGACAGATCGTACTTTTTGTTTTTCATACATAGCCTAATGGAAAATTGCTCTAAAATTCAAATTTATTTAAATTTCAATTGAATTCGTCTGAATATTTTTGTTATGTAAAAAATAAATAAAAAAAACACTCTAATGAATAGACTTAAAAATATATAACATCCCATTTAAAAAATATGACTGTGTTGTAACTTGAGAACCACTGGTTTAAAAAAATTTTTTTTTCTCTATTCAGATGTCCCCGTTAGTTGTCTATAAGACTGTCTTATAGTATTTTATTGTACCTACCTTTAATAACATAGAAATTATTTGAGGTAGCTCGTTTAGCTGTTACACCCTGTATACATGGACAATAGGATATATAATGATAAAATTTTCATAAGGGTGTAAATTCTATGCTATTAATTTTAGAACCTACATACATATGTATTTATACATATCATTTAATGAAATGACATCAAGGACATTAAAGTAATTATCTTAATCTGAAGGTTATTAGTGCATGTCAGCTGTACTGGCAATAAATTTTGCAAATTGGCATATCTCTATGTATCAATCAAATGATTGCTATAATTCACTTACAAATACACATGTAGCTACATATATAAATCTATATGTGCAATCACTGTATCTCCATTAATTTGTGTCGAAATATCATTGAAAAATATGTTATTTTCCGAAAAACCTAGGAATCACATTGGAATTATTGAGAAAAGACAATCATTTTTTCATCTATTTCTTAAAAGCTCACATGCAATTTCCTTTCGTAATGCTTTCAAAATAATCATGAATTACAGCATCAATCCCTTCTTCAGACGAGAAACTCCTAAAATATGTCACATTAAGTTTTCGGAGAATTTTTGAATGGACGATACTGTGGTTTAAGGAAATTGTATTGAATCTGCTTATTACGACAACAATTAATGTATCTTAAGTTTTAACATTCATGTTTAATATAAGGCTAATGGTCGATTTTCTTTTATACGACGAAATGTGGTTCCGTCTTGCCCCATGAGTTGGTGGGTTGTAATATTTTGCGTACTTTTTAAAAAACCCTGCGCCTTAATTGTTTTCATATTGGGGCTCCAACACATTGCTGTACATATTTCTTGTAACTCCAAAAAAGTTTCAATAGGTCTCATTTGAGTATTAGAAAAAATATTTCGCGGGTTACAAATTTTATTTTTTGCCTCCAAGGACTGCGTTGTTGTTCGAGCATATTGGCATGAAGCTCGGTCACATGATAATATACCTACAGTAAATTTTAACTGAAATTTTTGTATATAAACCTCTAATACGTCCAATGAACTGTCAGGAGACTCCTGCTTCCGAAATTGCGCCATACATCATTATTTTATCTGAAAATTTTGCCTTCCCTTTGAATTTTATATTGAAACTTTTTTGGACTTACTTATAAGAAAGATATACAATAATGTGTAGGAGCCACAAAATGAAAACAATTAAGACACAGGAATTTTCAAAAAGTACGCAAAATAGATTTTAAAACCCGCCAAAGACTCATTGAGCAAGTCAGAACTAAACTTAGTCGTCTAGAAGAAAATGGACCCCTAACTCTATATTAAATATGCATGCTTAAGCAGACTCAACATAAATAAATATATCATCACGGCATATTACTCATTACTGTGTGTGCCAATCTGTTTTGTAAACAGATATCGGTAATGATGAAATATTTGTACCGTGCGGGCAATTACCAGCCGTCACCCCACGGGCACCCAATATTGGCGCGGAGAGTGCACCACAGGGGTCACTTATGTGCCATTAAAATTCGAACCCGGGTTCCCAGATTCGCGACCGGACACTCAGGCACACAGCCACGAGACCCCATGCAGACTCAACATTCATTCCTTAATTTACAGTACTGTGCATTCAAAAAAATTCCGATAAGTTATGTGACATATGTTGCTCTGCAAAATATTCAAAAGGCACACATTTCCAAATCATGTGAATATGGCAAGTATTCTATTTTTATTTTTTTTTGTTTTTCGACGGAAGAAAATGTTCTCTGGTTTATTGCATATTTTCACTCACGATACTATAAAATATTAAATAACCAAGTTTTAACTAACTTTCATAATATAATGACAGATAAATAACTGTTTAAAATGAAAGTACAAATATTGCTTGACACCCTTATTTCATAAAACGTTGATGTGAAATGTCTAGGCTCATCAATGTTAAACACCGATGTATCTACTATATGTTTCAGTGAATTAAATAGTTTATCCTTGAAATAAAATGTAGGTCTTAATGCTCCAGGTTTTTATTTTGTTACATAAAAAAAAATCTGATGTGGCCAGCACAATACCTTCCGTCAATCTTGTGTATTATGTACAAATTCCATACATAAATTTTCTTGCAAAAGATTCTAAATTTTTGGTATTTTATGATTCCCTTTCTCGGCAACTGAATTCCATACTGATAACAAACAAACCACATGAAATAAGAAAATCATGAAATTTTAAATGAAAAATTATAACATTTGTCAGTTATGGACATAATTAATTACTGTCATTTTGATACGGGTCCCCATATCTGCTTGCCAAATGCAGCAAAGTCATGTCACTGCACGCGCCCTATACATATTTTTTTTGCAAAAGATCCTATATTTCCAGTAAAGTTATTTCATAAACAAATTATGCAAATTGCACTTGACACTGACATCTTCTTCTTCTTTAGTTTTTCCCATTTGTTAGGTGGTCGCTATTTTTTATTTTCTTCGTCCACTCATTTTTGTTTTGCGTGTCGTCCTCATTCAGTTCCTTTTCTCTCAAGTCTTCTGCAATACAGTCTTTTCATCTTATATTTGGTCTTCCTATGTTTCTTCCACCTTCTTTTAATATATTCATCTCTCCTCATGACATGTTCAAACCAATGTAATCGTCTCTATTATATCTAAAAACTTCTAACACTAGAGTTACTTCCCTTATTCTTTCATTCAATTACTTGCTTTTTATTGATACTGACATCTGTCAATTTGAATTACCTAAATATATTTTTTATCTTTATTATTCTTTAACTCTATATCTGTTGAATATGAAATATAAAATGAAATCTAATCGTATAGAGAATAATATATTCTTTAAGTTATAATAACATTTAACTGAGTTTTTCAAGAAAAACTGTTCAAATCTTCAAATGAGGGTACTTCCGGTTGTCCAATTATAACCGAAATCTAAACATGTCTGCATATGGTTGTAAGGAAAGAAGAATACGCAAGAATTGTAATTTTTGGAATTCTAGTATTGGAGATATCGTTGACGAAACCGCGGTCACATACACACACAGACACACACACACATACACACATACACGCAGATACGAACACACACACACATACACACACATACAGACATCATCGTAAAAATAGTAAAATCGTATTGTAAAGACCCTTCAATGAAAACTCACCACCGAATTTTTTGACCAAAGACAATACCTTCCTTACCTATGGGTGACGGAGGGTTAAAACATGCAGTGGAAGTTTCAGGCAAAAAATAGGCCATTATCAACTATAATACATTATGAAAAGTTAAAATTTAAAATAACATACAAAGTTATCAACTCACCAATAAATATTATGGAATATTGGCGAAAACTTTGTTATTTTAAATTTTAACTGTCCATATTGTATTATATATGATAGGCTAATTTTTGCCCGAAACGTCCACTGCTCGATATTTGTGTAACAAAATAAAAACCTGCAACATTAAGACCTGCATTTCATTTCAACGTTAAATCCAAAGGAGATTCCCAAAGATTATTCCAATTAAATAATTTATTCAAATTTGGACCTACAAGGATATGGAATTTATAGAATATTGAGATAAAATATTATATTTATTCCAAACTGTGCATTTTCTTCAAGTAAAATCTAAATCAGTGTCTATAATTATTAGCTATCTTGATTTTAGAATGCACGTACAAGATTTTCTTCTGAGTGAAATCTATATTTTTTTGTATCAATTTCTTTACCAGTTATCTTAATCGTTTAAATGCGGGTTACGTATAGGGACTCGTATAGGGGTGTAGTACATACCGGCGTGCACATAGCTTTGGACCCGAGGGTCTGTGTAAACGACTTCTGTAGTGGGTGGCGGCAGTGGAGACGGCCTGCTGCGGATGGGAAGCTTCGCCGTGGATCGTGTGCTCCGGGTATCCAGTGTGGCGGCAGGGAGGGCCAAACTGAAACAACAAAAATGATTAGATATCTATGTATGTATATATACGGGAAAAGAAGACATAACGAAATTTGATTATTTTTTTCAAAGTATTTACAAAAAAATTATAAACAAAAACATAGGAGTATATGTTAATGTTCATTAGTCTCAATTTTCTAGGAATCTAGGATGGATATATCTCACTGTTAATGAAATCAGGCAACTCATTCCAGAATACCAAGTTGCTAAAGTTACAGCCAAGTTAGAATAGAATTTTAAAACAACCAACACACACTAAATTAAGTAACACTTTTGATTATTTTCATTATAAGTGTGAGGTATATTATAATCTTATGTATATTTAAAGGAAGTATTTTTTGTTTAAGGAAGCCTACTATACTTTTATAAATAATCACCTCTCTGCTATTATTTCTAACATGGATACCGAGCAGTGAGTAAATATATTACACAAAACCTTATTTTCGATTGTAAATATGTTCGTTCATATAAAGCGCATTTGCAATAGTTCTTACCCTTGCTGGTATACAGCTGACCTAATTAAATTAATAAAGAGAAAATATAGGACACACAATAAATTTAAACGATTTAAAAATCATGCTGATTATTTGGAATTTTCAACACTCAGAAAACAAGTTAAGCTTCTGACTAAATCATATTACGATAATTATGTTAATAATTTAGAACAAGAAATTCAAATAATATTAAAAAGTTTTGATCCTATGTTTCTTCTGTTAAAAAACAAGGAGTTCCTTCTAGCATGACTTATAATCAACGTCATTCCAGTGATAGTAAGGAAATATGCTGACTATTTGCAGTCGACTTTCTTGAACGCCAATAAAAAAATACATTTCTGTCTAAGAAATTACTCGATTGTAATATTGATATTGGTTGGTAATTTATTATGTATGCTGATGACCTCAAGATTTTTATTGTTGTTAGAACCCTAAATGATGCTGAACCCATACAATCCGATTTGAATGCATTAAGCATTTACTTAATACGTAATAATAATAATAATAATAGTTTATTAGCCCAACAGAATAATCCATTTATAGGGTTACAATACAAAAATAATAGAGAAAAATAGTACATTAACATACATAAAATTGATTGAACCCACAAAAATAAGAAATTATGAAAATATATCCACATAATATTTCTCAGCACAACTACACATAATACTGACAGGTGAACGTTGAATAATAGCGGATTTCGTAGGAGGTCGGTAGAAAGTCTGCGGATGTCTTGATGCCAATCTAGGGACATTGAATTGAATACGGGATAGCAGGTCTGGAGCATCAACTTTATTCTCCAGTAATGACTTCAAAAACCTAGCGCTAGATTCTTCCCTCCTGGAGAAATTTTAACAAATGTTGTACCATTACATTTACTCGAAATAGAAATTGTACTGAATTCCCTTACTTTGTCGATATAAATAAATTAAATCGAGTTTACAGCATTAAGTATATTAAGGTTATCTTACAGAGTACGCTGATTTTTGATGTTCATAATGACTTTATCGTCAAAAAAGCATAAAAATTTAGGTTTTATTTGGAAAATATGTAAAACATTTCTTCATTTGAAGACATTTGTGTATCTTTATACTTGTCTTTTCGCTCTCAACTGGAATTCACTTTGTTAGTCCCATTATTTAAATTTGTATAAATATAGAATTGAAAGAATTCAAAATAAATTTTTGTCCATATTAAATAGGAAATTTCCGGGAAACAATATATCTCTCTCATCTTGTCGTTCAATTCTGGATATTTTATTTTTGTATATTTTTTTAAATAATTTGATAGTCTTGCTCTCCTTGGAAAGTTCCTAATTGGGATACCTTCTTATTCTACAAGATCAAATGAATTATTTTGTATCAAAACATCCAAACTAACTCAGCCATGATTTTTCTGATTGATAGAATTGTCTCTACTTTCACTAATTTGTTATGTACTTTTCCTGTTCTGGATTTATTTTCATTTATGGTCAGTTGCACAGCTTATAGTTAAATTGTTAACCATTGGTTAAATTGACAATATCGTATCGAAATGAACTGATGAGTTGTTAAGTATAACTGTCAAAATTTCGATACGCATTTTTTCTGTTAACCCGTAGTTACACCATTAACTATAAGCTGCGCAACTGGCCATTAATCTTCTGCGTTTTAAAAAAAATTCTTCGTTGTAATAGTCGTTATTTGAATTTACTTTAAATGTTTCTTTGTTTTTTTGTTAGCTTAATGTAATTGAAATATTTTCCTTTGTAATCTGTACTGTACACTTCGTTGTGTTTTCATTTTTGTGTAATATTACCGTGCTGTTATTGGAATCTTATCCTGTTGCTTGGACTATTTCTATATAAATAAATAACTAAAAGCACCAAAGCTACTGACATGTTGATGGCAAGCGTAGTTTGTAATTGTAATTATCATTATTACACGTGCATTATTCTGAAATACATAAACTTTATGTCTAATAATGCGTTTACTTTCCTGTCCAAGAATATGGTTACCAGACGTCCTCTTTCAACATGTCCTCTTTTTTAGGTCCGGGTCCGGTATGTTTTTTCTTTTTCAATGTCCCTTTTTTTCAAATCCAGTTTATTTTTTCCCAATTTCTGTTTTTTACCTTCCGTCACCTTTAGGTAAGGAAGGTATTATCTTTGGTCAAAACATTCAATGATAAGTTTTTAGTGAATAAGCATGTTTTAGGATCCCTATAATACGATTTTATCATTTTTACGATGATATCTGTATGTATGGTGTGTCCTGTGTGTGTGTGACAAAAGTTTCGGATCGCATAACTTCAATACCACGATTCTAAAAATTATAATATTTTCGTATTCCTCAAGTTTACATCCAGAACAACAAGTGATTAGATTTTGATTATAATTGGTGAACCAGTAGTAGCCTCATTTAAGGATTTAACAGTTAAATATAATTTATTGACATTTAACGTTATTTTAATTTAAAGAATAAATTATTCTCTATAGATATGGAGTTAAAGAATTTTAAAGAAAATAAATTTTATAAATCAGCCAGCTATGATAACCATGAAATTGTTAATATATTCAGATAATTCATATTGACAGATGTCAGTATCAATAAAAAGTAAACGAATGTGGCACAGATGAGGATGTTGAAGTAGATGTTGGGGAAGACACGTAAAAATACGGTAAGGAAATAACTCTAGTGTTACAATTTTCTAAAAAGATATATTGGAAGAAGAATGAATAGCTTAGTAATAGAAGGTTGAAGAAACAGAGGAAGACCAAAGATAATGTGACATTGCATAAAGTGTAATTCTATGGCGTGATATATTCAAATATAGACCAGAGGGGGCAGACGGCTAAATTTTGTCAAGTAAGCAAAAATGCATAGCTAGAAGTTCTGTACCGATGGTAGGATGAGTCAGTCAGATGAAATCTGTCTCAACGGTATGACACGCACAGTGTCACGCTTACGCGAATAAGAATTCGCACGCTTAGAGTTTGCGAACAATAGTTCGACGTCAAACTACGCCTAGAGTTAGTAGGCAGCAGCAATCCAGATCACTTCGCTTTAACCTTTGTCATATTCGCCCCGCGTTTATTCTACGCACGTAATTGTATAAGTGTTTTTGTTTATATTCATATTTTGTATCCGTTTTTTAATTATTAACTTCAATATATTATTTAATTTAATCTAACTGGCGTTAGAATATTAAATTAAATCCCAAACACCCGGTGAAGTGTTGTGAAGTGGAATCCACGAGGTTCTAGCCAATCAGCCCAGCAGTTCTGTGACGTACGTCTGGTACGGGGTAAGTACCTTTACTCCACATTTCGCCTGCTCCCATTTCGGTCCAACCTGTCCGCAAACGCAATAGGTGGTTCCTCAACCTTTCGCTAACCACCGGAACATGTTATAATAATCCTCCCCTTCCCCTAGGCTACTTTGAGAAGTCCAGCCTAATTTGTAAACTGTTACATTTGGCAAACAGTCAGTGGGGGATTATTTACGCCCTGTTATAATAAGGTGGAAGGACTGTATTGCGGAAGACTTGAGAAAAAGAACTGAATGAGAACGACACGCAAAACAGAAATGTTTGGAAGAAGAAAATAAAAAATAGCGACCTCTAACGAATGGGAAAAGCTAAAGAATAAGAAGAAGAAGATGTCAGTGTCAAGTGCAACTTGCATAGTTTGTTTATGAAATAATTTTACTGGAATCTTTTGCAAGAAAATTTATGTATGGAATTTGTACATAATACACAGGATAGGTATTGTGCTGGCCAGAACAGATTATTTTGTAAATGCACCTAAGTATTTATATTTATATGCCAATATCTATACAGGGCGTATCAAGATAATGGAACAGTGCCATTTATTCGTGAATATAAAAAGTTACACAAAAAAGTGATTAAGATATTTTGTAAAGCATAGAGGGGGACACATTTTGGCATAACTATTATTATTTTAGAGTCAGTGGTACTCAACTTATGGATCAATATTATATATTTTTAAATGGTATCATATATTTTTTATTAACCCATTAAATAGCGAATTTTCTTCTGAATTCAACAATATAATAATATCATACCCTTACATTGTAAAAAAATTGATAAAAGTTAATTCAAAGTTAGTATTTTAATTTTTTTAAGTAGGCCAAGTAAGCATTTAACTATTAAAACAATAGATAATTATCTCTCATTTTTGCTTGTCATTGTTACGTATTATATTATTTTTTCGAAATGTTCCAAATTTCGTTATTTTTTTTTATTTCGCGTAATTACCACTTAGTCTTGTGAAATTAGGATAAC
Organism: Harpalus rufipes; assembly: GCA_951394225.1. Lineage (NCBI taxonomy): Eukaryota > Metazoa > Arthropoda > Insecta > Coleoptera > Carabidae > Harpalus > Harpalus rufipes. The sequence continues at coordinate 39,907,916 of OX596274.1, read as the reverse complement.
TTTCTGGAAATAAATTGCATGCTAGGAATGCATTTTGCTGGGTCTTGCATCAATAAATAAGATCAGTTTTTGATAAATCTGCTGCCATTATTAAATTAATTAATTGTTATTGTTTGCACAACCTACTTAAAAAAAATAAAATACAAATGAAATATTAACTTTGAAAATTAATTTTTATCATTTTTTTGCAATGTAAAGGTATGATATTATTATATCGTTGAATTCAGAAGAAAATTTTCTATTAAATCAGTTAATAAAAAACATATAATGCCATTTAAAAAAATGTAACATTGATCCATAAGTTGAGTACCACTGGCTTTAAAATAATAATGTTAATGTCAAAATGTGTCCCCCTCTATGCTTTACAAAATATCTTAATCACTTTTTTGTGTAACTTTTCATTTTCATGAATAAATGGCACTGTTCCATTATCTTGATACACCCTGTAGTAGTGCTAATCAAATTGCATATTATTCGACCACGCCCCATTAAAATAAATTTCGCCTCCTGCGGTCTTGGCCTCGTTTTGCTCGGCGTCCTTTTTTTCGACTATTCAATTATGGTAGCCTCACCCAAGAATCATCCGAGGACCCCCCCCCCCTTAAATTATGGATCCGGTACTGGAAATAAACAGACTTAATAATAAAACTATGTTATGAGAAAAATGAAAGAAGTTGAATAACATACTCTTTATGAATACGTAAATGAAAATATAATGAAGATCATAACTCTTACGTAAAGTTAGGAGCAGATATACCTACAAAGGTACATATATTTTTAATTAACTTTTCTCACATTTCAGCTTGTTGAATTTGAACTAATTAATTGTTTCTAACATGCACTCAATTTCAACATACGATATATGATATTTCGCTCGTTATAATAACAAACATTAACAAAGCTCTTTATTATATTAATGAATACATTATTTATTACAAACATTAATATACCCTACATTCATATTATGCTAGGTATTAAATAATTAATAAATATATCATAACGGCATATTACGTGGTGTGCGAATCTGCTTTATATCGGTAATGATGACATATTCTACCGTCCGGGCGTTAACCAGGCCTCACTTAACGGGCACTCATTGCTGGAGTAGAGAGTGAACCACAGTGAGCACTTATGTAATATTTAAAAATCGATTTAATTTTGGCGTCGATCAGTATTATAGAAGCCGAGTCCCCAGATTCACGACCAGACATAATTAAATAAGTACCTTTAATAGAAATAATAGTTTGAAATGAAAAGAACTTTATTCACTATGTTAAGTTATTAAAATAAATATATCATCATCCCATATTACCCATTACAGAGTATGCCAATCTATTTCGTATACCGATATAGGTAATGAATACATTCGTACCGAGCGGGCGTTTACCAGACGTCACCTCATAGGCACTCATTGCTGGCGGTAGAGAGTGCACCACAGGGATCACTACTGTACCATTTAAATTTGGTATAAGTAACTTTGGCGTCGGTCAGGATCGAACCAGGTTCCCCAGATTCGCGAACAGACACTTAAAATAAATATTTTACAAAATTTTATAATTAAGACTTGTGCTTTAGTTTAATATATTATAATGTATTATTTTGTTCCAGTGTTTCCATGGAAAGCTCATCAGTTGGACACACCGTTGCAATTTTGGTAAGTGATCTAATTTAAATAAAAAAGCTACTTCAATTTTTTTACTTGAAATTAAAATTGTATATCGTTAAATGTTTCCATCGCTATTTTCTAAATGAGATGTGTAAACTAATGCATCGTATGCGAATAATTAACTTAAGCGGAACTAATAAAATTTCACTAATTCTAGCAAAACATAACTATCACATTAGCAATTCCCAATTACTGGTTCGTTTTAAATTTAGGTGTAACCTGGATTAAGCGGTTCATTCGGTTAAGTGCACGTACTCTCATACTCGTACCACAGAAAAACCAAGTTTAATTTAAACGTTTATTCATTACTGGGGGTCATTTCATTTTGAACTTTGCCATCGACCATCTCTAAATTTTACTTCGTATAAAATGTTCATTAAACATCAAATTTGTTTTAAATATGTAGAGTACTAATTCAGTTATTCTTACACGAGGGAGTTGCGATCCACTAGCGGCTCGCAAAAGGTTTTTATGAGGGCCTCGAAGCAACAGAAGTCTTATTAAATAGCTATTCTCGGCTATTATGTATCTGTTTTATGATTATTTGTCATAAAAATTAGTTTTACTGCTCGTATGCTTTAATATACTAAGTATATACTTATTAAGTATGTGTCATCTGTACTTGAATGACACTCATTATGATATAGATTTTCATTTCGATAAATATCATTATCCTACAGATTAATTTTATAATTATTTTATTGGTTTATAGTTTATTTTTTTAATTATTATGAATAGTCGCAGAAAAAATAGTGTATGTAGCTAATATATAATGATTATTAATACACTCGCATGTTCGTGTATTAATAGCTATCATTATAAACTCGTTGCATAATATACCAATAATAAACGCTATTTTTTTAGATCATTTCTTCCACGATTTCATTATTCCATTCATCGCAATTCAATTATATTTGTTAGTCGAGAATTAAATTTTATCGTCGTGTAAAAAGTTCTATTTTTTTAATAGCAAATTTAAAATAATAAAATGTGTTAATTTAAATTATGGTCCTGTTTCAAAAATAGATCTTTCTGGTAACGTTAATTGCATAATAGATCTTTTCAATTTTACAGCTATCTCTTTCTATCTCTGCAGATAGTAAGTACAATGGCGCCTAGAACTACCAACTGGGCTGCCAAACGAAACGTCAAAAATATTTCAGTCACTAAAATACCTATATTCTCATTGAAAATTTCAGTTGAAAAGGTCTATTAAAATTATTTACAAAAACTGTTAATGTTAATAATGTGTGTATTTGTGGCAGTTATGATACTCATAAAAATCTTAGGTATGTTACACTTGCCGTCAAATAAGTATGGACTGGAGATTTATATATAGTTGCCTAGTTCAATGGCCATATTGAAAATGCTAAATTATTAAGAAGCGGCAACACTGCAGGGCAAGCGACAGGGTGCGAAGAAGGGAAAAAGTTGAGCATCAGTCCATACTCATTTGACGGTGAGTATAATAGCTATAACTACCCTTACGGTTTAACTGCTACTTAAACCACTATTTTGAGTAGACGAAAGCACTACTATAAATATGTTTTATAATTTTATCTATTGTATATCGATTACATCTGCTATACATTAATACGAGATAAATATGTAAATTATGAAGCAGAATTAAATTTCAAGTTTAACATTTCATTAGCAATGTAAATTTCAATTTGAAATATTGCCAGGGAAGTAGACATACAAAGAAAGTTGAATGCAAAAAAGAAAAATTCACTTCTTGAAATATGAGATATGAAATGAACGATGTAAAGAAATTCTTGAAACGAAACGTATGCACATAGGTCGTAAACTAAGATCAAAATGGCCGGGGAATTTATGAGAAAACTAATAAAACTCATGAGCAATATTTTCTAGCATAGAATGTCTGTTTATTTAAATTGGGATAAATTTAAATTTCAAATAGAAGTCATATTTATTCGTTTGTGTAAAAATAATTTTCGTACCTACATTATACTAGTGCACACTGAAATAAATGAATAATTTATGACATTTGTAATACTTTGCACACTCTATTTCCCCGAATTAACACTCATGTCATCAATTTCTCCTGTAAGAATTACTAAACTTTTTTCTAGCATCTTTGTCGTACACACATGGCAAATGAGATGTTTATTCACTATTTCATTATCGTATGCGTTGCAGAGGGGAATACGCTATCTCCGTCCAACTAATGGCGAAAATGAAATACAATAGTAGCGTAACCGCGGAAATGTCATTTTCAAATATCTAAATTATTTCAATATTTATGTCAGTCTATCAATCATGTGGTGATTAAGGTGATTTTGGCGGTGTTTATCCATTGGTCAAAGCGATAAAATGGTCACGTGACAACTTTTGTTCCAAAATAATATTAAAATTATATTTAAATTTCTTATAATTCATCAAAATTATATTCCACAGATGATAACAGGTCCATGAAATTTGGTTAGTATCATTGCCGTAAATCGATTCATTTAATATTTGTTTCACAGAACTTCATGAAAAATCTTTAAGTATTTTTTTTTTCATTATGGCTTTTGGCTTAAAGTGAAGAGTGTGACAATTTTCTTCTTGAAGCATATTTTCGGTCGGATGAACATAAAGAAGATGGTTCTTAGAATTGTTCTTATGACAACTAGCAAAATTCGAAAGGTACCCCCATGGAAATAGTAATACTGTTATACTAAGTGAGCGGCATATGTCATAATCTTATGGAGCGGTACGATTGCGCAGCTACTTTTGATCACTATGTATATCTCATGGTAAACTCAGTTAGTCATTGTCTCTGCAAAGACACGCCAGTTACACCACACTGATGAGCTCCAATACGAGCGAAACGCATCTATGGTTACTGACTAGGCTCAGCCAGCATCTGAAAAATAACCGAGAAGTTGATTCCGATGCTGAAATCTTGTGAAACATGACGAATCCTTATTCTTCATTTAGTATTTAGGATTTAGGTCTACTTAACATAAATACAACTCCGAATGGCACACGGCATACTAATGACATCTAGTAGTTTGTATGGAAACAAAGTGAATTATACAATTCGATTTAATTTGTGCTTCTGACCGATTAAATGTTACTATTATATTTCATAAAATATTCATTTATAGTAAATTTGACTTTTAGTGTAGATTATAGTAACGCACATGATTTGTATAATTAATGCCTGTCAATTTCAAGGCATAGTTTGCTCCTACAAAAAACTAAAATCTAATTCCTGAAATACTAAATGATGACGTCATTTAGGGTGTATAAATTTAGGATTTAGATATTAGTATGATAAAAGTGTAAGTTCTGACATAGCCTTAGATAAGTAATTCCTAAGTTCATAATGAGTGAAAACGAGAAAAAGCGTGCATACATCAGGAAACAATTCAGTAAACTAAGAATTGTTTCCTGATGTATGCACGCTTTTTATTTTATTACCTTGATACTTTTGACGACATATTCATCCTTTTCTACATTTAATTTTCGTTTTGTAATGAATTGTTTCCCAACTATACATTAACTATCCCTGATGATGGTTCATTTGAAATCGAAACGTCGGAATGTTAAATAGATCCTAATAAACATTTTTTCACCAGACTTCAACTCCAATTATTTATCTGTAACCTTTACGTCATACCAACAGTCAAGAAATAGCCAAGAAATTTATGTTTAGAGAAGTTAAAAATGTAATAGACCTAAATTTAACAGCTATCTCTTTCTATCTCTGTACATAATAAGTAAAATAAGTCAAAATATTGCAGTCAATAAAATTACTATATTTTTGGTGAAAATTTGCATCGTTTGACATTTTAGTTTCAATAAAAGCTTTTGTAACTTCTTTTGAGAAAGTTTTTAAAGTTGTCAAAGACTTTTCTCACATTTTACGTCTAATTTTTTTAAAAACAAACGCCATGGATTATGGATCTTATATGATAAGCGCGTAACCATGACTCCCGCCAGTTGTTAGCTTACTGTGTACAGATCCCATTGCGCATATATTCTCTCTTTAAATTGAAAAGGTCTGTGAATTTAAAATAAATAGATTTATAATATGGAATATGACGTGTTACAAATTAAATTGTAACATTATTTGCTATGTAAATCAAATTTTATTTCGTATTTAAATAATTTATACAGCAAACAAAAATAAATCTCTGCAATTAATTTAATTAATTTTGCTTAAAATATATCACAACTTTTCCAAAAAAATTATGTCATACTTCGGATTAATTATAAACACAATCTTCTATTTTTTATTATATCCTTCTTATTAGCTTCCCTTATCTATTTTAACACTCGATAGAATTTTAATTACGTCCTGTTTTTATGAAGTAAAAATCAATCGGCGGTGTCAGCATTTCGCACAAAGGACGATGTGCTATGCAGTGACAAAGGACTAAATATAATAGTATCGCTCGGTCCGCAATGCTCGAGGGAAACCACATCCTTGAATCACGTCTGTGGTTTGAAGGATTGTCGGGGGTTTTTTGGCCCACCGAAGGCAGCCACTGGCCGCAAGAAAAAGAAGGAAATAAAGTTGATAAGTGCAGTATGCACTATGGAGTTGAAAGCAAGAAGCATATGATGCAGTCGTAAAAATGTGAAACATAAAGTTTATAGCAGTAATAAAAATATCTTTAGAAGTTTAGAGGGCAGGCCGTTGGGAAATCAATAGTTAAAGTGTTTATTTAATAATTAAAAGCTTGTTAATGTCAAAGTATGTCCTGTCGACAATGTATTGTAATATTTATACACTTTGTAATTATATAATTGTTAATTCAGATCCAATTCAAATGGCAACAAAATTTATTTGATTAAATACCCGGACAATAATACATAAGGTATGTAACAAAAAAAATGAGAAAAAATTTACGCTCCAAATTTTATTACTAAATAAGGTCTAATCTAGTTATTACTGGAAATAATAAATACACAATAGTTGTTTTATTTTTTATTTATTATTATGACGGGGCGACCCGAACTTTTGCCCCCAAATTGAATCAGCAGATTCATTCCCAGTGCTCAAGTCAAAGTTAGAACGTCATTGTGCAAATTAACTCGACAATTTAGAATTTTAAAAATGACTGTTAGCAGAATTTTGGTTAGAAATGATTTAAATTTTCGAAAAAGAAATAATGGAACGAAATAGACTGCGGCTCAACTTCAGCGAATCTACAAATGCTGCAGAGCATTAAACAGCCAACATTTTATAGAAAGCAGAGAAAGAGAGTATAATACCCCAAATGTTTCTCAGGCGCGACTGATTGAATGCTTTTCGGCATTTCTTAGCAGAAAAGTATACAATAATGGCTGGGAATACCAAAACGAATAACAGTTACAGACAAGAATATTTCTGCGTTCCAGCTAAGAACAATTTTAAAAAATAATTATATATATATATATATATATATATATATATATATATATATATTAAATGAATTAAATGAATGTTAATCTCCGAAGTGTTAATGGGATTTTTTTGTTAATTGACCATTTCTGTAAGTAGAATAAATTATTTTATTAATTTTTCTTTTATATTTTATGTTAATAATTGCACTTTATATAATTTTTGTAACCTTCTTGTTTATATTATCTCCATGAATACCTTTTAGAGCCCTGAAGAAGAATATTGTACCGTCGATACGTCGGCCAGAAAAAAAATATATATGATTGCGTGTCCGATTATTTTCCATTCTTCCATTCTGAAACCATTCGACCGGTTGCTGGAGGAAAAAAAAGTTTAACTATAATAGGTAGTTTATTTTTATTAATTACTTTCTTAATTTACTCGTTAATTTAAATTTAAAGACAAGTAATTTTTTCTTTTGTTCATACGTCAAAATATTTCCGAAACAAAAAATGTACAAATGTCATAAAGTGCACAAAAATCGTCATTAAAAGTTCAGAAATCGGCATTAAAGTAATCCATTATACGATGTCATGCAAATGCAGTATTGCCAACCTTATGATAATTATTTTATATATAAGATATTTTGGGTAGGTGCACGATGTACAATAGTAAATTTGTACGTAAAATGATAAAACATATGTGCAAGAAGAACGAATTAAATAATTCCGATGAAGAAGTTTGAGATAATACAGTATTCATTACAATAAGTTCAATGTTCGGAGGTTCGCTGTACTGAAAATAAGTTCGTTTGTTTGGTTGATCGTAACTGATAGATTTGTTAACATAACACATAAAAATAAATATTCCTATCACTTTCACAAAATTACGAATTCAAATAAAATTGAATATGCACTTCGACACCGAAGTTCCTTTTTTACCTCTCGCTAAGAGAGGTATTGGATTCATGATAAAAATCGCATATCCAGATTTTATTGAATAAGCACGATTTAAGGTCCATAGAATCCGATTTTAACATTTTTACAATGATGTCTGTGTGTGTGTGTGTGTGTGTGTGTGTGTGTGTGTGTGTGTGTGGATGTGTGTGTGTGAGGTTGTTGGAGACACGATTTCTTAAATTCTATAAGACTAAAGACCTTTTTGACTATGGATTCCTCAATCTAACATTAATGGGAAGAGTTGAATAGGTTTTAGTACCAATTGAAAAACCGGAAGTAGTAGTATCTTAAAAAAAAAAATTCTAAATATTTTTTTTTGAATTTTTTTATTATTAGTATTAAAGAACGTAAAATTCTCTATTCGACACATTTTAAAATTTTATTATATCTCCTATAGGTTTGGAGATATAGTAAATAATAATATGAAATAATCTGTTGTAATAAATTTCAGAACCTAAACAACTCTATAGTAACCATCATATGTTTGTAAATGACAGAAAAATGTCATTGTCAAAAACCAACAGTAGTTCATAAACCTGTTTGGCAGCTCAATTCTAAAACTTGAACTTAAGTCTATTTTAACTGAACACATGACAGTGGATAAGAACCGATTCAGAATTTGCCCCAGTACGAATATGGTTTTATTAGCTGAAAATAAATCTTAGATATTCTTTTTGGCAACATAACAGTAAAACGTCAAATTAACTGACATTATTGAAGAATTTTTCGGAGATATTGGTAAGTTTATTATTTCTTGTGGTATAACAATAATAACAATTAAATATTTAAAATTATAGCTATATACATATACCCATCAGAAATCCCGTCAAGAAATTGGAAGAAATTCGAACATTTAGAAGTATAGGAGAAAACTTCCCCAAAAAATAAATTTTAAATTATAAAAATAATCTAAACATAAAGAAAAGACATGAGAAATTTATAGGGCGCGAGCAGTCATGTGACTTTGTTGGACTTGACAAGCAAATAAGGGCCCGAGTTAGAATGACAGCTAGTAATTATGTACATATATGTATGTCAAATGTCAATTGGCCATCCAAAATTTCATGATATTCCAATTCCATGTGGTTTATTTTCCTCGACAAGTAAATTCCATATTCCTGGTGACAAAATAACCATGTGAAAAATTACGACAATTGACATTTATGTAAATAATTACTAACTGTCATTTTGACAAGGGCCTCCATATCTGCTTGTGTAGATCAAGTATGACTAACTACGTGAATTTAGAAAATCTTGAAATTTTTGATGAAAAATTCTGACATTTGACATCTATGTACATAATTACTAATTGTCATTTTGACAGAACTCCCATATCTGCTTGTCAAGACCAACAAAGTCTGTTAGGTATATTCCAATTTGCCGCGCTCCGCTACAATACATATAGTTCCACGTCACCATGGATGGGGGAGCCACCATACGACGATCTCGCATTTTACACTTACCAAATGTTTTTATGTTGTGTAATATATAATATATAAACAAAAATGTAAATATCGCCATCTTGTACGTTACAAAAATAAACTTGTGCTTTACTGAATAAAGACCTGTGTTTATCAAATAATTTATTGTTTTACAGAGTTATTTTACCCCGAATCCAAACAGGTTATGGGGCCCAGGTTCGCGAGCGTAATTAAAATAACGTGAACTGTAAAACAAGTGTGTCAAAATCGCGCATAGTACATTTAGCGTTTTTGTGTGTCGCAATCGCAAATAGTGAAAAATAAACACGAACTTAGACAACAAATAACGAAATGGCATCCACGAATTCTACTAGAATCGAAATGTTAACACGGGACAATTATGACACATGGAAAAAACAAGTTAAAGCACTTCTAATAAAGAATGACGCATGGGGCTACGTCAGCGGCGATATTCCAGAACCAAAGGTCACTGGAGAAGGGGCAGCACTCACCGCTTCGGAGGCCACTCACAAAGCATGGTTGGCCGGAGATCGCAAAGCTAAGTCTGACTTAATATTATCTATTAGTCCTACTGAACTGAAACAAATACGTGGTTGCAGCACATCGAAAGCAGTTTGGGAAAAACTCGAATCTGTTTTCGCATCAAAGGGTCCTGCCCGAAAAGCAACATTGCTAAAAATTTTGATGCATCACAAAATGGCCGAAAACGATGACGTCAGAGAGCATTTGTCCAAATTCTTCGACACCGTAGACAAACTACAATTCATGGAAGTTGATATTAACGGCGATCTTCTCACCATCATGTTGCTCTACAGCCTGCCAAACAGTTTTGAGAACTTCAGGGTTGCTATAGAGTCCAGAGATAATCTTCCCGACGCCGAATCGCTAAGAGTTAAAATCGTGGAAGAAGACAACGCCAGAAAATCGCAGAAAGGTGGCACACATGTTTCCGGTGCGATGTATGTTAAGCATCAAAACAAATCAATTTCTGATATGCAGAAACATGTCACAAAAACACGTCAGCGAGATGGAAATCAAACATACCGTGCGAAGTATAAATGCGGATATTGCAAGAAATCAGGCCACAAAGCAGCTGATTGTTTCATGAAAAAGAAGAATTTCAACCAAAATGCAAGTTATGTTGAAGAAAGCTACCACGTCAACGAAACAGCGAATTCATCAACATTAACGACAAATAACGTCAGCGGAAACAGATGGTGCTTAGACAGCGGATGCACATCTCACCTATGCAGCAACGAAGAATTGTTCATAAACAATAAGGAAACGCAAAGCGGATTGAAACTAGCTTGCGGGTCCACAATCCCAGTAAAATTCAAAGGCGACGTGCGAATAGAAGTTTCAGATGGTCACGTGAGTAAATCAATAAAACTCGAGAACACTCTACTTGTTCCAGATTTAAATATAAATCTGATGTCTGTGGCTAAGATTGTAGACAAGGAACACGAAGTATTGTTTACCAAAAATCGCGCCATAGTCAGAGACGCGCAAGGTACAGTGAAACTATTGGCTGAACGAGAAGGAGACTTATTCTTTCTAAACGGAGAAATCCAACAAACCTGCGCTCTCGCAGACGACACTCGTGACGAAATAGACATCTGGCACGAACGTCTTGGGCATATTAACCACAAAGATTTGTTGAGAATGAAAAACAAACAATTTGTGGATGGTATGAAATTTAAACAAAATGGGAAACCTAGAACCTGTAAAACTTGCGCAGCGGGAAAAATGACGAGTACTCCATTTCTTACGCGTAATCAGAATGCAACCGGCATGCTCGACGTGGTTCACAGCGATATTTGCGGCCCAATGAGGACAGAATCAAAGAGTGGTGCCCGATATTTCATCACATTCACCGATGAATACAGTCGATGGTGTGAAGTCTACTTCCTGCGAAGCAAGAATGAGGCTGTCGCAAAATTCGCTGAGTATAAGCAATTTGCAGAAACACAAACAGGTTGTAAAATAAAGGCTCTACAATCCGACAACGGCACGGAATATTGCAACGACGAAATGGATCGCCTACTAAAGAATTCCGGTATTCGTCGCAGATTAACCGTATCTCACACCCCTCAACAGAATGGAATTTCTGAGAGGAAAAACCGTACCCTTGTAGAAGCCGCACGCTGCATGATGATCCAGTCGGGTCTCCCATCTTCCTTCTGGGCCGAAGCGATTGCGACCGCGAATTATATAAGAAACCGATGTCCGACCGAAATCCTAAACAACTCAACACCCTATGAAAAATGGAGAGGTACGAAACCTAATATTAAACACCTAAAAATTTTCGGTTGCAGGGCTTACATCTTGTCCAAAGAACCAAACAAGGGAAAGTTTGATGCCAGAGGCATCGAAGGGATCTTCATCGGATACTCCGAGATTTCCAAGGCCTACCGCATCTGGGTCCCCGATGAACGCAAGATCCGAGTGTCAAGAGATATTAAATTCTTCGATGAATACTATTCCGAAGAAATGCCCGAAGATTTTGTAACAGATGGCACCAAGTTCGGCGGCATTGCGGAACCACCAGAAGCAGAGATAGCTATAAATCAAAGCGCAACCTCTGCAAACTCACAGACAACTGAAGAAGTGATTGAATGTAGTTCAATCATGAAAAGAGGTCCGGGAAGACCGAAGAAAATCGTGACAGGTAGACGAGGTAGACCTGTCAAACAATACAACCTGGTGAAGGTCACCGGGGCACCCGACAAGTCTCAAGTCCATACTTCGACCGCAGTTCAAAATGAGATGTCTAGCGACATTTCTGAATCTGCACACGACGAAAACGATGATGACCAACAGGATGTCGATCTGGCCATGTTCGCATCGGAAGTACCTTTCTCCGAGGCTGTATCCGGTCCCGACAGTCAAGAATGGAAAGAAGCCATTTTATCCGAAGTTAAATCTCTGATTAGTAAAGATACTTGGGAGATTGTGGAGAAATCGTCGGATGCCAAGGTCATCGGAAGCCGCATCGTACTCCGAAATAAATACACTGCCAACGGAGCCATTGAACGTAGAAAAGCACGAGTTGTAGCTAGGGGATTTGTTCAACGTCCTGGAGTCGATTTACACGACACTTTTGCACCCGTAGCCAGACTCAATTCTCTCAGAATGCTAGCAGCTCTATCAGCGGAGTCGAATATGGAGATATGTCAACTAGACATCACCACAGCATACCTCAACGGAGATGTTGACACCGAGTTATACATGGAGCCGCCGAAGCTACTGCAAGAGATGCTAGAGAAAATAATTCATGAAAATGAAGATAAAGTACTTACCAAAAGAGCTATCAAGATGCTATCCAATCTACGAGGAGGAAATAAGGTATGTCGACTCAAGAAGGCGCTATATGGTCTTCGACAGGCTGGAAGGCAATGGCATTCCAAACTAGATAGTGTCCTTAAAGAAATAGGACTATCACCTACAAATGCCGACCCCTGTATATACGTAGATCCTGGGAAACAAGTGTTCGTACTCGTATATGTAGATGACATACTCATCGCATCGAATGATAAAACCAAATCAAGGAAAATTCTAGACGAACTGTCAAAAAGATTCGTCGTAAGAGATCTAGGAATTGCTAAGTACTGCTTAGGTATAGAAATTCATCAAAACAGGGAGAGGGTTCAACTGTCACAAAGCGGATACATATCCGAAGTCCTGAAACGATTCGGGATGGAAAATTGTAAGGCCGCACCAACTCCCATTGCCAGTGGATCCAAACTATCTGAAAAGCTGGAGATAAATGACGATGAAGCAAACTATCCTTATCGTGAATTAATAGGTGCACTAATGTACTCGCCCAGATATTGCACATGCTGTCAACTCCCTAAGTCAATTTAACAATTGTCACGAAAGGCAACACTGGCTTGCTGCGAAAAGGGTCTTAAGGTACTTGAAGGGAACGATCAGCAAAGGCCTACAGTTCCAAGGAACTTCCAAAAATTTAACGGGCTACGTAGATGCAGACTGGGCCAACTGCATTGTGGACAGAAGATCCTACACCGGATACGCCTTCATTCTCGCAGGGAGCTATCTCCTGGGAATCAAGAAAACAGCGCACGGTCGCCTTATCTTCAACCGAGGCGGAATATATGGCTATTACAAATGCTGCCAAGGAAGCCATTCATCTAATAGGATTCTTAAATGAATTGGGATTCAAGAGATTCTCAGAAGTCACCATTTACAATGATAATCAGGGCGCTGGGAATCTAGCAACAAATCCTATTCATCATTCTAGGTCTAAACACATAGACATAAGATACCACTTCATACGTGAAGTCTTAAGAAACAAATCTATGAAGTTAGAGTATTTGCCCACCGAGGACATGATTGCAGACATTTTGACCAAAGGGCTAACCGCAATCAAGAACGAAAAATGTTCCAAAGCCTTGGGCGTTATCGACATTGGACGCTGGGAGCGCTCGAATTGAGGGAGAGTGTTAGGTATATTCCAATTTGCCGCGCTCCGCTACAATACATATAGTTCCACGTCACCATGGATGGGGGAGCTACCATACGACGATCTCGCATTTTACACTTACCAAATGTTTTTATGTTGTGTAATATATAATATATAAACAAGAATGTAAATATCGCCATCTTGTACGTTACAAAAATAAACTTGTGCTTTACTGAATAAAGACCTGTGTTTAACAAATAATTTATTGTTTTACAGAGTTATTTTACCCCGAATCCAAACAAAGTCACATGACTGCTCGCGCCCTATACTTATGTAACCAAAAACGGAAGTGGCGAGAGGTATTGTGCTGGCCACAACAGATTTTTATCTCTAATATGGTTCCACATTCGTGATAAAAAGTAGAACTTTAGTATCTTGATACATAAATAACTATTTAGTTATAATTTGCGATATTTATTTACCCAAAAATTTATTGTGAATGTTTGTTATCTCTATACTTGACTCCAAGTAACTACTTTATAATGAGTTCGTAGCGACCTACCTCTAGCTAATTGATTTAGCATAAAATCAAAAGTAGTTAAATCGCTACAAACCTGCAAACATAAATTTAAAAAACAACCACAAATGAGTAGCGGAAAATATTTGGAGCAGAGATTTAAATACTAATAACACTAACTCTAAATAACAATTTTTCTATGAAACTTTGCTTCGAAGTTACTGTCAGAATTTGAAGAAAATCTCTTGAAACAGAGAATATTTTTTCCTTTGGCTCTGTATACGAATAGAATAGGAGGTAGATAGTAATGTATGTTGTTGTACTAAAGTCTATATCAATATTGAATTAATAGTAATTAGAGGTTATGTGTGTGACAATAACCAATTAACGTCTCATTCTACATTCGGTGTAGTCTAATTAATGCGTCTATTATTTACAATCGACTAGACACTAAACTAGATACAGCTGCGTGCAAAAGTTTTGAGCCAAACATATTTTTAAACCATATCACATATTGTAAAGGTGATACAAAAATCAAACAGATATATGTATATTAATGAAATAACTTGTCGTGCTGCGCAAAAATATTACGCCAAAGATATACGTATATCAAAACTTGTAAAAAAATTGTTTATTTTTTTATTTATTTATGATGTACTTCATATTTAATAGTACCATTCCTTTTGATACAATCAGCGCAAAACATTGTCACAGGCATTAATTTAATTAAATTTGTAATATTACCTTGTGATCCATTTTACGATTCATTTTCTAAATGGTTCCAAAATTCTGGCTTGTTTTTCTTTCTCGACGTGTATTTTTAACTTCTACCATAAATGTTTTACTGAATATGCATACAATGATTGCGGTGGTCAGACAATAAATCGGACTTTTGTTGACCTAAAAATTACTTTATTACTTTCGAAGTGTGTTTAGGATCGTTGTCCTGTTAAGAAACTTATTCCGGCATAAGGCTTTGCTAAAACATGCCTATACATTAGAGAATCCATAGTGAACATAAACAACATAAAATCACATTTCTTCTATCATGCCTGACCGTAGGTATTTGGTATCTAGAATGATTGTATGTTGCACTTGAAAGTAGCACTTTTAACAAGTCGATTACATTCCGATGATATGTTTTGCAAAATTTAATCTTGCTTTTTTATATACTCTACTAACTAAAGGTTTTTTGACACGTCCAATACTTCCTACTTCTTTAAGACATCGAAACATATTACTTTGGCTGACACTGGCAAGGTTTTCTATTCGATTTTCTTTCGAAATATCCACAGTTTTTTTGAATCTGCTATACAGGGTGTCCCTTAACTTCGAGCAAAAACTTTAAGGGCATATAGTACTGACCAAAATGAATAAAATAGCTTCATCAACATAGGAATGATCTTCAACTGTTTCCGAGAAAAGTGAAAAATCTAAGAAAAACTGACAAAGATAACGATCGAATTTTTTTTTGTCTATGTCAGTAAAAAGACTATAAAAAACAATAAAATTTTATATGAAACATTTTTCTCAATTTCTTATAGTTACGTAGTTATATGAAAATTAAATATTGACCAAGGTCGCCACAACATTTCACTTTTGATTTTTATAAAATAACAAAAGGCCATCTAAGATTACCTCTCAAAGGTAAACAGAAAGTCTCAATTAATCAAAATCGTAATTCTTATAGTTTTTGAGATAGCAAAGGTAAATCTCGTAAAAACTCATTTTTCACTGCGTTATATCTGGGAAACTATTAAAGATCGGACACATTTTGACTGAGCTTTTTTTACTCATTTTGATCAGTATTATATGCCCTTAAAGTTTGTGCACCAAGTTAAGGGACACCCTGTATTTTTTAGTTCATTTTATCTTTTCACTTTGTTGGTTGACGGGGTCCATCGCATTTTGGCTTGTCAGCTAATGATTTTGTGAACTTTCTTTTAGTAGTAATTCCATTAGGAAGCCGGCTATCTCACGAGAAATCTTTCCTTGCCGAGAAAAGTTTATTACGGAATCTCGTAACTGAAAGTGGGTTTTTTTCAAATTTTGTCAGATAATAAATTAATATTAATTTGGGAATTTGATGAGAAAAAACACAGATCAACACGGCGAACAAATGTGTTCTGGCTGAACATTCCTATGGATAATTTCAAGATTTTGGAAGAACAGGAATACTTCAAACGTATAACACTTGAAATGCTACATATCAGGGATAATTGTAAAAAACATCAATGCAAGAACTGATATACATAGACAACAGCGTACATTTTGGGGTATTGGAAAAGTTCAAATAGTAAAAACCAAATTTTATGCCAAATTGAGATTCAATTAAATTCTTTAGATTTCGTTTAAATTCCTACAACATTGCTATACAATCGTTGGTGTATAGACGACCAATAGGTGTCCGTTTCGATTATGTCACCAAAAATACTTCCGAAAGATATTTCTGGCTATTTTCCGAATTATTCTGTTGTCGATTTTGAGATGTGTATGTGCTCTTTGAATTTTTTGTATGATCTGTAAAAACTGAATATTTAGTCCGAATGTATTTTGTGTACATGACATGTAACAATCTGTAAGATCTTACTGTATGATAATGTCCATGTTATTTTGTATGTATTATTTTGTTGTATTACTTGTTATAGATCCTAAAGAAGGTGTAAGTATGCACTGAAACGTCGGCGCTGTAAGAATATATGCTGTTTAACTGTGATTTCAAGTCGACATTCGACAAAATTTCTACACAAATATATAAAGTATATAAACTCTGAACAACAACTTGGCTCGATATTTTTGAACACGGTCAATTTTGTTTGGGCTATAACATACAATGAAAATATTTTTTAAAATATGTCAACTATAATAAGTATAATGTAATAAACATTCCTAACTGTATTGTAATATGTAAAATAATTATAAAATAAAATCTCTTTTATAAGACTTAAAATAAGTTTGACTTAATACTTCTGCACGTCACTGTATAATAATTATTTAACACACTAGCTTAGCTAATATCGTATATAGGTTACATGATGTAGAGGTAAAGAGCAACTAATATTTCACAACTTATTAAATTCCACGGGTGTTGGAAAACAAAACTTCCCGCATAATTACTTCCAGCACATTGTCACTAGTTCGCTACATCGCCAGTGGCGGCACTAAGTCGAGAATATTTAAAACTCGTTCATACAACAGCCACCAACTTTATTAAAATGTCGTTGCAAAGTTTTGTAAATAAATGCAGCTTATATTTACATATATATTAAAATAATGGAAGCATATGTTCGCAAAGAAGATTATGGAAAGTTAGGAGATTTTATTACTTATTTATGGAATATTAATACAACATAAACATGTGATAACTTCTCATATGGTACTCAGCGTTATTTATCTAAAAAATAATAATGTTAAGACAATATAAGTAAACTTCTAAATATTGTTTTAAGTTACAACTACATCTATTTTCAAGGATGCCAAACTTTTTGGTGCAACTGTTTCTCGCAAAAAGTATCTTAGTCACAAGTTATTCCTTTTTAAAGTGCGTTTCTTCAAAAACGTCTTATAAAAATGACTAATTATAATGTATTTGCTCATCAATGTTTATATTTCTATTGCTTAACATCCAATAAATAATAAAACATGATCCTCAGCAGGAACTAAAAACGAAATGGAAACGAAAACGAAATAACGAAATAACCCCGAATTTTTTATAAAAACGAAAACGGAAACGAAATATTTTTTACCGGTTTTAACCGATATTTTATTTAATATTTAATTTTATTTATATCAAATACTTTACACACAAATATTATAGAATTTCCAGATATACTACAGGTTACCATGCCTGTAGATGATTCTCAAGAGTTGGAAAATGAAGTTATTATAGAATTAGCGAGGGAAAAGCTAGTAACCAAGGCTGAGAAACGTAAAGAACAGCATGAGAATAAAACCAATAAAATAACCCATTTTAATATTGGTGATGATGTGCTTGTTTGGACGAATCCGCAGTTTTTTTTTATTATATAAAGATCCGGGAAAAGTTAATCGTATAGTTTGTAATAATGCGTATGAAGTAGTTGAGAAAGGAACTAATCATTCATGGGAGGTTCATAATGTAAGAAACATGAAACCTTTCAAAACACCAGTCACTCCAGAAGTACGGTTGTAAGTTATAAATAAATGTTTGTGCTCCTTTCTCCCCCAAAGCCATTTATTTAGGGGGGGTAATGTGACAGGTCCCTCCAGTAGTTATTTATAAAATTAAATATTATATGTCAGTGTGTCGGCAAGGTAGTGGTCTGCAGAGACATGGCGCAAACGACAGGCCACAATGGTTCATGGGAAGGGCGCAACCCGGATGCTGAGCAGAGAGAGAGAGAGGCTGAAGTTTGGTGAGGAAACATCTAAGATCGAAGGCTCAAGAACGTCCCAGACGTTTCGAAAGAAGCAGAAGTGGACCGGACTCCGAGAAGTCCACTATATTGGTGCTGGAAGACGCCAAATTCCGGCGAAGGAATCCAAACAAAGGAGGAGGTGATTAACCGGTGGCCATTTTTAGTTTGCTGCCTTGCCACACACACTGAATTATAATTGTAACTTTCAATGTAACAACATTGTGTTGACGTAAGTGTTGTTATTAGTTATTAAATTATATCATATTTGAAGTAATTGTGGTGTCTTCTTTTACCAACTGTCACGAAACCCAGACCAATGCTCAGTGAGCGGCTGGTTACACCTGTTATGTGTTGTTAAACGGTATACTCGTAGTTTCATCTAGTGAACACTGACTGTGATAAATTTCATTCGCCACACTGGCGGTATTCGTATTCTTAGTTACATTAGGTACTAATATACGATAAAAAATTGTTTTGTTTAATTTTCTACTAAAATATAACATTATATTATAAATATGATGTGTGCAATTGTTTTATTAATGAACAATTAATTTAAAACATTATATTTGCTATAAATTAAAAAGAAACAGGACTAACCAGTTTTAACCGGTTTTGTATTTCGAATCACGAAACGAAAACGAATTTTTTTAATAAAATATCGCGTTTTCGTTCCCAGTGGTAACGAACCAAATATTTTTTTTTTTAGTCCCTGATCCTCAGTTAAACTTAGTTACAGAAATTGTTAACAGTAAGGAAGCTAGAAAGTTTTTTCATCTCATAATGCGTATACTCCTTAAATTTTCCGTTGGTGTTATTTACACAGGATATAATAATTTAGATTTTCTTCATAATGCAATATTTCATTACGTATGCCTTAAAAGTTTTAGCACAAATTTCAACAATTTCAGCATTTATTTAAAGTTTTGTAATACTTGATAATTAATTGTTTCATAAATAACAAAAAATTATGAACTTAAATTAAATAAAGATGGGCGTGTTCTTCCACAAGGCGCAATTTTTACGGACACGTAGCATTGGATTCTGGACAACATTTATATCGTTTTCTCGGACATTCCTGAATTCCTGTATATTCTGCATTGAAGTTCGTCCTCATTTTGAGCTTCCCAACCTCCATCGTGAACTTTTGAGGACAAAAGAACCCAAAATCCTTCTATGGGACGAGCTTGGGTAAGGTTATGGGACTGTCGTTTTGCGGAACTAATGGTACGTTTGGTTAGTTAGCCAATTTTGAGTTTGAGATAAAATCATCCTCAGCGTGTTCTTCTTAAATAAAATTGACTAATTTTATTAGATATACATACCTTTGACTCTTGACTATCCAGGGCTTCACCTCTCTCGGCCTACATAGGGCCTGGATACACTCCTTGTAGAAATAACGCACCATACCAGCATCTTATCTGCGCATTTGGTCTTTTGTTTATATCTGACAATATTAGGACCCTCTGAAATATTGTCAGTATAAAAACGATCATTTACCTTAATTTTGAAGTTGTTCAGTATGAAGTCCGAGATATCGAAGTAAATGTCGTTCAAAACCCAATGCTAGTTGTCCGTAGAAAGTTGCGCCTTGTGGAACAACAGGCTCATTTTTATTTAATTTGAATTCATAATTTTCTTGCTTATGATCAGTTTATTACGAAATATTACAAAAGTTTAAGTAAATGTATTTTATATTACAAAATAAAAAAATCTGTTGTGGCGTCAATCCTATATATAATGTATAAATTCCATACATAATTTTTCTTGCAAAAGATTCTAAATTTCCAGTAAAATTATTTCATAAACAAACTATTCAAATTGCACTTGACACTGACATCTTCTTCTTCTTTAGCTTTTCCCATGCGTTAGGGGTCGCTATTTTTGCGTGTCGTTCTCATTCGGTTCTTTTTCTCTCAAGTCTTTCGCAATACAGTCCTTCCATCTTATCTTTGGTCTTCCTCTGCTTCTTCAATCTCCCATTACTAAACTTCATTCTTGTTCAAATATAATTCTTCATTTCTCCTCATGTCATGTTCAAACCAATGTAATCGTCTTTCTTGTATCTTTCTAGAAAATTGTAATACTAGAGTTATTTTCTTACCGTATCTTTCCGTGTTTCTCCAACATCTACTTCAACATCCTCATCTCTGCCACATTAATATACTTTTTACTCATACTGACATCTGTCAATTTGAATTATATGAATATAGTAGTAGTTTCCATGTTTAGCATAGCTGGCTGAATCATAAAATTTAATTTCTTTAAAATTCTTTAATTCTGTATCTATTGAATATGAAGTATAAAAATCTGATGTGGCCAGCACATAACCTCTCGCCGTATATTTTACCTGGCTGTATGTATAAAGCAAAGAATATTTTTATAAATACAAATAATATATTCATATAAATCGATGACGTATAAACTTCTTTATTATTCAATAATAGCATGTCTCAACATGAAGATATTTTACCATAAATTATGTTACAATAAATTACAAAGTAGAGTTTACCATATATAAATATTAGGCTGGTAACAGCAATTTTCAATTCGAACAACTTTGTTTACTTTCTCTTCATATTCTTCTAGTAAAAACATTAATTTTGGGCGGTCTATAATGTATATATGGATTGTGCATCTATTCTTACATATCTTCTTTTACATTTAATTTTTTCATACATGTTATATCTAAATAACACTAATTCCCTTTAATAAAGTGACGGATAGATTGCACTCCGATTATTCTTATATCGATGTGTAATTTTGTCAATATTTACAACTTACTTGAGAAGAATTTGATAGCTTTTTCGCAATTCAAAGTTACTCTAGTCTATAGTACTGGTGTACATTGTCCCATAATGTTTGAAACAAATTTAAGTCCTTCAACCTAGACTTGTCATCTCCATAATAGTCACAGATCAAGAACTAAGGGATTCTCCAAGTACATTTTTAATTCATTACTCATTATTTCTGACACTGACATTTATCTGTCAGTTACAAATAATTTAAATTATCAACTATTTTTCATGGCATTCTTTCGGCTGTCAAATTTATTACAACAGATTATTTTATATATTATATTCCTTTTATCTCTAAATCTATAAAATATGTATAAAAATATTTAAATGTATCAGAAAGAGAATTTATTTTTCTTTAATATTATCAAGAAAAATTTTCAAAAAATAATATTTAGAAGATTTTTTTTCAAGAATCTTCTATTTCCGGTTGTCCAATTGTTACCAAAACCTTTTCAGATCTTCCCATGAATGTCCGATTGGGAAATACGTTGTTAAACAAATTTTAAGTCTTATAGTTTTTGAGTAACCGTCCTTCCAACATCCCACACACACATATCCACACACACACACACACACACACACACACACACACACACAGACATCATCGTAAAAATGTTAAAATCGGATTGTAGGGACCTTAAAACGTGCTTATTCAATAAAATCTGGATATGCGATTTTTAGCATGAATCCAATACCTCTCTTAGCGAGAGGTAAAAAGTAATCAAACCGTATAGAGAATAATATATTCTTTAAGTTATAATAATATTAAATGTCAATAAATCAAATTTAACTGTTAAATCTTCAAATGAGGCTACTTCCGGTTCACCAATTTTAACCAAAATCTAATCACTTGTTCTTCTGGATGTAAATTTGAGGAATACGAAAAATATATAATTTTTGGAATCGTGGTATTGAAGTTATGGGATCCGGAACTTTTGTCACACACACACAGACACACACACACATACATACATACAGACATCATAGTAAAAATGGTAAAATCGTATTATAGGGACCCTAAAACATGCCTATTCAGTAAAAACTCATCATTGAATTTTTTGACCAAAGACAATACCTTCCTTACCTAGAGGTCAAAATATTGAAACTTTTAGGACATACGTTACTTAAATGCTATTATCGTACAATATTTTATATTTGTTTTCTTGCTTTGGATTATCTTTTAAGAATAAATATTTAATTAATTGCACTGCGGAAATTGTACTGGAAAAATATATATCCCATATGAAAAACGTACAATTAGAATAAGGTTATAAATGTTAAGAGATCGTTAACTATCGGAACAAGGAAGTGTAGTTTTCTTATCAGAGAATAAAAACATGGCTTTTGAAGTCGGAAGCTTTAACTACACGCAATTTGTTTTTTGCTAATCGCTCCTTTACGAAGGAGAAAGAAATCGTAAAAGCGGGAAGGTAATGGCTCAGGACTGCCATTAATTTCAAGTGAAATGTTACTGGCTTTGTCAGAAGAACACAATCAATAATTTTAGAGGAGATTAGATTTTTCAATCAGTAAATATTGTAAGAATAACAAAAAAAATCCGAGCGTAAAAAATAAATTGTTCTTTAGGAATATATTACATACATTTTCAAGTTAAATAAGAGTTTTGCAGTTACATTTATTCCGCAAATTAATGAATATTTATTTTTACTTTTTTACCTCTCGCTATCCTTGTAAAGGAGGTATAGGGATCGTGCTATAAACCGCATATCGAGATTTGTCTGTGGGTGTGTATGTGTGTGTGTGTGTGTGTGTGTGTGTGTGTGTGTGTGTATGTGCATATGTTTGTATGTGTGTGTATGTGTGTGTGTGTGTGTGTGTGTGTGTGTGTGTGTGTGTGTGTGTGTGTGTGTGTGTGTGTGTGTGTGTGTGTGTGTGTGGATCTTTTGGGCACTCTAGCTCAAATACTATCGTTCAGAAACTTTTGAAACCATGCATTTTCTACCTTATTCTAATATGGAAAGAAGCCATTAGATTTTGTGTTATTTTTTTGCAATTTATTATAAAAATTATTCCATTTCCTACAGGTTTGTGTTAATACTTTTTCTATATATTTATGGATACATTTATAAAGTAATATAAAATTATATTTCGAAACTCATGCTTTAAACAAAACTCCATGGTTACACAGTTCAGCTCAAATGTATGTAAGTGCTAGATAAATGTCAGTGTCAAAAAATAATCATTTCAAATTAATAACAGTAACTTTTTAAAAAGAAAATTGTAAATAGAACAATAGTTATATGGAAAATAACTTAATATACATAATTTCAAATTAATAATAGTAACATTTTAACCAATTACTGCATGAAGTGATTTGTGTTTATTTTTAATATTATTTTTACAGATATCTATTCATTAGAATACAAAAAAAAAATCTGATGTGGCCAGCACATAACCTCTCGCCGTATATTTTACCTGGCTGTATGTATAAAGCAAAGAATATTTTTAGAAATACAAATAATATATTCATATAAGTCTATGACGTATAAACTTCTTTATTATTCAATAAGAGCATGTCTCAACATAAAACAATTTTCACATATATTTACAAAATCTATAGGATATTTTACCATAAATAATGTACAATAAATTACAAAGTAGAGGTTACCATATATAAATTTTAGGCTGGTAACAGGGATTTTCAATTCGAACAACGTTCTTGTCTACTTTCTCTTCATATTTTTCTAGTAAAAACATTAATTTTGGGCGGTCTAAAATGTATATATCTGGATTGTGCATCTATTCTTACATATCTTCTTTTACATTTTATTTTTTCATACATGTTGTATCTAAATAACACTAATAATTCCCTTTAATAAAGTGATGGACAGATTGCACTCCGATTATTCTTAAATAGATGTGTAATTTTGTCAATATTTACAACTTACTTGAGAAGAATTTGATATCTTTTTCGAAGTTCAATGTTACTCGAGTCTTCAGTGCTGGTGTACATTGTCCCATAATGTTTGAAACAAATTTAAGTCCTTCAACCTAGACTTGTCACCTCCATAATAGTCACAGATCAAGAATTAAGAGATTCTCCAAGTACATTTTTCTTTCATTACTCATTATTTCGATGAGATACAATTTTTCTGTAGTTTACGTTGCAGAGTGGAGACCATCTTCACTTTCATCTTGTATTTATAACATTTAAATATCGCCTTCCTTCGAGCTGTATTCTCGCTCATATCTATTCTTTCCATTTAGATTTTTTATATATAAACTTTGAATATATAATACATATAAGAACGGCAACGCAAATGGCCTAGCAAGATACTATATCTGTCTCTTTTTATTCACAAAATTATTATAGATAGCTAGTGACTCCTACCACAAAAACTATGAACTACGGTAAATCGTGCTGACAGCATTACCAGATACTATTTGTTAGAGGTATTCAATAATCAATAATTCAAAAATATTGTTTCATAATAACCAGATAATATATTTTGAATCTTCAATGTACATGTATACTTGTTTTACAGTAGCAAACTTAAAAACCTTTATAAAATCTTAACTTGCTGTTCTAGCTACATAGCAACACTGTGTGCAACATCCACCTATTATGTATTTTTTGAACTTACTCAGAAATAATTCGTATACGGAGGGATAGATGGCACCTTCTCTCGAAATATTTAATCTAAATACATTACGTTGCCGTTCTTATATAAATTCATTCTATGAAGAAATTTTGTCCTACTCTTCTAATTTTTATGTGTAATATACCTATAATTTTAAATATTTAACTATAAATACAATAAGAAATAATATAAAGTATGTACTTCCCAGAAAAAATCTTCAGTAATGTCTCTGGATTTCTGACACTGACATTTATCTGTCACTTACAAAAAAATTAAATTTTCAACTATTTTCCATGGCATTCTTTCGGCTGTAAAATTTATTATAACAGATTATTTTATATATTATATGTCTTTTATCTCTAGAATATATAATAAAATATTTAAATGTATCAGATAGAGAATTTAATTTTCTTTAATATTACCAAAAAATTTTTTCAAAAAATAATATTTAGAATTTTTTTTTTCAAGAATCTTCTACTTCCGGTTGTCCAATTGTTACCAAAACCTTTTCAGATCTTCCCGTGAATGTCCGATTGGGAAATACGTAGTTAAACAAATATAAAGTCTTATAGTTTTTGAGTAATCGTCCTTCCAACATCCCACATACACACACACACACACACACACACACACACACACACGCATCCACACACACACACACACACACAGACAGACACACATAATCGTAAAAATGTTAAATTCGGATTGTAGGGACCTTAAAACGTGCTTATTCAATAAAATCTGGGTATGCGATTTTTAGCATGAATGCAATACCTCTCTTAGCGAGAGGTAAAAACAAATTATCTATGAAAAAATATTTTTTGTATTGCTAGATTTGTCAATATGGTCCATTTAAATAGACGCTATGCATAGCGGACATTTCCAAAAAATATTGTTGTCAAATAAATGTACAATATTTATTGATATAATTAGTAAACAAACAACTATTACAATAAAAATGAAACAAGATTAATAAACACCATAAAAATATCATTACAAGCTGTTAGAAAAAAAGGTAAGATTATGAAAATTTATTTTGTGTGATAAATTTTGAAACAATCCTTGGGATGTAACCCTATATTACACTTACCGCAAATGAAATTACATTTCTTTGTACAATGTTGGCATCTTCGATGTGTTTGAGAATATACAACATGTGTCCCATGTTATCAAACCGTGTATCATTTGTTGTAGTTGTGGATACTCGTCCTCTTGCAGTAGGAGTTCCATGCGTTTGCAATAGACTTTGGGCCAAATATCTACGATAGACTAAAAGACTGGCACAATTAGGGTGTTTAGGTTTTAGGTTTTTCATCAACAGCCAACCATTTGTGACAGTAACGTCAAACAGATAAACAAAAATAGGCCAGTACCATTCTTTTGCCGTATTCGAGTCCTGTAAACTGCTACTAATCCACCCATCTTCACGACTTCACCCAATCCCTTGTTATAAATTGCTATCATTTCTGGTAGATCAATAAGATTTCTTGATTTGGTATCTCGACACCAGCGAGTTGTTTTAACAATGTTGTTACCAGAAAAATTAGAAGCCATTGTAACAAGTTTGTTGTCTTTCCATTGCACTAATGATAGTTCTTCACTTCCAATAAATTTGTAAGATCCTCTTTTTTCTTTATTCCAAACTTTTTTATCTGGAAACGGACATCGTTCTGTTCTATTGTCTCCAATGGTACCAGTCGCACATATTTTTCAATCAGAAAGATGAATAAGTAGTGAAATTCCCGTGAAATAATAATAATAATAATAATATTATGAAAGAATATTTTATAACCAAATTAGATCCAATTTCTGTCTTATTCAAAAGTGATAAAACGACATCTCCATCGAGTCCAAATTCATGTTCATTTCCAGACTTCCTGTATATAGATCAAATGCTACACAATAACCCGAAGTTGTGCATAAGGCCCAATTTTTAAACCCAAACCTAATCGGTTTGCCTTTGATGTATTGTTTTGCGTAGTACTTGCCATAATATGGGATCATACTTTCATCTATTGAAATATGTTCCTCTGAGCCACCGTGCTCTTTGAACTTATCGTTCAGATGACATAAAATTGGGCGCAATTTGTACAATTTATCAGAATTATTATTAGAAGAATTGTCGTTAAAATGTAGGTTTCGTAAAATTATTCAAAACTATTTAGTTTCATGCTATTGTACATTATTTTTGGAACGTCATCCGAACTGGACCAACACATCCTTTTGTTCGGATATCTTGTGTAGCCTGATAATAACATTGCCCCGAAAACTACATATAATTCATCTTTCGTTAGATTTAGGTTTATATTTCTTTGTTGCGCGTATGTGTTTAATTGTGTGACAATGTTATGTAGAATGCCTTCATCCCAAAAAAGATTGAAAAAATCTAATGGCGTCTCAGCTTAACATGCTTCTACTGAATGTGGTCTAGGGGAACATACAGTAAAATTTTTGAAAGATGTCCGATCAAGGTTGTCTACGAATTGTATGAATTCAGATTTTTGCTCCGCCCATCATGACAAATTCAGTAGTGTCGTTTGATTAGTTTTTATGAGGGTAGGTAAGATACTACTGTTATTTTATTATTATAAATATATATATATATATATATATATATATATATATATATATATTACAGGAAAAACATTCAAAATTCAAAAATAAGTCAACTAGTAAGTTTATAAGCAAATGTAAAACCAAATATGTTAAAAATAAGATACTGACACAATGTCAGTGTCAGTGACTCTGACAGAATATAACGTTATACGTACGGCTATGAATCCAGGTAATGTATCTGAACTAATAAATAAACTTACGTTACAGCGATAGTATTATCAACAACGAGCATCGTTTATAAATGGAATGTCCTAACTTAGTCGAAACAATATGAATTTTTGAAAGACAAGCGTGTTATATCCATCCTTATCACACACTCTTACAGCCTTTGCAAAAGAAAGAGATAAATGTATCCCTATTTGTTAATTCGTTCGTGATACAGGTGCCCTTGATCGGACATCTTTCAAAATTTTTACTGTACTTTATTGATGTTACAAGCCGGCATTTTTTTTGACCATTTCGACGTGTTCTTAGCACGTTTACGTGGTGGAAGATTTGATATATGAGACCCATATTGAGTAGACGAAATTGATGGCCCCGCTGTGGCATTATTTTCCGCAATTAGGTTACTTTTTATAATAGATAGACAAATATTGTCATCATCCTCATTAAAATCCGACTCATCATAACGAACTTCGCACTCATGATTTAAAATTCCTCTTGTTATGCGATTTGGATTTCCAGCTTCTTCATCGGAATTGTCATTGTCTTCTTCTGTTTCCCCTAACTTCTCATCATGAGGCGTTATGTAAACCACAGAAGATTGAACGGCATCATCATCATCCGCCTCCAAAATTTCTAATAACTTATGTAATGATAATTTAAAAGAAAAAAGGTTTTATAGCCACAATGCATAGCGTCTATTATAAAGGACGCAAGTAATTATTGTAATTTTATACATGAAAAACAAAATATTTGTTAAAATAAAATTGATAGAAATTAGCTACACACTCATATAAAACCAACTGCACAAACAAATATAACAAAATTTTATTTTATTGTATTGAAAAAAATTACTCACCCTCTATGTCGCGTAGAGTACCAAGTGGGATCCATTTACAAGCTAATAAAACACGTCACAAGTCAAAATCTATTTAACTACTGATGAGATATTGCTCTTTACTCATGTATTAAGAATTATCTCGCATAATTTTTTTTATACTTGCATAAGTGATGTCATAAAAAAATAAAATGTTGGCGTCCATTATAAGATACTATATGCAGTAATGGGTTAAAATGAAAATTGTAAAGAGAATAATAGTTATATGAACGGAACTTAATATAAATAATTTCTAGCATTAGTAAATATGCAGGTATGAGCTATGTTGTAAAAAAAAAAATATATATATATATTATTTTATTTATTTATTTTATTTTATTGTTAACCACTCTACAGGATAAATCCCATTTACAGAGGGAGTTTACAATAAGTTATATAACAACAATAATAAAATATCACGGCATATTACCCAATGCTGGGTGTGCCAATCTGCTTTGTACACAGATTTCGGTAATGATGATGACATATTTATATCGTGCGGGCGTTTACCAAACGTCACCTCATTGCTGGCGTAGACAGGGGACAATTTTGTGCCATTTAAAATTCAAAATATTTGGCGTTGATCGGGATCGAATCGGGTTCCCCAGATTTGTAACAAGACATCAAGCACGCGGCAACGAGACCCCATAGGTATGTATTTAAATCAATAAAAATTAAATGGCGGGAGGTATTGTGTTGGTCATATCATATTTTTTCATTATCTTCCGTCACCTACAGGTAGGGAAGGTGTGGTGAGCTTTTAATAAACAAGCACGTTTTAGAGTCCCTACAATACGAATTTACTGTTTTACGATGATGTAGGTATGTATGTGTGTGTGTGTGTGTGTGTGTGTGTGTGTGTGTGTGTGTAACAAAAATTTCTCCTTCGATAACTCCAATACTACAATTCCAAAAAGTACACATCTTTCATATTCCTCTTTCGTATATGTCCATATAAAGAGTTGATTAGATTTTGATTATGATTCTTGAAAAAACCCTGCTGTATCAGTTTTTTGACATTTTATGTTATTATAATATTAAAGAATATTTTACTCGCTATTCGATTTAATTATATTTTTTTCTTGAATTTAGAGATAAATAAATACAGAAATATTTTGCAACCTATGCTGCTAAAAGATAATAATAAGAAGAAATATAAAAATGTAAAATAATTTAAGGTGGTAAATCAAATGACATAAAGTAATACTATAGATTATAGCCATAAGCCAATTCAGCAGATTATTTTGTTATAAATATAATGCCATATATGTTTTTATTTTCTATATCTTATTTTAAGAAACATACTGTTCTTTTTAGGAGTAGGTAGTTCATTTCATTTCAGTTCAGCTCAGTACGAGGTAAGATGAGTTCATTTCTCCTCTTAAAAGAATAATTGCAAAAAAAATTCTGTGGAATTTGCACAAAATAAATGACGGAAGGTATTGTGCTGGCCACATCAGAATTTTTTTTGTTGAATTCATTACGCTACATCATAATTATTATACCATTAAATGGCAGAAAATAAATTAAGGTACTCAGATAGCGTTATTTCCGGGTTTTTAAAGAAATACATCAATCATTTTTGTCATTTCCCATCCGTTAAATTGGATAAAACGTTTTCTCATCTCAACCAATATAAGAAAAGGAGTAGAATTATAGAAATACACGATATTAATATTTATTTTTTATTCCTTCACCATATAAAATATTTTCATGTATTATTCAAAACAATGTATTTTTCCTTTTTCACACTTACAAAGTAAATTTTTATCAAAAACAATGTTACAACGAACAATTTTGTACAAATTTTTTATAAATTGTGAAGTTAATAACTTAAATCTAATTATCAAAGGAAATATCTTTCATTTTAGTTGTTTATGGACAATTACTGAAATTAAATTTTTAATAGTAAAATATTTACATCAAAACGTAAAGCATTCTTTTAATTTAAAATTCAAAGTACATATTTATTTGTAGGTTCGTAGCACAATAAATATAAATTTTTACTCTAACCTAACTTGTGAGTAGCTGTTGTCAAAATATCAAAAGCCAAAATAAATTAAATTTCAAATGTTTATTGAAACTCTCAGTGTTACCAACCATCGTATTTTAATATTTCTTCCGATAATAATTTTGAAATAAAAGTAAATTAATGCGAAATAGGAAACATAGTATGAAAAACATGTATTACAATGTCCATTAAGGATTATTGTAATACTGGTCATTCCAAATACTATTGTATAACTGTATATTTGTTTGATCAGTATTTTTTTACATTAATGATCAGTATTTTTGTAAAACAAACAATTAGTAAATATGAATATTGTTTACGGGTTCGATTAGATTTGGTTAAATTATAGTTAGATTTATTTAGTTACATTGCTACATGGATTGGGTTAAGTTACATTAGGTTAAATTACATTTTTATCATACATTGAATACTGGTCATTAATTTGAAACACTGATCCAATAAATAGCCTTTTGTATACATGTAGGTATATTAATCTATACCGGTTGTCCCATTCAAATATACCACCAAAAATATGCTTCGGATCAAAAAATGTCCCGAATCAAAAGTTTGATAGTTTGGAGGAGACATCCGATTCTGTCAAACCCCCTCCCCCTGGGAACCTCCATCTTTTATTGCAAATTCGGATAGTTCACCAAAAATTGAATAGGTTTTATCCGGGGAACTTTGAAAAATAAATTATAGATAATACTCCTTTTGTATTATTCCTCAGTTATTTTGCGATTACCAAGCACAATATTTTCAATATACCTAGGCCACTTTTTTATCGGTGTTTGATGTGCTAGGACGTTCATTTTCTTGTTATCTTCTATATTTTCACGGCCCTCTTGAAAACGTGTATACTACTCATAAACAATTGGTTTTAACATAACTTCCTGGCCAAAAGCCTTCTCCAAAATTTGCACTATTTAACTGCACTAAAGTTAATGGAGATTATTAAAAAATAAACTGTATGGTGTCTATAATTTTATGAGAACTTATGGGAAATACGGTATCTGCACATAAATTGTAAAAAAATTCTCTCTTCATGGATTTATAAATTTTTAAAATCCACTCTGTTCATGTATAAAATATTTCAGCACTCAAATATGTTTAAAAATTTAAGAAAAGTAAAACCTCACATACGTGCCGTATGTACCTATTTATTATTCATGACGTTGTCTCGTCTAGTAGCTTAGTTTTAGTAGGTATAAATTTCGTCCCTGCAGTTGTTCTGCGCTACTTCTGCGGTTGTTTGCAGTGCCGAAGAATCCCAAACATCTGCGACACCCGTAAATAATTACAGAAACTTTCAAGTGTTGTTGCTTCACCACGGAGATTTTCTTGACGAGTTTAGAGAGAGAAACTTTTAAATGCAAATATTATAGGGGCGGTTTTATAAACACTCGGTTATACCGCGACACCGGAACATATGACGAACATGTATAATCATATTTTCGTTATACTCTGCTTTCCTAATAATGTTAGGTAAAAATGCTGCAAATAAACGTTGTACAGCATAAAATTCTACATCAGAATCAGTAAACGAAATTAAGTTTACATGCTCTATAACGGCAGAAATATGAAAATGTCGAGAATCACCCCAAAAATAACGATAGCCATGGAATTGAAACTAAGAATTAACAAATGTTAACGATTTATCTGTTAAGCCAGAGTTTATTTTTATTATGATTTGTAATTTCTTTTAAAGTGAAAAATTATTTATTTAAATTAATAATTAATTGTACACTTGAAAAGATATAACAAATAATAAATTGGGAGAATCGGAGATAAACACAGTCTTGAAACTTGATGAAATTTTTTTATTACAAATCCATCGTTTTGGTAGTCAATCTGCCTTCCTCAGGGAAATGTAAATCTGTAGTGAAAATTTAAATATTAAATAAGTTACATTTGTATATCGTCTGAACTTTAAAACGTACTTTAACCTACAGAACATCTTACAAGCAAGAGTTAAAAAAATATATTTTTTTCATTATTTTTTTATTTTCAACCCTTACTCGTAAGATGATCTGTAGGTTAAAGTACGTTTTAAAGATCAGGCTGTTTATCTCTGTTTCTCCCAATCATTTATTTATCCAGTCGAAGAATTATCAAATAAAATTACAAATAATACCTAATAAAAGTATATTATATTATATCTGTTTCAATTCCATGGCTATCGTTATTTTTGCGGTGATTTTATACATTTTCATACCTAATTTCTGACGTTTCAAAGCATGTAAAATTAATTTAATTGCAGAATTTTAACTCTACAACTTTTATTTGAAGCGTTTTTACCTAAAATAATTAGGGAAGCAGGAAATTACGAAAATAAGATTTTACATGTCGCGACCAACATCCTGTATATCGTGTTTGTAGCTTGGTGGCTGAGCGTGTTGAGGCGGCGTGTTCCGACAGCGCTCGAAGCGACCATCACCGCTCGGATCTTAGAGTCGTAGGTTCGATTCCCATCAGGGGCTTGTATATACGTGACTGTCCTGTCAACATCCCATCTCCATCAACGAACGCAAATAAGTAAAACGATACAAAATATAAGGTAAAAACTGACCCCCATCAATATCAATTGTAATACTTGTAATAAGTTCATTAAAATAAAGAATTATTATAGTACTATGTAGTATTAATTTTGTATACTTATTCAAATTTCCATTTACTATATTCTTATAAAATTACCCCTGGTGTTGATTATCATTTGAATAACCACTGCTGAAGTGTAAGTGGTGAAGGTCCAGATACAGTCGTTTCACCATGCAGATCCAAGATCATAGTCTGGCCGGGATAAGCAAAAACTTATTTCGTTCGCTCCCATTTCGGGCCAATCTGCACGCTCCGCAATAGGTAGATGTGGAATGCCCTTTTACCTACCGATAACCACCGGAGCAGAGAGAAATAATCTTCCTTTGCTACATTGATTCAGTCAGTAGATTTATCGCCTGTTACATTTGACAGCAAATGCCAAAAAGTCGAGTTCGTCCTTTTGTTACAAGTGGAAAGTAAGAATGGTGAAGTGTTATTATTGTTGAAGAGAACTACATATTTAAAATTAAATTTTAAAGTTATGAACCATGTGTCTTATTTTCAATATCTCATTAATTAATAATATTTAGCTAGATTGACATTCTTCAAGAAATTTAAAAATATAAAATTGATTCTATAAGATGCATTAATATTTCATGAGAAAATATAAAAATTCGATAAATGCTCTGTTGTCTGCTGTATTTTTATGCAAAATAATAAATCTGGTCTCATTTCTGTTGACAGTTTTCTTGATTATTTTGTTTTATTATAATTTTGATGCTGAAATATCAAATTTATCTTACTTAACTCCCTGAAGATTGTATTAAATACATTTATCAAATTTTATTTCGGAAAAATAATTTATAATTTACTTTGCACAATAAAACTGATCAATAATCTGGATACATGAGATTTCATAAAAAAGATCCGAAGATCTTTGAATTTTCCCACACATGATCTCCAGTGACTTTTTTCTGTTCTTGCAGATAAAAGGGCATTGAAAAGACAACATTAATATTAATAAGTAAACTATCACTTTTTGTAACAAAAAAAAAACTTCATTGAACGATTAAACGCTCCTGGACTTTAATGTACAAAAAAAAACTCGTGGTATCCTCATCATAAACTACTTAAGTCTATTATTTTTGAAAGTCTGATTCTTTTTCGGGTTGTGTAGCCGTGGTCTAAAAAATGCTTTACATCCTATCGTTTCGCCTAACATTGTGTTAGGCATCTTCAGAGGACAAGAAAGTTTTTAACTTTTTGACGGGTGACAGATGATAATGTTAAAAAAAAAAACAAATCAAGAATTGACAGTATCATATGTCACCCGTCAAAAAGGTAAAAACTTTCTTATCCTCTGAAGATTAGGTTAGGTTGTAAAGCACGTTTTAGACCACGGCCCAACAACCCGACAAAGAATCAGACTTTCATAGACCCCGGCCGTGAAAGCTTAAATATTCATCTATTATTTTTGTTTGGAATGAAAATTGTTCTCTTTTTGACAACATAAACTAGTTTTAAGGATATTTATTATTTATATACCTATAAAACTTTTTATTTTCGTTTTTATAGAGACCAAAAAGCAAATATTTATCTATATATTCTGAACCTTTCACCAACTGTCAACTTTTAGAACTTCATTAAGGCATAAATAACGAATAACAAAGTTAGCACTCTGGGGTCTCGAACTTTCAAATAATTTATTAATAAAGAGGAGGTTGCAGACCAATTTTAAAAAAAGTTCTCTCGTGTTCGTAAAATATTAGACTGTAAACTGGGGAAAAATTTTCAACGAACAAAAGTATAATACGTGGGTCACGCTAGAATTATTGAGAATTTAATAAATGGTTCATATTTTTCACACTTCACTATTCATTTCTTCCACTTAAACGCTCCCAACCAATCTTTTTACCTTCCGTCACCTTTAGGTAAGGAAGGTATTGTCTTTGGTCAAAAAAGTTCGGTGATTAGTTTTTAATGTATAAGCCCGTTTTAGTGTCCTTTGAATACGAATTTACTATTTTTACGATGATGTCTGTATGTACTCGTATATATGTGTGTGTGTGTGGTGTGTGTGCGCGTGTTTGTGTGTCTGTGTGTGTGTGTGTGTGTGACAAAAATTTCTCCTACGATAACTCCAATACTACACTTCCAAAAATTATAATCCTTCATATTCCCCTTTTATACATCAATATGAAGAGTTGATTAGATTTTGGTTACGATTGGTTCACCGAAAGTACCTTAATATGAATATTTTAACAGTTTTCTTGAAAAAAATGCTGTTTTTGACATTTTATGTTATTATAAATATTAAAGAATATTTTATTCGCTATTCGATTTAATTATATTTGTTTTTTCATATTCAACGAATTTGGAAATAAATAATTATAAAGAAATATATTGAAACCTATGCTGCTAAAAGCTGCATCATGGAATCAGAATATTCAAATATTACTAATTGACAGATGTCAGTATCATATAAAATTTACATAATATGAAATAATTTTAGTGGAAATATAAAATGTAAAATAAATTAATGTGGTAAAAACAAATCACATAAGGTAATACAACAGATTATAGCCACAAGCCAATTCAGCAGATCATTGTGTTGTAAATATAATGCTATATATATATGTATATACATATTCTACTTCTTATTTTAATATACTATTCTTTTTAGGAGTAGTTCAGTTCAGTTCACTACGAGGTAATATCAGTTAATTTCTCCCCTAAAATGAAAGCGCCTATACAATCGTTTGCAAAAAAAATCTGTGTGGAATTTGTACAAAATACGTAGAATTGACGAAAGGTATTGTGCTGGCTACATCAGATTTATTGGAATGCTTTCAAAATAGTTTCGGGAAAACTTAAAAACTGTCAAAGCTGTCAAATTAATTTCTTGTAACTTAAAAACGAATGATTAATAAAGTTCTAACTTGACAGATAAATAACTGTTTAAAATAATACTGCAATTTTTATTTTCCACGGCCTACACCCTAATTATTTTCATATTCTTAATAATAGGTAATCTACTCGCGTACTCCTATATTACCCGGATTCAACTGTAAAGTACAATGGAAGGAAAGATAAATGCATTTGGTGATGAAAAGAGGCGAAATGTGCGTCAGAGCTATTAGTTTAGCTTAAGCTCATCTGCCAAGGAAAAAATACTCAAACCCTTAGCTGTTTCAAAAGGTTTCCATGGCCCCACTCATTTATTACAAAATTCACCCAATTCACTGTCTTTTTGTTAGACTTGAATTCTTGAATAATTACTTCATTTCTGAAATTCCTCCCACCATTAGACGGAAGGATTTACATATTTTTTTAAAGAAGAATATAAGTTCTTTGATTCAATAGGATAACCATTTATTTTGTTCATTTCGTTTGATTTAATGGTGTGGAAAGAATACAAGATGTTCATTTTAAATGGACCACCATACCACCATTGCTATCTCGAGAACTATAAGAGCACAAAGAGTGTTAAATTAGCTAACAGTTTCTATTTTACCCGCCAAATATAATGAAAATAAAGAAAATTGTTTTGAATAGTGTTTCTCGAATTACAGGACCTAACTTCCCTATTTTAAACAGAAACTTTTTTTTTTATTTGCTTATGACAATGTAATTCTGACTTCAATGTTATATATTTATTACCTCCATAAAACGAGTAGCGATAGGCTTAAAAAGCGAACTATAGGAATAATTTAAACTTTAAACCTATTTGTAAATGTTAACGGACAAAATATTTTAGTGAAAAATTCTGATCGCCATTACAATAGTTATTTGTTATGTATTAAGGGCAATAAGTGCTTCCTACAGGTTGAGAATATACAGAATGTCCCAGAAGTCGACGATCAAACTAAATGGGGTGATAGAGGAGATCATTTCCAATCAAAATAACTGTATATATTGTAATGCAATTGTTGATGGTTCAAAAGTTATTGCAACTTTTGCAGTTTCTCCTAAAAACGGCAAGGCGTCCAATAGAATTATTATTATTTTTATTACGAGACGTTTGTTTCTCTTTTTCTTTTTTATTGTATGCACCTGAAGGGTTCTACTTTCTAATAAAATCATTTTCTTGAACATGAGTACCTTCTATTAATAATAAAAATATTGTTTTGTGAAAAATTTTTCTACCGAAAAAAAGCTACTTGATTTTAAAGTGACGCTGACAGAAAAAAATGTCCTAAAAAAAAATTAACCAACTATCAGAAGAAGTTGTGTATTTAATGTAGATTTTAACGCGGTATAACACATGGGGATATTCAGAGCAGATTTTCTTAAATAATTTTTTTTTTCTACAAGAAAGTATTTCAGTTAAAAATACAATTGAAAAATTCGAGAATTATCTTAGATGCTGTGTCAAAAATAAAACAAAATAATAGTTGTAATAGTTTTTATACAACATTAAAACAAAATAGGGTTTATGAAGCTTTTCATGATGTTTTCAAATTTTACAAAAAGTGTTCAAAATTTCTACCATGTTTTCTAATGCACATTAAGCATCGCCGAATAAAATTTCTTTTTATTGTTCGGAACGCCCGTTGATTATTTTTAATAATGTTGGTAGCCTCTCTTATTTTTTGTTGCAACTCTTGTTCATTCTGACTTTCTGTCATGTAGACTATTTCTTTAAAATAACCCCATAGAAAAAAATCTAAGGGGTTAAGATCAGGGGATCGCGGTGGCCACATAATAAACCCTCCTCTACCAATCCACCGATTCCGAAATTCTGTGTCAAGGTGTCGTCTCACATCTACAGAATAGTGAGGAGGAGCTCCATCTTGTTGCAGCCACATATCTCGGCGTGTCTCCAATGTCACGTCTTCAAGTAGATAAGGTAACTCATTTTGCAAAAAATGCAGATAATTTTCGCTGTTAAGCCTTCCTGGGAGCTCAAATGGACCAATCAATTTTCCTTCAATTATTCCCGCCCATATGTTGACCCCAAACTTGTGTTGAAAGTTGTCATTTCTAACAACTCTAGGGTTCACATAGTCCCAAAAATGTAAATTGTGAATATTAAATATCCCGGTTCTACAAAAGTTTGATTCGTCGCTCCACAAAATCTTCTTAAAAAATTCGGAGTCTTCTCTATGACGACGCAGAATTTCCTGAAAAAATTGCACTCTTTTGTCATAGTCCGCAGGTAAAAGTGCTTGCACGCGCTGCACATGGTATGGATACAACTGGCCCTTTTGCAAAACACGATGAACCCTAGATTTTGGAATTTCCAAATGTCTGGATATACGACGAACACTTGTTGACGGGTTCTCTGTCACCATTTCAATTATATCGTCGTCATTGCACTGAAGCGCAGGTCTTCCTTCTCTTCGCGGATTGCCAGGGATTTCGCCTTCTAAGTAAGACCGATGAACATTTTGAAAGACCCTATAATCAGGATAGCGTTCTCGATTAGGGTATCGTATCCGATACTCTCTTGCAGCAGCTCGAGCGTTCCCGTCACAAAACCCGTACACGTAATGCATTTCTGCATATTCTCGAGGGGTATAAGACATATTTTTGAGACCAAGAAGAACAAAGTCCAAATGAAAGGAGTATCAAAAACCAAAAAATACGCAAAATCACAAGAATTAAAACAAAGTTTAAGAAACGAAGAACTGATAAATCAAAAACACACAAACAGTAAAGTTATTATCGATATGTCACTTCATATACCTTCTTTTGTTTTATTTTTGACACAGCATCTAAGATAATTCTCGAATTTTTCAATTGTATTTTCAACTGAAATACTTTCTTGTAGAAAAAAAAAATATTTAAGAAAATCTGCTCTGAATATCCCCATGTGTTATACCGCGTTAAAATCTACATTAAATACACAACTTCGTCTGATGGTTGGTTAATTTTTTTTTAGGACATTTTTTTCTGTCAGCGTCACTTTAAAATCAAGTAGCTTTTTTTCGGTAGAAAATTTTTTCACAAAACAATATTTTTATTATTAATAGAAGGTACTCATGTTCAAGAAAATGATTTTATTAGAAAGTAGAACCCTTCAGGTGCATACAATAAAAAAGAAAAGGAGAAACAAACGTCTCGTAATAAAAATAATAATAATTCTATTGGACGCCTTGCCGTTTTTAGGAGAAACTACAAAAGTTGCAATAACTTTTGAACCATCAACAATTGCATTACAATATATACAGTTATTTTGATTGGAAATGATCTCCTCTATCACCCCATTTAGTTTGATCGTCGACTTCTGGGACACCCTGTATACTGGTAGAAGATCGCTTACTGACCGTTTTATACACTATCGACGCGCAAAATTAAAATAAATCCTTTGTAGTCAGCACAATACTCCTCGCCATTTTCATTGTAGGTTATATAAGTATGGTATTTAACATTTTCTTCACCACACAAAAATTTCTATTCATATTTATTCTTTGTATTTAGATATTTTTATAATTTTTTATTCTATAGTTTGAGCAAATTTTCTTCTATTACCCTTTTAAATGTTCGAGATTCTTCCATTTTAATTATAGGATTGGTGGCAATTCTGTAAGATTAAATGTAACATACCTACAATTTTAAATATTTACTTAGTAATACAATGAGAAATATTAAATGTCTTTCCCAGAAAAAAGTCTTCAGTAATGTCTTTCGATTTTTGACACTGAAAATTTAAATATGTCGAATCTTGATATGCAATTTTTAGCATGAATCCAATACCTCTCTTAGCGAGAGGTAAAAAATAAGATTTGAAATTTTTTTTGACATTTAAATTTTTTTTGATATTTAAATTTTTTTAGTTGTCATTTTTAAAGTAAGCTTTGATCATTGTGTTACAATTAAAATCACTTAGGCTCGGACCACACTATCGGTGCCGAAATCAAACAGTAAATTAAGTATTTTGAACTCTGCGACAAGAAATTGTTAGTAGTGTAGTTGTCATGCGGTAAATTGACCGTACCGTCAAACCGCAGCATGCTGCGGTTGTATTCAGTTACTGGACCGCAACCACATTGATGTGTACACATTCATTTAATACAATAAGTTGTTATCTTCCCGGTAACCTGGTTCCATTATACCGGTCCTGCTAAAACGCATAGTGTGGTCCGAGCTTCACGGATCAGTAATTTGTAAATAGAACCTAATGCCTTGCCTTGGACACCCTATCGGAAAACATTAAAAACAAAGACCGATCGTGCAAAAAGTTAAAGCTGGTTAATGTAAGCTATAACTTTATGCATTTACCTTAACGTTAGCATAATACTTTGGATTAAACTTTACATTACGTTGCTCGGTGCATGTACTTCTTAGGGTAAATCATTAAGAGCAGGCCGGTGATGTAATTTTTTATAGTAGCGACACGTCTTTTGTATCATAAATATATCTACAGTAAAAATTTTGAAAGATGTCCGATCAAGGTCATCTACGAATTGTATGAATTAAGATTTTAGCTCCGCTCATTCCGTCAAATTCAATAGTGTCGTATACTTACTTTTATGAGGGTACATAAGATACTACTGTTATTTTATTATTATAAAAATATATGTTACAGTAAAGCATTCAAAATCCAAAATTGTCAACTGGTAAGTTTATTAGCAAATGCAAAACCAAATATCTGAAAAATAAGATACTTATTAGATTAATGACAGAGTCAAAGTCAGTGACATTGACAGAAAATAACGTTATTCGTACGGCTAGAAATCAAGGTAATATATCTGAAATAATAAATACACTTACGTTACAGCGAAAGTATTGTCAACAACGAGTATCGATTTAAAATGGAATGTCCTAACTTAGTCGAAACAATATGAATTTTTGAAAGACAAGTATGTTATATCCATTCTTATCGCACACGCGAGAGAGATGAAGGTATGCCAATTGTTAATTCGTTCATAATACAGATAACCTTGATCGGACATCTTTAAAAAAAATTACTGTATATTGTTAAGGTTACATATACCGTATTACGCATTTGTCTATAATCGAATTATTAATGCTAATGTAAATTCTTAAGGTTACAGCTTATATAAATATGCCTTTATACTTCGTATGCATTGTTAATGTACAGGTGGAACAAATTCGAGTTCATTACATGAAAAACTTTCTTATTATGGGCGGTACTGAAAATTGACGTAAGTCTTTACGGGTCAACTTTTTGAGACAACATTAATAGGCACCACAGGAATTTTCTATTGTCTTTTGTTTTTGAGTTACGGACTAAAACATATATTTCGCTATTTTGAAAATACCTCTATCTCGCTTATTATAAAAGATAAATGTTTAGATAATTTTTATACGGTTTTTTCTATAGATTAACTTGGTTGAATTAGATTACAAATCTTACTAATTCTCGAGATATAACACAAACAATATTTTTTCAATAAGAACATAATATGTTGAAAATAGTTATTGTATAAGCTTTTCAATGATATATTATAAGTCTACATTATTTTATTTTAAACATGAATAAAACATGAATTATTATTTTTTTGGGGTGAAAATTATTCAATTTATTAAGAAAAAATTTAAAAAGTCAATTACAGGTCATGATTTGTTTATTTTTAATGTTATTTTCTTTATTTTTACTATCTTTTTTTAATTTATGTACTCCAGAAAGCATGTTAAACCACATATTTTGAATTGTGTCAAAGCCAAAATGTAATTAACTAATCCAAAAATAATTAATTAAAAATAATTTTGAGATTTTAATTAATAGATATAGAATCAAAATAAACAAATGATGGTCTGTAATCAATTTTTTCATTTAATTCTTAATAAATTTAATATTTTTCACATCAAAAAATTAATAATTCATGTTTTATTCATGTTTAAAACAAAAGAATGTATACTTGTTATGCATAATTGAAAAGCTTATAAAATAAGGAAAAAGATGAGACTATTTTCAATATATTTTGTGCTAGTTTAAAAAATATTACGTTTGTGTTATATCCCGAGAATTAATAAGTTTTGAAAAAAATTAATTTAACCACGTTATTCTACGTAAAAAACCGTATAGAAAATATCTTAAACATTTTTTCTTTATGTTTTATAATAAGCGAGATATGAGGTAGGTATTTTTCAAATTAGAGAAAATCAAGTTTCAGCCTGTAGCTCAAAAACAAAAGACGAACGAGAATTCCTGTGGTCTCTATTAATATTGTCTTAAAAAGTTGGCTCACAAAGACCTATATCAATTTTTAGTAATGTGCATAATAAGAAAGATTTTCATATAAGGAACTCGAATTTGTTCCACCCTGTACAAAGAAGGTATCTGTGAGAAACAAAAAGAATTCTATTTCTAACCCTCCTCAGTTTTTCAGTTTAATTAGAAACTTATATTGCATCATTATTTTTTAATAACTCTGAAAGAACTTCTCACATTACGTTTCCGGCACAATAAACTCGAGATTGCCACAAACTGAAACCAACTTCCTAACTCCAGAACTTCCGAAAAATAGCTCGAAGTGTAAAGGTTTCCTCGCATACTCCAATATACCCCTTTCTCTTTTCGGACGTGGTTTGGAGTTTTGCTGTCTTCGAGTAGATTACAACATTCCAACAGAAAGGGAAAAGTCTCGAGGTATGAAATATGCGAGAATTTGCGAAACACTTTAAATTTAATGTACGTTTTATTCATTATAAACAAAACTTTTAGAATTAGGTAAATGCTATCATATTAAGAAATAAGACATCGTAATGGTTGAAAATTGCTAATGTCTTTCATAACGATAATGTTACAATTGTAAAGGATAAAGATGAGGGATAACTTACGAAGAGAATTTGGTGGTATTAAATTACCGCAGAAATTTTAGATATTATCATAGGCGATTTGCATGTTTTAAGTATCAGCACGTCTAACATTTAACACAAATTTCTTAACATATTTCATGTGAACTACGTAAGGGCTTATTTTATTTACAATCTTAACTTTCTGTGAAGTAAAGTTAATTGATCATGTTTTCTTTT
This sequence comes from Harpalus rufipes, assembly GCA_951394225.1. Classification (NCBI taxonomy): domain Eukaryota; kingdom Metazoa; phylum Arthropoda; class Insecta; order Coleoptera; family Carabidae; genus Harpalus; species Harpalus rufipes. Next base: position 39,864,628 of record OX596274.1, on the reverse strand, counting down.
CCTTAAGAGTGGAAGACATGTGTAAGAAAGAACAAAACCACAAATAAAAAAACTGTTGTGGCTAGCCCAATACCTTTCGCCACTTCCGTTTTTGGTTACATAAGTGTAGGGCGCGAGCAGTCATGTGACTTTATTGTCCTTGACAAGCAGATATGGGGCCCGTGTCAGAATGACATTTAGTAATTATGTCAGAATTTTTCATTAAAAAATTCAAGATTTTCCAAATTCACGTAGTTAAATTGGCACCAGGAATGTGAAATTTACTTGTTGAGGAAAATAAACCACATGGAATGAAAAATCCCGAAATGTAGAATGAAAAATTATGATATTTGACATCTATGTGCATAAGTACTGGCTATCATTCTGACACGGGCCCCCATATCTGCTTGTCAAGGCCAATAGAGTCACACGACTGCAGGCGCCCTATTGTATTTAACATTTCTTGTATAGCTACACTCTACACAAAAAATCCTTTACTTACCTACATCTATTCTTTATATTTAGATTTTTTAATTTAAAATTCATTCCATGAAGAAATTTTGCCCTACTCATCTAATTTTTCGAAATGTTTCCAATTCATTGTCGGGATTGACAGTATTTTTGAAGGGTATATGTAATATACCTATAATTTTCAATGTAACTATTAATACAATAAGAAATAATATAATATATGGTCTTCTCAGGAGAAATCTTCAGTAAAGTCTTTAATTTTTGACACTGACATTAATCTGTCAGTTACAAACATATTCATTTTTCAATTGGTATCCATGATATTATTTGTGCTGTGGGATTATTATATACCTTATATTTATTTATCTCTAAATCTATAAAAGATATAACACAATATTTATATGTATCATATAAAGAATTTAATTTTCTTTAATATTACCAACAAATATTTTCAAAAAATAATTTTTAGAACATTTTTTTCAAGAATCTGCTACTTCTGGTTCTCCAATTGTTACCAAAACCTTTTCAGCTCTTCCCATTAATGTCCGATTGGGAAATACGTAGTTAAAAAAATATTAAGTCTTATGGTTTTTGAGTAATCGTCCTTCCAACGTTCCACACTCATACACACACACATACACACACACACAGACATCATCGTAAAAATATTAAAATCGGATTGTAGGGACCTTAAAACGTGCTTATTCATTAAAATCTGGATATGCGATTTTTAACATGAATCCAATACCTCTCTTAGCGATAAGTAAAAAGAATAGTTTGTAGAAATAAGTTGAAGAGAAATAAATTAGGAATTTCTGTAACAAGTGCGGGAAATTAATGATTCTGAAACGGACGATTTGTATGGAGTTTCAGAATCATATTTTACACATAAGAAACATATGCCTGATCATTATTCATTCAAAAGTAAAATTGTCAAAATTTATCCTGAAATGTAATTTTAAGGAGAGAAGATAATAAAGAAGGATAGGTGGCATTCTTCGTTTTCTAATTTCTTTATATTTTTAAAACAAGATTAAAGAAGAAAAGCTTTGATTTCTTCAGATAACATTTTTGACAATATCTCGTGTCAAACTGACCTTTAATTAAATATTTTTAAATTGACCTACGTTTCTTTGTTCACAGCCTACTCCGAGCTAGGTTTTTTTATAACACTGTATACTGTGAGTATACTTTATATTTCTTTAACTCTAAATCTATAAAAAATAATAAGAATAAAAATTTTCAAAAAATAATATTTAGAAGATTTTTCTAAGAATCTGCTACTTGCATTTGTAGGTACAATTATTACCAAAACCTTTTCAGCTCTTCTCAGTAATATCCGATCGAGAAAAGTTAAACAGATATAAAGTATTATAGTTTTGACCTGTTAACCGGAAACCGGTTTTTTAAACTAATATATTCGGCAATCGGTTTTTGGCCGAATAATAGCTGGTTTTTAACCGGTTTATCTGGCTTCTAACCGACTTTTATTCGGTTTATAGCCGGTTTTTAACCGGTTTATAGCCGGTTTATAACCGATTTTTAACCGGTTTATAGCCGGTTTTTAACCGCTTTATAGCCGGTTTTTAACTGGTTTATAACCGGTTTTTATCCGGCTTATAGCTGGCTTTTATTCGGTTTATAGCCGGTTTTTAACCGGTTTTTATCCGGTTTGTAACCGGTTTGTAGCCGGCTTTTAACTGGTTTATACCGGTTTTTATTCGGCTTATAGCTGGCTTTCATTTGGTTTATAGCCGGTTTTTAACCAATGAAGGCACAAATGTGGCACGTTTAATACATTCAAATATAATAATTTTAAAAAAACTCGATTATTTTTAATGAAAATGCAAGTATTTGACATCATTGAAAACCTAATTTAAAATACTTTCTGAAAATATAAAAATATATGTACCACTCCGTTTAAAAAAAACGACAATTTTGCTTCCAGCGAAACCGGAAATAGAATTCCGGATTTTTTCACACCAAAACGTGGCATTTAACTAGAAGTTTAAATTTAATAAAAAAAGAAATTAGCTATTCGTCTGTATTTTTTCAAGCACCCTGTAGTTTAGTTTACTTTGTAAATTAAGTTTTGCTTATATTTTAGTTTAGTTAGAATTTTTCACTATCTTAGAATTCCGGATTTTTTCACACCAAAATGTGACCTTTAACTATAAATTTAAAATAAATAATAAATAAATTAGCTATAAGTCCATATTTTTCCAATCACCCTGTAGTTTAGCTTACTTCATAAATTAAGTTTTGCTTATATTTTAGTTAGAATTTTCCATTACCTTAATTATTAGTACATATAATTTGGTTTGGTTTTTTTCTATATTTTATTTTATTTGACTTTGTAATCTTTACTTTTGATAAAATAATTCCCCAGAAGCCTAGGTACTCTTAGAGACAAATTACTGGTTTAGAGGAAACTTAAACTTCTACTTTTTTCGTGTTAACGCATGGTAAGTTGTTAAAAAGTTTCTCCAAAATTTCTTCTTCGGGAAACAAATTTAAGGAAACTATGCCAAAAGTTTCCCCGTATGCACTAAGCATAACCTTCCGTTAAAGACCGATTTTTATCAATAAAATTGATTTCTGGTCGGTTATAATCCAGTTTCTAGCCCGGTGGAATTCGGTTCATGACCGATTAAAAACCGGATTTTTTAATTGGTTTATATTCGATGGAAAACCGTTTTCCAACCGGTTTGCCGACAGGTTAAAAACCGGTTTTCTGAGAGGTTAAAAACCGGTATTTTTCCCGGTTAAAAACCTGTTTCTTACCGGTTAAAAACCGGTAATTGTTATAGAACCGGTTTCGGTTAATTGGTTTATAAACAGACGGTTAACCGGTTAGCAATTTCAGCAGATTTTGACAACCCTACTTGAAACGTTCTTAATCATTAAATCGATGTATAGTTCGTATCCAAATGTGTAATAAGTAGAAGAATATCGACGGATGATGGATAAATTGAAGGAAATAAAATAATATGCTCCTTGTTGCAAACGTTTCGGATTTTATTAATCCATCCTCAATGCTGGAGGACAAGGAAGAATAAATATGTTACAGAATAAAAAACAGTACAGCCCAGCAATAATTATACAATAATAAATATTTTATTAATTTGTTAAAATTCTCATTATGAAACTTTGGATTACTTAACTGTTTAATTTTTTAAAATTTCACTAGTAATAATGCCTATTTTTTGGCTTAGAGGATGATTTGATTTGTACTCGTAATGTAGCATTCTATTAGATGAAGTAGGTTTTTTTGTAACAATCTGTCTTTAAATTTACTGTATTGTCTCTATTTATTAAAATGTCTAAGAATGGAATGCAATTTCTACTTTCTATTACTACAGTAAATTGAATTGAATTTTTGGGTGAAAATTGTTAAATAATTCTAAAGTAGTGTCAACTAATTGCGCAGGCACAGCAGTAACAATGTCATCAACATATAAGTGTAGGAATATCATTTGAAATGGTAATTTGGGTATAACTGAATTTAGCAACCTATGCATAACCAAATTTGAAAATATTGGAGAGGCTGGATTACCCATAGCACAACCTTCTATTTGTTTATAAAATTTACCATTAAAGCTGAAATAAATACTATCAAAACAAAATTATATTAATTTGCAAATTGTGGATTGATCTAGATTTCTGAAACATTCTATGTCATCCCATAAATCTACTATCGTTGAAATGACTAATTCTTTAGTATCATTAGTAACCAATGATATAACGTCCAGTAAAATTAATATGTAATCCTCATGTAAATTGTAATCTTTGCACTTATTAACTACTTCTAGTGAATTTTTGACATTATAAGTTAATGTGTTATTTAAATTCTTCAAAATATTACATATAAAAGATGAAATTTTATAAGAGGGAGCATTAATACTAGATACAACAATTAAAAATATATAATGCTATTTCACCTAAAATATATGGATTACCCAAAACACATAAACCACCCCCAGTTCCCTTAAAACCAGATACCTTTATTAACAAAATTTTCAATTATTCACACACTGATGGTAGACACAGCAGGGACAATGTCAACAACAATAAAATATATTATAGAATTCCTTTCATTAATGAATTATCTTATAAATTAGCTAACATTTTAAATAATGATAAAACTATAATAACACTTTAAAATACTAAAAAAGTAGAAAATGTATACAGTAAACTTAAAGATAGTATATAAACTAAAAACAAATCTAATGTAGTTTACCAGATTGACTGTAAAGATTGTGATGGTGTGTATATTGGACAAACTAGACAATATATTAAGAATCGTATAAATAATCATAAAAATAACTGTAGAAATTTAGATTACAAAAAACCGCTTTATCTAAACATAGTATAAATTCCCACTATCATTTTGATTTTGAAAATGTTAAAATATTAGCTTCAGAAAGTAATTATAAAAAACATAATTTCTTAGAAATGATTTATATTCACAATAATAGTAATAGTATAAATTATAGAACGGATACGGAAAACCTTAACAAAATTTATCAAAATATTTTAGATCACAACAAACGACTTCATTAGTATACAATTTAAAGTTTGCGCTAATATACACACTAACATATATTTTATGTTATAACCAAAATGTACTGGTAACATTGTATATTTTTTATTTGTTAGCTTTCTGTATCTTTGTATCGCAGTTGTACATACACTGCGGCAGGAAGAACAATGTATAAATTTTTTCAACTAATTTTGTCACATGTATAACTTCATGTATTTAAATTTTTTTTGTAATAATATTCTGATGGTAAGCATTATTTATTATTGTATAATTATTGTTGGCCTATACATTTTTTTTATTCTGTAACTTTTTTATTCTTCCTTGCCCTCCAGCATTGAGGATGGATTAATAAAATCCGAAACGTTTGGAACAAGGAGTATATTATTTTATTTCCTTCAATTTATCCATCATCCGTCGACATTCTTCTACTTAATCATTAAAATCTGGATATGCGATTTTTGCATGCATCCAATACCTCTCTTAGCGAGATGTAAAAAGTTCGAAGATTTGAGGCTGATAGAACGAACATTTTTTTCTAATCGGGCCTACTCTGTAACTCTATGGTTAATTTTGTTTAATAGGTATTGATTTAACAAATAAAAATCCATTTTTTTTGTTATATATCAACATTGATTGGTTAAATTTTTTAATCAGTTGTTAAAAATTAACCACTGAGTTACAGAATAGGCTTGAATATCTTATAAACTTCAGTCAATGTCTACCGATATTTAGTAACATATGGAATATCTGTCGCTCATCAAAGGCAACTGGATGTAACCGATAAATCAAGCATGTGCAATATAACAAGGCTTTGTCGCCTCGTCAACTGATATAGACATCAATCTGCAGGTACTCAAACGTTAATAAATTTGGGCCAGATAACATGGGGATTACACAGCACTCGGTTACAAGGATAATCTGTGATCTCAATTTTCTGATGCGTGATAGAAAAGCAATTAGCTAGATCTTCAATCACTTCTCAACAAAAAATATTTATAAATTATACTGAAATTTATAAAAGAATACAGTACTTCTTCAGAAGTAACACATTAATACTAGAATCATCGACAGGAATTATAAATAAGGGCTCTCGAATATATAATAGTTATTTTGTAACAAGTGTGAAAAATTAGTGAATCTGAAACGAATGAAAGTTCCGAAACAAGCTCAGAGTTGCATAGAGTTTCAGAATCACTTTTTCCGCATATTAATATGAAACAAATATTTATAAAACTTGTACACAAAAAAACAACACAGATACTTACACTTAATGGAACATGTATGTAAACTTTGTACTAAAACGTATTTAAATTATCTATCAAGACTATCATCAGTACAGGAAGTTGTATTCATGAATATATTATCAGTAATTAAAAGCTTGGAGGGTGAAGAACCCTTCTTCATCAAGTACATGTATTGTGACGGTGGCCCCGTTGTGATCGGTGGCTGGGCCATCGTCGAATTGTCCCTTCAGCCGTCGGTCGGAATTCTCGGGCGCCTTCGGTGGTGGTAGCTGAAAGGGGGACAATATGGGCCGGGATAGCTCTAGGAGGGAGGCCAAGGTTCGCTTGAAAAAGCACTTTTAACCCGTAATAAATAAATAACTTTTATTTCAGTTTTTTTTCCCAATACAAAACAAATAAATAATAAGGATAGTAATAATATAACAGTGTACGACAAAACTGTCGAGCCACAAACTGGTATTCTCCAACCCCAAAAGAATGGTGACTGTGCCCCCGCGGTACGGCAATGGCACAGTCTGTTACTAGCGGTAAGTAACCCCAAAAAATAATGAAATATAAAACGTGTTTTTAAGAAACACACAAACGCCAAGTTTAAATACAAATTGACAACTTGCGCTGACAGTAATTTCCTGTGATAGCACAACGACGGAGTTGTCTATCACCCACAAGGAAATTCGGACGGTGATTTTACACTCACCAAAAACAACAGTGGCAAAATCCACGGTAAGACTTCTTCGACTCAAACGTTCGTACTCCAGTCGTGACCCTCAGAGGATCATTCAAGACGAGTTCGAGAACTGATCTCTCCAAGTGATGCTGCGCCTTTTATACCCGAAATCTGGTAATCTGGCATAATCTCGCCCAAAACTTGGAGGGGACTCTTTTTAAACTTAGTTACTGTAAAAAGGCGCTGATGGCGTTTGTACAATAAAAATAAAATATATAAAAATTACTACAAGTCATTAAATAACCCGCCTGTACCAGTTTATTACTCACAACAATCAAAACCCAATAATAAACATTATAACAATAAATATTGACAGTTGCTACACATTATTGTAACGGTAATACCTTCGACAGGACGTATGTCGCCAGTTCACGGGCTTGTCAAACCTGTGGCATTGTTGTGATTGAACTACGTGATAAATAAAAACCTGTACAAAGTAAATACATAAATGATACAACAATACAGCAATAAGGTAAGATTGACATAGTAATATCGCCGATCATTATTCAGGTAAACATGTGGTTTCAATCATAGACAAATTCGTAGGTTAGGAAGACAAAACATGCCCTACATACGATTTACATCGTGCGTGGTTTATTAAATGCCAATATATACAGTTCAACATCAATGAACAATGCTCAACATCCAATAGTTATGAGTTTTATTCCGGTTTGTGAATGATAACAAGTTCTGATCCTAAGCAAGAGCTTCAACCACGGATGGAATACTTTACTGAATTTACGACTACTCGGAGCTGGACATGAGAATAAGGTACGTATCGTCACATCCCCCTCTTACTCCGGTTAAAAAAAAAATAGTGAATTACATTTAATATTTTTTTTTCGGTCGTTGCTTTAAATGCAACATAAAAACTTTATAAGTGGAATTTAACGGTAATCGGCCACAGAAGAAAACAAAACGGATAAAATCCAGATAAAAATGACGGCCTTCTGTGCACCAAAATCAACAAAAAACTTAAATGGCGGTACGGTAAGTAACATAAACAACCAAGCAAGAGCTTGGGAAACTAGAGTTGCACACGCAACATAACAAAAGTAAACCTTTGCAGGTTTCAAAAAAAGAGACAAAAAAAATGAAAAGGCGGTACCCTGAATGGGTGCCGTTCTCAGCGGCGTGTGGACTGCCGCCTCCGCCGTCTTCTGCGACGTCGTGGCTGTGACGTCCCCGGCTGCTCCACCCTCCACTTGGTCCCCGGCTGCTCCACCCTCCACGCGGTCCCTCCTCCAGGACGGCTCTCCCGCGTCTCACTCCGGCGGTCTCCGGACGTTGGCGGCTGCGACTGAGGAGGCGGCAACGTGGGGCTGGAAATGGGGACGATCCCCGCCATCACACCCAAGGTCGTGGGGCCAGGAGCTCTCGGGACGGGACACCCTAGGCCTGCCGTTTGGGGGGTCAGCCTCGCCCTCAAGGATCTCCGGTCCGGCACCAAAAACGGGAACGGCGTCGACGGCGGTGCCCGAACCGGCGGTGAGTCCTTGGACGACCGGCCTGACCGCTTCGCTGACGAAGCCGGAGACAGACCAAACAGGGCGTCCAACTGCTCCTGGCTGGCCCACCTCGGTGTCCTCGGTGTGATGGGTCGGTCCGGCGTGGTTGGCAGCGGTGACGTCTCCACGAGCAGCCAGTCCGCCAGGGTCCGTGGCGACAGCGTGGCAGATGTCGGCGTCGATGGAGTCGATGGCCTGTAGAAGGACGGACTCGCCTCAGGTGGATTGGGGCCGTAGCGCTGCAGGAGGGCCTCCTGCAGGGACATCTCCTCCCTCGGCGAGTCGCCAACCGACTCCATGACGAGGTCTGGCCGACTCCTTGCCCTGGAGTCGACGCAGACGGTGGTGGGGGTAGGGGACGCCTCTGGCTTCGACTGTGAAGTGGAGAGGGGCGCCCGCTCGTGCAGCTGCTGCGACGGTGGCGGCTGCGGACGCTCCTCTGGTCGGCGGGCTCTCAACAGAGGCGACCCCATAGCCTCAGCATGCGGACGGTTACGGCGGGACGGAGACCTGGCTGCCCCTGGACGACGTGGTACCTTCTCCCTGTGGGGCTGAATTGCGCTTACCTGGGCGACCGGTGTGGGAGGTACTGGCAGCGTGACTCTGCGCGACGCTGCACAGATAGTCGCTCCGTAGGTCGCCAGCGCGTCCATGCCCAGGATGATCGGGTTCGCCAGATTGGGCAAACATTGGAAGGCCAGCCGCCTCCAGATGCCGTCGATTAGGCAGCCCAGCACGCTTCCACTGCGCCACTCTGCTCGTGACCCATGCCCTGGAGCAGTACCTGCGGTTCTGCTTTACGTAGGGTGTAAATCCAGCCAGAGCGTGTGAGTGTGGCATCGTCTTCCTCAACGTTGGGTCCCTGCTCGGGCGCCATTTGTGACGGTGGCCCCGTTGTGATCGGTGGCTGGGCCATCGTCGAATTGTCCCTTCAGCCGTCGGTCGGAATTCTCGGGCGCCTTCGGTGGTGGTAGCTGAAAGGGGGACAATATGGGCCGGGATAGCTCTAGGAGGGAGGCCAAGGTTCGCTTGAAAAAGCACTTTTAACCCGTAATAAATAAATAACTTTTATTTCAGTTTTTTTTCCCAATACAAAACAAATAAATAATAAGGATAGTAATAATATAACAGTGTACGACAAAACTGTCGAGCCACAAACTGGTATTCTCCAACCCCAAAAGAATGGTGACTGTGCCCCCGCGGTACGGCAATGGCACAGTCTGTTACTAGCGGTAAGTAACCCCAAAAAATAATGAAATATAAAACGTGTTTTTAAGAAACACACAAACGCCAAGTTTAAATACAAATTGACAACTTGCGCTGACAGTAATTTCCTGTGATAGCACAACGACGGAGTTGTCTATCACCCACAAGGAAATTCGGACGGTGATTTTACACTCACCAAAAACAACAGTGGCAAAATCCACGGTAAGACTTCTTCGACTCAAACGTTCGTACTCCAGTCGTGACCCTCAGAGGATCATTCAAGACGAGTTCGAGAACTGATCTCTCCAAGTGATGCTGCGCCTTTTATACCCGAAATCTGGTAATCTGGCATAATCTCGCCCAAAACTTGGAGGGGACTCTTTTTAAACTTAGTTACTGTAAAAAGGCGCTGATGGCGTTTGTACAATAAAAATAAAATATATAAAAATTACTACAAGTCATTAAATAACCCGCCTGTACCAGTTTATTACTCACAACAATCAAAACCCAATAATAAACATTATAACAATAAATATTGACAGTTGCTACACATTATTGTAACGGTAATACCTTCGACAGGACGTATGTCGCCAGTTCACGGGCTTGTCAAACCTGTGGCATTGTTGTGATTGAACTACGTGATAAATAAAAACCTGTACAAAGTAAATACATAAATGATACAACAATACAGCAATAAGGTAAGATTGACATAGTAATATCGCCGATCATTATTCAGGTAAACATGTGGTTTCAATCATAGACAAATTCGTAGGTTAGGAAGACAAAACATGCCCTACATACGATTTACATCGTGCGTGGTTTATTAAATGCCAATATATACAGTTCAACATCAATGAACAATGCTCAACATCCAATAGTTATGAGTTTTATTCCGGTTTGTGAATGATAACAAGTTCTGATCCTAAGCAAGAGCTTCAACCACGGATGGAATACTTTACTGAATTTACGACTACTCGGAGCTGGACATGAGAATAAGGTACGTATCGTCACAGTATATATTGATGAAATATCAACTTCTTTACTTTCTTTTATAATTACCCAACTCCCACATAGATTCTTTTCCGAAATATCTATGCTATAAAATTTCGTACAGCGTAACTTTTATTTTTACTGCATTTCGTTATAATACTGAAAAACGTCTAAAATACCTATTTTTATCTTCCGTCATCTTTAGGTAAGGAAGGGTTATGGTCAAAAAAATAAAACAATGGTCAGTTTTTAATATGTAAGCACGTTTTAGAGTCCGTAGAATACGATTTTACCATTTTTACGGTGATTGCTGTATGTGCGTATGTGTATGTGTATGTGTGACAATAGTTTCTTTGTATACACCTTCCGTATGTCCATATAAAGAGATGAGCAGATTTTGGTTATAATTGATCAACCGGAAGTACCCTTATTTCAAGTTCTTAACTGTTTTTCTCTAAAAAAATTCAGTTAAATATCAGTTTTTGATATTTTACGTTATAAATATAAAACCTATGCTGTTACAAGCGCACCATGGAAACGGTGAAATTAATTGATAGATGTCAGAGTCAAGCACAATTTGTGTAGTTTGTGAAATAACGTTAATGGAAATATAGCATCTTTTACAAGAAACTATCTGTATGCAAAATACATAGAATTGGCGGCAGGTAATATGTTAACAAACATTTACAGAGAATTGAAAATAATTGTAAATAAAAAAGATATTTTGAGTGGCTCGTTTTTCAGTGTCACCTGTATATTTGTGCAACACGTATGGGAAAATGTCCTTTTATAAGATTTTTTACTATTCTTTGAAATGAGTGTAAAAATCTAACTTATAGTATTTGTTCCAATATAAAAAGATTGTCTACTTTTCTGTATTCAGTGTGGAAAAATAATACTTTGCACGCTGAAATACTTTTCCTAATTCAAACGCTTTCCAAACGGTAGTAAGAAAAAGTAGGTAATCAGTTGGCCCACCCATTTTAATTTTATTTTATTTAGTTAATTTATTTATATAAATTATAATTAACGTAAATTTTTATTAATATAACAGACATTATGTCTTTATAATGTCACATAGCAAGGTATATTTTCTAAAAAAAAATATTTTTTAATGTAAAATGAAATAATACGTAGTTTTACTAACAATTCAAGAAAAACTGAAAAAAACTAAATGAATTTAATTCGTAGAGATGTTAAGTTTTATTAAATAAATTGTGTAAAAGAAATGCCAACTGAAGCGGGACGGGGCTCGTAGTAATTAAAGAAACTTTCATTCATTCTCATCATTAAAGTGTTAATTTAATAGCAAGATTTCAGTTAAAACTAATTTATACTTCAATTTTTTAGAAAACTATGTTTCTTTCTATGCGACTCTGTTTCATTCTTTAAAAAAATTCCGGTATTTTTGGCGAAATAAATCGTGAATCCTGGACAAGGAAAACAAATCTCCCCTATAAATTAATTAAAGTAAATTCCCGAAATTGTACGCGGACGTAGCTTTCTTCTGCTCGTAATGAAGTAGAGACAGAGAAGAGCACACATTGTTAACAATTAGTCAGTAATAAGTCAGCAACCATTAGTTGGAAATAGAGCCATTTATATCACTCTGCTGGACGTGTGTAATGTGATAGGAGAATGTCCGGCTGCGAAGCAATGAATTATGGGGGAAATAAATCAGGTTTTTTGCTTGTTTGTTTGGAAGGAATGTATCTTTTTCTGTATATACTGTATTTTTTGGAATGTATGGTCAATCAAATATTGTTAATTTTAGATTTGAGGATTATATTCAGTAGAAATATTTTGCGTTATATACTGATAAGGTAAAAGCACCAGTAGTTGACACTTTGAGTTTAAATTACAATAAAACAAACAAAGTTGACTGTTTTTACCTTCCATCACCTTTAGGTAAGGAAGGTATTGTCTTTGATCAACAAATTCAATGATTAGTTTTTAGTGAATAAGTACGTGATGTCTGTATGTATGTATATGTGTCTGTGTGTGTGTGTGTGTGTGTGTGTGTGTGTGTATGTGTGTCCGTGTGTATGTGACGAAAGTTTCGGATCGCATGAATTCAATACCACGATTCCGAACACTATATATTTTTCATATTCCTCAAGTTTACATTCAGAAGAACAAGTGATTAGATTTTGGTTATAAATCGTCAACCGAAAGTACCCCCATTTGAAGATTTTAACAGTTTTTCTTGTAAAAACGCAGTTAACTAGACTTGTTGCTTAGTATACTGAAAGATTTGGTAGCTATATGACGAACTGATATTTACAAAAATGTCATCGAGAAAGTTATACAGTTGTCAAATATAACATGTGTATCTCTCATATCTCTTTTATTGGCCTGGAAAGTTATACAAAATGAATTTATAGATAGGTATAGTTATTTGCAGATAGTGGAATTAATTTTGAACATTTTTTTAGGTCTAAGAAAATATTTCAAATTTATCAATGTTATGAACATTCATGACAAAACTTTGAAAGCCTTTTTGACATGTAATTGATATAAACACACCATAAAATGAGAAAGAAACAGTACAAGTTAAATTCATGTATGTATAATTTGCATTTACCGCCAGTACATTTCATAAATTAGCAAGACAAGCGAGAAATTTGGCGCTTGGATTGCTTGCGAGCAAATCAAGCAAATGCTAGACTAGCAAAGTCGTTCAACAATTTTTACTTCCGATTACTTGTTTTCCTGGGGCTTATTGAACGCACCTAATAAAAAATAAATGAATGTGGCAGAGATGAGGATGTTGGGGAAGACACGAAAAGATACGGTAAAGAATGAAAGAATAAAGAAAAAACTCTAGTGTTAGAAGTTTCTAAAAAGATATAAGATAGACGATTACATTGGTTTAAACATGTCATGAGGAAAGATGAAGAATAAATTGGAAAAAAATGAATAGCTTAGTAATAGAAGGCTGAAGAAACAGAGGAAGACCAAAGATAAGAAGGAAGGACTGTATTGTGGAAGACTTGTGAGAAAAGAAACTGAAAGAGAACGACACGCAAAACAAAAATGAGTGGAAGAAGAAAATAAAAAATAGCGACCCGTAACGAATGGGAAAAACTAAAGAAGAAGATGTTAATGACAAGTGCAATTTGCATAGGTTGTTTATCAAATAATTTTACTGGAAATTTGGAATCTTTTGCAAAAAAATTTATGTATGGAATTTATACATAATACACAGGATTGACGGAAGGTATTGTGTTGGCCACATCAGATTTTGAATATTGTTATTGTTACTAATATACTAGTGTTGAAAAGGATCGGTTAACTTAACGCAACGCCTCCTAATCATTCTTTCTTTACAATTTGTATACCATCCAAATGCACTAATTTTGCGCTATAATACACCGTTCATTTAAAGTTTTACACTACTCCTGTTGCAATTGTATACATATATATATATATATATATATATATATATATATATATATATATATATATATATATATATATACAGGGTGTTTCCTTTAAAACAACCAGCGCTTTTTTGGGAGAAACTAATGGTTTTATAAATAAATAATGATAAGACCATCACATTGTACAAGAATAGTTTCATTGAACAGTGAGAGTTTTTTGTATCCGAACTGCTGAATTGTTGTGTAAATCCTTAAGAAGAAAAGTTTATAAAAATGTAATCAAGCGTTCATAGCATTTATTTAAATTTTACCTTATAAGATTATATATTTTTTTAGGGATTTTAGGTTATGTTGCAGACTTATGTGGGGTGTCTAATACTAATACTCATTTTTGGATTTTTTTTTATTAGTTGACGCCTACTGGCAATAGCTAATACAGGGCATTTTTAAAATAATCATTATAGTATTTTCATTATTTGACTTTCTATAAATGCAGTAATGATTTTAGAGTAAAGTAGTTCTATCAACTAACTTTATATAATTTGTTGTTATTTAAATGAAAGTTAAGGTATCTGCCTCTAGAGTTGGTTTTTTGGTAACAGTCAGCAGGATTTTATCATTTTATTTAATAAGTGTAACATCTAAAGAAAATTAATCTGTTATTTCTTCTAATTCAACTGTAAAATTATTCTTGGGCGTAAGTTATTAAATTTAGTCAGGATATTCTCAATTTGATCTGTAGGTGCCATCAATAGACAATCGTCTACGTAACGTTTATAATAAAAAATATTAAGGTTGTTGGCTGGAATGATATTATTTTTTAAATATTGTAAAATCAAATCAGCTAATGAGCTTGAGATACTAGCACCCATCGGTGAGCCATCTATTTGTTTAAATATTTTCCCATTGGATCCAAATATTGAATTTTGAAAACATGATTGCTCTAAATTTAAGTCGGTTAAATATTCAATTTCTGACCATCTGTCTTTAATACATTCTATAACTAAATCTTGGGCATAAATCTGTGACATCTAGACTAAAAATGGTATAATTACGTGAGATTATAACTTTAGATATGTCCTGTACGAGATTCAATGAGCTCTTAACAATTTAAGGCGATTCAGATGTGACTGTGTGTAAAATATTTTGAAAGTGTTTAGCTAATTTATATGTCGGCGTTTCAAGTGTTGAAGTTGAATTTTTGGGTTTTGAACAATTAACTCTGACATTAATATTTTTAAGATGTTTCATATTAGTGTCTATTGATTTTATTGAATTTTTATTTAATTCAACATATGTACTAGTACCATTGAGAATTTCATTGGCTTTATTATAATATTCTACTTTGACCATGATCACAGTTTTTGAGCCCCCGTATCTGCTTTAGTAATAAGAATTTTATTTTTATTTTGTTTAACAAAACTTTGAGTTTTCTTAATCCAATTTCATAATTCTAATTAAGCAAAATTTAGTTCTTCATTTTGCATCGATAGAAACCTTGTGTAAGTATTTAGAGATTTTTGATTTTACATTTTCTTTATCGGTAATGTTGCTTTTATCTATGGAAATGGAAATGTTTATGTATGTTTCAAGAATAACTTATTTAATGTATTTAATGTCGTGACATTTGTAATTGAAGGGGCCTAATCATAAAATTGTTAGTATTTCTTCATCGATATACATACCGTGTGTCCCAAGGAAACCTTCAGGCGTTTAACATGGGAAAACAGTTTTTTGTAAATAAAAAGTGTCCGGCAGAAAATTAAGCCATGCTATTTAATATGATAATAGTACATTACCTCCTGTATGTTATTTAATACTAATTGTTTTATTATCATTACATAAATCAAAAAAAATTATAAATAACGGTGAATAAATATTTGTTTCAATATTTTATTATGTAATATAAAAATGTTTACAACTGTCATTGTAGCTTAGTGGTTAGCATGTTTGCGAGTGGAATGAAACAAATTTTGAGGGTTAGAGTCCAAATCTCCATCAAGCTAAACTTTTAATTTTTTATTTTTATTTATATATTAATTACAAATTATATTAAAGATATTATGAGATAATATCGATGAATTAGTTAAATAATTACAAATAAGTTTCTATTATGATATAATAGTAACTTCAATGTAAGTAGTAACGGTAAAGCAAGATTTTAAACTATACCACATACTTTTCTTTTATAAATACAGTAAAAATACAAAACATACACATATTCATGGTGTTATTATCATGTTTTATTAAGATCAAAAGAAAGAAATGCATTTTTATTAAATCCATATTTTGATTGTTGTAATCAATTTTTGTCATTGTCATTTATAAAGTATTGTTATCTGTGGAGACCTATAGATACGTAATGAATTAATTAGTTATACCAATTAATTATAAATAATAAAATATTATTGTACAACTGAAATTGTGAGTTAGTTAGTTAGTAGCGGGCAGTTGCCGAGTGAGGTTGTAATCAGGACTTGTATCAAAGAGGGAATTATTAGAAAATAAAGATTTAATAGAAAGTGTCAGTGTATCACTTGTCAACCCGGGGTACCACAACTGGCGACGAGGATTATTCGAACCACAGACGTGTCAACTAAGAACAACTACTGAGGCCAGCTGTAAATTAATACAGAGGGTGGCCCAGAGAAAGTAAAATAAGCTTAGTTAGACCTTAAGGCTAGCTGTAACTTAATACAGAGGGTGGCCCAGAGCAAGTAAAATAAGGTTAGTTAGACCTTAAGGCCAGCTGTAAATTAATACAGAGGGTGGCCCAGAGAAAGTAAAATAAAGGTTAGTTAGACCTTAAGGCCAGCTGTAAATTAATACAGACAAACAAGATTAGTTTACTTTAAGACCAACTGTGAACTATCGAAGAGGGTAGTCAGGGAGAGAGTAAAAAAAAGAACATGGCGGAGTCAGTTATTAAACCATTTTTGTACGATAATATCGACAAAGCTGTAATAAGAACGGAATGGGAAAAGTGGTTAAGATCAGTAGAACTGTACTTAGCATCTGAAGACATCGTAGATACAGAAAAGAAGCGTAATAAGTTATTACATCTTGGAGGACCACAACTACAAGAGGTGGCGTACAACATACCTGGTGCAATTGAGTCTGATAGTTCCTCTGACGACAAGTACAAAATATTAGTACAGTACCTAACAGAATATTTTTCTCCGAAACAGAACTCCACTTTCGAAAGACATATATTTCGCAACCTAAAACCCGAAGAAGGTGAAAACTGCAATAGGTTCCGTCTACGAATTCGACAACAAGCAGCAAAATGCACATTCGGACACAACGCTAAAGAGGCGGCTGAAATCAATTTAAAAGACAAATTAATTGATACATGGGCCCCACTAGAACTGAAGAAAAAATTGTTGGAAAAAGAGCGATCGCTAGAAGAAATTATAGAATTATGTCAAGTTCATGAACAAATAGGGAAACAATATTAAGACAGGCCATAGAGTATTGGTGCAGAATCTCATTATTCCCAACAAACTTACACCGAGGTTCGGTAGCGCAGAGTACGAGGTTATAGAGAAAGTAGGCAATGAGATAACTCTAGCTAGAGAAGGACATACGATTAAGCGTCATATCACGCATATAAAGAAACTTCCAGAAACTAGCGATAAAGAAGCTAGCGAGTCCAGTATAATAACATTAGAAAAAGAAGAAGATTATAAAAGGGATTCAAAACAAGACAAAGTACCCAGTAACCAAGAAGAAGAAAATCATTCAGCAAAAAACAGTAACAATAAGGTCACACCACTCAGGTTGAAAAAGAAGGAGGGAATGTGGAGACCTATAGATACGTAATGAATTAATTAGTGATACCAATTAATTATAAATAATAAAATATTATTGTACAACTGAAATTGTGAGTTAGTTAGTTAGTAGCGGGCAGTTGCCGAGTGAGGTTGTAATCAGGACTTGTATCAAAGAGGGAATTATTAGAAAATAAAGATTTAATAGAAAGTGTCAGTGTATCACTTGTCAACCCGGGGTACCACATTATCCATTTCAATATCTATTTTCTATTTCCAATTACAATAATTTAGAAATAAGCTTTTTCTATAAAAAAATATTTAGTGTTTTTCTTTTCGTGTCAACAATGTGTTCATTGTTTGGTTTTTTATTTTGTTTATATCAAATATTCTTGTCAAAATGAATTTCTTAAACGCTAACGATCGAATGAATATTATAAAAATGTATTACAATACGTAATTAATTCATAAATAAAAAATCTGATGTGGACACCACACGACTTCCTTGTACGATTATTAAACTATACATATTTTTTTAATAAATAAATTACAAAATATTAATTTTAAATTCAAAACAGTAAGATATATAGCGACCATAAAGGGAGTTTTGATTACAACAAAGAAATATTTGATTACAACAATGAATATAACTAATTTCACAATAAAAATATAATATTTGTTATTGTACGAATCATAAAATTGCACGTATTTAACATAATTTGACATGAACATTTTTTTTATGTTTTTGTCTTAATCCATAGCAAGCTTTATTACAAAAACAAAAAAGTATATAATTTTTAAATTTACATATCTCGCTTATACAAAGAGCTAATTTAATAATACTTGATGTGCTAGACGTAGAAATTAATTCTCTAAAACTTTTATTTGAAGCATTTATTTCTAAAATCAAAATAAAATCATTTTATTCAAGAAAAACTGTTAACAACTTCAAGTAATGTACCACTTCCGGTTAGCCTATTTTAACCAAAATGTATTATGTTATTTCGATTGACATTAAAGTCTTGTATACCAAATTTGAAAAGTTTTGAATTATATTTTAAAAGAGTTTTTCATTAAAATCTATTATAGGCTTCATGTAAAGTGCCACTTCTGGAAATTGTGTAATAACAGAAAGGGAGGTGCACAACTAGATGTTATAGGAGTCCTAAATACAAAATTTCAACTTTCTACGGCTTACCGTTTTTGAGTTATGCGAGATACGTACGTACGTACAGACGTCACGACAAAATTAGTCAAAATGGATTCAGGGATGATCAAAATGGATATTTCCGCTGAAATCTGGAAACCGAAATTTTTCGCGATTACAATACTTCCTTTACTTACGTACAAGGAAGTAAAAATGAAAAGTTTAGCTTGATGGAGATTTGAACTAAAGCCTCAAAATTTGTTTCATTCCACACGCAGACATGCTAACCACTCAGCTACAATGACAGTTGTAAATCGTTTTATATTACATGATAAAATATTGAAATAAATATTTATTCACAGTTATTTATAATTTTCTTTGATTTATGTAATGATAATAAAACAATTAGTATTAAATAATATACAGGAGGAAATATACTATTATCATATTAAATAGCATGGCTTAATTTTCTGCCGGACATTTTTTATTTACAAAAAACTGTTATATATATATATATATATATATATATATATATATATATATATATATACATATATATATATATATTCTTATAGCATTATTTCATTATTATTTTTTTTCTCTATGTTTAATCTACATTACATATTTTTTTTGTGTTGAAACATTGATTTTTATATGTATATTTGTATATATTTTGCATCCACCCCGTAATTGGGATCTTGATCCTGTGGGATGGATGGGTTACTTACTAAATAAATAAATAAATAAATAAATATATATATATATATATATATATATATATATATATATATATATATATATATATATATATATATATATATATATATATATATATATATATATATATATGTATAATAGACCTATAATCTCAATCTGAGTTTTGAAACTGAATTATAAAAATTGAATTGTTAATTTAAAAAAACTCAGATTGAGATTATAAGTCTATTCTGTAAGCACCGTTATGACATAACGAATCGTTAAAACGTTATATTGTTATGGTAATAACGAAAATCGTTTAATAGGCTTATTCTGTAAACGATCGTTTTGACATTATGCATTGTTAAATCGTTATTATAACCATAATTGTTAAAGTGGTATTCTGTAAACAATAATTTAATTTTACATAACAAAAAAACGATATTGTTATTTCTTAACGGCTGGGAAAATCATTCGTTATCTACACGTTTTGTCAATAATTCAGTATTTTTATTCGTGTCAAAATAAAATTGCTATTATGTTGAATAGTGATCTCAAAAACCCGTCATATTATAATATTTTGAAAGATTATATTAAAATAATTTAATAAATTTCTATTCCTAGCACCTAGCGCAAGCTTTCCAATTTATCTACAGATGGTAATAGTAGCTGTAGTATAGCCCACAACAAGTAGAAGAGTCTGACAGCTGACAGGTTGACAGCTGACTCCCACCAGAACTGATCTAACCTATAAGTTTTGTGAGTGATATTGAATTATTTTAGATATTTCATTTAAAATTATATTTGATGTTAGGAAATAAAGTTTTTTAACTTGATCCCAAGGTTATTATTTTTTAAAATGAGTTACAGAATACGGATACACAGATAACGATTATCGTTAAGTAAATATAACAATTTTCATAATAACGATTTCGTTATGATAATGATTCGTTAAGCGTATATTTTACAGGATAGGCCAGTTGTCAGAGTTTAGTAAAATTGTTTCTTGCAAAAAGTATCTTAGTCACAAATTATTCATTTTAAAGTTCGAGTGTTTTTACAAAAATGCCATTAAAAATGACTAATTCTTATTAAATTGTTAATCAATGTTTATTGTTCTATTAGTCCACATCCAGTAAATCATTTTCTAATATTTACACTTGATCTTGAGTTAAATTACGGTATTGGAATTTTTAATGGCAATGAAGCTAAAAAGTTCAATGATATTAAATTTAAACAAAATGGACTAAGCTTATATTTTTAAGAAATAGCTCCGAGTATAAAAGAAGGGGATCGGAGATAGCCGAGTCAATATTAAAGGAGCAATAGTATCAGTAATTAAATATAAATAAGATCTTTCTGGAAGCTGTGTGTTTCCAATAGAATATTCTAGACTTCTAGAGTCTAGACATCTAGATCGTAATAAGTATGCAGCGAAATAACAGCGCACACACCAAAGCTATCAAATCCAAATCCAAAATACGTATAAAATACTCGTACCTTACTTGAACAGGAATTAATTTTCTCCGTTTGTAAGTTTTGACCGCAGGGTAATAATTATTTTCCACATCATCGAATCCTTCCGCTTTCTGTCATGATTCGTAGAAGTAATAAATTCGTAAAGAGTTCAAACCGTTGGTGAGAATTTATGTTTTGGGAGACTTTGCACGATATTTATGTGACCCCCCTCCAACAAAGCACGATGTCTGCATCATTCCACAAGGAATTACAGCTTCGATCCTTTGTCTTTGAAAATTTACACTTTTCATTGTTTGTCAGAAGACATGTGTTTAGATTCTCACGAAATGTAAAAAGTAAGCGATCGAATATTCATTAGTGAATAAATTTTAAATTATTGAATGTAATTTGCAACTAAGACATTAATATGATGTATTTATTATTACTTTTATATTCATGATCCATATAATAACTTGTAAATTAATAATAGGTACTAATCGTATATTATTCAATAAGGTATAATGATTGTTATTCGCGTTGACGAGTATTTTTCATCTACTCATGGAACAGAAAACGAACCGCTAGTCAGTTCAGCCTCTGAATATTATATTAAAGAAGATGATGGAGAGTCTTATTTATACTAACAGCCGAATTCACCATTAATCCCTTAATTAATAAGTAGCTGATTAATAAATCGTATGTTCTATTTCCCAAACTTCATTTCGAATTAAGGAATCATGATCAACAGATTCACAGTTTTGTTTTGGATCTTGACAGTTAATTATCAAGTAATTTTATTCGGGATTATTGTACTTTCCGTTAAAAAAAGTATTAATATGTAAGTTTTTATATTTATAATAGTATATTATGTTATTAGGAGTAGAAAGCGGTCTTTTTGTGTTGAACCCAGCTATTGCGGCCGAGGCGCTAGCCGAGGCCAGGCAAGCTGGGTAAAACACAAAAAAGGGCGTTCTACTCCGAATGACATATACTATTTTTTCTTCAAGTGTTTCAAAGAAAATTGGGGATTTTTAAATATTTTTCTAGAATTGTTTTAATTATAGCGTTTGCAGTTTCAGCCATAGTTGGCTGTGTACACTACAAAACACAAACGATACAACTGTCAAATAACAATTTTTCAATATTGTATGTGTTGCTGTGACACTGCTGCCGCCAGCGGTGAACTAAGAAGCTAACATTTTTTTACTAATACAACAATGAACAACATTGTTGTACTAGTAATAAAATGAATATCTTCTATAGTGTGTGTATAGTAGCATAATATGAATATTATTGTACACTTGAAGAAAAAATATGTTTTATATTTTTCCTATATTAAATTTTTATTTTGGTATAGGTAGAAGTTACACTGTTTTTAAATATAGTGAATATGGGCGCCGAATTTTAAAAAATCCTATGGGGAGAAAAGGTACCAACCCAGTGTCGTACGTAGGGCCATTGCAGAGCAAAGTTTTTTTTCAAATTTTCAAGGTTAGAAAATCGCGGTACAATTTTTTTTTTTTTTCGAAAAATATAATTCACCAAGCAAATATTCTTAAAAACATTAGATATTAAGCATAATCAACAGAAACTGCCTACTTTATAAACATTAATATAATTATAATATGTTAAATAAACAAAATTTGCGTGAAAGCAAACGACCTACTCGCTGATAAAAGTGCGTAAAAGTACGATGTGAACAAAACGTTGAAACGTGATAATATACACTTATTTAATTCGGTAGTGGATACTGCTACATCATACATGTAGCGTTTACAAGGCATATTTCGTTGTTCTCGCACAAAATCAAACTCGTACTTTAACTCGGCTTGTCAAACCGTTGGTCAGGGGAGCCTAGCGAAAAATGATGACTGATTGGCTTTCTGAGAAGGTGAATAGCAATCGCTTATGTTTTTTTATCTCCCGCTACCCTTGGTAAGGGAGGTATAGGGATCGTGCTAAAAATCGCATATCGCGATTTTAGTAAATGACCACATTCTTAGGTCCCAAGAATCTGATTTCAACATTTTTACGATGATGTCGTGAGTGTGTATGTGTGTGTATTTTCTAGGCACTCTAACTCAAATACTATCATTCAGAAATTTTGAAAGAAGCCGGATAATCGGAAATGGCACTTCACATGAAGCTCAAAATAGTTTTTCTTCAAAAAATACGTTTAAATGTTATTTTTTGAAAATAAATTTATAAAATAATATAAAAATTATATCTCGGAGCATATGCTTTAAACACAACTCCATGGTTACACAGTTCAGCTTAAATGTATGTAACTGACAGATAAATGTCACTGTCAAATAATAATAATTTCAAATTAGTAATAGTATCGTTTTAAAAGGAAAATTGTAAATAGAACAACAGTTATATGGAAAGGAACTTAATATAGTTTCCAGCATATTAATAAGTAGGTATGTATTAAAATACTATATATATATCATCACGGCATATTACTTATTGTTGGGTGTGCTAAATTGCTTAATTGCTTTGTACACAGATTTTAGTATGACGATGACATACGAGTATTTGTATCGTGCGTGATTTTACCAAGCGTCGTAATGAATTAATTATTAGCTTAATTATATTTTGATGGTCATTCTTTTGAAAAAGAAAGGCCTGGACATTTATTCATTTCAAAAATAATTTCACGTTACCAAAATTGTGGAAATATTATGCGTTAAAATATCGATAGAATTTACAAAATATATGCTATTGTTAATGCCTTGCATATCAAATAAATTTAACAGAAATTTGTAATCAACTCTTCGGGTCATTACTGTTCATCAAAATAAAAATGCTCATTCATACATGAAAAAGCATTTATCATTGTTAAAAAAAAAACTTTGCATTACATATTCTATGATTTAATGTATTCCCCGAAATATTTTTCTTATTTTTGATATTTACGTTCCGTCCAATTTTGCTGTTTGTTATTTTTGCCAAAATAAACTCTGCGTCGAAACCTGATAACCAAATTCTAATTACTATTGACCGAGAAGTTCGAAGCTGTCTTCTGCGTTGATTAACGCGGCTAATTAATCAAAAGCACTTGCAGACACCGAACTACACGAATCAAGATCTCAAACTTAAGATTGAATTTCCCGCCGAAGTATCGAATACAGCGCTGACTGTTGACGGAGAATCAAAATAGCTCAGACAAAGTTAAGGCCTTGTCATCTGAATAATTAATTTAGACTCGCTCTTCTCTGAATCGATTCTTTATTAGATTGCCGGATAAATAAACACTGAGTGGCTTTTGTTATCTCTGACAGAAGTGTTTTCGAAAGAGGAGGAATTTGTGAAAAGAAAGAAAAGAACACGAAGTTTAAGTGTTTATATGTGATGTTTTGACAGATGAAAAGAAAGAAGGAAAACCAGTAAGTATATTATTTATTATGTATGAAAAAGTGTTATTACTCGTTAAAGTAAAAGTAGGTAATTTTTAGGATGAATTGTAGACTGAAAGTTTACGAAACAAATCGAATGATATTCCGGACGTGGTATGAGCTACGAGGGTACGGTAGAATTATTGAGAATAAGAAATCAGTTAAGCCGTACGATTTTTGACTATTATTTACAGGACCGGCCGAAGGGGCGGGCGAAAGCTCGGAGCGCCCGTGAAAAATGGGCGCTGCGAGCCGCGGCGCACCTGGACAACGATTTCGATTTTTACTTCCTTGTACGTAAGTAAAAGAAGTATTGTAATCGCGAAAAATTTCGGTTTTCAGATTTCAGCGGAAATATCCATTTTGATCATCCCTGAATCCATTTTGACTAATTTCGTCGTGACGTCTGTACGTACGTACGTATCTCGCATAACTCAAAAACGATAAGCCGTAGAAAGTTGAAATTTTGTATTTAGGATTCCTATAACATCTAGTTGTGCACCTCCCTTTTTGGTTATTACACAATTTCCAGAAGTGGTACTTTACATAAAGCCTATAATAGATTTTAATGAAAAACTGTTTTAAAATATAATCCAAAACTTTTCAAATTTGGTATACAAGACTTTTATGTCAATCGAAATAAAATAGATTTTGGTTAAAATAGGCTAACCGGAAGTGGTACATTACTTGAAGTTGTTAACAGTTTTTCTTGAATAAAATGTTTTTATTTTGATTTTAGAAATAAAAGCTTCAAATAAAAGTTTTAGGGAATTAATTTCTGCGTCTAGCACATCAAGTATTATTAAATTAGCCCTTTGTATAAGCGAGATATGTAAATTTAAAAATTATATACTTTTTACTTCCTTGTACGTAAGTAAAGGAAGTATTGTAATCGTGAAAAATTTCGGTTTTCAGATTTCAGCGGAAATATCCATTTTGATCATCCCTGAATCCATTATGACTAATTTCGTCGTGACGTCTGTACGTACGTACGTACGTACGTATCTCGCATAACTCAAAAACGATAAGCCGTAGAAAGTTGAAATTTTGTATTTAGGACTCCTATAACATCTAGTTGTGCACCTCCCTTTTTGGTTATTACACAATTTCCAGAAGTGGTACTTTACATGAAGCCTATAATAGATTTTAATGAAAAACTGTTTTAAAATATAATCCAAAACTTTTCAAATTTGGTATACAAGACTTTTATGTCAATCGAAATAACATAATAGATTTTGGTTAAAATAGGCTAACCGGAAGTGGTACATTACTTGAAGTTGTTAACAGTTTTTCTTGAATAAAATGTTTTTATTTTGATTTTAGAAATAAAAGCTTCAAATAAAAGTTTTAGAGAATTAATTTCTGCGTCTAGCACATCAAGTATTATTAAATTAGCCCTTTGTATAAGCGAGATATGTAAATTTAAAAATTATATACTTTTTTGTTTTTGTAATACAGCTTGCTATGGATTAGGACAAAAACATAAAAAAATGTTCATGTTAAATTACGTTAAATACGTGCAATTTTATGATTCGTACAATAACAAATATAATATTTTTATTGTGAAATTAGTCCTATTCATTGTTGTAATCAAATATTTCTTTGTTGTAATTAAAACTCTCTTTAAAAACTTCGTTTATGGTCGCTATATATCTTACTGTTTTGAAGTTAAAATTAATATTTTGTAATTTATTTATTAAAAAAATATGTATAGTTTAATGATCGTACAAGGAAGTCATGTGGTGTCCACATCAGATTTTTTTTTATCATCATGATAAGGAAATGATTATGAATGACAATGCGAGAGCAGTTCACGAATTATTGTCCCACGCATAAAAGCCTTTGATCTATAAATTACAAATAAATTGAGCTTTTCATTTATTGTTCTTAATGTATTAAAGGTAGTTTCGAGAGTCTATCTTAATTCATTCAAAATTTATTTATTAATTTTAATCTGTAGTAGAATTTAAGTTCAAAAATGGATAAAATTTAAATGAGATTTATTATAAATTATCTCTACAAAAAGGATTTATCGCCAAAACAAATTCATAATGATAAGCCCGATATATTAGGTGACTTTGTCTCGAAATTTTATATTAGGAAGTCTTGTAAACATGCACCATGTACGGGAATACCAAAAACAGTTGTGATCAAACAAAAAGGTTGATTTGGTCTATAATATGGTACTCAATGATCGAGTATAGTACAATTTATAGCTATATCAGGAACATATGACAGTGCCAAAAAAAATTTGCGTCACGAATTGAGACCTGAGGGAAATTTGATAATAATTAAGACAAATCCGAAAAAGAATTTAGAAAGATTTGTGATGGTGGATGAATCTGTGTCCATCACTTTGATCAAGAGGCAAAAGTGCAAAGTATGGAATAAAGGTATAAAGGCTCACCGCATCCATAAGGCACTTCTTCTGCTGGCAAGATCATGCCGATATTTTTATTTAGTTTTTAAAAAGGTTCTTTTCGTTGATTAGTTACCACCACAATCGAAGATCAATATTATGCTGGTCTTATACTGAAAGTTCGTGAAGCAATAAAAATCTAAACGGGGCAAATTGATTCGGGGCTGTCATCCTCAACGCTCGGTACAAAATTAATTTCTTGGTTTTGAACCTAAAGCACACTTTCAGGTTTAGTTATTTCTACTCAATTTTTACGTTATCACTTTCATAGTCTATTGTTAATAGAAATATGACACCGACATTAAAATGTAATATTATTATCTTATAAATATTTGTGATCCATCCTAAATGTTTAAATCGTAGAAATGGGCTAATTGGATCGAGGAGAATTTAAATAAACGAAGAAATAAATTGTGAAAAATTCATGGACCTCGCTGGGAATGAACCCAGGACTTTCCTATATCTAGAAGGACGCTCTAACCAACTAAGCAACGAGTTCCCATCGAAGTAAATGAATATTTCACAAGTCTTTTTACAAATCGTAACGAGTACACTCTTCTAACAGGAGACATGAACACTCAGCGCGAACAATGCGCATATATAGAAATTATTGTGAACTTTAAGCCGTCACAGACACGTAGATTATAAATATTAAATAAATATTTTGTATTAAAAACCTTATAAGTAATTAAAAATTTAAGTATAATTTAAAGGGACGCTAAATTTGCTTTCCGTCCGGTTCAGAATTTTCTGTTGCTCTGCCCCTGATTATTTATGAGATAGAAGGTTTATGCCTGAAGAATAAATTGATGCTGCAATAGCGTAATTCATATTTCGAAAGCATTCCAAAAGAAGATAGAGATTTATTAAAAAAATTATAGGATAGAAGGTTTTCCTCTGAAGCTTTTTAGAAATGGAAGGAAGAATGTTGTGTTGAAGTTAAAGGGAACCACTTTAAACATATTGAAAATAAAATTATAAAAAACATGAACCATGTGTCTTATTCTGTCTTATTATGAATAATTTTAGTGTGGGACTGATATTAGTGTATTAGGAATAATCCGTTGATTAATAATCAGCTGATTAAGGAATCAAGCTGATCCATAGATCAAGGTATAGTAAATTTTTTCTTAGAATGGTATTCTAACGTGATCACGTGATTACAAAGTATTAATATAGAAATTACATGTTTTTAACAATGTTTTTATCTTAATTGTTTAATTTTTCGCAGCATTTATTTTCGTATGTCGTAAGTTGAGCTATATGAATAATTTGTATGTTTAAATGTGTGACAAACAAAAATTGAGCGGTAAAAAATTATCGAAACGGTATAAAGAAATTTTTTTGAATGCTTTTTTGTATACTTTGAGGAAGAAAAACATAAATGTTCTCCTACTTCCATTCTATTCTGTAGAAGATATAAGTACTAAATTTTGAGGTTATCACATGACAGATCTCAGTTCTGTATTTCCTATGTATACTTATTCCTGAATATTATATTTTAGAGAGTTTGTACTGTTTTGGGTGTGTCACATGTGACGGTAAATTATATAAAAAAATTAATTGAAACGTGGGTCTATTTCATCGTCAAAAAAATTAGTGATCCGTCCAAAATAAATGCAAAACATTGACAGTTTTACCCAGTCTGCAATTCTATTTACATTTATAGTGAAAGTAAATTGCTTTTTAAGGCTTTTTTCATGATCAAGTTTAAGTCTATTTTATAATTAAAATAAAAATAATTTCGTAATTCTTGCTCGAAGATCCATAATTTTGACTATAGATGTCAGCTTCATCGACTAGATCAATCGACCACTAACTTGTTCATATAAATTAACTAAATGACGTCATTGCATTGGAATGCCATTTTTAGAGAAATTTGACTGTATGTTCTAATTCATCAATTTGATTTGTAAATCCAGGAATCATGATCAACAGATCCATAGTTTTGTTTTGGTTTTTTGATAGTTAATGTGTAACAGTCATGTAATTTTATTCAAGGTAATTGTACTTTCCGCTAAAAAAGTGATAACATAGAAGAATTAGGCACCGTTAGAAATGAGTACAACAGCCAGAATCCCGACTTAGCTATTATTATCAAAATTAAGATTTAAAGATGTCATGGAATATGACGAATAAGTTGATCATTGATTTTGATTAGTAAATTTAGTTTGATTTTTGGTACATTAGGTTGATTCAGAATCACCGTTGATCTCAGAATTAACTCATGATTAAAGACTGGTGAAATCTGTCCTTATATATTTAAACCTACATTAAATTGTAAATAGAAATATTACAGTACAATGTATGCATAATTCAACAGGAGTACACTTGTTTTTTTTTTTGTATTAAACATTAATATAACATATATAGCTACTTACGTTATTAGACCGGTAGCTAAGTATATACGGGCGAGCTAGTACATCAGGGGTCGAGCCCAACAGGGCGAGACACATGAACTAACGAGACCGTAAATGCAGCAACCGGCCATATGTCGTATAAAATTTTCTGTGAAAGCAAATTATTTATAATTGAATATAATTAATTATTAAATAATAAGCGTCGTGTTTATTTTGGACAAGTTTGCTGTGATGCGTTGTTTAGCAAACAAAAAACAACTAGTTAACAATTCATTTTTTTTCAACTTGATGTCAGTGTTTGAAGCGTCTTAAGCTCTTAAAAATGGAATTACAAAAAAATATATCTGTTTTAATACTAGAGAAATTGCAAAAAAAGTGGATAATGCGAGGTCAACGTTGTTTCCCGCAAAATCCTCTGAAAGGTATTTAAAAGCATACAAATTATTTTGCAATTGGAAGGAAGTAAATCATATAGTCGGTATAGACGAAAGAGTAATTTTAGCCTATTTTGAGGATCAGTATCATAATTCCAAACCCACATGTTTGTGGTCGTATTATGCGATGATACGAAGCTGTTTATTAATTCACGAAAACGTTGACATTAAAAGGTTTGTATATTTTTATCGTTATTTAATCTTATAAGAAATGAGATACATGGATGCTGGTTGTAAATAAAAAAAATCAAGTGTTGTCTCACGATGATGTAATAAAATTTTTGAAAGAAGCTGCTTTTGAAGGTCTTTTCTATTCTTGGTATTTTTGGAGGATGCCGACGAGAAGAATTAATAAATATAACCCTTGACGATATGACGGATAGCGGAACTTTCATTAGGGTATGCATCCCTAAAACGAAAACTGGGCTCAATCGCTCTTTTATAATACCTAATGATGAAATGTGCAAACCCTGTATGATAATAAGAAAATACATATCTCTACGACCGGCCGATATTAGGAATAAGCGTTTTTTGTTATGGTACAGGAATAAAAAATGTGTTGCACATGTTATTGGTGTGCATACAGTCAGCAATGCGCCTAGAAAAATTGCCGAATATTTAGGACTCCCCGATGCTAACTCATACACAGGGCATTGTTTCCGATGTTCTTCCGCGACTCTTCTAGTGGAAGGAGGTGGAGATTTGGAAGTTTTAATGAATCGTGGAAGGTGGAAATCCAAAACGGTTGCACGAGGGTACGTAGAGGATTCCACGAGGATGAAGACTGTTAGCAAAAAAAATATTGAAATCAGTTAATGTAAATGAGAATTCTGCAGCACAAGCAGCATCATGCAGTTCATTATCAGTAGAAAATATCGATTGTGTCATACATCACAAATAAAGAAAAATAATGAAATGCTCCCACCTGGGACATTTTTTGAAAATGTAACTAATGTACATTTAATTTTTATATTAATAAAAAAAAATCGTAAAATTTATTAAACGCATTTTTTTATCTAAAATTAACAAATTATGTAATAGTTAATTTTGAAATACCTACCGGACGGTATCATGGGCGTTGCTATGTACTACCGGCCTAGATCGTAAAAACGTACCTACCGGACTCGTTGCTAAGAATGTAGATAGTTGTTTACAGTTGAGTATACAGAAAAATATTTTACATCTTACAGTTATGACGACTGTTGAAATAAGGTTAATATGAATTCTGTGAGTGCGCATTCCAAAACGTAAAGATGTAAATAATAAGAAATTAAAACTGTATTCTATGTTGTTTCATCACAACTTGCACCTAGCAAACTACGAACAAGTTGTTTTAATAAAGTCTATTTATGTTTATTCGCTATAAAAGTTAGCTAGACACATATTTAGGTTAGGTAAAACGATCGTTAAACTATAACGATAACAACGTTTTTAGTGCATGCAAAGGTAGTTCTGCGTGATGCGTGCATTTGTATATTTACGGTTCATTCAACTTTCCACATGAATTTATGTCCATGCAATGCTCACATGTCTTGCTACATAAACGGTAATTCGTTTCTAACTAAGAAGAACGTACCTATTTCAATGAATATTCATTTGATGAATTTTCCTATAAATCGGACAATTCCATTTATTAAAGTTTCCGATTGATGGAATCGTATCGTTCAATTCCGGTCACTTCACATTTTGTCAAAAACTAAGCATACGAAAAATATAAAGGTGTACGTTTATAAATCAACAAGAACCAAATTAGTCCTTTCTCTATTTGAAAATAATTTTATAAATGTTTTGAGATTTTTTTTAACAAAATAATAAAAACTTATCTTCATTTTTCAACATAACCACCACTAAACTCTTCTTTGCAAAATATGGACATATTTTATTATATTTTGTATTATTTAATATACAACTTTATTTCCATTATTACGCTTTCTGAAACATACATATATATAATCCCTTTTTCCTTCCATAATAATGGAGACTAATTCATAGTTTTTACATTTATTGATTATCTATATCTACATTTTTTTATCTGATAACTTATCTTCATTGCATGAGTGAAACATTTATTTTTACATTCTAAAAATAAAAATTTAAATGTTAACACATGTTTAAATTAAGTTCAATTCTAAAGTTTGTTAAGACAAGGGGTTAGCCCTGTTTCCATTATGATGAGAATTTGGAACTATTTGCTTTTGAATTAAACAAAAAGAGAGAAGTAAATATGTAGGCAAATAAACAGGAATAGAAACAGACAATAGAAAGCCATGCATTCTTAAAATTCGTCAATTTAATCCTTTTAACGTGAAAATTCCTTATTTAGTTTAGTGGCTACGAAATTTCAAATATCCAAATAATCTAAATTCCAAACAAATTGTATTTTGTACGTTTGGTAACCTGTCAAATCAAATTAAAAATTTGATAAATGTTACTCATTTGTAACGATAGTCATGGAATTCAAACAAAATTAGAAAGAAATACGTATCATTTGAACTGTCAGAAGTTCGGTTTGTAAATAAACTAAGAAAATTAAATTCTGCACCTCAATAACTAAACAGATTTTATTTTTAAAATCTACACTAACACTAACGGAGGACCAGGAGAAATCACTTATTGGCATGTATTGCTAGGGTACCTCTATATACAGGGTATGGCCATGGGCCAAAATCGCCGACATTTGCGGGCCAATATCAAACATACTGAGTATTCATTTCCCTATTTGTTTATAAGAAACGTGATATTATATTATAACGGAATATTAAATAATCACACACTATGAATCGATAAAGGTAATAAAAATTCATTTATTTAAGAGATATACAATTATTATTATGACATAAATTTAGAGGTTATGTAGAGAATAGGATATAGGTTATCACAACTAATTTAATAACTGTTGTTATTATTTACATAGTAAGTATATATTCTAAACTTACCTTTTAAAAATTTAAATGTTTGTGCTTAATATTGGTAATTTTTGTGTGTTTTCAATATTGCCAGTCATCGTACTCAGTATCTCAAGAAAATACACAAATAAATAACATAAAAGTATTACTTACACTTTCAATAAATATTAGAAGTATATTTAAATATGTTTTGCATTAAAATAAAACAAATAGCCACGAAAATACATAATAATTTGCGCAACAATAACGAATATGACAATGGCCCGCAAATGGCGGACGAAACGTGAGTCACGTCATGGCCATACCCTGAGTATATAGGTATCGTAATGCCAATATACCCGCCATGATACCGTATAGCGACAATAAACGGAATCGGAACAAACTAATTTATGGCACTATCGGTAAGGTAGAACGCGACATAATCCTTCATTTTCATTGTGATTTGTTTGTTTACTTTAGTTACCTTGTTTTGTGTGTAATTCGTCGGTGAATATTCTGAATTTTAGAATTTTAATTTCTGTTAATGTTTATAACTCTTTTCAGGATACAGATATGAGGTAAGTTATTAATATTATTACTCTGGGGTGTAATATATTATTTATTTACTTATTTGCAGATGCCAATGAACTGCATAAAACATTATTTGTCATTGAATAAAACAGTATAATTTCCAAACCCAAGGAAGTGTTGAGAGCATGTATTATTGCAATATCCTTGTTTAGAATGTGTATAACTAAAATTTATGGAGAAACTAAGTATATGTTTGATCCATTTTGAAGAAAAATTTGGATAAGGTTCTCTAGCCTCTGATGAACTGAGTTGCGCAAACCTTCATATTGTCACAAATAAGAAGAAAACTGGAAGGCGCTTCATAGAATATAAGAAAATTTTAACGATCTTTCACGTTTCCAAGTAAATTTACACTTCGATGATTGTTCCATAAAGTTTCATTTGCGCCTGAGTATCAATGAGGCACATACGCGGGAGGTGATGTCGCAATTGATGAAATAATTATTTTAATTTATGAGAAAGTACGAGTCAGGGGATAATAAAATATAATCATATATTATACAACAAGTATTGAATGCTCACTCCTGTTATTATAGCTTCATTGACATTAACTATAATTATTTTTCACATTTTGTAACCGATATAATTAAATTTCTGACAGTTCAAAGTTCAAACGATTTGCATTTCTTTGAATTTATTTTTAATTCCATAGGTATCGCTACAAATGAGTAATATTTATCAAATTTCAAATTTGATTTTACAGGTTAGCAAACGTACAAAATAAAATCAGTTTAGTGATTTACATGTAGATTTTAACTATCTACAACTATTTGAAACATTTTTGTATCAAATTAAGTCGATACTTTTGCGCAAGGAAAAACTGATTTTCCATATTAAATACCTATGACCCGTTTCAAAATTTACATCCTGTATAAGATTTTTACATGAAAATGTTCAATGAAAAAACTCAATGTTTTAAAAACGACACAAGTGATATAAAATTGCGATTTCAATTTTATAAATATAAGCCCCTTCACGTGACCTAACATGCAGACATACTTTAAAATTAAAGTAAAACTATTATTCTAATTATTATATTTTTTTTCTTGTTTCAACAGAAAGGTTACTCTTATTTTGATATAGAGCACTTGAAGATATATTTCTTTCTGTTCATTTTAAGTGGTATTCCAATATCACTTTCCGTCCATATCACGCACGCTACTGCGTCATTATCTTGCATTTTCTATTCATATTAACAAATAAGTCCGCGTAGTTATAATGGGTCTCCAGTGCTTTCATTGCATAGATTAAGCATTAAAATTTCAATAGATAATGATATACGTACAAAGAAGTAAATGTTAAATCAAGTTTATCTACTAATCTATTAACAATAAAAAGGCAATTTTAGGTAAATATGATTTTAGTTTATGAATATATTTTTTATTGCTTCTTTTCTACTGGGAAATAATTACGATGAGGAGGGAAATATATATTAAATAGGTAATCAATCAATATTCTGTCTGTTGGGAAAATTATACATACACTTTAGGGATCCATTTAGGCCGGTCCGGGTCGGGCTTTGATGTTGGGTTCAAATGTGTTTAGATACGAGATATAAATATCTATGCATTTTATATAAATTCCAAACATATTTTTTTTTATAACTGTCAACTTTGCATTGATATCACTATGCGAAATATTTAATAAATAAATAAAATAAATATATCATCACGGCATATTACCCATTGCTGTCTGCTTTGTACACATATTTAGGTAATAATGATGATATCTTTGTACCGTGCGGGCATTTACCGAGCGTCACCTCACGCGCACGTATTTATGGTGTGGAGAGTGCATCACAGGGATCAATTCTGTGCCATTTAAAATTTGAAATATTTGGCATCGGTCGGGATCGGCCCCGGTTCCCCAGATTCGTGATCAGACGCATTATTTGTGCATAATTTAGTAAATTTAGTATTAATCTTGTTTAAAAATTCAAAATTAAATGTGTCAAAACTTATAGGAAAATTCAATTATTATCTGTCATATTGACAAGATGTCAATAGAAGTTAATTTTTTTAAATAGTTATATCTGTTTTCTAAATATTAAATTTATCGTAGAAAAAATATTGTGTGCACCTAGTGCATTCCTTAAGTTGACAATATTGCATCGAAATGTAATGTCAAATGAATTATTTTGCATTACTGTCAAAATTTCGATTTGCATTTTTTTGTTTAAGGATCACTTAAAATTTATGTTTTGTTGGTGGAACTGGGCATAAACATTCATTTTGTTCATGAAACAATTTACTGTTGCAACTATCATAATTTTATTTTATACTGACGATTCATTTTTAATCAAATTAAACTAAATACAAATTGTAAAAACTTTGTGGTTATGTATATTATTGACATATGCCAGTAAAGGGAGATAACTACACTGACCGGCACGAAAAACGGGCCATTTTTAAAAAAATTATATCCCTCCTTTAGTTTGTATAATTATGTATTATTTTTAATTAGAGTATGGAAAAGATTAATCCGCATTATTAAAAGATAGTTTTAGGTATCTAAAACGTTTATTATCAAAAAAATAAATTTAGGCCAAATTTACAATTTTAATTCTTTAAATAATGTGTTGAATAATAATGAATAAAGACATAATAAATGTTAAAATTACAAACTAATAACGCGTATTGCCCCCGCGAACTTGTATAACCTCAGTTATTCGTCGAGGCATACTACAGATGAGCTGTCTAATGTCCTCTTGAGGAATATCATTCCACTCTTGTAAAAGTGCTTCCTGAAGTTGTTACAAGATGCTGAGAGCAGGCACACGATTCCGAATTTTTCTGCCGAGTATATCCCACAAATGTTCAATTGGATTCAGATCCGGACTCTGCGCTGGCCATACCATACGATGGATGTTAACGTTATTTACGTAGTCGTTCACGATTGCAGCGGCATGAGGACGCGCATTATTATGCATTAGTATGAAATTATCACCTATAAAAGAAGCATATGGGACTACATATTCGTCTAGAATTTCTCTAATGTACCTATCAGCGGTCAGTGATCCCCTAGGTACAATGTATAAATCCGTTTAGGACTCAATAGATATCCCAGCCCACACCATGACTGATCCTCCTTGGAAACTAACCGTGTTGCTGAAAGTACACGATGCGTAACGTTCTCCACTTCGTCGCCACACTCTTTCACGTCCATCTGAAGACCTCAAGCAAAATCTTGACCCGTCCGTAAGTAATACTCGACTCCAATTGCCTTCATACCAATTTATGTGATCTCTAGCAAACTGCAATCGAGCTACTCGGTGTTGTCGGAGACGTTCTGGTCCATTAGCGGCCGCCTTGCTCGAAGTCCTGCTTCTTCCAATCTTCTTCGAACAGTACGTTCACTTACATTGACATTTCGTACTTTCGTATTGTTTTTCGGGTCTCCACAGCAGTTACATGGCGATTTCGGAGTGTTATCGAAACAATAAAACGGTCGTCTCGATTACTGGTGCGTCTTCGAGAGGACCTTTTCCAGGTCTTCTACAGTACAAACCAGTTTCCAAAAAACGCGAGTAAACGCGCTGAACAGTACTTCGTGATACGTTGTATGTGTTAGCAACGTAACGTTGATTTCTTCCATCTTCAAGTAATGCGACAATAGAAGCTAGAGTTTCTGCGCTTAATTACGCATTTTATGAATTTCATTATTTCGTTGTGATACGCAAATAATAGGAATATTTGAGTAAATTAGTAATGTTTGTAATAGTTTGTAATGGATGTGACTTCGAGGAAGCCTAATAAACATATAGCAATGGTAACATTTTGTAATACGTACTCAAATAAAAAGAAATTAGCATTTATTTCTTAAAAAAAAATGGTCCGTTTTCCGTGCCGGTCAGTGTATATTCGCGAGTGAAGAAGATGTGAAGGTAGGCGCGTGACGTAACAATATGGCCAGCCTAAGGTAGATGTGTCGTTTCCCGGAACTGTCTACTTTCATACGCTGCGGCGTATGATGTCTGAAATTATTTGTTACGTCACAGTGCCAAGATGTTTATGCTTCTAAAAGAGTTAATTCTAGGGACACCTGTATTAGGCATAAACATATTTTCACTTATATTTATTAAAACTTCTTTTTCTTGTAAAATTAATTAGTAATGAATACAGAAATAAAGAGAAATGTTAAAATAAATACCATTAACATAAAACATTTTGAGAATGTCATTAGGATGACGGTAGTGTTGCTATAGTTTTTTTATATTTGGATTCAAACAAAAACAACGGTTTAGATCAACCAAATTGATTCGAAATTTTACAGTTATAATCGATTCGGGCCGATGACGTTGTGTTTACATTAACTATTTTAATTACAAGTGCAACGTATAAATATTTCATAATATTCATTTTACATTCATAGTTTAAAGTGATTGAATACCCCATTATTATCATACAATTACACCTGGCAAAATATAATCTTACTTCACAAAATGCAAGTAGCACACACGCAGATTTTTATTTGGTTCCCATCCAATTTGTAAAAAGTGAATCCATAACATACGTCCATCATTTAAAATTATTTTCGGGAAATTATGGAAACTAATTCCTATATTTCTGCGTACTAATGACGTTTTAGATTATTAGTAATGGAAATTTCACTCCACTCATTATTTGTCAAATAAGTAACAGAAACGTTGTGTCTGCCGCTACTTTGGCTGGAACTTACTACCTCACACTAGTTCATATTTTCGTCGCCAAACGTCATATTGCTCTATTTCACTAGCGAATAGCTCTATTTCATTCTATGTGTGTTGCTATTGGTTCATTCTTAAAACATAAATGCAAACGTAAACCTAAAGTTTGAAGTTTGCAAACTTTAGTTTTAACTGTACACCGCGACTGCGAAGTGTGAATGTTCGCATGTAGTTACATGGACACAAAACATCCTAAACGTAAAGATAATTGTAAACCTTAAAACTAATTGTTTATTTGAATGCACCTGTTAGCCTAGTCAAAAACTTGCACTATCGTGCACTAAACATATGTTTCACGTACGTGGTACACAAATAACTATTTTTTTATATAAGAATATTTACAGTAAAATTATTTCAAGATCGAGATTTAGGAGCAACAAGCGGGACAACCTAAAAAATGAATAGTTAAATACAAGTATTTAAAAAAACGTACCTTATATCCTATAAGTTTTAGCACAAATCTCAACATTTTTTTTATAAAAAAAAATGCATTTACTTAAAGTTTTATACTTAATAATTAACTGTTTCATAAATAATAAAATTATGAACTTAAATAAAGAGGATCGTGTTCTTCCATAAGACGCAACTTTCTGCGGATACCTGACATTAGGTTTTGGACGACATTTACATCGATTTCTCGGACTTTCCTGTATATTCTGCGTCGAAGTTCCTCCTCATTTCGGGCCTCCCATGCTCCATTGTAAAATTTTCGAAATAAAAGAGCCCAAAAAATGTCGAGCTTGAGGATTTTTTTGGGAAACAAATGGTACGTTTGTGTTGCACACTGACAGGACGCAAGGTCTGGCCAAATAATAAAATCGCCTCCAGCCAGTAGCCCAAAAAAATCTGATGTAGCCAAAACTATACCTCCTGTTTAATTTAATTTTTATACATAAAATATTTAAAATTAAATTAAATTTAAATACTGGGTTTGATCTCGACCGACGCCAAATATTTCGAATTTTAAATGGCACAAAAATGACCCCTGTAGTGCACTCTCCACGCCAGCAATAAGTGCTAGTAAAGTAACACCTGGTAAACGCCCGCATGGTACAAATATGTCGTCGTCGTTACCGAAATCTGTGTATAAAGCAGATTGGCAGACATAGCAATGGGTAATATGCCGTGATGATATATTTATTTTATTTATTTATATACTTACCTATATTCATTGCTGGTGTGGAGAGTGCACCACAGGGAGTTAATTTTGTGCCATTTAAATTTCTAAAAGATTTGGCGTCGGTCGAAATCGAACCGGTTTCCCAGATTCGCGTGAATTGACACCTGGTAAACGCTCGCACGGTACAAATATGTCGTCATTATTATCGACATTTGTGTAAAAAGCAGATTGGCTCACCCAGCAATGGGTAATATGCCGTAATGATATATTATATATTTTTATTATCTTACTTATATTCCCAACATATTTACTAATGCTGGAAACTGTATTAAGTTCCTTTGCATATATTCTTATTCTTCCATTTACTATTTTATTTTTAAAACATTACTACTATTATTTGAAATGATTAGTTTGTTGACAGTGACATATTTCTGTCAGTTACATACATTTGAGATCTGAACTGTATAACTATGGAGTTGTGTTTAAAGCGTAGGCTTCGGGATTAAAAATAGTTTTATAAATTTATCCTTAAAATATATAGAAAAAGTATTAATGTAAACCAGTAGAAAATTTAATTATCTTTAATTTTTGTATAATATAAATCTCGAAAAATAACATTTAAATGTATTTTTCGAAGAAAAAAGAACACACACCACACACAAACACACACACACACATACACATACACACACACATACATACAGACATCACCGTGGAAATGTTAAAATTGGATTCTAGGGACCATAAAACGTGGTTATTTACCAAAATCTCGATATGCGATTTTTAGCATGATCCCTATAGGTACCTCCCTTACCGAGGGTAGCGGGAGGTAAAAATCACAACATACACTAGATAAAATAACACTTTTGATTATAGTTTCGCTATAACTAGATGACCAAAGCTACTGACAAGTAGAGAGCAAGCGTCGTTTGTAATTATCATTATTACGAATACACGTGCATTATTCTAAAACTTTGTCTAATAATGCTCACACACTTTACATGTGTGTATCGGTCAGTCATCTCTATAACACAATGTTATAGAGATCACAGTATCGGTGTATCAGCGTCGTTTCCTCTACATATACTATTTCAATAAAAATAAATGTTTATGTTTCACATCTGCCAGACGTCTAGCGACGACTCACTTTTTACCTCTCGCTAAGAGAGGTATTGGAATCATGCTAAAAATCGCATATCCAGATTTTAGTGAATAAACACGTATTAAGGTCCCTAGAATCCGATAATAACATTTTTACGATGATGTCTGTGTGTGTGAGTGTGTGTGTGTGTGTGTGTGTGTGTGTGTTTGTGTGTGTGTGTGTGTGTGTGTGTGTGTGTGTGTGTGTGGATGTGTGTTAGGTTGTTGGAGGTACGATTTCTCAAATTCTATAAGACTAAAGACCTATGTAACTACGGATTCCTCAATCTAACAATAATGGGAAGAGTTGAATAGATTCTGGTAACAATTGGACAACTGGAAGTTGTAGAATTTTAACAAAAATCTACTAAATATTATTTTTTGAATATTTATATTTTTACAAATATTAAAAAACAAAATTTTCTATCCGACACATTTAATTTTTCTATTATACCTTCTATAGATTTAAAGATATAGATATATAATCTATAAAATAATCTGTTGTAATAAATCTCATAGCCTGCTCACAGTCCAAACATCTCCATGGGAATTACTTTAGAAATTAAAATGTCTGTAATTGACAAATAAATGTCACTAATGTCAGTGTCAAAAATTCAGAGATAGTACTGAAGCAGGCTTTTTCAGGCAACGATATTTAATATTTCTTATTGTGTTATTAATTATATATTTAAAATTACAGGTATATTACATGAATCCTCAGAAATAATGCCAATCTCGTTAATGAATTAGAAAAATCTCGAACATTTAGAAGAAATGAAGAAAACTTGCTCATAGAATAAATTTAAAATTACATAAAATACGCAAATATAAAGATTAAGAGTAATTAGATTTTTTTGTGCGTACAAGAAATGTTAAATACAATACTTAATATACCACAATGGAAAGGGCGCGAGAAGTATTGCAATAGCCACAACAATTTTTTTTTTTGTTTAAAAATCTGTAAGATTTTACTTTCCTTGAAAAAGGTATAAGTGTATACAGAAATATCAGTTTTGTAAGAGTAAATACTGGATTTCTACATATAATTTACATAAAATATATACATAGAATTAACAGAAGGTTACCACATTATATTTTATTCAATATATATAATCGTATTACGCTGTTTCAGTATTTATATGTTGTAATTTTGAAATTAGGGTGTAAACCGTGTTTCATCTGCATTAAGTTGTAAACAAAACCAGCAGACCACATCACAATCCTTTATAACTTAGTTTCGTATGTTTCAATTATAAATTATACCGTGTAATTTTGATATAACCCATTTGTATTTGTTGTTAATTTCACTATTAGCAAATTGGACTTGTTAAATGTTCAAAAGAGTTAATAACAAATAAACTACTGTGGTACAAGTAGATAGGGAAACGTACAGTCATCTATAATAATGACTTCATTTCTACATCAGTGAAACGAACATACCTTTTTGACGCAAATGATTGAAATGTATGAACCTGAACGTGAAACGAACTATACTTGAAAAGTGGATTGTACGTTTGATGTGTCATTATTAATGATAATGAGATATTTTATGAATCTATTCAACGTAATGAATTTTATGAGTTTCATTTTCGTACCTTACGAGTATTTAATTATAAAATAATTTTGTGACATTTCATGCAAGCTTAAGGTGTGGAGATATAGTATTTATAACATAATTATGTTAAATATTTTTAACACATCATTGCTCATGTTAACTAATTAAATTTAGCATTTCATAAAAGCTTTCAGTGTAATTATTATTCATAATTCAAAATACATTATATTTATTAACATATTACCGCATTTACCTGCATGAAATCAAGTATAGTACTCGTAATGTCTCTACTCTTGTGTTTAAACCAATTATTGTAATTCATTCATAATTATTTGCCTGTATGAAATTGATATAAATATATGAAATTATATTATGATTTATCGTAGCGTGTTTTCAAAGACATTTAACTTCATACACGAAGATTATGGCATGACGTACTTTAATTTTCAATAGTGTACATGCTTCATAAATCACTTTGACTGATAAACTGGAATAATTATTATACGCCTTTTGTTTATTGGAGTGTAAATAAGGTACAGATAAACATATACAAAGTAGCACCCTCTGTCCAAAAAGATGTGAAAGATTCTTTACTAAATTTCTCGCTGATAATTGGAGTCACATAAATTGGTTTATTACAACCAGTAGCGGATTTAACTTTCAAGGAGCCCGAGGCGTTACACATTTTTGGGGCCCTAGTAAAATAAATCAATTTTGCATTTTGTTTCATGGTCACAACCATTGTGTTCACCACAAATATTTAATAAATGTTATAACACTCGCTCTTAATATATTATTTATTAAGAATAATAGAGAGGTTACAATATTATATGGATTCTTTAATCTGACACAAATACAAAACTTGACATGAAACTTGACACTGCCTGTGAACTTGTTTTTTTAAGACGGAAGATAATGTGATCCTTTGTAGCTGGTTGCGATGGTAACGTGTATATTCGCTTCAATGTTGCATTTTTCCTGTTTGAAACAAATGGAGATAGAAAAGTTAAGCATCGTTGGAAAACTAAAATGTACATGTTTATTATTTTGTATTATAGTAGCCTTATAAAAACAAATAACTCGATATCTAATAATGATAAAAAAATGAGCAACATCATGCAAAAAAGCTTAAAAATAGCACACCAAAATCCATACATGGATGTCTGTTGAAAAAATAAAAATTGAAAAACTTACATTTTTTTATTTGCCTATATGACCCATGATTTTTTTCCGGATAAACAAAATACCGCTAAAATAACCTCCTAATGGGGCATCTCTATCTAATTTAACCGACTTTGTATCTCTTCTGATTCTTGAGATCCTGGGCATCCTAACAGGAAAAATTAAATACATACAAATATTTCATTTTCTATAAGCATCATAAGATAAATTTTGCAATTATTCTGCCCAAGACCCTTCCTTGCTTAAATAATTCTTCGTTCTTATAAGAACGGAATAAAATTGTTCCCCAGTTGCATATTACATATTGGTAATGTTAAAAAAACATTTTTTGGAAAATTCGATTGTAAATAATCAATTTTAATTTTATTACATGGGGTCCGAGGCGGCCGTCTCCACCGTCTCTGCGTAAATCCGTCACTAGTTTCAACATAAGCAAGTGATTTCTATTTGGCGTGGAATCATAAATTCTAATAAGTACCTATTATTTTGTTTTTATATTTGGCGTTCATACTGAAGTTATTATGAAGGCCAATTGTATATCGAGAAAATCTTCATTTCGATACGCAATTTTTTATTTTAGAAGCTTTGTACTAGATGATATTTAGTTATCTACGTAAATAAGAATTTACATAATTGTAAATAACTGAATAAATGTCCATCTAATGTTACAACATTACACTGTACAATTTTCCTAAATCAACTCGGTTTAATATGGTAATTTTTTTTAAATATTTTATCCAACACCGACTCATAGTATACTTGTTACTACAGATATTTGAAATAACTAATATAGAACTTTACTCACTTCGTGAGAGAATAATTGAGGTCACGAAGAAATTATTACTTTTCGTTTTGTTTTTTAATAAAAATAAAATGCAAGTTTACAAAATTATTTTATTATTGAAATTAACAGTATGCAACTTATTTATTTATATTAATATTAACATTTATGTTAAATGATACTTTTTTTTTAGCCAATGGCAGCTGTCATTTACGACTGGTTAATACTTCTACCTTCGGAATTAATTTCACAGATGCTGCTTGTGATTCTAATTAAACATGTTTAAGAGCAAGGTCCTCAATTTTCATACATTTCAGTGTAATTCAAACAATTCCCATTGTCAGACAATAATTATTAGAGAATTTTTTTCTAAAATAGTACATCAAATTACTTGTCAGTGTCAAACAATGAACGAAAACATAAAAATGATTTCAGAAGTATTAAAAAAAAAGTGTTGGATAAAACGTTGTATTACACTCGTGTGGAATGTATATTAGTCACTAAAGAAAATTAGCCACTTGTCCTCTTTCGTGATTAATATGTTACATTTCACACTTGCATAATAAATAACTGTTATTATACAAAAGATGTAAAATATAAAATTTGGGTTACTCTCGTTATTTCATTATATTTTGCATTCATTTACTTACTGTCATTGGTTAGTTTTTCTTGGACGTCAAAGGCAGTGTAACTTAATTCAAATATAGTATACTTTTAAATTGCTACTGTATTTAATGTATACAGAAATTTGAAAAGAAAATCATATTTACTAATACTATAGACAGTACTTCAGAATAAAAAATCTGTTGTGGCCAGCACAATTCCGCTTGCCACTTCCGTTTTTGGTTACATAAGTGTAGGGCG
This sequence comes from Harpalus rufipes, assembly GCA_951394225.1. Taxonomy (NCBI): domain Eukaryota; kingdom Metazoa; phylum Arthropoda; class Insecta; order Coleoptera; family Carabidae; genus Harpalus; species Harpalus rufipes. The sequence continues at coordinate 39,820,072 of OX596274.1, read as the reverse complement.
CGAGCAGTCATGTGACATTTTTGGCCTTCACAAGCAAATATGGGGGCCCGTGTCAGAATGACAAATAGTAATTATGTACATAGATGTCAAATGTCAGAATTTTTCATTACAAATTTCAAGATTTTCTAAATTCACATAGCTAATTTGTCACCAGGAGTGTGGAATTTACTTGTCGAGGAAAATAAATCTCATAAAATTGGAAAATCACGAAATTTAGAATGAAAAATTATGAAATTTGACATCTATGTACATAATTACTAGCTATCATTCTTTCACGGTACCCCATATCTGCTGGTCAAGGCCAACATCATCACATGACTGCTCGCGCCCTATTGTATTTAACACATCTTGTATACCTACACTCTACACCTTATATTCTACTTACATCTATTCTTTATATTTAATTTTTAAATTTTAAATTCATTCTATGACGAAATTTTGTCCTACTCTTCTAATTTTTCGAAATGTTTCTAATTCATTGACGGGATTGACAGTATTTTTGAAGGGTATATGTACTAAACCTGCAATTTTAAATATTTAACTATTAATACAATAAGTAATAATATAATGTATGTACTTCCCACAAAAAATCTTCATTAATGTCTCTGGATTTTTGACACTGACATTTATCTGTCAGTTACAAGCTTTTTCATTTTTAAATTGGTTTCCATGACATTATTTGTGCTGTGAGATTTATTACAACAGATTATTATATAAGTTATATTTCTGTATCTCTAAAACAATAAAAGATATAATAAAATATTTATATGTATCAGATAGATACTGTTCTTATACTAGCAAGAACAAAATTTATCAAAAAATAATATTTAGAAGCTTTTTTTTAAGAATTTGCTACTCCCGGTTGTCCAATTATTACCAAAACCTTTTCAGCTCTTCCCAGTATTGTCTGATTGAGAAATACGTAGTTAAACAGATATTAAGTATTATAGTTTTTGAAATATCGTCCTTCCAACACACATACACACATACATACACACATACACACAAACAAACATCATCATAAAAATATTAAAATCGGATTGTAGGGACTTTAAAACGTGCTTAATCATTAAAATCTGGATATGCGATTTTTAGCATGAATCCAATACCTCTCTTAGCGAGAGGTAAAAATGGAATGCTGATTTCAAAAAGACAACTGTAAGAAGTTTGAAAACAGTAAGAATTTGGAATATAGTAGATATGTGACGTAGATGTAAAAATTTTAAAAATCAAATATTTTAAAAACTAGTATTTTTAAAAAAAATTGGTATTCCGTATTATACAGTTTTAATATAAATGACCAATTTTCTAATAATTGTTGCTATACTTCGTTCAACGAGAGAACGTACCTATTTCGCGCAAACTATTAGAGTTATATTGTTATTATTTTTAGATTTATATGAAATACTGTAAGGAATATAATAATAGTTAGAATTAAATAAGACAAATTTGATTCGTGATAGAGTACGTTCTCTCTTTGAACGAGTTATATGATGGGGGACCCCAGATTTTGTTCAGCGTCATATAGAAAACAGTATACATGTATAAAATGGACTGAAATAATTTATGTATATTTTCTCAGAATGTAAGAATTTCAGATTTACAAAAAACTAGCATTTTCCAATTTTTCCTTGAGAAAAAAATTGATTTACACCTACATCCATAAGTATTTATTTTCCCAATATAAAGAAAGATATATCTTTTATAAAAAGTTCACTACACTCATCAGTATCGACTGCCATCATAAATAATCTAATCTTCGTCTTCGTAGAAAAAATACTTCATGTTCACGTATAAGAAAAAAAAAAACCGAGGAAATAGGAGTCTAATATTGACGTAAAGGATTCATCAAATATACACGGGGAATATTGATGTCTACAGGCTTCTGTTGTTGACTCTGCATGATTATTAATTACGCATATACTAGCAAGTAGTTTGTGACCTTAGTCTATGAAGTCTCGATGATGTCTTAATACATACATACACGAGAACAGAGAAATGCAAGTAGTGTGAAATTGTTGAGCATAAGACACCATGGTTCATTGTTTTAGAATTTTATTTTCAATATGTTTAAAGCTCCCTGTAAAATATTTCTTTTTATTGTTCCGCATTTCCTTCTCACTTTTTCTCATCCTTTTTCTTCAACCTACATATATACAGTAAAAATTTTGAAAGAGGTCCGATCAAGGTCATCTGTATTATGAACGAATTAACAAATTGGCATACATTTATCCCCCTCCTTTACAAAGGCTTTAAGCGTATGTGATAAGGATGGATATAACACGCTTGTCTTTCAAAAATTCATATTGTTTCGACTAAGTTAGGACATTCCATTTTAAAACGATGCTCCTTGTTGATAACACTTTCGCTGTAACGTAAGTTTATATATTAATTCAGATACATTACCTTGGTTCATAGCCGTGCGAAGAACGTTATTTCCTGTCAGCGTCACTGACACTGACATTGTGTCAGTATCTTAATTTTCACATATTTGGTTTTACATTTGCTAATAAACTTACCAGTTGACTTATTTTTGAATTTTGAATGTTGTTATTGTAACATATAATTTTATAATAATAAAATAACAGTAGTATCTTATGTACCCTCACAAAAACTAAGCAAACGACACTACTGAATTTGTCAGAATGGGCGGAGCAAAAATCTGAATTCATACAATTCGTAGGTAACCTTGACCGGACATCTTTCAAAATTTTTACTGTACATAAATTTACGCATATACCACATGGTGACGAATTCGCCATTTTGCCCCTGTCAATTTGCCCCACGGTTAACCTCAAAATATAAATTTATGTATTAAGTATGGATTAAAATCTGCAAATAAAGATTTATTTGTCTTCCTCATATCCTACTGAATAAATACCTATACATATTATTCAATCTGAAATGATCGTTGTATTCCTCAAGAATCCTTATTTTGACAATGACGAATTTATAACACTGCATGCGAGAAATTATTTTTGATTTTAGCTCCCTTGAACCTAACAATAGTACCACCATATTGTTCATGGTACAAACCAAGGAGGATCGTACAAACTAAGTACTTGCTAGACTATATCCCTCAATCATTTTTCACATACTTAATTTTCGTTGTCAAAAAAATTGAATTCGTTGTCTTGCCCCGTAGAGTTGATTTTGTACTTGTAATCTAATACTTGTATTAGAGCACAGATGGCAGTAGTGTGTGTATGACATTAGGGTACCTTTATATACAAGGTATGGCCGTGGTATGGCCATGAGGCAAGATCGCCGCCATAAGCGAGCCAATGTCAAACATATTGATAATTCATTTCCCTATTTATTTGTAAGAAATGTGATATTATATTATACAGGAATATTAAATAATTACACTATGAATCTAAAAAGGTAATAAAAATTCATTTATTTAAGAGATACACAATTATTATTATAACATAGATTTAGAGGTTATGTAGCGTATAGGATATAGGTTGTTATTATCACATCAAATTTAATAAATGTGGTTATTATTTACATAATAAGTATATATTATAAACTTACCTTTTAAAAATTTAAATGTTTGTGCTTAATATTGGTAATTTTTATGTGTTTTCAATATTGCCAGTCATCGTAGTTAGTATCTCAAGAAAATATACATGTAAATAAAATAAAAGTATTACTTACATTTTAAATAAATATTAGAAGTATATTTAAATGTGTTTTGCATTAAAATAAAACAAGTAGCCACGAAAATACATAATAATTTACGCAACAACAACGAATATGACAGTGGCCCTCTAATGGCGGACGAAACGCGAGCCACGTCATGGCCATACCCTGAGTATAAAGGTACCCTATATGACATAGGTGTGGTTATCCGCCATGTTCGTTCTTCCTGTCGTTGTCGTTATAAAAAATGCGCTGTAGAGCTTGTTATTAAATAAACGTTTAACATCTCGGTCATTGTGTTTTATTCACACCCCCGTTCGTCGTCTTGCCTCACTCTCCCGTACCTAATAAGCTTTGTAAAACACATTTTAAACAAGCAAAAGTTCTACAAAAACCAAGGCAACAGGGAAAACATCGTATGTTCATGGAATTAAGATTCTATGCACGAATCTCATAAAAATTATGTTAATCCGGAATTAAAACGCCTGACATGTAATTCCGGTGACTCCGGTAAACTGGTTACGTATGCCTAATACCCGGACTTCATTAAAATTTTCCAGACTCCTTGCTACTCGTAGATTGTTATTAACATAGCTCTTAATTTCGTCTAGTTTTAAATTAATTTTTGTGTACATCTAAAAATAACTAGTTTCAATGTAAAACAGAGTTAGGTATAATAATACATTTTTGGAATGGTACAAAAAGATCATTAAAAAGAAGGGGCCATGTTGAATTCTCTGAAAAAACCAGGAAATGTATAATTTTGTTAAATCTCAATAAATTGTTTCTTTTTTGTAGGTACTGAATTGATGAAATTAAAATAGCTTTTCTTCTATTATTCTTTATTATATTCGCAAGCTAATAATGTCCGTGTACTCAGAAATTAAATTGCTGAAAGTTATTTTCTTTATAATTTAAAATGTCACAAACACAACACAATATATTATTGTGTAACAATCTTAGAGGTCAACGAACAAATGAACAAAAACGTGCATAAAACAACAAGTTTAGACATGCACATGCAGTTTTACAAAAATAAATTTATTCCGAAGTAAAGTAAAATAATCCTCTTTCGAACTTGATATAATAAATACAAAAAATAAATTTGAAATTGGATTGAAAAATAAATTGGATTATTGTTGCAGGTCTGGTCACAGGAATATTTTCTCGGAATGAAATGACGGTGAGTTTTATTTTCTTTTAGTTTGGTTTGTGTCACACAAATATGAAAAGATCCCATATACTTACATGCAGCATGCATCTGGGGTGTTTCAAAAAAAGTGATCAACTCGATTTTCTTCATTATTGGGAATAGGAGAAAATCATTCAAATAAATGTTGTAGTAAATCAAGGGGGATATTCATTTATTGAATTTTTTTTTTAAAACCAGTTATTCTCAAATTATAACAAATTTATATTTTCTTAAATGGAATGGTATATATTTTTAGGCTCATTCGGTAGAGTATTTTTTTTTTCTGAATTCAATTGATAATTATTAAGTAAATTTTATAAGCTATTTTGAAAATCAAAATCTAATCTGTCATTTGAATTATTTAATGCAAAATTTACTATACTTCATTTCACGTAAGAAAATAGTAGATGGCGTTTGAGAGCCGACCGTTTTTACATGCATTAAATAATAGTATATTATTCAATGAGAATGTAATGTATGCTATTACTCATGAGAATGCATCCTGAGCCGGAAGGTGAGTGATGAAAATCATTCGAATGAGTAATAGCCATTACATGCGAATAGAATACTATACTTTATCCACAATTGTCAAATAATAACATCAGTGACATATTTGGGTGAAGTTGTCGATGTACTGCCTCACCTCCGATTTGGATGAAACTTTGTCAAAATATTTTTCTCATCAAGACAAACAGAGGAAAAATAATAATAAGTGGGGGTCAAAGTTGCTTGACCTTCAAAACACTATTTGTTTATATTTAAATATTTAATCCATATAATCTATATAATGTGATAAAAAAAACTCTGCCCACGCAACCTGCCCACCCAAACTGCCCACGAAACAATCTGAGCGCGAAAATTTTATAAAAACAACAGACAGAAACGGAACCTAACGCACAGAACTCGGATTTAGGTAGATAGTGGCTTCAAAAAGACAGTGAAGTAGGTTGAACATATCTGGCTAAGCAGTAAAAGATAAAAATATGTTTAACCTACTTCACTGTCTTTCTGATGCCACTGCCTACCTAAATCCGAGATCAGTGCGTTAGGTTTCGTTTCTGGCTGTTGTTTTTATAAAATTTTCACGCTCAGATTGTTTCGTGGGCAGATCTTTTAATCACATTATTTAGATTATGTGGATTAAATATTTAAAAATAAACAAACTGTGTTTAGAAGGCCAACCGACTTTGACCTCCACTTATTATTATTTTTACTGTGTTTGTCTTGATGAGAAGAATATTTTCATCCAAATCGGAGGTGAGGCAGTACATCGACAACTTCACCCATATTTGTATTGAAAAATAAGTAGATTTTTTTCACTGACAAATTAATTATTTTTTTTGTTTACATAGACAAATTTTGTTATTGTTGGTGTTGATGTAAAATTATGAAGTGACATTTAACATAAAATCTTAAAACCGACTATTCAGCTACAGTTTAAGGTTAAGATGAAAATAAAAGTCTAAAACAAAACTAGTGAAACTTCGGCTTTTTATGTGGAAAGAATTGCTTATTAAAAGTAATTTTGTTTGTACTCTTTGAAAGGTAGGATTTGAATTTAACATAACGATTGAATGTTATTATTCCATCGAACTAACAATATTATTCAATTACCAACAGTAACGAAGGTCATTAATTGTAACAATCGGTTGAATTATGGGTATATTATTTGACAATTTTAGATAAATATATTAAATTCGTTAAACCAAACTTTGTTAATAATAAATATTTTTCTCTTGAAGCGTATTATAATATTCATATTATGCTACTGTAGATACAGTATAGAAGATATTCATTACCCTACTAGTACAACAATGTTATTCATTATTGTACTAGTAAAAAAATGTAACCTTTAATTCACCGCTGGCGGCAGCAGTCGTCACAGCAACACAGACCTTACTGGAAAATGTTATTTGACAGTTATATTGATTTTGTTTTGGAGTGTACACAGCCAATTTTGACTTAAATTGCAATCTCTACAATTAAAACAATTCCAAAAAAATATTTTAAAAATCCCCAGTTTTCTTTGAAACACTTGAAGAAAAAAAGTGTATGTTATTCGTCGCAGAAAGAACACCAGCTTGCCTGGGCTCGGCTTACGCCTCGGCCGCAATAACTGGGTTCAACACAAAATACCGCTTTCTACTCCTAATAACATAAGATACTATTATCTGTAAAAATGTACCAGACTAGAATATTGGTGACATTTTGTTATTTGGGATTGGTATGACTACTAAATACTCAAAATATCTCAGCAACGAGCAGAATAAAAACACAACAAATCACTTTTATAATCTAATTCTATCAAAAATTTCTCTTAATGGAAATTGTCAACTATTATTATAAAGAAATAATGTAAATGATATCCGAAGCACAGAAAATAGTATAAAACACTCAATACAAAAGGCTATTCAATCACTAGTTCATTCGCGTATTCGCTGTTATGCGCTCGTGTCCGAATTTCAAACTCGTGTTTGAATCTTGAATAGATTGTATTCTGAAACTTATATTTTAATATACCGGCTGGTCAAAGTCCGTTACATAAGTATTTAACATAGGAAAACAGTCTTTTACATTGGGTTCCATATTATTATAGATAAAAATATAAGTTGTAGATCATAAAATTTTACATTTGAATCAATAAACAATATTATTTTTGCATGCTTTGTAACACCAGAAATTGTCGAAAATCAACTCAAAAATAGTGACAGCCATTAAATTAAAATAAACAAATTAACAAGCTTAAATGTATGTTTATATATTATAAAATTAAATTTATTTTTTATTTTTTAATAAAATAATTATTATAAAGTAAAATTTAAGTAGAATAATAATTTAATTCTAGACATTTCAAATACTTATTTTTCTTAACAAAAAATTGCTATATTTGGCAGTTAAAAGATTACATTTGTTTCGTCTTTGTGTTTTAATTGCATGGCTAGTATTATTAAACTAAAAATTTGCATATTTAATTTCTCGAGTTATTAAGCGAAAGAAATGAATTTTGTTTTCTGATTTATATGCAGAATTTTATGTTCTACAACTTTTATATGAACTTTTTTTTTCTAAAATAATTTGAGGAGCAACGCGTTAGGAAACGGTTTTCTAGTGCTACCCAGTATTTAGGTACTATTTCTGTTGCAAAAAATTACCAAATTGTATGCGTGCAAAATTTTAAAGTTCTATCGCCCAGACAATCATCGTCCACTTAACTATCATCCACTTGACTCTCGTTCAGTTGACAATTGCCCAGTGTGACTCGTCCAATTGTGGCCGGTCCAATTCTATGTAGAAGGAGATTTCAATATGATGTCATTAACAAAAAAATTACGATTTATAAAGAATTTAGTGACATCGATAAACGCAAAATATTTTCTTGAAAATTAAAATTTTCTAATCCAGTGAAGAGTAGATATTTTATTATCTCGTAAAACTTTTCGCTTGTTAATAAAATATGTCTTTTGTACCATAAATAACTATTATCTTACTTCGAGTGATTTATAATCCTTTATCAAATTTAACCAATTTGTTCTTTTTAAATGCACTTTGAACTTTGCGTATTAAATTATTCAAAAAGTTCAATTTTACTTGATCAAACTTCACTTCACTTTCCAATCAAATTATAAAGAGTTTCAAAATTAACCGACAAAAAAAGTAATCAGTCCATACATACTTCAAAAGTATTAAAGTATTAGGTTAGCTTGGAATTTTCTCTTGAAATATTAAGAACATGAGAACCATCCATAAATATAAGTACACTTTATGACACTCTCTGTTGATTACAATAAACGTTCATCAATTTAATGTGACACTTTATATAATGATGATATCAACCATAGCAGTCATACAATATTCAGAAATGAGCATCATAAAAGGCTTTCAGCAAAATATTAACGTTAAATTGTTGCTCGAAATTATTCATATTTGTAATCACGATTATGAAATTTATGTGACTGGAAATATAAAGTATAGACTATTACGAGTACAGTAATGTAAAAAAAAAGATTAGGAAAAGATTTTTTTTTGGTAAGGAAGGTATTGTCTGGTCAAAAAATTCGATGATGAGTTTTTAGTGAATAAGCACGTTTACGATGATGTCTGTATGTGTGTTTATGTGTGTGTGTGTGTGTGTGTGTGTGTGTGTGTATGTGTGTGTATGTGTTTGACGATTTTTTATAGACAATAAATCCAACACTACAATTGTAAAAATTATAATTCTTCCGTATTACTTTTCTTTACATTCATATGAAGAGCTTATTATTGGTTATGATTGATCAACCGGAAGTACCCTCATTTAAAGATTTTAACAGTTTTTCTTGAAAAAACGCTGTTAAATATAATTTTTTGACATTTATTGTTATACATTATTAAAGAATATTCTACTATATATACGAATTGATTGCATTTTATACATCATATTCAATAGATATAGTTGGAAAATTATAAATAAATTAAATTTCGTAAATCAGTTACTATATTAAGAAAATTCTAATTGACAGATGTCTGTGTTAATGAAAAGAAAATGAATGTGGCAGATAGATGAAGATGTTGAGATGGATGTTGTGGAAGACTCGGAAAGATAGGATAAAGAATGAGAGAATAAGGAAAATGACCTCGAGTGATAGAAGTTTCTAGAAAGATACAAGAGACGCGATTACATTCATATGGGCATGCCATGAGAAAAGATGAATAATGTATTGGAAGAAAAAAGAACAGCATAGTAGTAGAAGGTAGAAGAAACAGAGAAAGACAAAAGAGAAGACGGAATGACTCGATTGCGGAAGACTTGAGAGATAAGGAACTGAATGAGGACGACAAGCAAAATAGAAATAAGTGGAAGAAGAAAATCAAGACTAGCGACCCCTAACGAATGGGAAAAGCTAAAGAAAAAGAAGAAATCAGTGTTAAGTGCAAATTACATAGTTTCTTTAATAATAATTTTACTGGAAATATAGAATCTTTCGCAAGAAAATTTATGTAGGAATATGTACATAATACCCAGAATTACGAGGGCTGTTCTTTTATCTAGTAGGTGATAATTTTTTCTATCATAATATATTGAAAAACAAGTGTTACAATGACCCTTATAAGAGTATTTCACCCAATTTGTAGCTTAGTTATTGTTTGAGAATCATTTGTGTCAGTAGAATTCAATGTTTTTATAAAAATAGAAAGAAAAAAATGTGTCTGGGCGAATTAAATCCGAATTGAACGTTGTTTACGGGGACGCTGCTCAATCATTTTCCACCGTGAAAATATGGGCAGCTGAATTTAAACGTGGTCTGACCAGCTTAGTTAATAATGATAGCGTTCAAGATGACCAACAATTCCGACCATTAATCATCACCAGGAACAAAAGTTCCCAATTACAGAGGATTATTAACAAAAACAAGAATAATACAATGTAGTTACAAGACAAATTAGAAATAATGAAAAGTGACAATATTAAGAATAACTTAATGCAAGTGCGAAAGATCGGACAAGAAATAGTTCATAATTTTCTTTTCAAACCCGGACTGAGCATAATTGAAAATGTCAAGATTGTTATTGTACATGGACAGAGTATTGAATGTAGCACACAACTGTCTAATTGGAGACCGAAGTTCGTAGTTAGTTCTAGGGGTGCTGTATGTGAAGGTTAACTTGCGCCGGGAGTAACACTTTCGCTGCGTACGACGCACACGGTGCGTCCTGTATGTTGTTGAACAATTGCGTACGCCGCAACAATTGCGTCCAGTACTCTATATTGTTTCAAACGGCATCGTTTCGTCAGCTTTTTAAAGAAAACACTGTGCGTTGGTCAGCATTGTCAGACGACTACAGAAAAGTGATTTGTGGGGTTAGTTTACAGTTTTTTTTTTTGCGTCATAGAGACAACGACCAGGTCTATTTACAACTCAAAAGGGCTAAAATAATGGCTATTACATAAATAAAAGATAAAACATCAAGCAAATAAACATGAATTGTCTAATAATATGTTGATTTCAGAATTCAAGAGGCTAGACGTATAGGTGTGTCGTTAGCACTGCCGAACAAAAGATGTCCACAATGCTGCCGACGCACCGTAGGCGTTAAAAAAAATACTGAAAAATAAGAGTAAAGACTTCTACATACACACAATATTAACAAATTGAGAAAAAAAACTAGAATTGCACCAAAACTCATTACCGCATTACGGCTGCGACGCGTGAATTTATACGCAGCGAACGTGTTAAGCGAGGTACGTTAAAATTTAAGCAAGCTAGCGAATGAGCATAATCAGTTAGATTATTTACGAGTTTATATAGATATAAACATTGATGAACAAAATTCGTATATGTTCTAATGAAAATTCTTTTCATTGAAATATAAAACAGAGAATATAATTCCTTAGTCACGTGACATGTTCTCCGCCAATCAACATTCAGAATCTCCCTAGCTACAAGATTATCACAGCGATGATAAAAAACAAGGAAATAAACACCGTATTTATAGTCGTTACTAAGGGATTTGTTTTCTTTATTTATGACATTGACAGTTAATTTTGAGTATAAAAATAAATAATATCAATAATTCAAACTCCGAAATATTAAATAAAACTAGTAAGTACCATGAATTAATACAATATGAATATGTATATCAAAAGTTAGGTTAAGTTAGATTGCAAAAATTCATTATATTCTCTCATTAAATATAAGCTCGTGATATGATTAATAATCGAAGATATTGCTCGTGAAACCGGAGCAGCACATTTCATCTCGTCCTTCGGACTCGTGAAATCTGCAGCTCGGTTTCACTCGAGAATATCATCGATGATAATCATATCACTTGTTATATTACGGATGAGAATATAATTCCTTAGTCACGTGACATGTTTTCCGCCAATCAACATTCACAATCTCCCTAGCTACGCGTTTATCACAGCGATGATAAAAAACAAGGAAATAAACACCGTATTTATAGTCGTTACTAAGGAATTTGTTTTCTTTATTTTATGACATTGACAGTTAATTTTGAGTATAAAAATAAATAATAATAATTCAAACTCCGAAATATTAAATAAAACTCGTAAGTACCATGTTTTAATACAATATGAATATGTATATCAAAAGTTAGGTTAGGTTGGATTGCAACAATTCATTATATTCTCTCATTAAATATAAGCTCGTGACATGATTAATAATCGAAGATATTGCACGTGAAACCGAAACAGCACATTTCAACTCGTCCTTCGGACTCGTGAAATCTGCAGCTCAGTTTCACTAGAGAATATCATCGATGATAATCATATCACTTGTTATATTACGTATGAAAATATGACATGTCAAACATAATATTTATGGTTGCTACAAAATAATTAAACTGGCATGTGTCATAGATAGGAAACATATTATATAGTAGACTGCTTGTGCTGTACTGTACAGGAGCGTACTTGATTTCCAACAAACATGATTGAATTTTTCTAAGGCAGTCCAAAGAAATAACATTGAACTCAATTAGACAATTAGAGAAACTACAAATCGTATCAATGCGGCGATGGTAAAATTTAGCACAACAATACCTTATAATTTTTTTCTGTACCTATACTCTCCAAAGCTTGCACATGTTTGATATACAGGGTGAATCAGGACTAATGTTACAAACTTTAACAGCTTATTCCTGAGGTCATTTTAAGCAAAAAATGCTATATAAACATAGGTCCTATCTCTTCTAGTTACCAAAATATAAGAGGTTAAAATTTTATAAAAAATCTGATGTGGCCAGCACAATACCTTTCGTCAATCCTGTGTATTATGTAGAAATTCTATACATAATTTTTCTTGCAAAAGATTCTAAAGTTTTGGTATTTTATGATTCCCTTTCTCGGCAACTGAATTCCATACTCCTGATAACAAACAAACCACATGAAATAAGAAAATCATGAAATTTTGAATGAAAAATTATGACACTTGTCAGTTATGGACATAATTAATTGCTGTTATTTTGACACGGTTCCCCCATATCTGCTTGCCAAAGTCAGCAAAGTCACGTCACTGCACGCGCCCTATACATAAATTTTCTTGCAAAAGATCTTATATTTCCAGTAAAATTATTTCATAAACAAACTATGCAAATTGCACTTGACACTGACATATTCTTCTTCTTTAGTTTTTTCCATTTGTTAGGGGTCATTATTTTTATTTTCTTCTTCTACTCATTTTTGTTTTGCGTGTCGTCCTCATTCAGTTCCTTTTCTCTCAAGTCTTCCGAAATACAATCCTACCATCTTATATTTGGTCTTCTTATGTTTCGTCCACCTTCTATTACTAAACTATTCATTTTTCTTCCAATATATTCATCCTCATGACATGTTCAAACTAATGTAATCGTCTCTCTTATATCTTTCTAGAAACATTAGAGTTATTTCCCTTATTCTTTCACTCATTTACTTTTTATTGATACTGGCATCTGTCAATTTGAATTACCTGAATATATTAGCAGTTTTCATGGTTAAGTTAGCACAGCTGGCTGATTTATGAAATTTAATATCTTTCTAATTCTTTAACTCTATATCTGTTGAGTATGAAATATAAAATGCAATCAAATCGTATAGAGAATAATATATTCTTTGTTATCATAATATTTAACTGAGTTTTTCAAGAAAAACTGTTAAAATCTTCAAATGAGGATACATCCGGTTGACCAATTATAACCAAAATCTAATCAAGTCTGCATATGGTTGTAAGGAAAAGGAATACGTAAGAATTGTAATTTTTGGAATACTAGTATTGGAGATATCGCGGTCGAAACCGCGGTCACGCACACACCAACACACACACACACGCACACACATTCACACACACATACACGCACACACATTCTCTCACACACACACACACACACCTACAGACATCATCGTAAAAATAGTAAAATCATATTGTAAAGACCCTAAAACGTGCTTATTCAATGAAAACTCACAATCGATTTTTTTGACAATACCTTCCTTACCTAGAGGTGACGGAAGGTAAAAAGCTCAAAATTTTCAAATTTTTGTAATCTAGTTACTTCTGAAAAAGAAGAGTTTTATAGAAAAGTCAAACTTTATTTGTCATAATTATTTTTATTTTATTAAAATAAAGGTGTAACAAATTAGAAATATTTTATAGTAAACGCCCAAAATGAGAGCCTTGAGCTCGTAAGCATGCTTTTGTTTCACACTGTAATAAATACGACATATTAACTAAATTGTTAATAAATGTTCGTAATATGATTAAGAATAAAAAAAAAATAAAGAAGTAAAAATTACTAATATGAAGCTTTTATTTATAATACAATAGTTAAAGTCTAACCAAAGGGGGGTGATTTAGTTCTGTATTATTCATATAATATTGTTTAATTGAACTAAAGGTTTACATTTTATGTTCTGTTATTTATAAATTACTAACGTGTTACTATATCTTCATGAGCTTATTTGGCAATTTAAATAATAACAATAGTTTTATTTTACTAAAACAGCATATAAATACGAGCACAAGAAAGTATACCAAGTTGGACTATAAAATACTGTATAAATGTAATTCTTGTCCTGAAACCATTTCTTAATTTCACCTTTTTTCCAACCTGTATTTGGATTTTTTTTAAACTGAATTGTGGTACGAAGCATTGTCCATTATAATTATCGATTTCTCTTTTAAATTTGGTGTGGCAGTTGATCCATTTTGTAAAATTTTCTTTGTTCATTTCACCATGATAATCTGCATCTCTTGTTTTGGATGCGAATAGTAATGATGCATTGGGCACTGCTCGCACCCTATGCAACATAAAATAAAATGCTAGCCACAACAGTTTTTTTAAATTATAGTATTGGAGTTATTGTATCTTAAAAATTCGCCATACACACATACATACAAACATCATATTAAAAATAGTAAAATCGTATTCTAGGTACCCTAAAACGTGCTTATTCATAAAAACTCACCATCGAATTTTTTGACCAAAGACAATACCTTCTTTACCTAAAGGTGACGGAAGGTAAAAAAGCAATTTATTCGTATAGACTGTCTATATACGAGTAAATATAAATAGCCTCATTATTTAAAATTTAAAGTACTATGTCATATTATTAAACATGAATTTCCCTACAAAATTTGATCTACAATATGCCATCATATATTTGTTTAATAATATCTCAGCATGACTAATTAATATTAATGATCCCTTATTAATTCTTGCTCAATGTCAAGTGCAAGGTACATTCAATACTGATTGCGTCTGTATCATCAAGAGTTCTCTATCCATTGATGTATGAAGAGAAGTCAATTGCGCAGCAGAAACTGCCAGATCAGGTGTGAATTTGAGCGCAAAAGTTTGCTGGCGGCTGGCCAAGCTCGTTCCCAGAACCAGACACAATTTCATTCTGCATTATCAGCCCGATGATTTTCCTTCATGCTCTCGTAAATAATAAATTGGGTGGAGAGGTATTTGAAGATGTTTCAATACAAATCACAGATAGTAAATAATAATTGTATTTTTACACAGGTATAAGAAAAGGAAGTTAAAGAAATGTCATTAATTTTTTGTGGTAAATTAATGTAGTTTTTTGAAAACAACTTCTGGTTTCGCCAGAAGCGATAGAATCCTTGATTTTTTTAAGTGGACCAATGTATATGTTTTCTAAAAGTAATTTAAATTATATTCAAAGTGATGCCAAATACTTGCATTTTCATTAAAAATTAATTAGTTATTAATTTTTTATAATTATTATGAAACATGAATGTATTATTATTTTAACATTATATGTTTGAGGGAGGAAATATTTTGACGTTTACCTGACGTATTTTATTGTGAATTGCGCCAAAAAATTACGAAAATAGATTATCTATCAAGGCACTTTTCTACTTTTCTACTTTTTATTACGAATGAGGTAAATAACCATATGAATGATAATAAGGAACTTCAGTGCCTAGGTATATACTAAATTTTATTTGAAATTGAAAAATTGTGAAAATAAAAGGAATATTTATTTTTATAGACATTACATATCCCTGTCAGTTACATTTGTGCATATTGGTGTTATCATAAAGAACATTCTAAATTATGTGTTTTATCTCAAGCTTTTTGTGCCCTTCAGTGATTGAATTCATTACTGATGATTACAAATAAAATATTTTTATTCAAATTTAATTTAGTTTTACTCTTTCTTGAATGAAAATGATGTCCGATAATAATTTTTCGATTTATTTTTCTCCTTAAAGATTGAATTAAATGATTAATATTAGGGTCTGTTACATTTAACAGTATGGTTATTGAAATATATATTTTTTTAAATATTTCAATGAAATTCAAATAATGTCACGTTGGGTCTTTAATATGAGCGCTTTTTAGTTCCATTTTCTATTTAAAAAATCGATAATGACCACTTCCGGTGAAACCTAAAGTAGAATTGAATATCTAACCATAAAAAAGTGACTTTTAGTTTGACGTCAACTTTGTAATTGTAAAAAACTCAATTATCCATATTTATACATACTAGCAGCCAGTCCTACTCAGAGCACGACACGGAATTTAAAAAATCGATAATGACCACTTCCGGTGAAACCTAAAGTAGAATTGAATATCTAACCATAAAAAAGTGACTTTTAGTTTGACGTCAACTTTGTAATTGTAAAAAGCTCAATTATCCATATTTATACATACTAGCAGCCAGTCCTACTCAGAGCACGACGCGGAATAGAGAAAAACACCCTAGCCAACAAACAAAAATATAAAACATAAACAATCGTTTAACGTCCAGTAGACTCCCCAACTTTTCAAATAGAAATCCATATTGGGTGATACACCATCCATGAGTTTCGAAGTTCTTCCAAATATGCTGAACTACTCCAATGGAAATGGAATATTTTCCAGCAATTTTTCTAATAGATAATCCATTCTGTCGATCACGGATGACCAAGTTGCGAAAATCAATGAAAATTTGTCTTACTGACATTGTTTTAACGACTAATACTTACCCAGAGCACATTACCAAAAAGATAGATTCCAGGGTTTTATTATAACATAAATTTCTGAATAATGAATGATAACAATAATTAAATAAATAGTTTTATAAAGTGTATGATTTATTCTGTCCAAGGCAAATTATTTTTTAAGGAGAAGAAATAATATATTAAAATAATTTAACGATATTTTTATTCTATATTATATATTTAACTGAAGTACATTAAAATGCCTTTTCATTTTTGTATATATTAATAAATTTGCATATAATATAAAAAAATACAACGGAAATTTGAAATTAATGTTAGGTGTATGATTTATTTTGTCCAATACTGTATATGTATATGAATCCACTGAAGATATTGTCATTACTCTTCGTATAGAATTCCAATTATTGTCCTTAAAAATGGGTGCGAATTTAAAAGATATATAATTAAATACTCCTGGATGACCATCTTAATTTTAAAGTTGTCCTTTGACGTCTATATAAAGCATTTCTGAAGTACTACTCCGTTTTGGCATTACTGATTTCTTTCCGTATTGTTGATACTGTAATTAGATAATAAACCTGAAAGGAAAAAAATAATATCCGAAAACGAAAAAGTCTTTAAAAGGACTATATAGATAAAATATACCTAAAATATTATATTTAATGTTGCCTACTTATTATGCCGGTCATTTGAATCCTCTTACGTTAAGAAATGTTCCTTTATTCTATTTTTCAATTTCGATTCTATCCTATCCTATGCTATTGCAAGAATTTTCATCTAAATTCCTTATTTCGGCTAGATATTTGATATATTTATTAATTATTATACATTTATGGGGTCTCATGGCCGCGTGCCTGAGTATCTGGTCGCAAATCTGGGGAACCGGGTTCGATTCCTACTAACGCCAAATATTTTTAATTTTAAATGGCACAAAATTGACCCCAGTGGTGCACTCGCAAGAGATGAGTGCCCGTGCGGTGACGTATACAAGGCAGATTGCCACACCCAGAAATGGGCAATATGCCGTGATGATATATTTATTTATTTTATTTATTATACATTTTCACATCACCTCACTACACTTCACCATATTAAAATAATGAAATTACACTATGGAGCTTAATTAAATACGTCCATCTCCTATCGTGGATGGAACAAAACTGCCTGTACTATAAATAAATATTTTTTGTTCTATTATTTTCGTTTCTTTTGAAATATTATGTATCATCGTTAAATAGTTGTAGTGTCTGTATCACGTTATTGTTACACGGCAAACATAAAATTGAAAAATGTTTGAAGCATTGAACCTTAGAGAATCATAAAGGCATTCGATCATGTGAACATGTGATGTCTTATTTTACTGCTGGCTTTCACACAAATTGATGTGCGACGTGCTGAACAAAATGCTGCGGCCAAAGCCTGTCAATTCACCAACTTTTCATTTTTATTTTTCCGTTTATGATCTTCAACCTACGCAGAAAGATCCTGGCGATCTCGAATTTATTATAAAACGTCAACAAATATTTCACAATAAAAACGAAATATTAATAATAGACAAGTTGTACTGTTTTGTACTGTTTTCTGCAAAACATCTTACTTTTTACCTCTCGCTAAGAGAAGTATTGGATTCATGCTAAAAATAGCATATCCATATTTTAATGATTAAGCACGTTTTCAGGTCCCTACAATCCGATTTTAATATTTTTACAATGATGTCTGTGTGTATGTATGTGTGTATGTGGGTCGGTTGGAAGGACGATATCTCAAAAACTATAATACTTAATATCTGTTTAACTACGTATTTCTCGATCGGACATTACTGGAAAGAGCTGAAAAGGTTTTGGTAATAATTGAACTACCGGAAGTAGCAGATACTTAAAAAAAATATTCTAAATATTATTTTTTGATAAATTTTGTTCTTGCTAATAAAAGAAGAGTAAATATTTTATTATAATATAATACAATTATATATAGATTTAGAGATACAGAAATTTAAAGTATCTATATAATAATCTGTTGGAATAAATCTCCCAGCACAAATAATGTCAAGTAAACCAATTGAAAAATCTGATGTGACCAACACAGTACCTCCCGCCATTTACCTATGTATATAATTTTTATATTACTTTATAAATTTATCCATACAATATATAGAAAAAGTATTAAAGCAAACTTGTAGAAAATGAAATAATCTTTAAATTTTATAACAAATTGAGAAAAAAATACATTTAAAGGTATTTTTTGAAGAAAAACTATCTTGAGCTTCAAGTAAACTGCCATTTTCGGTTATCCGATTGCCACCAAAATCTAATCAGATATTTCCATATTAGAATAAAGTAGAAATACATGGTTTCAAAACTTTCTGAATGATAGTATTTGAGTTAGAGCGTAAACAGGATCCACACATACATACATACATACACAGACATCATCGTGAAAATGTTAAAAATGGATTCTAGGGACCTTAAAACGTAGTCATTTACCAAAATCTCGATATGCGATTTTTAGCACGATCCCTATACCTCCCTTACCAAGGGTAGCGGGAGGTAAAAATGAAAAAAGTTGGCAACTGACAGATAAATGTCAGTGTCAAAAATCCAGAGACATTACTCAAGATTTTTTGTGGGAAGTACATACATTATATTATTTCTTATTGTATTAATAGATAAATATTTACAATTATAGGTTTGGACATATACACTTCAAATATACTGTCAATCCCGACAATGAATTGGCAACATTTCGAAAAATTAGAATTAGAAGAATAGAGCAAAATTTCTTCATAGAATGTATTTAAAATTAAAAAATCTAAAAATAAAAAATAGATGTAAGTAGAATTTTTTATGTAGAGTGTAGGTATACAAAAAAATGTTAAATACAAAAGGGTGCGAGCAGTTATGTGACGTTATATACATAGATGTCAATAATTTTTCATTCTAAATTTCGATGTGATTTATTTTCCTCGACAATAAATTCCACACTCCTGGTGACAAATTAACTATGTGAAATTAGAAAATCTTTAAAATTATATTGAAAAATTCTGGCATTTGATATCTATGTATATAATTACTAATTGTCATTCTGACACGGGCCTCCATATCTGCTTGTCAAGGGCAACAATGTCACATGAATGCTCGCGCCCTACACTTATGTAAACAAAAACGAAAATGGCGAGAGGTATTATGCTGGCCACAACAGTTTTTTTTTTGTCTAGTATCATATTATGTAAAAATAAAAATTTGGTCACATACTCCATTGAGTAAATCTCCCTACAAGCGAAACACTGTATGCATATTGTACAACATTACTGTGTCTGCGCTGGTCATAGTGAACGGCAATCGTACTATATGCCATCTCATTCTATATTGTTCTTTCGAGCGTGTATATAGTGATTTTTTTCGTATAACACGAATTCGTATATAACACATATTTTTTTATGAACAAAATGACCATGTTTGGAGAGGGGGGGTTACCTGTAGTAAGTAATATAACTTTATTGATATGAAAAGTTCTTGAATTGCCATGATAAAATACACAACCGAACTCACGCTGTCACTATTCGATACTAGACTGATGCCTTATGCCTTGGTCATTGACTGTGTGTAAGCGAATTGGGTGATGGTTGTCTTCGTCTAATGCAAGCAAATAAGTTACAATTCTTGTGTTTCTGTCTGATGTATGGGCTTGTATATGCAACATATAACATAAAGTAGTTACAATTTTGATGTGACCCAAATAGCGCGCGCACTCGCACCATTCGTTGTCATGCTTTCAACACAGTGCACAATGCAAAACGCTAACGACACGATGGACTGACTTTATTAAAAAATATTAAATTCAAAATATTTTATATTTTTATTCTTTCGCTTTTCCTTTTCTGCTTTGATAATTTGGCAGGTCATATGTTTAGAATAATATAGATAACATTTCCGTTAGTTGTATAGATAAGATAATGAGTATACATCCACATTTATTTTCAACAATACATTTTCAAACAAAGAAAAATATCGATAGATAAAGAGTTTAATTGAAAATATTTTATAATACAAACATTTGTGTTATCTTTACCCATTTTTGCGTCTGTCAGTCAGATTGTATTAGCAGATTTCTGTAATGACAATAATTTGTACAGTGAAGGGCTTTTATTAGGCGTCACCTCAATCGCCACGGGCTCTCTAAGTTGTCGTAGAGAGAGCATCGTAGGAATCACTTAGTGCTATTTGAAAATTGAAAGTATAGTATTTAATAGCGTTTTCTATTTATATATTTAGTTTTGCACTTCGTGCAGCTAATGATGTCATGCCCGGTACTATAGCTCCTAGAGATCACAGCTGACTCGTCCGCCATTTTGATGCCACTTCAATCATTCAGTATCAGTGTTATAGTATCATTAATCATAGAAATCATCCACAATGATGGGTTGTTCTGCTCCAATTTATGCATATCATTTGAGAAATGGTTATAATTTTTAAAGTTAAATGTGCATGTGCAATACATATATTTTTGTCTAATCTCAAAAACCTTAACGAACCGTATTTTTCCTTGTATTATTTTAAATAAATATAACATGACAATTATTTATATTTAATTATGAAAAATAGTTATTACATAAACTTATAAAAAAACCATTTTATTTCATAATTTACTGCGTCAATTTTGGCTCCAATAAGGCCGACGAGTCAGCTAGATATTATTCAGTAGCTGTACCCGGCACTAGTTGTTGATTACAAATTACAACACATGCGTAGTGTATTTTAAATGAAACATGTTACAAAAGTACAATGCAGGTTTGTTAGCGGTCACTGTTAAATAGAGAATAATGTACAACCGCAACTGTTTATATTTACAAACGCACGTTCCTAATAAGTCTTCTACTACTATTAACAAAGTTAATTTCTTACACCTATTGTACTTACACAGGCACTTTTCATAACTCAAAATATATGAATTCGGCAGACTGCACTACCAAGAACTGATGATCGTAGTACATGCAAGAAAGTGCGCACTCAGTAAGATTTAGTTCATTCGACATGTATAAATGAAACATGTTATAACATTGTGAATTGTACTAAATAATAACAGAATAATGTAAAAAAAAAAAATATTTTTTATAACATGAGTTTTCTTGCAATTTATTTTGGCGCTAAAAAGACATGATGTGATGGGTGACTAAAAGAGGCTGATGATATTTCTAATAAATTTTGTGCATAAAATTACCATTACCCATAAATCTGCCATTGGCGCGTTGCCAACTGTTTTATTTGTGTTAGTTTTATTACTTTTTATGTTGTTACAAGTTTTCTATTTCTATAATATATCTAAACGTCATCAGCTACTCCTACGTCACATCCGGTAAAATTGGAATTTTCAAGAAATATTAAAAATTCATATCTCACTCAAACTAAATAAAAAATCTGGTGTGGCCAGCACAATACCTCTCGCCATTTTCATTTTATGTTGCAATGGGGCGCAAACAGTCATGTGACTTTGTTGGCCTTGGCAAGTAGATATGGGGGCCAGTGTTAGAATGACAGCTATTAATAATCATGAAGTTTTCATTTAAAACATCATGATTTTCCAAATCCATGTGGATTATTTTCTTCGACAAGTATATTCCATACTATTGATGACAAATAAACATCAGAATATTTTGAAATTTTGAATGAAAAATTATAAGAATTCTGACATCTATGTAAATAACTACTAGCCGTTATTCTGACACGGATCCTCATATCTGTTTGCCAAGGCCAACACAGTCACATGACTCCTCGCACCCTATAAGCAACAAATTTAACATTTCTTGTACATACAAATAATTGAAATTGGATCTCTTCTTTCGTTATATGAGGAATTTTGTCCAACTTTTCTAATATGTTCTAAATTCTTTAAATTCATTTACAGTATTAGCGGTATTTCTTTAGGATATATGTAATATTAACATACCTATAATTTAAATACATATTTTATTAATAATACAATAATATATATTAAATGTATACTGACATTATAGATTTCTTCGGTAAGGATGATGACATATTTGTACCGTGCGAGAGTTTAGCAGGTCTCACCTCACGAGCACTTATTGCTGCCGTAGAGAGTGCACTACAGAGATCATTTTTGTGCCATTTAAAATTTAATATATTTGGCGTCGGTCGAGATCGAACTCGGTATTTTAATTTGATTTTAATTATTTACATGAATAAAAATTAAATTAAACGGGAGTTATTATGTTGGCCACATCAGATTTTTTTTATTTACATGTGTATTTTCTAGAGATATTGACCAAGATTATTGACAATATTGGCTGGTAGCACAAGCTCTGTTTTTGGGTATACTAAAAGCGTTGTAATTGGGTATACTAAATATTCGTAGCACGAGCCCTGTTTTTAACATTGATTGTAAATGTATTGATTTTAATAATGTTAATTCATGTGGATATCATAGGAGGGCCTACGGCGTTAGCACCTTGTATAGCTTATACACGTTTCCAATGTGGGAATGCGTGTAAACAGTCATAAAACGCTGAAGACAGCGGCGGTAGCACTTTTAAAAAACGTGCAAATATTTTAATTTAGGAATGCATGTAAACAATCATAAAACACTATCCACCTAGGGGAAGCTCGGCGTAGCCGAGTTTTCGCTAGTTATATACTATATCTCCAAACCTATACGAGATATAATAAAAATTTAAATATGTCAGATTGAGAATTTAATTTTCTTTAATATTACCAAGAAAAATTTCAAAAAATAATATTTAGAATATTTTTTTCAAGAATCTGCTACCTACGGTTGTCCATTGGTTAACAAAACCTTTTCAGATCTTCCCATGAATGTTCGATTGGGAAATACGTAGTTAAACAAATATAAAGTCTTATAGTTTTTAAGTAATCGTCCTTCTAACGTCCCACACACATACAAACACACACATACAAACACACACATACATCCACACACACACACACACACACACACACACACACACACACACACACACACACAAACACACACAATCATTGTAAAAATGTTAAAATCGGATTGTAGGGACCTTAAAATGTACTTATTCATTGAAATCTGGATATGCGATATTTAGCATGAACCCAATACCTCTCTTAGCGAGAGGTAAAAAAGGACTCAAAATTTTAGATTTGTAAGGCCAATATGTGAGAATTCCAGAACATGAAATAAAAAAAATATTAAAATACGCCAAGATAAAAAATTATTTATATTTTTTACCTCTCGCTAAGAGAGGTATTGGATTCATGCTAAAAATCGCATATCCAGATTTTATTGAATAAGCACGTTTTAAGGTCCCTACAATCCGATTTTAACATTTTTACGATGATGTCTGTGTGTGTGTGTGTGTGTGTGGATGTATGTGTGTGTGTATGTATGTAGGATGTTGGAAGGACGATTACTCAAAAACTATAAGACTATAATATTAAAGAAAAATAAATTTTCTTTCTGATACATTTAAATATTTTATAATATATTCTATAGATTTAGAGATAAAAGAAGTATAATATATAAAATAATCTGTTGTAATAAATTTGACAGCCGAAAGAATGCCATGAAAAATAGTTGATAATTTAAATTATTTGTAACTGACAGATAAATGTCAGTGTCAGAAATAATGAGTAATGAAAGAAAAATGTACTTGGAGAATCCCTTAATGCTTGATCTGTGACTATTATGGAGATGACAAGTCTAGGTTGAAGGACTTAAATTTGTTTCAAACATTATGGGACAATGTACACCAGTACTGAGTAGAGTAACTTTGAATTGCGAAAAAGCTATCAAATTCTTCTCAAGTAAGTTGTAAATATTGACAAAATTACACATCGATATAAGAATAATCGGAGTGCAATCTATTTGTCACTTTATTAAAGGGAATTAGTGTTATTTAGATATAACATGTATGAAAAAATAAAATGTAAAAGAAGATATGTAAGAATAGATGCACAATCCATATATACATTTTAGACCGCCCAAAATTAATGTTTTTACTAGAAGAATATGAAGAGAAAGTAAACAACGTTGTTCGAATTGAAAATTGCAGTTACCAGCCTAATATTTATATATGGTAAACTCTACTTTGTAATTTATTGTAACATAATTTATGGTAAAATATCTTCATGTTGAGACATGCTATTATTGAATAATAAAGAAGTTTATACGTCATAGATTTATATGAATATATTATTTGTATTTATAAAAATATTCTTTGCTTTATGCATACAGCCAGGTAAAATATACGGCGAGAGGTTATGTGCTGGCCACATCAGATTTTTTTAAATTTATATTATTGTGTGGTATATTTAAATAATATTGATGAAAATTAATATAATTCAAAATTAGTGATATAAACAAAATATTTGATGTGAAAATTTCATTTCTATTAAAATTTAATTAAAACAGTAGTATTCCAATATAGGTATGTAGCTGTAATATTCTAAATATTTACATTAATTATATTGGAAAAATTATGGACAAAATACTTAGAAATACTTGTTATTTAAGTAGTAAAGCTAAATAATTTTAAAATACAGACTTCAGTAAAAAGTTAAAACGAATTAAACATTTTATGACGTAACGGGTCTCAATTTGATTCTATTGGCCAGAAATATGAAAGTTGAGAATCTTGCCCATAATTCCACAACGCCCCGCTCCATTTTCCATTCTCATTGGTGAGTAAAGATGGTGGAACTCTCATAAAAAAATGTTGTTTAAATGTCACTGGTCTGCCACCAGTAACGTCATAAACTCATTGCAAAATTTTAAAACATCATATCTTGCTTAATATAAACAAATTTTTCATTAATGATACAAAGTTTTTAAAAATAAAAAAAAATGTTCATAGCCCCATTACAAAAACAAAATGATTATTTTTGATTGAGTTTGATTTTCACTTAATCATATACCATCCTCCACTGTATTTAAATTAATTTCAATTTTGTCCTAATTTCAATAATTTTAACAATTCCGGTATTCCGGTTTTTGAAATAAAAATACCGAAAAACTGTTATACATATTTTCACCCGGTATTGCATTCCATAATTAATACTAATGTAAATCCAACATTTACTTACTAAAGTAGCCCTTCCCCTGAAATTCCAATACTAAACCAACCCTCTAATGATGCGGATGGATAAAATACATAATATGTTACACACCAAATGGGAGCACTTATGATTTTTTCCCGAGGAAAATGGCACGAACCGAAGCTGAGGGCTACAATAAATTAAAGAAGAAAACACGCTTCGGTCACGCGGTGAATATGTGTACAATAGTATAGTACACCTGAGGTGGGAAATGTTTCATAGCAGCCGAGGGCTTGTGTATATTAATATTTTATTCACTTTCATCCTTCAAAATAAATTATTGAATAATAACCTTTTCTGTTGACCGTTTATTAATAGGTTATGTTAATGTATAGAAAATTATCTATTAATGACCTCCTATTAATGCATTTTTTTTATTAATAAACGATTTTAGTGGGTAACCATAGATACCACATACCATTGCTGAACAATTGACAAAATTTAAGTGTCAATCGTTACTAACCTAAAGAAAAATGTAATGGAAAAAAATTCGAATTTCCAATTTAGTAAAATATGGTCAACGAAAAAATATTGTAACTAACGCGTATGTTAATTGGCGATTAATGATATTAACAATTAACCTCAATTATTAATTGCCTTCATGAACACACTTGACAGTTAAATAACAATTAATTTTATTAACATTTTTTTATTTATTATAAGGTTAACAGTGTCGCTAGGCAACCTTACATAAACCTTGCACACACATATGATGGAAGCGTGATTTGTCATTATCATTACCCACGTAGGAGACGGTCATTTCAGTTAGAAATGACATATTCCCAACCTCCAAATCATTTAGAATCGACGTATTACTATAATGATTGTGAATAAATACTATTTTTTTCACAACTCCAATATATAAAATCAATGATCTTATGAGTAATATATGTATAATATCCAGTATTGTTTGTGGTACTAAATTTAGACTCTACTTGTATTTATCTTCAATTACATGTAAGCACAGAATTAATAATTAATTATATTGTGGCAGTGGTGTGTACATTTCACCCGGTAGTGACTACTTTTGCCCCTGTGCGTTAATAAGGGTGATTAATAATCGAGACGTTAACGTGTGTATTAAACGCCATTATAATTACAGGTGTTTTCCGTCGATCGTGTATCTTCTTAAGGTCCTATATTTTTATAATTGGTTAAATAATCTGTTAACTTAACTGTCATCAAAACGAAAAATGTCGCATCGAAAATATGTAATTATGAGGTGCGTGAAGTTGGCACCAAGGTATAGGGTTCTAATTTTTAAATTGTTACTACGATTTAGTACCCAATTTGTACCAATTAGTACCCACAAAAAACTTTTGCTTTTTACTCTGCCTAGGAGATATTCATTGTTTAATTATTTTGGTGCCAACTTCACGCTAGCACCACAACAAAATTTTTAAAAAAAATTATACGAAAATTTAGTACCCAATTGGTATCTATAGGTACCCAAAAATTTGTTTCCAAAATGTTTATGGTAAATAAGTTATTGCAAATTAAATATTATTGGTGCCAACTTCACGCTAGCACCAAAGTATTTTTTTTAAAAGATTTTTTGTTACTAAACTTCAGTACCCGAATAGTACTAATTAGTACCCATGAGAGTATTTTGCCTGTGTGGCAAACGTATTATTCTAATATGCGTGGTGCTGCGTTCCCGCTCAGAAAAAGTGTTATAATTTGTGCTATATAAACAATAACAAAATTAATTTTCAATTTCTGAGAAGTATCTAAATAGCATTAAATCTGTATATAAAATTTAATTTGAAAACGCATTTTCATACGCGTGGTGCTGGCTTGTCGCACAGAAAAACTTGAGTGTTATAACTTATGCTACATAAACAATAACGAAATGAATTTTACATTTATGGGTGGTACCTAAATAGTACTAAATAAATTTGTATACAAAAATGAATTTGAAATGCGGATAATTTGAACATGCGTGGTGTCAGCTTCATGCACAGAAAAAGTAAAGTGTTATAATTTGTGCTATATA
Organism: Harpalus rufipes; assembly: GCA_951394225.1. Taxonomy (NCBI): domain Eukaryota; kingdom Metazoa; phylum Arthropoda; class Insecta; order Coleoptera; family Carabidae; genus Harpalus; species Harpalus rufipes. The sequence goes on along the minus strand of OX596274.1, from coordinate 39,792,196 downwards.
AACAATAACAAAATAAATTTTATATTTATAAGAGGTACCTAAAAAGTACTAAATCCCTATATAAAAATAAAATTCGAAAACGTTTTATTTTAAAATGATTGGTACTAATTCACGGTTCCAGAAAAGTAAAACGTAATAACTTATTTAATATAAACAATAACATAATACTCCCATGGGTACTAATTACTACTATTTAGGTACTAAAGTTCAGCAACAAAAAAGCCTTTTTAAATAAATACTTTGGTGCTAGCGTGAAGTTGGCACCAATAATATTTAATTTGCAATAACTTATTTACCACAAACATTTTGGAAACAAATTTTTGGGTACCAATAGATACCAATTGGGTACTAAATTTTCGTATAATTTTTTTTTAAATTTATGTTGTGGTGCTAGCGTGAACTTATTTATCTACCATAAACGTTTTGGAAACAAATTTTTGGGTACCTAAAGGTACCAATTGGATACCAAATTTTTATATATACATATTTTTTTAAATTTTATGTTGTGGTGCTAGCGTGAAGTTGGCACCAAAATAATTAAACAATGAATAACTCCTACGCAGAGTAAGAAGCAAAAGTTTTTTTGTGGGTACTAATTGGTACAAATTGGGTACGAAATCATAGTAACAATTTAAAAATTAGTACCCTATACCTTGGTGCCAACTTCACGCACTTGTTATGCTATAATATCTAGGCTATATTTTTTTTTATCTGTCGAATAATTTCAACATTCGTGAATTGGTATCGTAGCAGAGTAAATTTGTGTCAGTGGAGAGGGATGGAATTTGCGTAGCCACATTAAGCAGACAAGGATGAAATGTGTCAACTTCATTTGAATCCGTACTTGTCAAAATTTTGTTTGACATTCTTAATGACATTGCATTTTTAGCCCCGGGAGAGTGTAGTTTAACAAGTAATCTATTGCAGTAATCATATGCGGTAGACGAAATATATGTATATTGTAAAATTTTCCTTATAATTTTTGTATATTCCTTTCATTTCGAGGTAAATGAATATTGTATAAAAGTATTCAAAATCCGACAATATTTTACCAACATCAAATGTTAGGATCTTTATAATTATTTACCCAAAGAGGGATTTACCTATGTATGCACTGTTTGAGATCAAATACGCACCCCAATTTGTAATAATAAAATAAGAACAATTTGTTTTCATAATCGGAATTTGTTAAAAATTTCCTTGATGTGTGGGTTAGGTCGCTGTCTGCTCGTTCGTTTTCGATTTCTTGCATTATTTATTCATTCATAGTTCAAACAATCATCAGAATCATTAAAAATATTTAATATATCCACTTTGTTAATAAATCTGCACTGTGTAGAAATGTAATGTATATATGAATAAACCTTTTATTCGCTAAGACAAAAAAATATTTATCTGAAGGTTAAATTTATCAGTAGCTTTATTCGCAAGTGAAAATACCGGCCCTAAATTAGAGAATTAAATTAAATTTATTTGTTACTCACTTGTTAACTTCATTTATTAATACCGGATACTAATTTGAAAATTAATCTTTCCTAGTTAATTTCACGTAAGAAAATAGCATTAGTGAGAATAGAAAACTAGTTCATAAAAACGAAATAATATCACCTGTCAGTTGTCAGCTATTAAATAAAATCTACAGAATTTAGTGAAGTTTAAGAATGCTTTGTTGTAATTTTTGATATTTAATTCTTGAACATGGTTACAAATTCTAATATTTATTATTAATAAAGTTTGATTTCACAAATTTAAATTATTTAATTCGTGTAAAAATGGTCGGCTCTCAAGCGCCATCTACTATTTTCTTACGTGAAATAAAGTATAACTTGTGAAATTGACAGCTAACTTGTTATAATTTTACAAGTTAAGAACCACGTTAGTAACGTTGTTGACATAAGAAAATTGTGTTTTGTTAGTGTCATACATTTTGAAAATGTGTCAATTGCAACTATCAGTTGTTTATAATTTTAAATTTGATTTACGAGTAACAAATAAAATATTTTATAATACATGTAACTGCTTTACTGCCTCTAGGAGGTGACAGGCTTGCCTGCTCGGCTCGCCACTCATTTCCTCCTTTCAACAGTAAAAACAATTTTAGATTAATAGGTAACTTTTCACATTTAGGCCCTGTGATATAAAACATTATTAACTTTAATAACGTTGTTAATTTTGACATGGCTTATTTTACAATGTGTAGTTGAACACATGATCAGCTAACAACGTTTTATGCAACTGGCTCTTAAGTTTTAACATTAATTGTTTATCACTTAAAGTTTTCATTTCATGTAGGTATTAAAATAATGCATGTATACATTTAATGAAATCCAAATGACGGATAAAGACATTTTATTAACTGATCTTTATGATAAAATATGTCTCTACTCACTTGTACCATAAATAATTCTTAAACATTTTATATATATTTTTTTATATATAATTATCTAATTTATGAATGATATGCGTTCCTACCTTGACGGTAAGTGAATTTAGCATCCAGTCATAGTCACGCTGCACTCACTTACGCGGCGTCACGCGCACTAGCGTCACGCTGTCACGTACGATGCGTCGCGGCGGGCAGCGTGCGTCCGACTCAACGTGGAACTTATAGCGTCGAGACGACCAGCGTCGCTCACGCGCAATACACACCAGCAGCGCCGGAACATAAAGAGGGGGGAATGCAAACACAGAGAAAACAGAAACTAAAAGAGAAAAAGAATAATAGAAAGGAAAGAAAATACGAGTAGAGTGTTCAAATGCAGCATGGAATAATTGAGGAGAAAATATTGTGTCTGGGTTTCTGGATGGATTGATTTTTTTTATAAGATACAGGTTCTTGAAAATTGGAAATATATTCTGAACATATACGCCAATAATAATACTCTTATGAATAAATTTTGCTCACTTTTGTCAAAAAGTTTACGAGTACGATGTACACGCTAGAATTATTAAAAACAAAAAAATCATGCAGGCTGTGGAAAACAAAATTTACACTATCATTTAAAAAAAATATTTATTTAATGAATTCTATAAGCAAGTTGATGGTGTTGCAATGGGTAATCCTCTATCTTCTTTCAAAGCAAATTATTATATGGAGTTCTTTGAAGAATTAGCTACTATTCTACTACGACGAAACCTTCATTATTAAAGGAAATAGGGTTGTTTCTTGGCTGGATGCTGATGAAATAAGAAGAATTTCTGGATTTCAGCCACTTTATTTATTCAGTCTCAACGTTTCGACCTCTCATGGGTCTTCTTCAGGAGATGAATGTTGATATTAGAAAGAAATTGCATAACTTATGTAATATAATGAAAATTTAAATACAACATGAAAAAGTCGCGTAAATAAAATAAAACTGTTAAACATCATATTTAACACAGTCGTTAAGATAATATAAAATATGAAGAAAGTGTGAAATATACAAATATAAAAAAATATATAAAAATATGAAAAAATACAAAATATAAAACGATGTGCCATACCCTAACAAACAACTTTGACTCAAAGGTTTATATTTTATATATTTCATATTTTTATATATTCTTTATATTTGTATATTTCATACATTCTTTATATTTTATATTACCTTAACGACTGTGTTAAATATTGTGTTTAACATTTTTGTTTTATTTACACGAATTTTTCATGTTGTATTTAAATTTTCATTACATTACATAAGTTATGCAATTTCTTCCTAATATCAAGATTCATCCCCTGAAGAATACCCATGGGGGATCAAAACATTGAGACAGAATAAATAAAGTGGCTGAAATCCAGAAATTCTTCTCATTTTTTCATTATTATGCTTACGGTATGTTGCTGATATCTTTGCTATTTGGCCCCATGGACGTCAAAACATATCAATCTTTGAACCACTTGAATAACATCTATGCAAATATTAAGTTCACCGTAGAAGTCGAATAAAATGGCATTATTCTCTTCCTGGATGTATTACTGGAAAGAATAGAAAATGGATCTTTACTACATTCAGTCTACAAGAAACCAACGTACAATAATCAATATATTAATGCCAATTCACATCACCATGCTTCTCAGAAATATGGCACTATTAAATGCCGAATGAGAAGAGCTTCAGATATTTGTCATTCTGCGTCAGAATTTTTGACAAATTACAAGAAGAGATGAAAGAAATTAAGAATATTTTATTGAAGAATGGATTTTCTATGTCTTAATCGAAAGATGTCTGAAACCGAAAAGGCCAACTAACAATGCTAATGAAAGGAACGTTTGCTTCCCAATTTCAAAAATGTCACGGACAAGATTGGTAGAAATCTTCGTTAGATCATGAAGATTTCGTGATTTCCTTATATTAAACTTCGACATATTTTGAAACAAGTAAAAGACGTTATCCTTCTTTAGTAATCCGGGATATACCAGATTATGTGTGTCTGTGGGAAAATTTATATTGGCCAGACTGGTAGAATTATTTCAATAAGATTAAATGAACACCAACGATCGATCAGATTGAACTAGCCTAGAAAATCTTTAGAGCATGCCCTGGAAGAATTCTATCAAATCAAATTCGCAGAAACAAAAATTCTTGCAAGACCTACACACCTCATCAACAGGTTAATTAGAGACGCCAATGGGTTTTTCAAAACCAAGAATAATAATCCCAATCATTGTGACAGTTTAGAACATAGTAGAGCATGGCTTCCTGTATTAAATATATTGTAATATGTTACCTTGGTTACATGTTGCTATTATTTATGTTTTTTTTTCCTGAAGAAGACAGTATTATATGCTGCCGAAACGTTGGGTATTTAATAAATATTCAGAACATAAACTGAAAGGTTATACATATTATTATTTATTTATTTGTCATTTGAACTTAAATTACTAAAATTAAATTAGAAACTAAGGCCGTTTTCATAATATAACTTTAGCACTTTGGAAAGCACTGTAGCATTACATAGATAAAGTAATAAACTCTTTAAGTGAGCTTCATTATAAAAACGGCGCTTAGTTAATCACTTTTTTTAAAGTAGGTGTCGTTGAGACTGAAAATATAGAATTAACCAGAGAGTATTTTCGAATCACGATATATAATTTCACCGTTTTGATAGTTTTTAAGTCAGTCTGAAATTAATTTGACGACTTTGAAAAATTTTTTGACAGCTTTTAGGAAATGGAACCAGTAGAAGGAAAGAATGATGAAGTGTATTATTGTTCAATACAACTACTTTGATCATAATGTAAAATAAAATTCTAAAATATGCGAACCATGTTTCTTATTCTTAGACCAGGCTTTATAAAAAAAATCTACCATTAAATTTTACTTCCAAAGTAAATTTAAAAAATCTGATGTGGCCAGCACATTACCTTCCCTCAATTCTGTGTATTGTGTACAAATTCCATACATAAACTTTCTTGTAAAAGATTTTATATTTCTAGTAAAATCATTTCTTAAACACACTATGAAAATTGCACTTGACACTTACATCATCATCTTCTTCTTTAGCTTTTCCCATTCGTTAGGGGGTCGCTATTCTTAATTTTCTTCATCCACTCATTTCTATTTTGCATGTTGTCTTCATTCAGTTCTATTTTGCGTGTCGTTCTCATTCAGTTCCTTTTCTCTCAGGTCGTCCGCAATACAGTCCTTCTATCTTCTCTTTGGTCTTCTTCTGTTTCTTCTACCTTCTATTACTAAGCTTTTTATTCTTCTTCCAATATATTATTCATTTCTCCTCATGATAAGTTTAAACCACTGTAATCGTTTCTCTTGTATCTTTCTAGACACTTCTCTCCTATATTTTCGTGTCTTTTCTAACATCCATCTCAACATTCTCATCTTTTTGCCGTATTCATTTTCATTTCATTGGCACTGACATTTTCTTGGAATTTTACTTATACCGTAGCTGGCTTATATATAAATTTAATTTCTTTATAATTTTATAACTCTATATCCATTGAATATGAAGTATAAAATGAAATCAATTCGTATACATAATACAATATTCTTTAATATTTATAATAACATTAAATGCCAAAAAAATGATATTTAACCGCATCTTTTCAAGAAAAACTGTTAAAATCTTCAAGTAAGGGTACTTCCTGTTGGCCAATTATAACCAAAATCTAATCAGCTCTTCATATGGATGTAAAGAAAAAGAATGCGAAAGAATTATAATTTTTAGAATTGTAGTGATGGAGTTATCGTCTATGAAAAAATCGTCACATACACACAACACACAACACACACACACACACACACACACACACACACACACACACACACACACACACACACACACACATACACACACATACAGATAATAAAAATGATAAAATCGTATTCTAGGAACCCTAAAATGTGCTTATTTACTAAAACCTCATCATCGTATTTTTTGACCAAAGACAATACTTTCCTTACCTAAAAGTGACAAAAGGTATAAATTAAACAAATGTAACGCGATTTTTTGAATTTAATATCTTAAGAACATGGAAACTGATTTAAATTGTCATAATATTAAATTTGCTTCGGAAATAAAATTTAATCCTAGATTATTATTATTATTATTATTATTATTATTATATATATATATATATATATATATATATATATATATATATATATATATATATATATATATATATTTCGTATAGCAAACACAAAAATAAAACAAAAAAATAACAAGAGCAAGATTTAAGTAACATATGTCTTGGTGTCTTATGTGATGATATCTATGTTATTCAGCCATTGAATAGCAGTGTCCTCGAGGCGATGTAGCTCTTGTAATGTGCTTGGAAACCGTCTTAAGGGACATTCCGTCGCTATGTGCTGTAATGTTCGAGGAGCATTCCCACAGTCACAGTTAGGATTATCGACTAGTCCCCATTTATCTTTCCAATATTGACGTCTACCATGATCAGTCCGAATTCGATTGAGCGTTGCCCAGGTCTTTCTTGAGAACTCAAATCCACATAATCGTTGTACTGGATCAATAACTAGTTTATGAGAGTCTGGATTTGATAACCACACCAAGCTGCCTAAACAACAAAATTTTCTTCAATTAATTTCTGCCCAAGCTTCCATGGTGGTGTGCGGGATTTTACTCTGAATGTATTCTTGTTGCAATCCTCATATATTGATAGCTGTCTGTTTTCTTCGCATTTTTGCCATTCTCTTAAGGTTAGTGGTCTTTTAAGGTGTGGAGGAGGAATGCTAACTAATACAGGAAGCCATTGAGAAGGAGTAGATTTAATGGTCCCTGTAATTAGCCGCATACTGTGGTTTAGCTCAGTATCCACTATTTTAATGTATACGCTATTTAACCAGACTGGGTTACAGTACTCAGCCACCGAGTATCCTGAAATTCTAAGAACTGAAGCATTTGCTCCCCAACTGGTTCCAGAGATCTTGTGTAAGATGTTGTTTCTAGTTTTCATTTTACTTGTAGTTTTCTTTAAATGTTCTTTGTAAGTTAATGACCGATAAAGAGTTACTCCCAGATATTTTGGGTAGGGATTGTACTTCAGTGAGTGATTTCTGAATTTAAAATTTGGTACATAGTTTGCTTGTTTATTATTTAATTGAAAGCAAGCTACTTCAGTTTTATTTATATTGGGTTTTAGCCTTCAAATTTTGAAAAATTGGTCTTGTTCGAGAGCTCTTTCGGCAGTGTAGAAGTCTTCAGACTAACGAACCAAACTTGTCATCGGCATATATAAATTTCTTTGAAGAAATGTCTGGAAAATCCGATACATATATATTAAACAATAGAGGAGCTAGAACAGAACCTTGTGGTAAGCCATCGTTTATCCTATACTTGCGGCCGATTCGACCGTCTAGGTGTACTTCGATGTACCGATTCGAAAGCATGTTGTTCAACAGGGTAGTTATTTTTCTACAGGGAACTATTCGCGAGAATTTTAAGATCATCCCTTCTCTCCATACAATGTCATTTGCTAATCACAGGTCGATAAATATTTCGATAGATTTTTTTCGTCTTTTGAAATCCATTTTCTATATAGGAGGTTAATGACAATACCTGGTCGCAACAGTTTCTTTTAGATCTAAATCCAGCCTGTTCTATAAGTAAGTGCTCCTCCACCAAAGGTTGAATTCTGTTTAAAATAAGCCTTTCCAAAAGTTTATACCAAATGCTTAATATTGCAATAGATATAAAATCTTTAGCGGATTTTCCATTTTTTCTTTATAAAACCGGGTCTTATTATAATCTCTGATAGAAAGCATTCATAGGATAAATTTATTGACATAACATAATATTTGTATGTAAGTAATAATTAGGTACTCATATAAAGCTGGATAATATAAGCCAATCATTCCGTTTCGCTCCGTGTTGGCTCCCTTTGATGATACAACATCCATAACTTTTCAGAGACGGTAAGAACTACATTAACCGTAGTAAATATTTTGTTACTATTTGAGAATATCAAATTAGTGATTGCGCGAGTCTGCAACACCAAATATAAAAAACTCCAACTGCTTATATAAGTCCATGTCCATTTCTGTGCATGTGCGACGGTTCACTAATTTTTTTGCGGCTCTGGACTGTGAAGTAGACACTTTCTAATTTAATTGTAGATTGTGGAACCTTTCCGGATAAACCCATTCACGTAACAGTAACATATAAATTTATAATGAAATAATGCTTGCGTATACTTCATTGTACCTTTGTTATTTGTTAGTAAATACGAAAAACAAAATCTGATATCGTTTATTGCCTATGTTGTTTGTTTTCAATTGTTAATTAAACGATCATTGAAAAATAATATTTTCCATTTACATTGTAAATATTTACAAAAACTAAATCGGGTTAATTTGGATTTGGATTTTAATAGTCTTCATAAATGCAGTTCTGCGTACAGCAATTTAGTAAATAACAAATGTATTATTCACGGGTTCCATGGGACAAATTGAAATTGCTGATCGCACGTGTGTTTGGAGAGTTGCAATCATCCAAAGCGAATTAAAATGATTGTGGTGATATTAAATACTCTGCTGATAATTGTATGAATTCCCTTATCTCATATGTCAAGCAGCGATCAGATATTGTCCCAGTTTTGATGTTAATTTTGTTTAGGGACATGTATCTAAACAATCTTCCTTTTTAATACGAAAATAGACGCAATCAGGTTTTGTTTTTAAGCCATAAATTTTGAAAACATGGTATCTCTAGTGGGGAAGGTAAAAATACAATATATAATCTTTACAGTTGATAAAATTGTAAACTTTTCGAACGTCATTTGGTTACAGATAATAAATAATTGCAGAACAAAGCTGTTTGCAAATCGTTGCAAATAATAACAGTCTACAAAGTACGTACTTTGCAAGCCAGTCTTTTATTTCCCTAGTTACCTACAATTTACAATCTTCCCTTTCATAGATGTGATCATGTATACGTAAGTGAAAAATCACAATTTTTTTTATTAATTATATTTAAAAATCGATCTTTCTGATGGCAAAAAAATGCTATTTATACCTCTGATAGATAGTATCTTTGCAGACGGAGGTTAGAAATCAACTATGTAACTAAGTATGTGATAAGTACTTACTCAACCAGAGCTCTACTTTTTATTACGAGTAGGGAAAAATAAACCACATGAGAGATAAAAAGGAACTTCAGTACCGAGGTGCATATAATTTTTTTTTAAATCAAAAAAATGAAAAAATTAAAGGATTATTTATTTATATAGATTATGTTTACACATCTATCAGTCTGACACTCAATATTGCTAATCTTGGACATTGAAGTTATGCTAAAGAATACCGAAAATTATGTGTTTTATCACAAACTCTTCTTCATCGGAATTGTTTATTTCGTTCTTCTTGCATACCTATATTTTATGTATAAATTTATTATTGTACATCGTATACCTGCTCAAATTATCTTACACAATGTTGGCAACACTGCATTTTTATAAAATCTTTGCATAATGTATTTATATCCGATTTCCGTACATTTAATGACTATTTTAGTGACGATTTTAAATAAACTATATTTTTTTCTACACTTAGAAAGATTAATCGATTATCAAATGTCTATAAAAGTGAAAATTTTCAATATAAGTAATTAGGAGCACTTTCAACCTTTGATATAAATGTAATAAAATATTATTTCGTTACCATTTTATAAGCCAACAAAATCATTTAATTCAAAAACGATGTTTTTACCTTCTGTCACCTTTAGGTAAGAAAGGTATTGTCTTTGGTCAAAAAATTGAATGATGAGTTTTTAGTGAATAAGCACGTTTTAGGGTCCATATCGTACGATTTTGCAGATGATGTCTGTATGTATGTATGTATGTGTGTCTGTGTTTGTGTGTGCGTGAGTGTGTCCATGTGTCTGTGACGAAAGTTTCGGATCGCATAAATTCAATACCAGGATCCCAAAAATTATAATTTTTACGTATTCCTCGAGGTTACATCCAGAAGAACAGACCCTCTTTTAAATATTTTAACAGTTAAATATCATTTATTGACAAATAACGTTATTATAACTTAAAGAATATATTATTCTTTATACGATTTGATTGTATATTCAATAGATATAGAGTTAAAGAATTATAAAGATATTAAATTTTATAAATCAGCCAGCTATGCTAACCATGGAAACTGCTAATATATTCAGATGATTCAAATTAACATATGTCAGTATCAATGATAAGTAAATGAATGTGGCAGAGATGAGGATGTTGAAATATATGTTGGAGAAGACACGGAAAGATACGGTAAGGAATGATAGTATAAGGGAAATAACTCTAGTGTTACAAGTTTCTAGAAAAATACAAGAGAGATTACATTGGTTTGAACATGTCATGAGAAGATATGAAGAATATATTGGAAGAAGAATGAATAACTGAATAATAGAAAGTTGAAGAAACAGAGGAACACTAAAGATAAGATAGAAGGACTGTATTGCGGAAGACTTGAGAGAAAAGGAACTGAATGAGAACGACACGCAAAACAGAAATGGGTGGAAGAAGAAAATAAAAAATAGCGACCCCTATCGAATGGGAAGATGTCAGTGTCATGTGCAATTTGCATAGTTTGTTTATGAAATAATTTTACTGGAAATTTAGAATCTTGTGCAAGAAAATTTATGTATGTAATTTACACATAATACACATGATTGACGGAAGGTATTGTGCTGGCCATATCAGATTTTTTGGGATGGAGATGGAAACAGGAAGTAACAGTTACTGGGACTTATAGTCAATAATAAAATTTATTCACGCCGACGTTTCGACTATTCCATAGTCTTCTTCAGGGCTAGAATTGTTGAAATGAAAAAAATACACATGTGGATAAAGGAAAAATACATTAAAAGCCGGACATTTAAAATTATAAATAAATAATTAGTTAAAAACCACAGATCACAGGCTGAAAATCGTCAAATATTAAAAAACGAATGATGGATGAATACATATAATAAAAATGGATGAAACAAAAATTATAACAACGTAACATTTACAAATTTATTATTTATATTTATTATCAAATAAATTTGTAAATGTTACGTTGTTATAATTGTTGTTTCATCCATTTTTATTATATTCATCCATCATACTTTTTTTAATATTTGACAATTTTCACTCTGTGATCTGTGGTTTTTAACTAATTATTTATTTATAATTTTAAATGTCCGTCTTTTACTGTATTTTTCCGTTATCCACATGTGTAATTTTTTCATCTCAACAATTCTAGCCTTGAAGAAGACTATGGTATAATCGAAACGTCGGCGTGAATAAATTTTACTATTGACTGCATATCCAAGAAATTGTTACTTCCTGTTTCCATAAAAATAATTCAAATTTCTTTTTAAATAGCAACCTTGATAACAAGGACGATGGAAATAACATTTAAAATACATAATTATAAAATTAATATTAATAAACAATCAGCGAAAAATACAGATTCACTTCCTAAACTATATTCATACTCGGATTTGCCTTGTCCATGAATTGTCGTTGCGGCAGTGATTCTGTTACTTTTTTGCCTTCTTAATATATTATTTTGATAGTTAAGTGATTATCTGTATTTTTGTCAAATTCTAATTAACGAATAAGTAGTATTTTTAACTTGTATTATTTGAAAACGAGTTACATCCAGAAGTAAGCAAAACTTAATTTAAAATATGAATAATAGCACACGTTAATAACAATCTAGTCAGGATTCCGGAAAACTTTAATGAAGTCCGGTTATCAGGCAAACAGCTCACCAGCTTACTGGAATCACCGGAATTACATGTCAAGCATTTTATTTCAGGTTTAACATAATTTTTATTTGATCCGTGCATAGAATCTTAATTAGGTATACGCAGAACAATCAATAAATGGAATAAAATATCGCATTTCTAGAATTTAGTTAATATATACGTTTTAAGATCCCTAAAATCCAATCTTAACATTTCCTATCTCCTTTATTGATTATTTTTATTGTTCCAGCATTTTTTCACTTTACGCTTTTTTTGTAGTTTCGTCCAACTTTTAAACCGTCTGTTGAACATCAAAACATCTTAAACGTTGTTATTAAAATTTATAGCTCAGCTACACTTGTGATCTCTTTTGTTGAACACTGATGGCCGCCCACCCGCTAATGGAATTAGCCTGATGGAAAAATGAAAAGAAAATCCTCTACTTCAAGTCGGGATATTTGCATTTTCTTTCAAAACATTCGACTAAGGCATCATCTTGCCAATTTGATTTTATAATTTTATTGATAGCTATTTTAATTCTTTTGAAAAGACGGGCTTCGTGAAAAATTTGCTTTTAATTGAAATATAAAAAAAAATTATGTACTTAATAAAACGAAGCCATAAAACTAACAAGAACTCATAAGAGAAATTACTTTGTATTTGCAAACATAATGCCAGAAATCCCCCATACGATACAATTATATAAAGTAATAAAATCGTTTGATGGTTTCGGCATTTTTAAGTGACAAAATATTAATTTGACAGCTTTGATAGTTTTAAAATATGCCAAAAATTAGTTTGAAGGCATGCCAAAAGAAGATGGATTAGGAGCTTTTATGGAGTAAAAGGAGAGATTGTAAATTCAATTTCAGAAAAAGTAAGTATAGTTTGGTTCACGAAAGATGACTATTCAAGGTCATATATGAACCGTATGGTGTAATATTACTTGCAGATAACTTCACTGCATTTTGTATACATAGACGTGCAACATAGAATATTTATGAACACATTTTAACAGAAAAAAATAAGTGCAATTTATTCGAAAATTATGTTTCTTTTTAAATAATGCCTTTCTCAAAGATTTAGGCTCTTCAACTATGTGTTTACATACTTTTTTTAATAATTTGATTTAAATGTCAACGTCACTGGATAAATATTAGCACAGAGGCCAGTGTAGTAGATAATTAGATATATGTACCTCTACGACATACGTCATTATTATTTGCAACGTGTTAAAAAATAATGTCACCATTTACGTATATCTGTCACTAACATAAATTACATAAACATATGTCAAATAATCTCTCTCTTTCTAACATGAAATGTTGCGCAGCTACTACTTTATTAAGTGCTGTGTATTCTCGAATATTCATCTTTCGTGAACCAAAGTATAATGTAAAATTTATTAAAGATGACCGATCAAGGTCATTTACGAATTGTGTGAATTAAGATTTTAGCTCCGTTCTGTCAATTTCTGTAGTGTAGTTTACTTAGTTTTTATGAGGGTACATAAGATATTAGTGTTACATTATTATTATAAAAATATATGTTCATTCAAAATTTAGTCAACTGGTAAGTTTATTAGCAAATGTAAAACCAAATATGTAAAAAAATAAGACATTGATACAGTGTAAGTGTCAGTGACACTGATAGAAACTAAATTCGTACGGGTATGAATCAAGGTAATTAATAAAAAAAAACTGACAGCGAAAATATTGTCAACAACGAGCATCGTTTTACAATAGTGTCCTAACTTAGTCAAGACAACATGAATTTTTGAAAGACAAGCTTGTTATATTCATCCTTATCGCACACGTAATCTTTGTAAATGAGAAAGATAAATGTATGCCAATTTGTTAATTAGTTCATGATATAGATGACTAAAAAGAAATACTGTATATTCAATTTCAGAAAAGGTAAATTGACAAATTGAAATTCATATTTTTTTTTCTGTTTCGGAATTTGATTGTCATATTCTAGCACGCATATTTATGATTGAAGGAGCTTCATCCTTAAACAATTTTTGGTGATAATTTCTTATTTAAGATCGGCATAGCCGCAATAAATTCAAAAAAAGCACAAATCACTGTCACTTAACCTAATAATTCTACCAAAAATTTCCTTTAATGGAAATTTATAAAAAAAATTATGTAAATGAAAGCCTCAACAAAGAAAATAATATAAAACACTCGTTACACAAGGCAATTCAAGCACTCGTTCGTACGCCCACTCGCCGCTGCGCACTCGTCAGCGAATATGTAACTCGTGCTTGAATATGTTGTTTTCTGTAGGAGGGAATTTATGACTTCATATTGTCGGGTGAAATCGGCCGAAACGTGTGATTTCCGTAGTACTCATACAAATCAAAACTGAAAACTGACAATCATATTTATTATTATTTAATACTATACCATACAGGCAAAATGTATAACTTATACCGTGTGAATATTATTATTCATCAAAATTAGAAGTAAGACATTTATTACGCAATAATAAATCAAATGAATATTTATGATGTAATGTCAAAAGTGACGGTATTATAATAAACCTAATTATGTCAATTTTGTTATTCATCAAAATTCGAAGTATAAATAGTTATTTAGCAATAATAAACAAATTGATTAAATAAGATATAACTCTAATGGATGTAATATACCTCTTTTTATTGTCCAAAAGCAATATGATGCAATAATTGTCGGCAATCTTGGAAACACCGTCGTTTCACAATATAATACCAAGAATTAACGAAACACAAATTATCGCCGTCAACATCACCTTAATCACATGAATTAAAAGAATGACATGAACGTTTAAATAATTCAAATATTTGAAAATGACATTTGTCACCGTGGTTACAATACCGTTTTTATTATTTTTTGCTGTCGGTTAGACGGAGATAACGTATACCCCCCTGAAACACCTACGATAATGAGATAGCGAATAAAAGTCTCATATATGCCAGGTGTGTATGACAAAGATGCTAGTTAAAAGTTTAATAATTCTTGCATCAGAAATTGGTGATATGGAGATCAACTCGGAGATATAGAGTGTAGTTTGCTTTTTGCCACACAGCTTGTAGAATATGTTCATAATACAGACAATGTATGTAGTAACTCTGTTCAGAAAATAAATTGGAACTGTCAACGTAGTTCGTATACATTGGCGTGTATTTTAGCATTTTTGTGTTTCATATTAATTTATGTGACGTGATTTATCAATAAGGAAAAAAAAACTATCTATAATGTTTAGAACAATGATCTAGTCTGTATCTGCGTTTTTGATGCAGAAAAGTTTTCTACTAGGTCTCAGCACAAATAATACAGCAAAATGAAATATTTCTGAACTAGCTAAAAATGAAATATTATTGCACAATGCCATTCTTATGTACGTGGAAAAATCATCCCCCAACTTACATAAATTAGCAATTAAGCAAAATTATTATTATTATTATTATTAGCTTATGGCATTACATACACAATAAATATTATAATAAAATTAATAAAAATTTGAAATTAATATTTTTTATAGGTCCAAGTCAAGGTTGTTTAACCAAACGATTAAGCAATATTAGCTGGCCCAAGACATTTATTTATTTGAAAACTATTATTTCGCTTTGGTTTTATATTCTTTCAAGTATTTTCCACACTTTTATACATATTTAGTTTATATCGCAGTAAATACAGCTGCATGATGTTTTATTTGTAAGATAATACTGTGTAAATAATATACATATTCCAGTTTCTTACAAAATTACACTTAAGCAAATAACAAATTCGACTTACGTAAAAGTTTACTAAAGGCATTACTTACCTAACACGGGTCATTGCTGAATATTTGGAATGTATTGCGATGAGTTAGTTAATTTATTATTAACATTTATTCTTCTTAAAAGTTCTGTTTTATTTACCAAATTTTGTTGGCATTTGAATGATTTTTTCTTTATATACTTCCTCGAAATGTTAATAACCTTAAATGGAATATTAAGAATAGCTCTATAATAAATTATTGGTAATTTCTATTCTCGTATAAAAAGGTAAAAGCTTTTTAAGTATTAAAGTTGCTTATTTACTAGTATTGTATTCCAAACATAAAATATGGGCTAATTTCAATGTTGAAAACAAAAATATAATTATAGCAGGTAAATGAGCGTTAATTACAAACTGTTACCTTACACATATATAATAAATACAGAGTAATTTGGACAACAAGAATAAATATCTTCATTATTTCATCCAAAACAAAGAAAACCTTGTTAATGATAATGGCCCGGATTCAGCATGCGTTCTTAGTGATGCACTTAGGGTGTTCTTAGTTAAGATCAGACAAATTTTCATATTCAATAACTATTCATAAACGATACTTTGTGTTGTTTAGTAAAAAATATAATTACATGTGGCGACAGTGCTTTAATAATGAACCGAAGAATATTAAAAAATATTTTTATGCTTAAAAATATTGCAAGACGTAATGTTACAAAATTTAAAAATGATAAATCAAAATACAGAAACAGGATCCACAAGAGTACCAAATTAGCAAAATGGACTGGATAATTTCGGACATTAGTTCTATAAATTTTGCTGAAAATATGTTAACATTACTTTTAAAATTGATATAAATTATAAAATTAAAGTTCTTATCCAATTCTATTTCTATTCAGTTAAATTTGGTGATTACTTTTAAAAATGATATAAATTAGAAATTCTATTTCTATTCCAGTTAAGTTTGGTGATAGTGAAATGGTGCGAACCACCGACCGTGCGAACATTGAGTGCGGGTTGTATAATAGTTATTATTGTTATGAATTGCAATGTTAAATGTTGTTATACTAGGTAGTATATAAATTACAATGTTAAAAAATGAAAATGTTACAATTATTTATCATAGTCTTAGAACTTAGATCTATCAAACCTTGTATAACGGCTAGTATTTATATTTACTTATTTTTGAATTATACATCCTTACAATCTTTCAAAGAATCTATTATCTTTTGAAAATTACGTTGCGGTAATTTATGTATTTATTTGTATGACGATAAAAATGGTAGGCATCGTTCTTAATTTTTGATCCTAAACAACTGCATCTTTAGGAGATAAGGAAGGATACTTAGCACTAATAGTTTAAGGAAGCGAATTTAGATTTGATTACGCATATTGAATACGGGCCTATGTATTTATTTATAATGAAATCCCATAATAAGGTTTGTTTCAAATTACTATAAATTTAAATTGAAAATAACATTTTTAACGGAAATTTCATTTTATGAGAAGCAATATTCCGGAAGTTTAATTTTGAGTATGAACATCGTAACCGTTTTATGGAACATTGAAAAATTTGTTACATACATACTTCGTTATAATTTTTTACGTAGCTATAAATAATTTCTTACATTTTACATAGCTTACAGCATGATGCCGTAATTAAAAACATTAAACTTTAATGTTATTAATAATTAAAATGACGTATGAGTTTACAAAGATTGATAATAATTAAACAAAAAAATATGTCACGTGAAAAATGATACATTATATATCTTTATAATAATTTATTAAAAGTATTACGTATTGGGGAAAATAATACTATTATTAGTATGCTGTTATACAAGTACTAATGTACTTGTCAGCATGAGTATCTGGTCGCGATCTGGAGCCCCGAGTTCGATCCCGACGGACGCCAAATATTTAGAATTTTAAATGGCACAAAATTGACCCCTGTGGTGCACTTTTCACTCCAGGTGAGGTGACGCCTGGTACGTGCCCGTACGGTACAAATATTTCATCATTACCGATATCTGTGAACAAAGCAGATTGGCACACCCAGCAATGGATAATATGTCGTGATGATATTTATTTTATTTAAATCAACTTATATATAAAAGTGAAAGTTTGATGTCTATACAAATCAGGTATATTTATGAAATATATAAAAACAACAAAATCATATGACATCAGTTATTGAATTGTAATCTGTCTCCTAATTACATTGGACAATTATAAACATATTATTATTTTAAATATGTTCAAAGTACTTCCCTTCAACAATAACACACTTCACCATTCTTTCCGTCCATTTCTTAAAAGCTCCCAATCAATCTTTCTTTAGAATGCTTCTTCAGACGAAAAATTTCTACCTATAATTTTTGTTTTTACCTCTCGGTAAGAGAGGTATTGGATTCGTGCTAAAAATCGCATATCCAAATTTTATTGAATAAGCACGTTTTAAGGTCCCTACAATCCGATTTTAACATTTTTACGATGATGTCTGTGTGTGTGTGTGTGTGTGTGTGTGTGTGTGTGTGGATGTGTGTGTGTGAGGTTGTTGGAGACACGATTTCTCAAATTCTATAAGACTAAAGATCTTTTTGACTACGGATTCCTCAATCTAACATTAATGGGAAGAGTTGAATAGATTTTGGTATCAATTGAAAAACCGGAAGTAGTAGTATCTTAAAAAAAAATTCTAAATATTATTTTTTTGAATTTTTTTATTATTAGTATTAAAGAACGTAAAATTCTCTATTCGATACATTTTAAATTTTTATTATATCTCCTATAGGTTTGGGGACATAGTAAATAATAATATGAAATAATCTGTTGTAATTAATTTCAGAGCCTAAACAACTCTATAGTAACCATCAGATGTTTGTAAATGACAGAAAAATATCATTGTCAAAAACTAACAGTAGTTCATAAACCTGATTGGGCGGTATTGGCAGCTGGACACATGACAGTGGATAAAAACCGATTCAGAATTTGCCATAGTACGAATATAGTTTTATTAGCTGAAAATAAATCTTGGGTTTATTTTCCTCGACAAGTAAAATCCATATTCCTGGTGATAAATTAACCATGTGAAAAATTACGACATTTGACATTTATGTAAATAATTACTAACTGTCATTTTGACAAGGGCCTCCATATCTGCTTGTCTAGATCAAGTATGACTAACTACGTGAATTTAGAAAATCTTGAAATTTTTGATGAAAAATTCTGACATTTGACATACGTATATGTACAAAATTACTAATTGTCATTTTGACAGAACTCCCATATCTGCTTGTCAAGGCCAACAAAGTCACATGTCTGCTCGCGCCCTATACTTATGTAACTAAAAACGAAAGTGGCGAGAGGTATTGTGCTGGCCACAACAGATTTTTATTCGGGGATTTGTTAACTACTGGATAGTGCAAGTGTATACCGATACATGTATTGGTTGTGTACTCATCCAGAATAAGGGAGAACACAGAAAGTGTAAGTGAGAAGGATATAAATAATTTTGACAAATGAATTTAATATTCACATCACTTAAATTCACATCTGTCAAATTCGTGTCAAAAATTACGTTTAAATATATATTTAATCCTGAAACGTAAAATAAGTATGAGTACAACGCTAAATTAGAACACGTATAAGAATATAAATTAAACA
This sequence comes from Harpalus rufipes, assembly GCA_951394225.1. NCBI lineage: Eukaryota > Metazoa > Arthropoda > Insecta > Coleoptera > Carabidae > Harpalus > Harpalus rufipes. The sequence continues at coordinate 39,772,586 of OX596274.1, read as the reverse complement.
ATTAATTACTTAAAATAATTAAATTTAGTGGCGAAAACAAGAGTAACCTAAAAAACTGTCAAACATGTCAGGTAAACGAATGACAAGTAACGGAAATAAAGACCACAAGTCGGAATTATGTATCACTATCGCAGTCGTTCTGGCCGGGTCCATGCGAAGATTAACTTACTCTATCCAGTATTTAACAAATCTCTGTTCTTATTACTTTTACATATTTTTTGACAAAAACTGAAGTGTTGAAGCTGTCTTATGCTATTTGTTTAATTCTATATTTTCATTTATAACGAGACTTTGATTAACTAATTTCTAACTAACTTAACTATTGCAACTTAATTTCAAATGACTGATAAATAATTGTTTAAAATAATTTAATAAAATAATATAATTTCCTTAATAGAAAAATAGAAGGGTTGCCTTTTACATTTTGGGATTAGGCAACTCTAATGCTGCCATCTGTCAACTGACGTCTCTATCGTCGTAAAGGATGACATTTTTGACGGTATACATACTCAGAACGTTTTACCGTACGAGCACTATTGGTATTGTTTACAGTAACTTGAAAAATTCATATCAACCAAAAAATGGAATTAAATCGTGCGATTATTTTTTACAACTTTCGACGAGAATTAACTCAACAACAGTACATCGATGAACTTAATTCGATTTTTAACAATGTAGCACCATCTAGGACCAGTGTTTATCGATAGTTTACCGAATTCAATCGTGGCCGTAGTTGGCTCATGGACGAATTTCGTGAAGGTTGTCCAAAATCGGTTGTTGTTCCGAAAAACATTGACGCGGTGCGTGACCAGATCGTTATGTGACTTATCGTGAGATTGAGGTATCCTTGGACATTAGTGGGACCAGAATACATTCAATATTGCATGAACATTTGGCCGTAAAAAAGTTTTGATCGCGTTGGGTACCTCATAATTTGACAATCGCTCAAAAACAAGCTCGTGTCAATTGATCGCAAGAAATGCTCAAAAAATTCGATAGCGATGCTTCAAAACATGTGTATGACATCATGACAGGTGACGAATAGTGGATCTACGCGTATAAGCCCGAAAGTAAACAGCAGTCGACTGTATGGGTCTTCAAGGCGTGCTAAACCCAACAAAAGTCGTTCGTGCTCGAAACATTTCGAAGCAAATGGTCGCCTGTTTTTTCGGAAAAACTGGACACGTACCGTACCATTGGTGCAACGTAGAACGGTCAATTCTGAATGGTACACAACCATGTGTTTGCCACAAGTCTTCAGAGAAATAAGGAAAACCAACCGCCGAAGACGGATCATTCTCCACCACGATAATGCAAGCTCTCACACATCGGCTTGAACAAGTTTTTGAGCGCTCAAAACATCGATTTGATGAGTCATCCGCCGTATAGTCCTGATTTGGCACCCAATGACTTCTTTTTATTCCCGAACATCAAAAATAAATTGCGAGGTCAACGTTTTTCGACATTGGTTTATACGCATGCAAAAGTATATTAATCTTCATGGAGAATATTTTGAAAAACAATAAAGCCATTTTCGATGATAAATACTTGTTTTTGTTCTCTAATCCCGAAATATAAAAGGCAACCCTCGTAGTATAAAAACATTTTTCATAAGGCTTGTTATTATCATACTCATTCTTTGTTAAACTCCCCGCACAGTGCCTCGATTTCCAAACATGGATACGTACGTTAACAGATGTGCGAAAAATATGATTTTGCAACGAATCACATACAATATGTTTTTTTTAATTCCGTTTAGATTAACATTTAGAAGGAATAAATAATGAACTTTCTTCATAATAAATTAGCTGTCACTTTTTTACTTTATTACGAAAAAGTGATTTGTCCGCTGAATCAGAAACAAAAAGTTGATATTATGAAGCGTTATTAAGAAAGTATTTTATTGTGCTTTTTGGATTCGGAATATAGCCGATTGTTACTCCCAGCAATGAGTAGAAGCCGTAGTAATTTATTTAAATAAATAAATATTTCTTCACGGCATATTACCCATTGCTGGGTGTGCCAATCTGCTTCATACACAGATATCGGTAATGATGGAATATTTGTACCGTGCGGGCGCTTACCAGGCGTCACCTCACGGGCACTCATTGCTGGCGTGGAGAGTGCGCCACAGGGGTCAATTTTGTACCATTAAAATACGATGTCATTTTTAGCGTCGGTCGGGATCGAACCCGGGTCCCCAGATTCGCGACCAGACACTCAGGCACACGGCCACGAGACCCCATGTAATTTATTTATATTATTTTATTTATTTTATGAATGAAATAGTGTTTACTGTTCTATTATAAACATTCATTCCCCAAATTTTAAACAAAAACAAATTATTTAACCTTGAAATTTTTCATTAAACAATTTATCAAACCAATTGACAACCTAAATTTTTATTTGCAATATACAACTGTATCTGCCGCCATAAAAATGAATTACGAACACAGTTTTTTTATTATTTTACATCCTATCAAAATCGTACAGCTTTAACTTTAATTTTGTAAAATGAACCCTATAAAGCGTCATAATTCACATCAGTGAAGAGCTAAATGTGCTAAAATGGATTATTGAAATTTATCTTTGCAGGTTATTGGTTTATTATTCGATTCATATTTACAGCTCTAATTACGCGTTATAATTAGATTTATTATTGTGTCAACCAATACGAGTATTACAAATTATAGAACAGAATTGTTCACAAATGAGATATTTGATTAGAAATTGGACATATTCATAATTACCAAAATTTTGTTAATGTTATTTACGGCCAGTTTTAGAATCTCCGGTTAATATTTTAACTATCAATTAAATAAGCAATACTTACAGGCCTATTCTGTAAAATCGAATCGTTACCATAACGAAATCGTTATTATGAAAATCGTTATTTCTACTTAACGATAATCGTTATCTTCGTATCCGTATTATGTAACATATTTTGAAAAATAATAACGTTGGGATCAAGATAAGAACTTTATTTCCTAAAATCAAATTATAATTTAAATGAAATATCTAAAATAATTCAATATAACCACAAAACTTCTAGGTTAGATTGATTCTGGCTGTCAACCTGTCAGCTGTCGGACCATTATTTTTCTTTTTGTAGGTTATGCTAGAGCAACTACTACCATCTGTAGACAAATTGGGAAGCTTGCGCTAGGCGCTACGAATAAAAACTTATTAAATTATTTTAATATTACCTTGCAGAAAACTGTAATATGACTGGTTTTTGAGATCACTGTTCAACATAATAGCAATTTTATTTTGACATGAATTAAAATACTGAATTATTGACAAAACGTTTAGATAACGAATGATTTTTCCAATCGTTAAGAAATAACGATATCGGTATCTTTTTTTCGTTATGTAGACTTAAATTATTGTTTACAGAATACCACTTTAACGATTATCGTTATGATAACGATTTAACAATGAAAAATGTCATAACGATCGTTTACAGAATAAGCCTATTAAACGATTTTCGTTATTACCATGACGATATAACGTTTTACCGATTCGTTCGAATAGCCCTATAAATCGAATTATTGACAGCTATGATAAATTTGTCACCTGACAGTTCATTTCGTTGCCGTTTTATTTATTTAATTGGTAGTTAATTTAAAAAAAATGCTTTATTAAGAAGAGTTGATTTAGGGAAATTTGTTTTATTGTAATGTTGTAGTTGGTAACACTAATTCAAATTTAAAACGTACTTCAGTACTAAAAGATAATCTAGTACCAACCAAAAATTGCGTCTCAAATGAGGCTCTTTCAATATGCAATTGGGTTTCGTAATGATTTCGCTATGAACGCGAATAACTTTTTTAAACCATGATAGTGTTTAACATAAAATTTTAATATCTAGAATTAACATAAATGACTCATGTTCTAATTTGTTACTTCGGTGGAGGAACCATATCTCTATTCAATAGGATCTAAGTACCAAAAAATATTATAGAGTGAAAAATTCTTAACAAGTGACTGGATTCTCCCATACTGTAAAACTAATATATGTATGTATATAAAATAAATAAATATATCATCACGGCATATTACCCATATGCCAATCTGCTCTGTACCCAAATTTCGGTAATGAGGATGACACATTTGTATCGTCGTGAAGTGACGACTGAGGAAAATAATTAGGGATGGGCACGTAAAATACGTCATGTATTTTACGCTATTTGTACCTCTCGCTAAAAGAGGTATTGGATTCATGCTAAAAATCTCATATACAGATTTTAATGAATAAGCACGTTTTAAGGTTCCTAGAATTTGATTATAACATTTGGAGACACGATTTCTCAAATTCTATAAGACTAAAGACCTGTTTGACGGATTCCTCAATCTAACCAGTAATGGGAAGAGTTGAGTAGGTTCTGGTAACAATTGGACAACCGGAAGTGGTAGTTTCTGAAAAAAAAATTTTACATATTATTTTTTGAAAATTTGTTACTGCAAATAATAAAGATAATTAAATTCTCAATCTGACTCATTTAATTTTTTTATTATATCTCGTATAGGTTTGGAGATATAGTTTATAATAATATAGAATAATGTGTTGTAATAAATAATCTCGTTGCCTAAAAATCAGTTGAGATATTTAAATGTTTGTAATTGTAAGATAAATGTGAAATGTCCTAGTCAAAAATTTGCATTTTTACTAACATTACTGGAAGATTTTTCTGGGAGGCACGAGTACATTTAATATATATTATTATATTATTAATTAAATATGTATTTAAATTATAGATATGTTATTATTACATATATCCTTAAGAAATACCGCTAATACCGTCAATGAATTTGAAGAATTTTGAACACATTAGAATAGTAGGATAAAATTTATCATAGAACGAAAGAAGAGATACAATTTCAATTATTTGTGTGTATAGTGTACAAGAAATGTTAAATTCGTTACTTATAGGGCGCGAGCAGTCATGTGAATTTGTTGACCTTGGCAAGCAAATATGAGGATCCGTGTCAGAATGGTGGCTAGTAGTTATTTACATAGATGTCACAATTGTCATATGCCATAATTTTTCATTCAAAATTTCAAAATATTCTGATGTTTATTTGTCATGGATGGAATATACTTGTCGAGGAAAATAATACACATGGATTTGGAAAATCATAGTTTTGAATTAAAACTTATACTTGACACCTATGTACATAATTACTAGCTATCATTCTGACACGGGCCCGCATATCTGCTTGCCATCCAGTGTCGTTATGAAAAAATAAAATTATACTTTATCTACGTTTTTTACTTATTTAACATTTTTTACATGTAAACTTAAAAAATACTTTTTTACGTGTAAATGTCCTTACCTGAAAATAATGGCCTCTAGTATGAACAAGTGATTAAGGATGATTAGCGTGCATTTGACTAGCATTGTTTCATCTCTGTCAATCGTTTATGTACTATTTTAGAGAAAAATACTACAAATAATAGTTATATAAAAATTAATTGCACGCATCTTTTATTTGAAGCATTTTTCTCTAAAATAATCTAGAAACCATTGACAGAGATAAAACAATGCTAATCAAATGCTCGTTAAACACCCTTAATCACTGTTCATACTAGCGGCCAATATGATTTTCAATTTCTATTTGGTGACTAGAAATCGTAAAAATTTAAAACTTATACAGTGTAGCACCATTAATTTTATATTTTGGAAAAGCATTTTTTGATTCAGAAGTAATAAGATGATTTTTAATTTTTCTTGTTACCTATTCCATTTGTTACATATTTTCAATTATACATCCTAAAATCCTTAAAAACAGTCACAAAATTGGCTTCTTAATTTATTATTGTAGTACCTATACATGGAAACAATTATTATTAATCAATTATTAGTATGAAGTTTTGAAATATAATTGCTAATTAAGATTTTTTTAATATCTATGCCATGCCTTTAATTAATATAAGATTTTTTAATTCCATTTTTAATTAATTTCACGAATGATTTTTATTTGCAAGTTTTCTTTTCAACCTAATCCGTAGAGAATTGGACACAGCTGTTTGTATCTGATTAAATATTAACTTTTAGTTTCAGTTTTTCAGCAAAAAAATTGTTTCACTTGCTTCTCATTTTAAAAGTAAATAAAGTTTTTGCTCGAATTCAGTTTACCACGCAACATAATATAGCAAAACTACTCCTTGTGTCATGTATGTACATATGTATACATATATGTACATTACATTAGTAAACATAGCACAAGATAAAATAAATATTTACCTATATTTACTATTGAGGCAAATTTCAGTATTAATTTTAACATACTACAGAATGTGACAACCATGTTCTAGAATTTGATGCAGGGAGTCAAACCGAATCGAAAATTAAAAGTGGAAAATTTTCTTTTTATCCTTCGTTATCAACTTATTGATATAGTAAAAATCATTAGGCAGAAGACGCATGTCATCAATGTGAAAAAAAACCTTATAAAATGAAATATAACTTGTAGAAATTATTTGGTGTTATTTATTTTTTAAAAACGAAAGAATATACTAATAATAAAAAAAACGTATATATTTCTACACGTTTGATAAATATCTCCAGGATAGTATACATGATATAGTAAAGGTAAGGTATTATAGTAAATATACTAATGTTGAATATATACTTTATTCGATTTCAAAGGTAGCAATCGATTTCGGGATCATTCCATCATCAGGCTAGCCAGCTGAAAAAACACACTTTACAATAGTAACTATAATGAATTTTAATTAAAAAAAAAAATGAATATAAAAGTTTTAATATAATTTAAATTTTTAAAAAACAGGTTAAATTTTTACTATATTATCGAAAAAAATCTGTTGTGGCCAGCACAATACCTTCCGTCATTCTCGTGTATAATGTATAAATTCCATAATTTTTCTTACAAAAGATTCTAAATTTCCAGTAAAATTATTTCATAAACAAACTATTCAAATCGCACTTGACACTGGCATCTTCTTCTTCTTTAGCTTTTCCCATTCGTTAGGGGTCGCTATTTTTGCATGTCGTTCTCATTCAGTTCCTTTTCTCTCAAATCTTCCGCAATACAGTCCTTCCATCTTATCTTTGGTGTTCCTCTGTTTCTTTAACGTCCTATTACTAAACTATTCATTCTTGTTCCAATATAATTCTTCATTTCTCCTCATGACATGTTCAAACCAATGTAATCGTCTTTCTTGTATCTTTCTAAAAACTTGTAACACTAGAGTTATTTACTTACCGTATCTTTCCGTGTATTCCCCAATATCTACTTCAACATTTTCATATCTGCCACATTAATTTACTTTTTATTGATACTGACATCTGTCAATTTGAATTATATGAATATATTACTAGTTCCCAAGTTTGGCATAGCTGGCTGAATTATAAAATTTAATTTCTTTAAAATTCTTTAACTCGGTATCTATTGAATATGAAGTATAAATTGTAATCAAATCGTATAGAGAATAATATATTCTTTAAGTTATAATAACGTTAAATATCAATAAATCAAATTTAACTGTTAAATCTTCAAATGAGACTACTTCCGGTTGACCAATTATAACCAAAATCTAATCAGTTGTTCTTCTGGATATAAACTTGAGGAATACGAAAAAATTATAATTTTTGGAATCGTGATATTGAAGTTATGGAATCCGGAACTTTTGTCACACACACACACACACACACACACACACACACACACACACACACACACACACACACACACACACACACATACACAGACAGACACACAGACACACAGACACACGGACACACAGACACACAGACATACAGACACACAGACACACATACATACAGACATCATCGTAAAATTGGTAAAATCGTATTATATGGACCCTAAAACGTGCTTATTCAGTAAAAACTCACCATTGAATTTTTTGACCAAAGACAATACCTTCCTTACCTAAAGGTGACGGAAGGTAAAAACTATGGTTTGAAAAATATGACAATCAAGTAAGCTACTGTTGGACGAGGTCAGAACTTATAAAGATATAAATAATCTACATAATGAAACATAATATAAAAACCTATTGCTTTTAGAACAGTTTGATATACTTTTACACAAAATTAGTAACAATAACCTTTAAAATGAAATAACAACATTCAATAATAATCCATTTTTCACAAGTCTACCACCCTTTTCTCAACAACGTATTTTAAGTAAATTATTCTCAAAAGCACACTAAAAAAATCTGATGTGGCCAGCACATAACCTCTCGCCGTATATTTTACCTGGCTGTATGCATAAAGCAAAGAATATTTTTATAAATACAAATAATATATTCATATAAATCTATGACGTATAAACTTCTTTATTATTCAATAATAGCATGTCTCAACATGAAGATATTTTACCATAAATTATGTTACAATAAATTACAAAGTAGAGTACTATATATAAATATTAGGCTGGTAACAGCAATTTTCAATTCGAACAACGTTGTTTACTTTCTCTTCATATTCTTCTAGTAAAAACATTAATTTTGGGCGGTCTAAAATGTATATATGGATTGTGCATCTATTCTTACATATCTTCTTTTACATTTTATTTTTTCATACATGTTATATCTAAATAACACTAATTCCCTTTAATAAAGTGACGGATAGATTGCACTCCGATTATTCTTATATCGATGTGTCATTTTGTCAATATTTACAACTTACTTGAGAAGAATTTGATAGCTTTTTCGCAATTCAAAGTTACTCTAGTCTATAGTACTGGTGTACATTGTCCCATAATGTTTGAAACAAATTTAAGTCCTTCAACCTAGATTTGTCATCTCCATAATAGTCACAGATCAAGAACTAAGGGATTCTCCAAGTACATTTTTCTTTCATTACTCATTATTTCTGACACTGACATTTATCTGTCAGTTACAAATAATTTAAATTATCAACTATTTTTCATGGCATTCTTTCGGCTGTCAAATTTATTACAACAGATTATTTTATATATTATACTTCTTTTATCTCTAAATCTATGGAATATATAATAAAATATTTAAATGTATCAGATAGAGAATTTAATTTTCTTTAATATTACCACGAAAAATTTTCAAAAAATAATATTTAGAAGATTTTTTTTCAAGAATCTTCTACTTCCGGTTGTCCAATTATTACCAAAACCTTTTCAGATCTTCCCATGAATGTCCGATTGGGAAATACGTTGTTAAACAAATTTTAAGTCTTATAGTTTTTGAGTAACCGTCCTTCCAACATCCCACACACACACACACATACACACACATCCACACACACACACACACACACACACAGACATCATCGTAAAAATGATAAAATCGGATTGTAGGGACCTTAAAACGAGCTTATTCAATAAAATCTGGATATGCGATTTTTAGCATGAATGCAATACCTCTCTTAGCGAGAGGTAAAAATCGATATTTTCTGATGATTTTCAATCGCATATCTATGCCTATAAGTTCTGGCTTCTTCCAATAGCAGCTTACTTTATTGTCATATTTTTCAAACCATAATTTTTTTTGGATAATATAGTCAAAATTTAACTTGTTTTTGGTAAATTTGAATTATATTAAAACTTTTATATTCATTTTTTAAAAAATTAAAATTCATTATAGTTACTACTATTGTAAAATGTGATTTTTCAGCTGATTAGTCTGATGATGGGATGATCCCGAAATCGATTGCTACCTATGAAATCGAATAAAATATATATTCAACATTTGTATACTTACTATAATATCTTACCGTTAGTATATATTCCTTTTACGGAATATAAAATTATTTGATATAACATGGTCATTCTCAGTAGTGCCAACGTATGGTATGAAAATAAAATACAATGATTTCAAATAATTTTGTATTTGTTTGTTAGTATGATTAGTTAGGATACTGTCGCGTGCACAGCCAACGCTACTGAGTATAGACAGCACGCACCCCACGCCACTAGTCGAACGCTTAATCGTTTTTCAGAAGGCAATAACTGTAACGCCTCAGGCGGCTGACGCGAGCGTAAAAAAAGGTGGAGATAACCTAAATTACTGTCGCTCGGCTGATCCTTTTGTTCTGGTATTCTGGTACGTACTACTAATATACTAGAATGTTCTCGAATAATAGAGAGATATAAAAGTGCAAGCAGTTAGTTCAGTTGAGACCAGTATTAGAGTACACGAGTTCAGGGACTGGAGATAGTTGGTCAGTGGAGTTCGGATAGTTGAATGGTTACATAAATAAACATTTGGTGAAATAAATAACGTGTAAATAAATAGTCTTATGTTATTGTTTAATATTAGTGTTAATTGTATAATAATTTTCTATAGTCTTAAATAGTATTTACTATTAATTTAATCATAGTTATCCTTATTTTTAAAATATTTATCTTATTTATTTATCGTTTCGTAAACTTTTATTTTAATAATTAATAATTATCTAATTTTTACAATTCACCCAAATAAATAAACATTACAATACTGTGGTGCGAAGAAGCTAAATTAAAACATAAAAACGAGTTTTGCCTATATCTTCAGCGACTTATCGATAAGTTGGATTCATATGGACTACTCTGTTCACATGCTCCGTCATAAATATCGTTGCGCACAGTTTCAAAAACGAAATATAACTAAAATATATGTTTTGACCTCAGTGATATTTCAACGAAGCTCGTCGATATTCGTAGCGTCGAGACCGTTCGTACCGTATGATTTCAACCAATCACAGCACAATACGGTGTAAACGGTAAGCAATTTGACGGAGATAATGGTACATATGAATCCAGCTTTATCATAATAATTCTTTGGTACAAAAGTCAAATTCCCAGCGTCGGTTATGATCTCAGGCTATATATCTATGGAAAGGGTAAGAGTTAATTACATGTTATTGATGGCATACCCAGTTAACTCGTAAAGGTACAAATACATTCTTGAAGAAAGTTTTTTACTCTCGATCTCGAATTGTGAAACGGTGGAAGGTGGCTATCGTCCATAAATCTAGATTTATCTCCTGTAGATATCTTTTGACATCTATGAAAAATTAACTTCATAACAATCCAGCAAACATTCTAATTTGATTGTAAGTTACCTTGCAGGACATGTGTGATAATATAATACTAGAATACTAATAAAAACTATGTAACACGAAAACCGAGCCAAAGGCGTTTAATCTGCGAAAACAGTTTTTCCTTGCACAAAAGTGGCCTATTAATTTTAAACAATAATGTTTAAAATAAATTTTTAGAGAATTATATTCTGCATCTAATTCAATAATCAGATTTTATTTTGCAAATGTCGTAACCGAACAAATTGAATTTAAATTTTATAAAAGTTACTTTTTACCTCTCGCTAGAGAGGTATTGGATTCATGCTAAAAATCGCATATCCAGATTTTAACGATAAGCACGTTTTAAGGTCGATTTTAATATTTTTACGATGATGTCTGTGTGTGTGGATGTATGTGTATGTGTGTGTGTATGTGTGTGGGACGTTGGAAGGACGATTTCTCAAGAACTATAATACTTACAGCGGTAATAATAAATAGTTTCTTATTCCCAGATTAGGTATTCCGAGAATATCTCTTAACCCTGTGTTAAAATGACGTTTATGGAGGGTTTATTCTAGAGTTAAGTCTTATTACATGTTTATTATTATAAATTTGTGGGTTAAGCTCGTGATAAACTAGGAATAGCTATTCCTGTGTTAAAAAGAAGCTATTCTTAACTTAACCCTTGTTTATTAATACTGGTGTTAATGTTTAACTATATTAACGTATTTCCCAATCGGACATTACTGGGAAGAGCTAAAAAGGTTTTGGTAATAATTTGACAACCGAAGTAGCAGATTCTTAAGAAAAATCTTCTGCATATTATTTTTCGAAATTTGTTAATCTTTCTAGTAAAAGAAGAGTAAATTCTCTATCTAATACACTTAAATATTTTAATGTCCAACTAGTTTATTATTATGTTAATAATAACTCCGTTCCTATGGAAATTACATAACAAATAACGCCCTAGGGCATTATTTTTCAAAAATAACGCCCTAGGGCATTATAAATTTGATGTAATTAAAGTTCCTAGATTTTCAAATTTCGCGGTTTTTATTGGTGGACGTTCGCGCTATAGTAATCTAGGGACTTTAGATGTTATGAAAAAGACACAAAATAGTTCACTGTTTAAGAAGAATAATCTTTATTTTCAATATAATCATACAGAAAGAATACTTATTTAAAATGAAAAACACAATTGTCAAATTTACCCGACAACACAATGCCTTCGTGTTCTTTTGTACTCAAGTTTCTGAGGTATTTATGTTAGACATAACCTGAATCGTAGATTCTTTTACTATTGTGTTAGTGGTACTTGCTTTTATTCCAGCTACTAAGCAAGAATTTGTCTGTTTGGAACATTCGCTATTATCTACGTAGCTTCGGGCTACCGATGTACTTTTCCATCCACCTAGTCTCATTAGGCTTTCTGTATTGCCACCAGCATCAGAATGAAGAGTTGCTGATGTGCGTCTCAGGCAGTGCCCTGTGTATAATTTTGCATCTGCCAAACCTAAATATGTTGCTATTGAACATGGGATGTTTCCAAAAGTATTTTTACTGACAGGTATTGTACTCACTTCGTTTTCTATCATCCATTTTTCAAATCGGCTGTATTCCTTTTCATAAACTTCTCGAGTTTTTTGAGGAACAAGAGTTTCAATCGCTTTTTCAGCTTTCAACAATACCTTTTCGGGTAATTCTTCGGTCATTTTGACAAAGGTGTTATGCAGTGTAGCGTCGTTTTGATAAATAAACAAACTGTATTTATTGAGAAAAAGTACATCGCGTTAATTAGTTACAGTGTTCAAAACAATTATATTGTTGTCGAACAATCTGATAAGCAACAAAAAAATGCAAAATACATTAAAAAATTGTGAAAAAACAATAAATTAGTTGGACATTAAACGTTGAAGGCACCTCTGGAGTTAAAGGAACAATAACGCCCACGGTCGACGAACAACCCTCGGGCCAGAGGCCCTCGGGAAGTTCACTGTCGACCTTAAGCGTTATTGTTCTTATAACACCCTTGGTACCTTAATAACTATATTATATCTTTTATAGATTTAGAGATAAAGGTATATAAGGTATGTAATAATATTTGTAATAAATCTCACAGCACAAATAATGTCATGGAAACCAATTGAAAAATTAAATGTTTGTAACTGAAAGATAAAATATCAGTGTCAAAAATTCAGAGACATTATTGAAGATTATTTCTGAAAAGTACATATTTCTTATTGTATTAATAGTTAAATATTTAAAATTATAGATATAGTATATATACCCTTCAAAAATACTGTCAATCTCAACAATGAATTGGAAACATATCGAAAAATTAGAAGAGTAGGACAAAATTTCTTCATAGAATGAATTTAAAATTAAAACTTCTAAATGTAATGAATACATGTAAGTAGATTTTTTGTTGTAGAGTGTAGGTATACAACAAATGTTAAATACAATAGTGCGCGAGCAGTCATGTGACTTTGTTGGCCTTGACAATCAGATATGGGGGCCCGTGTCAGAATGATACCTAGTAATTATGTATATAGATGTCAAATATCATAATGTTTCATTCTAAATTTAGTGATTTCCCAATTTCATGTGGTTTATTTTCCTCAACAAGTAACAAATTAACTACGTGAATTTAGAAAATCTTGAAATTTAATGAAAAATTCTGACATTTGACATCTATGTACATAATTACTAAACAATGTCACAAGACTGCTCGCGCCCTATACTTATGTAACTAAAAACGGAAGAAGCGAGAGGTATTGTGCGGGCCACAACAGTTTTTTATAGTGTTATCCAAGGTATTGAATTAAAATCACAAACAACTGTAATGACATTTTACCTGTTACAAACGTATCTATCAGCTTGTCTGTATCTGTTGGAGTCATTATTATTTAAAACGTGGAATTATTGGCTCGAAGAAAAGTAACAAATTATTAAATAGTATTTTATTGATGCAAATTGTATTTTTTTATTATTTCTGACAGGTAAAATGTCATTACATATGATTGTGACTTTAATTCAATACCATATGGATAACACAGTAATAAAGTAACTTTTATAAAATTTTAAATTCAATGTTGCTCGGTTACGGAACGTTTAAAATTAATAGGCCAATTTTGCGCAAAGAAAACGTGTTTTCCCATGTTAAACGTCCAAGGCTCGGTTTTTGTGTTACACCCGGTCAGTTTTTGTAATTTTAAAGTCTATTTTACAATAGTCAAAGAATTTTTGTTGAAATATCTCACCATTTGTAAAGATTTTTTTTTTTAATGCCTTTACTTAAAAATGTACGTCTGCAAAACTATTAAGAGCTTGTATTATCACCACAGATAAGTGATACGAACAACTCTATAGCCAGGTAATTGATTTATGTTACACAACTAATTAGAGCGATCGTGCGTTACAACTTCGTCATGTTTCAGTGTTTTTCGTCCTTAAATATTACATATCCTGTTTCAAAGTATGCGAAGAATAACAAAATATAAAGCAAATATAAATTTCTGCTACATATAGACATATCATTAAATTGACTATAAAAAGTTACATTGCATCCAAGAACTGTCTAAAGTAGAGAATATTATAGCTTTTACGTCCCACGCAAATTAAAAATAGACTAATACAAACACATGAAATGCAGTGAATCAATTATTTAAGACCAGAAAACTGTCCATGATAAAATAGAAAAATATATTTGAGAATAAAATAAACTTAAAGTATTTTTGGCACGGTAACCTAATAAACACTGTCATGCCTCTGATAATGAATACTAACTAACACTTATTATATTTTCATTACTAAAAGCATCTCCATTTACACCTGAATATAAATTAAGTACGCAACCTGAACATATTCAATTCTTCGGATGTCAGATTACTGTGACAAAAACTCATGTTTTCCGCTCGACAATGTTGCCAACATTAATCATCTCGCACATTATGTAGAGCAACGCGGGAGTGAGAAATATTCACGGAAGGATCTCATAATTCAGTCTGCTTGCAGACATTTTTACCAGCGGTATGTATATCACATACCCAGTTAGAGAAACGCGAAGTGAACTAATGTACACATATTGTGGAGTGACGTTTGTATTTGAAGCACGTTTGCAGGGAAATATTCCTTTGAGAGGAGTGATTTTATGGAGAAAATTTAATATTGAGTACAAATTTATTGTAGCTAGAAAAATTTATGGTTTAATATTTTATTCTGGTTATAATTTCATAATAATATTTTTTCTATTTTGGTTCTTTAATATGTACTTTATGAAACCCATTTGGATGTCAAAAAGTACTTCTTTAAAGAACTCAAACCTAATTTCTGTTAGGTTGGTACGTAGTACCTACATTTCTAGACATTTGTCATTTGAAAGAAAATATTATTTAAATTGTAAACAATAACAATGAAACGTCATAGTTACGAATATCAATCACTTACTGTTACCAACAATCAAATAAAAATTAAAATATTCCTAAAAATGAAATCACGTATATTTGTAAATATTTTTTTGACAAAAGGACCAAAATAGAAAAAATAGTATAAAATACACGTTTCAAAAGATATTTCAGCGCACTTGTCCCGTTAGAAAACTCGCGGCAAGCCGCTCGTTTCTAACAAAGACGCGTGCGCTAAAATCATGTCTTATGAAACTTGTATCTTAATGTACTATTATATACTCGAATGTGTAAAGTTGGTATTTTGCATATTAGGATATCGTATTTTATTTACTTTACAAATTACAGAGCTACCACCATCAACACACATCTGGTGTTTAAGTTGTCTTATCTAAATTTAGTTTTTTATGTACATTCATGTTAGTAATACTGACTGAGTATTCTACTTCAGATCTGTTATCTGTCAAATGTGAACTCGGTATTTAGTGTGTTCTATTGTCGTTTGCTCGTGTGTCAAATTTCTAATATGTTTCAGGATATTATTTAAGGTTGAATAAAAAATCTTGTATGCAATAATGAAATGCTTGACCTCCCTCAGGTCATAAAGCTTGTGTTTACACTCTTGTTGCATAAATAATTATTAAATTTGAAATGTGTAATATTAATGTAATGCAAAGCCTACTGTATTTAATAATAATGTATTATTTAAATCATTCACCATTGTATTTTTTAATAATATAACAAAGGATAGTTGTTATATTATTGGATAGCAAATTTCTTGTTTAATGAATTGAATTTGAATAAATTTATAGAGTGTTTCATTTGAAATTGCGTAAAAATAGAACCTGAAGAAAAACTTACTGCAAATTTATAGATATTGTAATATACTTGATTTATAAAAAAGAACAGACCGATGAATCACCCTGTATTGTCAAAAAATAACCCCACTTTTATCTACAACTTTGAGTGATATATTTAGATTTTTTTACCGTTTTGTAACAACGAAGCAATTTAAAATAACTGATTCATATTGTACGTGATATCATCTTGACTGTGGAAGAAATAAAATTATACATATGAAAGAAAATGAAAAATATGTTTCTGGGAAATAGAACAAAAAATATTTTCAAATAAAGAACCAGTTTTTCATGTTTTTTTCTCTCCCGTTCGAACGTAGTGAAGCTACTAACAATCGATTCACTAAGCACGGGCTAAAATTAGCTTTTTGTAATTTTCGTTTCTTCAGCCACAAATAGCACTAGTTCATACAAGAAATAAATAGCCAAAAAAGTGTGTTCTTGTATTTCTGAAAACTTAATCTGCAGTCGCAGAAATTGCATAGTATGAGACTCATTTCATAGTCTTTAGATATTTGTTTATGAGCTCTTTCCGAATGTGCCAAAAAGAAAAAATCTGATGGGGCTAACACAATACCTCCCGTTTAATTTAATTTTTATTCATGTAATTTAATTAAATTTAAATACCGGGTTCGATCCCGACCGACGCCAAATACTTAGAATTTTAAATGGCACAAAAATGATCCCTGTGGTGCACTCTTCACGCCAGCAATAAGTGCTCGTGAGGTGACACCTGGTAAACGCCCGCACGGTACAAATATGTCATCATCGTTGCCGAAATCTGTGTGCAAAGCAGATTGGCAGACCCAGCAATGGATAATATGCCGTGATGATATATTTATTTAATTTATTTATATACTTACCTATATTCATTGTTGGCATGGAGAGTGCAACACAGGGATCAATTTTGTGCCATTTAAAATTCTAAAATAATTGACGTCGGTCAGAATCGAACCCTTTCACAAGATTCGCGTGAAGTGACGCCTGGTAAACGCCTGCACGAACAAATATGTCATCATTATTGCGGACATCCGCGTAAAAAGCAGATTGGCTCACCCATAGCTCACCCATCAATGGGTAATATGCTGTGATGATATATGTTTTTATTATCTTACCTATTTTTTTACGTATTTATTTATGCTGGTAACTATATTAAGTTCCATTTACTATTTTCTTTTTAAAACGTTAATATTATTATTTGAAATTAGTTTGCCGACAGTGACATAATGCTCTAACTCAAATACCCGGAAGATCCACACACACACATACACACATACTACACACACACACACACACACACACACACACATATATATACACACCCACAGACATCATCGTGAAAATGTTAAAATCTGATTATAGGAATCTTTTACCATTTACCAAAATCTCGATATGCGATTTTTAGCACGATCCCTATACCTCCCTTACCAAGGGTAGCAGGAGGTAAAAATGGGTCGTTGTAGAGGTTTGGCTATAACACTATTCGATTCTATGACCAAAATTACATAAGTATACCAATTTTCATAATTTATGAACCACTGGTTCATTTTATACAAATAAGAGAATGAAAATGGCATTTTCAAATATTTTACTCTGGAAATTGAACAAGAGATGATCAAAATTTTTAAAAATTTTAAAAATTAGTATACTTATGAAATTTTATCGGATTGGTAATAACTTCAAGTATGTATCGCTACTCATTTTTGGCTATGTGGAATCAACACGTTGAAATGTATTTAGAAATATAAAAATTTGGAATTTTTAAAATTTTAAACTTTTTATTGAGCACATACGATTTTTTAAGTAAAGTGAACTCGCCGAAGTGTGTATTACTTTTTTGAAAGTTTTACTTTGCGGTTCATATTTTTTCTAATTCTAAACAAATTATTTGTACGTTTAATATATTATTTTTTGGACTTTACCGGTTGTATTAAAATATTTGTATTCTTAATTGGATTCGCATTTTTTTTGTCCGTAATTTTTAAAATGTTGGTCTTCTTGTGAACTCTTTTTCACTCTGATGAAGGGTAAGTGCGTAACACTGCCGTAACTGCATACTAAAACGTGCAATGCGATCGGTGAGATATGTGCTGAAAATTCCAAAAAATTGTATGCTATTAGATTTTTACAGACGATAAATTCTTTTTTCTACAGTCTACATAGAAAGTAGACATTTGCGCTCTTTTTTATCAACGCAAAATGTCACTTTGTCGCTCAAGCGCGACAAAGTAGAAAAAACGCTCGCTGTCCAAATTTCTAACTATACAATGGTGAGAAATGTCACTTGTCTACATTATTAATGGAAACGTTTAGTCAAGGAACTAATGGCACTGTAGTGACACGTTTACCACCTTTACAAATACATCTGACATAACTGCTCTGTCGGTATATTACATAACAAAAAAAATATGCCGCACTATTGTGAAAATAAAATAGAGCATTCATTTGAAAAAACGAAAGTATAAAATATTTAGATTAGATTGAAGCAATATAGGTCAAGAAGAATGGGAAATAACGATAAATTAAAATTAAATATAAAATACGTTTTTTCTTTCTTTTTCTATTAATCCTTATTAATTGAGTAGTAGTGTAAGTACAAAGTGTACATTTTATTATTTTTTGTTATGGTGGAGGACCCCACTGTGGCGACTGTAGAAAAAATCTTGTGTGTGTTTCGAGCACAAATAGATATACTCTCAAATTTCACAAAATAAACAAAATTTGACTAACACAAAAACCAAAAGATAACATAAGGATAATAAAATAAAAACACTACTGAATTTTATAGGACGAATTTCTATTCTGATTTTCGACCAACACAAATTGTCATGTACGCACATTCCCGATTTTGCATTTTTGTAGGGCAAGTGCGTAGGGTTTACTTTTTTTCTATCAAAGAGTTAAAATATAAAAAATCTGATGTGGCCAGCACATAACGTCTCGCCGTATATTTTGCCTGGCTGTATGCATAAAGCAAAGAATATGTACAATAAATTACAAAGTAGTTTACCATATATAAATTTTAGGCTGGTAACAGGGATTTTCAATTCGAACAACGTTCTTGTTTACTTTCTCTTCATATTCTTCTAGTGAAAACATTAATTTTGGGCGGTCTAAAATGTATATATCTGGATTGTGCATCTATTCTTACATATATTCTTTTACATTTTATTTTTTCATACATGTTGTATCTAATTAACACTAATTCCCTTTAATACAGTGGTGGATAGATTGCACTCCGATTATTCTTATATCGATGTGTAATTTTGTCAATATTTACAACTTACTTGAGAAGAATTTGATAGCTTTTTCGCAGTTCAATGTTACTCTATTCTACTGTGCTGGTGTACATTGTCCCATAATGTTTGAAACAAATTTAAGTCCTTCAACCTAGACTTGTCACCTCCATAATAGTCACAAATAAAGAATTAAGAGATTCTCCAAGTACATTTTTCTTTCATTACTCATTATTTCGATGAGATACAATTTTTCTGTATTTTACTTCACTTTCACCTTGTATTTATAACATTTAAATATCGTCTTCCTTTGAGCTGTATTCTCGCTCATATCTATTCTTTCCATTTAGATTTTTTATATATAAATTCATTCTATGAAGAAATTTTGTCCTACTTTTCTAATTTTTCGAGATGATTCCAATTCATTGTTGGCATTAACAGTATTTCGGAAGGGTATGTGTAATATACCTATAATTTTAAATATTTAACTATAAATACAATAAGAAATAATATAATGTATGTACTTCCCAGAAAAAATCTTCAGTAATGTCTCCGGATTTCTGACACTGACATTTATCTGTCAGTTACAAACAATTTAAATTTGCAACTATTTTCCATGGCATTCTTTCGGCTGTAAAATTTATTACAACGGATTATTTTATATATTATATTTCTTTTATCTCTAAATCTATAGATTATATAATAAAATATTTAAATGTATCAGATAGAGAATTTAATTTTCTTTAATATTAACAAAAATAATTTTCAAAAGATAATATATAGAAGATTTTTTTTCAAGAATCTTCTACTTCCGGTTGTCCAATTGTTACCAAAACCTTTTCAGATCTTCCCATGAATGTCCGATTAGTAAATACGTAGTTAAACAAATATAAAGTCTTATAGTTTTTGAGTAATCGTCCTTCCAACATCCCACATACACACACACACATACACACACACACACACACACACACACACACACACACACACACACACACACACACAGACATCATCGTAAAAATGTTAAAATCGGATTGTAGGGACCTTAAAACGTGCTTATTCAATAAAATCTGGATATGCGATTTTTAGCATGAATCCAATACCTCTCTTAGCTAGAGGTAAAAATGAGTAGGTGGTTGGACACGTCACTCAAAACTATTTAAGAATTTATAATCAAACGTGCAGAATAAATATATGCAGATGATTGAGCATCAAACAAAAGTCGGCAAACTTACACCATGTCTTCGTTTATCGTCGTATTAAATCCGATCTGAGTATAAGTACTCATTCTAGATGGCGCTGAGCGATACCATCTTAGGGTACCTATATACTCAGAGTATAGCCATGACGTAGCTCGCGTTTCGTCCGCTATTTGCGAGCCACTGTCATATTCGTTGTTGTTGCGCAAATTATTATGTATTTTCGTGGCTATTTGTTTTATTTTAATGCAAAACACATTTAAATATACTTCTAATATTTATTGAAAGTATAAGCACGTAATACTTTTATTTTATTTATTTGTGTATTTTCTTAAGATACTGTCTACGATGAATGGCAATATTGAAAACACATAAAAATTACCAATATTAAGCACAAACATTTAAATTTTTAAAAGTTAAAGTTTAGAATATATACTATGTATATATTAGATGTGATAATAACAACCTATATCCTATGCTCTACATAACCTCTAAATGTACCTTTATAAATTCATAGTGTGATTATTTAATATTCCTGTATAATATAATATTACATTTCTTACAAATAAATAGGGAAATGAATTATCAGTATGTTTGACATTGACCCGCTTATGGCAGGGATCTTGCCCTATGGCCATATCCTATATATAAAGGTACCCTACCATCTATGTATGAATAGAGTTGAAGTGAGTCTGCTAGTATTAATACGTACAAAAATAAAAGAACTACAGGACATGAACGCACTTATCCGACTTATGCACTTCGGCGAGCTCACCTTACCTAATAACTGAAAAAAGGGTAGAGATATGAGCATTGCAATATATATTTTTTTTTTGAGATAATTTATAAGTAAGATAAAATATTCCTACTAAAGATTCTTTTGAATATGTTTTAAGTAAAATGATTAAAATAACTTTATAAAAAATTCTATCACTCCTATGGGCACAGATAAACCTACCCAGATCCACGACGTACTGCTATTTCATGTGTTCAGAATTAGTAATAACTGCTCAATGCACAAGATGGTGCACCATGCTCTGCGAGCCCCTGGAAAGTAATTTTGAGCAGTGCAATTCAAGAACGATTCACTGCTTGTGCTAATATTTACCTCCTCTAGAGGATGAATGTACGATGACAGTACAGTACGATGTACGGACAAAATTTTACCTGCTGAGCTGATATGAAAAGTGAAATGGGGTGAAATTGTTTTCTAGATTTAGGTTTACCTGATAATTTTCTTTTCCTTTCATTAACTTAATTCTTTACATCGGTTAAGTAACGGAACCCCTTTTCTACCAAGAAAATTCAGCTCAACCATATTAATGACTATATTCAATTTTAAGTTAGTTTTGAATAAACATTACAGCATATTATTGAAATTAACTGTCTCTCTAATATCTAAATTTCCAAAAGTAATCTAGAATACTAAAACTAAAATAGAATCCCATCACAGATACACATAATTGAGATGAGCATAGAATTAAACCAAATTTTGATATCAACACAAAGATAATAAATAGAACTTAGATTTTTTTTAACAATTTACTATACCTATTTACATATATGTATTATTAAATTATGTTAAATACAAATATTAAATAATGAAAACAAAATAAAATTATTAAGTGTAGACAAGACATAATTTAAAAAATCCCGTAATAACGAAAGAAAAACAAATTATCAAAGAAAATATTACGATTAATGATTAAAGCTAATTTTTAAAATTACATAAGAGTGCAGTGAAACAGTAATTCCATTAATATTTTGGGCACTTTTGTGGTGCAAAATGAAATCTAATTTAGTACGCAGAGGACAGCTGTGCTGGCTATTCGTTTATAATAAAGCTTCTCGTTTTGAGCGCATTTATTGTAAAATAGTATATTGAATTATTTTTTTGTTATCTAACAATTTGTGCAGATCTAATTCGTTGTTAATAGCTAGAATATAGTTAGATAAGTAGTCACGAATAGGTTTGCATAAAGGGCATTCAATGGGAAAATGATAAAGGTTTCGGGGAATTCTTGGAAAAAGGGCAATTCCAAGATCACATTCATTAATTTCTAAACTGGGCAAGAAAAGATTTACTTCGATGTTTCATAAAAAATATGTCTTTAATACTAAGTTTGAAGAGGTTTTCAATATATTTTAATATACTTTTTCACGAACCTCTGTTCAAAGCTTCCGGTTGATCAGTAGTGGTTTGTATAAACCACCACTATTATAATATAAAAAAAATTACCAACTACTTTATTTATTAAGAAAAACAGAAAGAAAGTAAATACGAGCAAACTTTTCTACTTTTTCTTTATTAAAACTTTTTTATTTTTTAATGTTTACTATATTAATAACAAAATATATCTTAACGAAAAGAAATTTTAAATAAGCACAAATTCGCTTATAATAATCCAATATATATGTGTCCGGTTTTTTACCTTCCCTCACCCTCAACTCTAGGTAAGGAAGGTATTGTCTTTGGTCAAAAAATTCGGTGGTGAGTTTTCATTGAATCAGCACGTTTTAGGGTCTTTACCATACGATTTTACTATTTTTACGATGAAGTCTGTATGTGATTGTGTGTGTGAGTGTGTGTGTATGTGACCGCGGTTTCGGCCACCATATCTCCAATACTAGAGTTCCAACAATTAAAATTCTTGCGTATTCCTCTACCTTACAACCATATGTAGACTTGACTAGATTTTGGTTATAATTGGTCAACCGGAAGTATCCTCATTTGAAGATTTTAACAGTTTTTCTTGAAAAACTCAATTAAATATTATTATAACTTAAAGAATATAGTATTCTCTATACGATTTGATTGCATTTTATATTTCATATTCAACAGATATAGAGTTAAAAGAATTATAAAGATAATAAATTTCATAAATCAGCCAGATTTCAGATTCAGTGTACTAGAATTATTTTGTAAAATACATAATCTTTATAAAGATTTAATATTCTGATACTATTATACATTTTACTGCAAATATATTTTTCGGATATATTCACTGCTATTCTGAGTCAAAAATGGTTATTTCTATGAAATTGCCGACATTAGGCAGCGCAGACAAATTGACGCTAGCTCAGGCAGATTGCAGTGGACCGTACAAATCGTACTTAGTTATTACGTTCATTACTTATACGGGGGTATGTAATCCTCTCTCTACAGTGGTGCCATCTACCACTGTCGTAACAACTATACAAAAAAATTGTGCACGCGAAACATCATACAGTCGTGGATCTGGGTAGGTTTATCTGTGCTATGGGTTCTTAAAACACTTTTAAGCTTTAAGTTCAATCCGTAAAACATTTTACTATTTTACCATTTTATTTTTCGATCAATAAATCCGTTCAGCAAACCATTTTATCACCCCCTTTCGTTCCTTTCGCTACTTTCCGACAGATGCCACTTCTATCTTTTTCTTCCTCCTGAATTTCTCTCTTTCAAACATATTCTATTCATGAATAAAATCACCGGTGGCGGCGCTGTTATCAACCAAGATGTCGGGTCGGATGATTGTCGCATTGTCATTTCAGACATGCTTGTTTACATGTTATAAACGTAGTTTTCAAGAGTTATATTGTATTATTAAAGAATTTAAGGAAATTTTATTTGACTTACTGAAAAGTTTGAAGATTTTGTTTCAATGTTATTATTTCAATTTTGTGCATACACGTTTCAAAATGTCATTTAGGCCAAGGAACTAACCTGGTGAAATGTCTTTCTTTCGTACCTGATATTAAAAGTAGGTTTTGTGCGTTCATTTGTTGTTGATAAAGTAACAATTTAACATCAACAGTAGATAAAGTATTGACTTTTTATCTACACTTTGAATTTTTATCTACACTTTATAAAAATGCATAATGTAAAGTTGTAATTTATAATTTTGACAAACCCCTTCAAAGTTAGTGATGGTATAAGTTTAGGAATAAAGTTGCGCTTGACATTTTAATATCGAAAACATCAGGTGAAAAATAAAATAATGTATTATATACGACCGACGATAAAGGGTTTTTATCGACTCGTGAAATATAGTATCTCTTTAACATCTTGTATAATAAATAACTATATTTTTTTAAATCTAAACTATATATTCTCATATGTATAGTAACAGATTTTCCAGTTTATATTTTTAAAATCCAGTTTTTTCGTTCGTCTGCGACTTCAGGACCCCTATTCTATAACTTTTCGGGGTGATATAAGACCGTGCTGTTTTAGTAATATTCACTTACTTATGTTCTCACATAAATATTTGTATGTTGGTACTATGAAGAAAATTTCAAATTTCGTTTACATCATCTGTCAAGTTGACATTAGGAGGTTCTTTATAATGACGACAAAGTTCGAATAATGTACTCGTACAAGCATGATATTCCTCGTTCGTTGATAAATGTCACTTTTGCTGCACCACTCTTCAGTAAAGTATGAAAACTTAAATTTCGGTTTTTGCTTCCTTTAGAATGACATCCGTACACGCAGCAATTTGCATACTTCATTTTGTGGAAGTAGAACTCATTTTAGGTAGAAAATATAATAAATGAAGAAAAAATCGGGAAACTAACAGATATTAAATAGTAAAGTGCAAAAGAGGTTAAGAATGAAACAGATGTAAACTGGAAAGTAGGTACTGAAAGTAGTCTTAAAAAAGATTGATATCCCATTTTGGTCAATACCTATGTATTGAAGTAGTTAATGAACACATAAAATAGAAAAAATAAAACTAAAGCTTACTGTACTACTGTACACAAACAAAAACCAAATTAAATAACACTAACCCAAATGACGATTTCAGTGGAATACGACAATAAATAGTTCATATTTTGCCAGTAGATGGCTACGGCTTAATTTTACTCGCGAATACCAATTTCAACCACAGAATTCTCTATTCTAATTTCAACCCTCATCAAGACAATACAAACCTCAAGAGTCCTCTAATTACGACAAGAGGGAGCAGTTGTCAACAAACATAACTGTTGAGGGTTGAGGAATCTTAGAAGCCTATGGAACTCTTGAAAAAAGAAATCTTTGTTCATATATTTATAAATAGAAATGCAGCATGACCTACTATAAGAATTATTTAAAGGTTCATGCGTAGAAAAGAAAAGTTAATAGTGAAAAATTGTTTTATTGACTTGTTACAATACAGGAAATTGTTTCTACGATAATAATAATGTTATGTCGTGTCTTCATTCACTCATAATTATGAAAATCTAGTTTTTTAGACGTTTGATATTTTAAAACATGGTTTTCCATTTTATACGTTCATTAAATGTATGGAAATAATTACAAAGGTGATTTAAAATAGGGCTGTTGCAAGAATTTTTGTCCTCTAAGTACTAAATTTTGAAAGATATTGTTCTTTAAAGAGCTTCAAATTTGAAAATATCACGAAATATCTATTAGATATTTTACAATTATTGAAATTTGTGGACTATTTTTAAAAAGTCACTTGATCCGAAATATAATGTGCCGTTAGAGTACATACAGGTTAATATTGTGACAAACTATTGCCTACTTTTATTTATAATAATTAGCGTAGGTTATGGACAAACTGTTTTATTATTGGCTTCTTATGACGTGTTTGTTATTACTATAAAATATATTGTATAAACTTTAATTTAAAATGCTTTTTAAAAATTGTGAAACCAACTCATTGTGAATATTTATTTTTACAAATTACCACATTTCATTCAATAGGGTCCTTCGCCATAGTAACAAATTAGAATATGGGTCAATTAAACCTTAAAACTGTATGTTAAGGAGTAATCAAAGTTATTAGTTTTGCATCTTAATATTTGAATTTAAGTTACTTTCCTATATTTTATATTCCTTTTTACCCCTCGCTAAGAGAGGTATTGGAATCATGTTAAAAATCGCATATACGGATTTTAGTGAATAAGCACGTTTTAAGATCCCTAGGATCCGATAATAACATTTTTACGATGAAGTAACAGTATGTGTTATTTTTTGGTACCATAGTTTAATGGCCATCTACTGGTGTTTTTCCCGAACTACACCCGTATTTGATTGACAGGTACAGTCTGTAGATACACTCTAAAATATAAATTTAAATCTAAAAGTATGAATTAACATTCAGAAGTTCATTTTTTTTGGGTGCATACTCAACGCCCGTATATTCAAAACCAGAATATGCATGCGCAGAATCTTTCAAACCCCGAATATTCTAAAATAGAATCGCGCATTACACGAAAGCGTATTTAACTTAACCAATCCCATCCAAACCTAACCTAACCTAAAGTGACCTACACCTGGCCACGCCCACATATTCGGGAATTGAACGATTCTGTGCATGCAATTCTGGCTTCGAATATTCTGCTTTTGAATTTTCGGGCGTTGAAGACATTCCTCATTTTTTAACTGAAAATATGATATAAAATTAAAAATTTTAATTATTATTTTTTATTAATTTATTATATTTACAGAGACATCAGTTACACCTTAACATAAGAAGATACACAATTTTATAACAGTAAATAATTTTCTTTAGAACGTTGGGAACCAATGGTAGGAGATTTAATAAAAAATATATGTAGGCCTTTAGGTTCACATATTTAATTTACAATTATATATTTGGACATTTCGGGTGTATAACCCACCCATCATCAGCTGAATAATTAAAAATTCCAATAAGTACAATTTTACAATAGGATACTTGTTAACTTACTAATACAGAACGTTAAAAAAATTACATTGTGTTATAATTATATTGCAACATAATTACAAGACGTAATTTCTAATATAACAAGGTTATAAAACCAAAACATTTTAAAAGCTACATTTTACGGCGAATGCCAAACAGGCAATGAAATTTAAATTTACAACAAGTTGACGTAAAAAGACAGTGAAGTTGGTAGACAGTGAGATAGGTGGACAGTGATTTTAGGTGGACAGTGGTTTTAGGTAGACAGAGAAATAGGTGGACAGTGGTTTTAGGTAGACAGAGAAATAGGTGCACAGTGGTTTTAGGTAGACAGTGGTTTAATTACCAAAGGAACAATGTCACTATAATTACTATGGTTATAAAATATGTAATTTCATTTCCATGACGACATCTATGTTTACTTCCGGTCACATTTCATTTCTTTAGCAACCGTGTTAGTTTGACATTTGTCACATTGAAAATTAAACAATTGTCGGCATGATGTTGAAACACATTTTTTTTTTAATATTTAACTAATAAACGTCTTATTTTATATATTACGTTATTTTTTAATCTTATTTTATTTGATAATTTTATTTATCACATATTTTAATGTTTGACAGAAGCCTTTGTTATCCATTCAATAATACATTGTTTTATTCCTCAACGGTTTCATAAATCTTAAATATACGCCCAAAATCGGATTCCTTGGAGTTTAAAATAGATAATTACTCATTTATTGTCAAAATCAATCTGATATTCATATCTACGGAAGAACATCTGTAAACTTTTACTCTAAGGTTATAAATGAATTATTAATTACCATTCAAATGAAGAAAATAATTATAAAATAGCTTTAATTATTCTATTATATGCATAATAATCGTTCCATATGATAATATACTCACATTTAATTGATATTTATACTTTCTTTTATATTATTGTTGTTGGAACAATACCAATTGTTTTGTTGTGTGGAACGATGTATGTATTCACATTCTCTTGACCAAAAGTTTTCACCGGCTACAAATATCTTCAATATTCTTATTGGGTTCGGATGAAAACTCTTAACATATATGTTTTTGTAGTTTTATTATGAATTTTCCTTCACATGACGTAAATAAATATAAAATACATTTAATTATTCCATAATTAGTCTAATAAAAGAACATTTATTTATTAATAGTCTGTAGAATCATATTATATTAATATTGTCTCGCATTTTTTACATCAGCTGGTAGTTTAATGACAGATACCTATAGAAATATTGAAAACAATACATATGTCTATTAATCATATATATTAATTGTTTATTACTATATTTATACTCACAGCAGTGTATTTTATATTTTTAAATTTTACAAAACTATTTTATAGTCTAAATGCTTAGATACTTAACCTAATTGTTCCAATAACTCTCATTCTTGTCTATATCTGGGAATATTTATTTACAAACGGTAAAAGGAAAGGATTTTTCCACGTTTGCACAGGCGGTTTAAATGTAGTATATTTATATAAAATACATTTAATTATAATATAATTAGTCTACCAAACAACAATTTACCTTTTAAAACGTCCAACAACAAACGGAAATCGCGTGTGCAAATGTGGAAAAATCTTTTCTGAAGTGCCTACGCAAACAACAACACTCTCCCATAGCGCCAGCAACACTGGTTGCCTTGGAGCATAGCTTTGTTGCCGTATGCTGACGGAGACACACGTAAAGTACCGAACATGACGGCTTTTGTAATCGACAACAACAAACGTGTTAAATGTCATTATTTAACTATAAATAACTTAAAATGCAAATTGTACAAAAACCCGACGTTGTTGGACATTTTACCAAGACGCATTTTCGTTTTAAAATTTTCTCCTCTTTCTTTTCATATATAACACATTTTCTAGCTACATTTACACCTAAATGTTGTAAGTTCTATATACTATAATTATAAAAAACAAGTTGACGTAAATAGACAGTGGTTTTTATGTAGACAGTATCTTTAGGTAGACAGTGGATTTAGGTGGACAGTGGTTTTAGGTAGACAGTGTCTTTAGGTAGACAGTGGATTTAGGTGGACAGTGGTTTTAGGTAGACAGTGGTTTAATTACCATAGGAACAATGTCACTATAATTACTATGGTTACATATGATTTCATTTCCATGACAACGTCTATGCTTACTTCCGGGCACATTCCATTTCCTTAGCAACCGTGTCAATTTGACATTTGTCATATTTGACAACTAACCAATTGTCGGCATGACGTTAAAATACTAAGTTTTTAATATTTGACTAAATATACTTGTATTATTTTGCACGTATTTTAATGTTACGGTTAAGGACAAATTAATATAATTTAAACAATTCCGAATAATAATTAGATATTTAGAAATTTTGAAGTGTTTAAAATACAGTTCTGAATGAATTTAACACAGCTGGGAATAATTTAAAACAGTTTTAGACGATTTTGAGAGTTGAGAAGTACCATAGGAACAATGTCACTATAATTACTATGGTTACATATAATTTCATTTCCATGATAACATCTATGCTTACTTCCGGGCACTTTTCATTTCCTTAGCAACCGTGTTAGTTTGACATTTGTTACATTGACAATCAAACAATTTTCGCCATGATGTTGAAACACAATTTTTTTAATATTTGAGTAATACAGTTGTATTATTTTACATATTACGTTATTTATTAATCTTATATTTATTTGATTATTTTATTTACCACGTATTTTAATATTTGTCAGGAGCCTTTGTTATACATTGAATAATACATTATTTTATTCCTCAACGGTTTCATAAATCTTAAATATATGCCCAAAATCGGATTCCTTGGAGTTTAAAATAGATAATTACTCATTTATTGTCAAAATCAATTTGATACTCATACCTACGGAAGAACTGTAAATTCGATTTTGAATTCGACTTCAAATAATTATGAATAAATAAATTAATTATTAATTTTCATATTATCAATATAAATCGATGATAATAAGATAAATAATGGAACAAAAGAAATAAATTATGAGTCTAGAAAATTTGTTTACAAAATAGAAAATGTTATTAACAATTGTAATTATGTTATAATTATTTTCCACTATCAATTTGTTTACTATTATTAAAGATATTATTTTATAATGTTACAAATTTTTCGTTTCGAGAAAATATTAAATTTTTACATTGATATATTTGTTTTTTTTTTAATTCACATTTAATATTTTCTAGACTCATACGCCAAAAATATTTTAATTTCAATAATTAATATTGCAACAATTTCAATTGTTTTAATAACTTTCAAAATTGCACCGCAATAATCAATCAATCTCAATATAAAAATAGTTATGGTTTCATATTTATTAGATTTTAAATTTATTTATTCCAATTCTATGAAACGTTGATGAAATATTGTTTTGTTTTTTAAATATGTTTATACAGGATATTTTATAATTTTGTTCCATGTAAATGGAAAATTATAAAATCATTTATATTTCATATATAGAATGGAATAAGTAAATATTAATAATTAAATTTCATATACATGAAATTTATATTCTTCGTCTTTGCCTGTTTTCCTTTCTCTGCTGCATCCATGTATTTTCATCCACTGCTGAAGTTAACCACCAAATATTGGAAGAATTGTAATTGGTGGTTGTTGTTCTAAGTCGCATAATCATAGAAAAGTAGAATTCTACTTGTCGGAATGTTTGTGCAGTAGTAGTTATTCGTTTATTGTTTGAAAAAAAAAATGTTAATTGTTGTAGATTTCTGCCTCGGCGTCTCTTTGTAGATGGTGAATAGATGCTGTGCTGGTACGTCGTAAAACAGGCATGTGTATATGTGCTAGACACATGATTTAATTTTTTTCATGTACTCAAGCACTCGAAGCCAGACTTATTATACACATTTAAACTAAACCATGTATGCCCGACAATTCACTGTTATTACTTACCTATACTAATAAGTTATGGACGATGTGTTCTCTTACATCCGGTTTTTGTTCGTCGTTTGCTGGATTCGGTGGTATAACAACACGAGGTTGTACCATCGGTGCAGCTTCAGCTATTGGTAACACAGCCGAATAATGCACACTCGCTTCTGCACCCGACAACAGAACTGGTAATGGCCGTCCGGACAGACAGTTTTGGGGCTCGTAGCGTGTGAAATAAGCCCCATACAATGTACAATCGTCACTTTTCCGTTGCAACTCGTCAACCGAAAGATTTCGATTGGCTAAACATCGCGGATGGATTCGACCGTTACCATCTTGCGTGAAACTTGTGTAAAGATAAATTTCACGATTACATACCATTAACATATGTATTGTATACGTCATCATATATACATTATTTTCAAGTAATTTCCAATGAAAACCCATTGTCCAAACTCGCTGACTTGGTTCGGATGAAAACTCTTAACAGATAAGTTTTAGAATAAAATACTTTTATATTTATATAAAGCATTATAATCGTTCCATATGATTCTAAATCCACATTTGATTGATATATTTATATATTATATATGTCTGAATGTCCACTGGTTGGTTTTCCGAACACGGTATGACAAAGTAGATTTCAATTATGAATTTGCCATATTCTTGTCAATATCTACTAATTAACGTACATATACGGTGTAGAATATTGTATTCAAACTTACTATAAGATAATTAAATCATGTTACATATTTTAAATCAATTTCATGGACTTCAACATCCATAACCAAAAAACTTCAATATCTATAAGTGTATGGTTAAATATTCCCACAAAATATGAATAAAATTCTAAATATATTTTATAAATACTTATTCTACATGTCAGGTTACATAAATATTAGACATAAATTTGTAATACTTACGTTTAATAAATCAATATTGCTTCATTCCAATTCGATCGGTTTCTTATTGGAACTTAACCTGTAAAACTTAGTTTAACAAACTTTAAACATTTATATATCAGAAAATACGTAAAATTTAATACTTACCCTTATTAATTAAAATATTTATCATTCTACATAATTATTATATATAATTTTCATGTAATTATCTGTGAAAATCATTTTTCCAAACCCAGCCGTGTTTGGATCAAAACTCAATGACAGCTATGTTTGCCGAATGCCGACAGCGACAAATTATATGTACATGTAAGGTGTAGAATACTGTATTCAAACTTACTATAACATAATTAAATCATATTACATATTTTAAATCAATTTCTTGGACTTCAACATCCGTTACATAAAAAACTACAATACCTATAAGTGTATGGTTAAATATTCCCAAAAAATATGAATAAAATTCAAAATATATTATAAATACTTATTCTACATGTCAGGTTACATAAATATTATACATAAATTTGTAATACTTACGTTTAATAAATCAATATTGCTTCATTCCAATTCGATCGGTTTCTTATTGGAACTTAACCTGTAAAACTCAGTTTAACAAATTTTAAACATTTATACATAAGAAAATACGTAAAATTTAAAACTTACCCTTATTAATTACAATATTTATCATTCTACATAATTATTATATATAATTTTAATATAAATATCTGTGAAAATCATTTTTCCAAACCCAGCCGTGTTTGGATCAAAACCCAATGACAACTATGTTTACCGAATGCCGACGGCGGAACACGTAAACTACCGAACATTTCGCCTTGTGAAATCGACAACAACGAACGTGTTAAATGTCATTATTTAACTTTAAATAACTTTAAATGTAAATTGCGCAAAAACCCGACGTTTTTTGGATATTTTCCTAAGACGTATTTTCAATTTAAAAAATTCTCATCTTTCTATTCATATAAGTCAAATCTTATGGATATTAATATACGAATGCTTTGTAAGTTCTATATACTACTAATTGAAAAAAAACCAGTGCAAGTTCAACATATACAGCCTGTGCAACCTGTACAGACAGACACAGGCTGGCCGAACGAAAAGTAACTAAAAACAAAAAAAAGTAACACGCGGTAAATTCAAAAACAAAGATATTTTTAAGATGAACTAAATTTTGTTTGTAATCAGT
The DNA here is from genome assembly GCA_951394225.1 of Harpalus rufipes. Lineage (NCBI taxonomy): Eukaryota > Metazoa > Arthropoda > Insecta > Coleoptera > Carabidae > Harpalus > Harpalus rufipes. Next base: position 39,739,165 of record OX596274.1, on the reverse strand, counting down.
TTGGTTATTAATACTTATAGATTTATTCATGATTATATGGCAAGTTTCATATAAAAGTCTTGTATCTTTGTTGGGAACTTTTTCCAAAATTTTAAACTTTATGAAATTGAATTTATGATGTCTGCACAAGGCACTATGGCCTTCGTTTAAAGTATTGCAATGGTATTGGTGTTGATATAATCTTTCTTTAACAGGTTGAGAGGACTTGCCGATATAACATTTGTCACAATGACCACAATTGATTTGGTAAATGATGTTCTTTTGATTCTAATCTAAATAAGAAGAAGAAATTGTCAGTGTCATGTGCAATTTGCATAGTTTGCTTAAGAAATAATTTTACTGGAAATTTAAAATCTTTTACAAGAAAATTTATGTATGGAATTTATACATAATACATTGACATAATTAGAAAGTTTTTAATTCAGTCTGAAATTAATTTGTTAGTTTTTTAAGTCCTCAAGTAATTAGTTTGACAACTTTGGCATTTTTAAGTCACCAGAATTAAATTTAACAGTTTTTTAAATCTCCCTGATATTAGTTTAAAAGTATTCCAAAAGGAGAAATGTATAATTGTTGAAGAAAACTACTTTGAAAGTAGTGTAATTGTCGAACCAAAAGTTTTTATTGAGAAGGATAACTTTCTGCAATCAAGAGAAATTATTGGAAGATCTAATTCAAGAGAGAGTGGTATTTCCGACAAAATGCAGCATATTGTTATCGCAGGGAAATTGTAAAATAATAAAATCTATTGTAACATTTATCCAGGCAATCAATCTAGAAATTTAGAAATGTAAAACTACATTGCTCCAGACCAATTGTTAAAAAAAACAAAGGTCTACATCAATAAAAAAAAAAAAAAAACTTTCTGCAGTTTCACCTAATGTCTTTAATTGCGACTATTTCGTAATTTCCATACGATCAATTTCATGTATAATTTAATTAGAAGAATTGATCGTATGCTGAAAGTATTAGTTCAATAATAAATTAACATTGTTGCACTACGCATATAACGTCTTGCATCTAATATTTTATTGATTTCCGTCCATGAGCTCTACGCGTTTTTATAATTAAAATTTAATTAACATTACTGCGGCAACTGAAATGTCAGCTATATAAATAAACGAAATTGCTCAAGTAAAAATATTTCGACCTACTATACACATCAAGTATGTGTTACACTACGCAATACGACAAGGGGATATGAACATGAACTTGCGTTTCAGTATTTTTTTTATCCATAATTTAATTCTTTTCTATTATAGTTTTGAAAATTTTTGGTAGAATAGTTATGTTGGTGACAGTAATTTGTGTTTTATATTCTGCTCGGTGCCTAAATTATTATTTTTGAAGTAGTTATAGCAATCCCAAATAACAAAATATCACCAAAAAATCGTTTAATAATGAAACATCAATATGCATGTTAGAATATGACATTCTAATTCCGAAACAGAAAATAGTATATTCTATAACAAGTATGGAATGGCACATATTACACACCAGCAACAAGTTAGTAGTCCGAGTTGAAGGCGATGATTACGGTTTGCGAGTGTGGAATATGCCATTCCTAACGTGTTGCAGACTATACTTTCTCCAACAAGACTTTAGAAATTATATAAAAGATGTTGCTTATTTAGAGAATATATTTTTTTAATTAATTAATATATTATTATTTAGCTAATCTTACAGCTCTGCAGATCTCAAAAAAAAAAACTCCAAATCTGTCTATAACGTCAAATGCGACTTTAGAAATAAATAAAAATAAAACAGAGACATAACCACAGAAACCAAACCAAGATATTTGATATACCGCGCTAATAATCGGCTAAACAGATTCTGATTCCGCACGATTTTTTGGAATGATATTGATTCTAACATAATTTTTAGTTGAGGAATGTGTAGTTTTCAAAATAGAGTTGAAGAAACAATATGTCAGTTCTATTATAACATATATATATAAGAAAAAAAAATATTGAAATCGTCGTTACCTTGGAAATTTGCCCTACTGCTGATTCTGATTGGCTCACTAATTTATCGCAATACAAAGTAGAAGCCAATTGTAAAACAAGCTTTATTCTTCTAAAAATAATTTCTCAGCATTGTGTATTTCTGATTAATTATTTTCTGTGGTTTGTGGATTCCAATTCTATTAAATAAAGTGCTGAATAGGAAATATTTTTATTTAGATAGATTCAATAACCAATGTTAATAATGAAATGGGTTGTTTTATATTTATACAGGAAACTGTAATGTCGATAAAGATAGTTATTACTGCATTGTTACCTCCCGCTATCCTTAGTAAGGGAGGTATAAGGTGTGACGATGGTCACTAGATTTGAAGTTAATTTTCGTGTTTAGCGTTGTAGTCTTGTGGTTATCAAGTTAGTTTTTTGCTAAAGTTTATTTATTCAAATTGAATGTTGTTTTTTGCATTTTTATTACTTTTTATTTTGATGATATCGCATACAATGTAATTGTTTGATTATATTGTGTCGTTTGTAGTATTTTGCTTAAAGCTGCTAATGTTCATATTTTATTATTCACATGTTAGATGCCACGTGATCGAGTGATTACCCGTTCTAAACGCCTCCCCCCCATTGTTGACCCTCTGTTATAGTGAAAAAATCCTGCAAGTATCGCTGATTCAGTTGTATGATTATTCGCCATTTATTTGCTAGCGATTGCTATTTTCATTTTGTTTTGTTATCGTATTTAATACATTTTAATAAAATATTAAAATTTATTACATTTGATTTCATTGTCAAAAACCGATCTATGCCTCCAATAAGGTATCCGAGCTCTTTTTGTGCTGTGATACCGACCGACTGATTGGCGACCGAACAAACCGCTTGACAGCACGGAGAACGACAGATGACGTCGAGTAAAGGCTATAGACGCAGAGACCGCACCACGTTACAAGGGATCATGCTAAAAATTGCATATCGAAATGTTGGTAAATGACCACGTTTTAAGGTCCCTAGAATCCGATTTTAATATTTTCACGATGATGTCTGCGTGTGTGTATGTGTGTATTTGTGTGTGTGTGTGTGTGTGTGTAACTCAAATAGTATCATTCAGAAAATGTGGAAACCATGTATTTCTACCTTATTCTAATATGGAAAGAAGCCATTAGATTTTAGAGTCAATCGGTTAACCAGAAATGGCTCATTACTTGAAGCTCAAAATAGTTTTTTTTTTCAAAAAATACCTTTAAATGTTATTTTTCGCAATTTATGTTATTATAAAAATTAAAGATTATTAAATTTTTTACAAGATTGCATAACTTTTCTACATAATTTTATGGATAAAATTATAAAATAGTATAAAACACACAGTTCAGCTCAAATGTATGTAACTGACAGATAAATGTCAGTGTCAGAAAATCATTTCAAATTAATAATAGTAACGTTTTAAAGAGAAAATTGTAAATAGAACAATAGTTATATGGAAAGAAACTTAATATAGTTTCCAGCATTAATAAGTAGTTATATATTAAAATAAAAAATAAATAAGTATATTATCACGGCATATTACCCATTGCTGGGTGTGCTAAACTGCTTTGTACATAGATTTCGGTAATATTGATCACATATTTGTATCGTGCGGGCGTTTTCCAAGCGTCACCCCACTGGTATTCATTGCTACCACAGTCAATTTTGTACCATTCAAAATTCGAAATATTTGGCGTCGGTCGGGATCGAATAAAATTCTCCAGATTTGCGACACTCAGGCACGCAACCACGAGACCCTATAGGTATGTATTTAAATTAATAAAAATTAAATGGCGGGAGGTATTGTGTTTTTCACATCAGATTTTTATTATTTATTATATAATCCCGAATGAAATACCTGTTTCATTTTCATAATTTTTAATTTATTTTGTTGTTAATATAGGCTGTAACAGAAATAAGTACATTGAATTTAACCAGTGAACTCGTCGAGAGCAACAATATTTCTTAATAACTTTATTTCGAAATCTCACTTTTTTGCATTTCCCCCCTCCATAAATTAACGAGTCGTTTAGGTATTTTCATAACAATATGATACAGTGGCAATAACAATGAAACAATTGTTTTTGACAAATGTGAGTTGTCAACTTTTTCAAATAAATTTTGACAAATAAATCGATTAATAATTATAAAAGTTATAATCAGTAAAAATGCCTACCTTTACGGATAGCGAGTATACAGATTATTGTGCTAGCCTGTGGTGAAGCTTAGGAAAACGCTGCCCAAGCCCATCAAATTTATTTGGAATGTTTTCCGAAACGTCAACTTCCAAATGTTCGTATTTTTGTACATGTTGTTCAGCATTTCCGATATCATGGGTCCTTTAAGCTTGCTGCTTAAGATCGTGGTAGAACACGCCCACGTTTTAGTACACGGAGAATAGCACTACAACAGATGTCACATATGACAATTTGGAGGACATTGAAAAAACTACAATTACAGATACTGGAAAGAGTAGACGATTCATTTCGTCGTCGCCTTCGTTGACAATGACCGTGGCCATTTTGAATATTTATTGTGATTTCATTTATGCCTGCATCACTTTTAATCATATTTAAGCGTGTCCTTGTTTCATCAATTGCAGTTGTTCTTGGTCGACTGCATCCTATAAATGTACCATTTTTGGATTGTCTAACCTGTTGTATCATAAAAATTTGACGTATGATTTTTTTTTGTTACTTTAGTCGAGGTATTCTATTCCGTCTCTTATCTTTCCCGATTTGTGTATACTTACATTTTCTGGTGTATCTATCAATCTATTCACCAGTTTGTAATCTTTCTTTCATTGTATTCAGTCACAGTCACAAGTCACAACTGAAACAAACCAGAAACAGCTGTCTTCGTAGTCGCACGCCATACGCACGCGCAGACCGACATCCAGGTGTTATTTTAATCAACCATAGGTTTTATCTTCTCCTATTTGTGTATAGTTTCATCTTCTGGTGTATCTGTCAATTTATTCAAAAGTTGCTAATCATTCTAGTCAGTCGCAACTCATGGCGCATAACGCTCGTCACAAGTCACAACCAACCTCAATGGACACAGCTGTTTGTAGACGCACGCGCTCTACTTTTGCGAAATGCATTTATTTACTTTATTCAACCATAAGCGGGTAATGAAATTTGTGACAAAACTTTGAAAAAAATTAACTCAAAATCTAGATGGTTTATAAGAAAAAGTTATTAAGAAATATTTTTGCACTCGATGAGTTATATCACTGGTAAAATTTAATGTACTTATTTCTGTTGCACCCTGTATAATGTTGTTTTATCATTTTTCATTTTGATAAATATATTTTCACCTGCCGTCACCTGTAGGTAAGGTTAGAAATTAAATAAGCACAATCGTAATTGATTCATCTCAAATAATGAATTAAACCCGATTTTAGAGTCTACTGGTTTTCTTCTACCTGAGCTTTTGATTTACAAAGAGATATGCTTTATTACAGCGGCGGCCATGGAAATAAAATATTTATTTAAACCTGCTCTCAGACCTATTCAGTAACTCAGTGGTTCATTTTTAACAACTGGTTAGTTGATATATAATTAAAAAAATAAAGCACATTTGGAAAGTCACTAAATTTAGAATGAAAAATTATGATATTTGACATCATGTACATAATTACTAGCCATCATTCTGACACGGGCCCCCATATCTGCTTGTCAAGGCCAACAAAGTTACATGACGGCTCGAGTCCTATTGCATTTCTAGTATACCTATCCTCTACACCAAAAATTCTATTTATTTCTATTCTTTATATTTAGATTTGTTTATTTTAAACTCATTCTATGATGGAATTTTGTCCTACATTTCTAATTTTTCGAGATGTTTCCAATTCATTGTTGGTATTGACAGTATTTTTGAAGGGTATATGTAATATCCTTGTAATTTTAAATATTTAACTATTAATACAATAAGAAATATTATAATGTATTTCCCCGAAAACATCTTCATTAATGTCTCTGGATTTTTGACACTGACATTTGTCTTTCAGTTACAAACATTTTAATATTTCAATTGGTTTCCATGACATTATTTGGACTGTGAGATTTATTACAACAGATTATTATATATCTTATATTTCTCTATCTCTAAATCTCTATATGAATCAGATAGAGAATTTACTCTTCTTTAATAATAGCAAGAACAAAAATTTTCAAAACATAATATTTAGATTTTTTTAAGAATCTGCTACTTCCGGTTGTCCAATTATTACCAAAACTTTTTCAGTTCTTCCCAGTAATGTCCGATTGAGAAAATCGTAGTATAACAGATGTATTATACTTTTTAAGAAATCGTCCTTCTAACCTAACACACACACATACATCATCGTAAAAATATTAAAATCGGATTGTAGGGACTTTAAAACGTGCTTAATCATTAAAATCTGGATATGCGATTTTAGTATGAATCGAATACCTCTCTTAGCGGGAGTTAAAAATATGTATTTAATTTTCAATCAATTTCTAACAAAATTAACCATCGAGTTAAATAAGACCCGTCTATTTGTAAGGGGTAAGATTTATGAGATAAATAATTATGATTATAGCTATAACAAATTTTTGTTAGTATATTATTTTTATTGGTGCAATTAGGAGGATTGTTTTCATTGACTATTTTAATCAATATTTAAACGTACATAACACACAAAACACGGACCGTTTTATAAGTAAAAGAAAAGAATGTTTTTTACAAAGGTCAACAAAATTTGATGGCTAATATGATTACAATAATGCTTTAAATTGCATTTAAATGACTATATTTCGGCACCATAGCCTTTTATTCAATAAAATAAATCAAAATTAGAGCGCGGAAGGAAGGATTTGTGATGATTTGGTGAGTTTTTGTAGTAAAATTTGTCGTTGATCACACTAAAAAACATAATTACAAGTATTTTTTTTTAAACTTTTTTACGCACAAAACTCGCCCCGAGTTTTCCAAAAGCGATGTTTGTGCGTTAGGTGACGTTATTGTTCGTATTTTTTTAAAAGTAATGTAGATTAATCATAATAGCCAGTGATTATACATAATCACAGATTTATTATATTACCGCTAACATAAGGTGACGAGAGAGCGAAAAAATTAGCGTTGGTTTAGATAGGTACGTAAATTCTGCATTCTGATTAGGCGGAATAGAATTAGAAAAACGATTATTATATATGCAGATGGAAAAATAGACCAGGAAGTAACTCACAGAGTAACTAAAGGAGAAAGATTCTTTAATGCTTTGAAAACAAAATTCTTAACGAAAAAATCTGATGTGGCCAGCACAATACCTTCCGTCAATCATGTGTATTATGTATAAATTCCATAGGTACATAAATTTTCTTGCAAAGATTTTAAATTTCTACTAAAATTATTTCATAAACAAACTATGCAAATTGCTTTTGACGCTAACATCTTCTTCTTCTTTAGCTTTTCCCATTCGTTAGGGGTCACTATTTTTTATTTTCTTCTCCCACTCTTTTCTGTTTTGCGTGTCGTTCTCATTCAGTTCCTTTTCTCTCAAGTCTTCCGCAATATAGTCCTTCCATCTTATTTTTGGTCTTCCTCTGTTTTTTCAACCTTCTATTACTGAGCTATTAATTCTTCTTCCAATATATTCTTCATCTCTCCTCATGACATGTTCAAACCAATGTAATCGTTTCTCATGTATCTTTTTAGAAACTTCTAACACTAGAGTTGTTTACTTTATTCTTTCATTCCTTACCATACCTTTGCGTGTCTTTTCCAACATCTATCTCAACATCCTCATCTCTGCCAAATTCACTTACTTTTCATTGATACTGCCATCTGTCAATTTGAAATCTGAATATATTAGTAGTTTCCATGGTTAGCATAGCTGGCTGATTTATGAAATTTAATATCTTTAACTCTATATCTATTAAATATGAAGTATAAAATTCAATCGAATCGTATAGAGGATAATATATTCTTTAAGTTATAATAACGTTAAATGTCAATAAATGTTATTTAACTGCGTTTTTTTAAGAACAACTGATAAAATCTATAAATGAAGGTACTTCTGGTTTACCAATTATAACCAAAATGTAATCACCTCTTCTTCTGGATGTAAATGTGAGGAATACGAAAAAATTATAATTTTTGGAATCGTGGGTTTGAAATTATACGACTCGAAATTTTCGTCACACACATACACACACACGCACACACACACACACACACACACACACACACACACACACACACACACACACACACACACACATACACTGAGAGACTGTAATTTCTAGTTCTTTTAGAATATTTTTGTAATTGTCATTAACAATGGGGAATTTAAATTTTAATATATGTATTTACAATTTTTTTCTGTACAGATTTTAGTAAAACAATATTTTTGTGTAAGTAGGATTCCAAATTTGAGAAGCGAATTCAATAATAGGACATACGAATGTATAAACATAAAAATGGTTCAATATTAGTAAAAACAAAATACAAGATCTGTATATAAATCCTACAATTTTATAAGCTTTATTAGTGATATAATCAATATGTTCAATAAATAGTAATTTGCTATCAATTAGAACATCATACATACCATACATATTTCATCTATTTTAATCCGATATTTCATTATTACACCAGTTGCTGAATATTATCAGATAAATCTAATTCAAAATATAGTATTGCAAAGCCTTCTGTATTTAATAAAAATGTAATATTTTAATCATTCGTCATTGTATGTTTTAATAATAAAACATATAATTGTTTTTATACTATTGGCAAGTAAATTTCATATACTTTTCAAATTTCAATAAATACATAGGTGTTCCATTTGAAAATATAAAGTTGTACACCAATGCGTAAAAATGGAACATCTGTATAAAAATATGCACTGCAAGATTTATAGTCATTTTAATATAAACACACTTCGTTTGAATTTTTTTTTTCCATAATGTTTAAAATAATCGAGTTATTAAGAGAGAACAGATCGATGAATACTGTATATTTCAATTTTGATTGGTGTTCAGAAAATTAAAACTATTACCCCCAAATAAATACAAGACCCGAGAAAACTTTTGATGTGCTATAAAAGTTTATATTTGAAAACTAATAAAAATTCTATTTTATATGCAAATATAAAATTTCTATTTTGTATTATTCTGACACGACTGCATGTCTTTTTCGAACCTATGAAACTTTTTTTAAAATATATAACTGTTCTAGTATAAATCAATCTACGTAGTTTAATAAAAAAAATAACGAATGTTTTCTTTTTCTTCAAAAAATAATATATTTTTTATCAAAAAAAAATATATTTTTTTCTCAGTATTAATATTGTTCCCTTCGAAATATTCTCATACGTAATATAACAAGTGATCATCGATAATATTCTCGAGTGAAACCGAGTTGCAGTTGAAATATGTTGCTTCGGTCTTACGAGCAATATCTTCGATTATAGATCATATCACAAGCTTATATTTGATGAGAGAATATAATGATTTTTTGTAACACATTGCGTGTGCTGCTAACCTAACTTTTGATATACATACAGCGGTAATAATAAACAATGGTTAAATTCAGGATAGCCTTCTTTTAACACAAGAATAGTTTATCACGAACTTAACCCCTTAACAAATGTATAATAAATAAATAAATAAATAAATAAATAAATAAATAAATAAATAAATAAATAAATAAATAAATAAATAAATAAATAAATAAATAAATAAATAAATAAATAAATAAATAAATAAATAAATAAATAAATAAATAAATAAATAAATAAATAAATAAATAAATAAATAAATAAATAAATAAATAAATAAATAAATAAATAAATAAATAAATAAATAAATAAATAAATAAATAAATAAATAAATAAATAAATAAATAAATAAATAAATAAATAAATAAATAAATAAATAAATAAATAAATAAATAAATAAATAAATAAATAAATAAATAAATAAATAAATAAATAAATAAATAAATAAATAAATAAATAAATAAATAAATAAATAAATAAATAAATAAATAAATAAATAAACATGGATAAGACAACTCTAGAATAAACTCTCCATAAATGTTATTCTAACGCCAGGGATAAAAGATATTCTCGGAATATCTAATCCAGAAATTGGAAATTATTTATTATTACCCCTGTTATTGTATTAAAACATGGTACTTACGAGTTTCATTTAATATATCGGAGTTCGAGTTATCATTGTTATTACTCGTTTTTATATTGAAAATTAACTGTCAATGTAAATAACGAAAAGATATCCCTTAGTAACGATTATAAATAAGGTGATAATTTCTTTGTATTTTATCATGGCTGTGATAGACATGTAACTAGGGAGAATGTGAATGTTGATTGGCGGGAATCATGTCACGTGACTAATGAATTATGTTCTCCATTAGATACAACGCTTTTCCTATCTGCAAAACAATTATGGAACCAACTTTGAGGTATAGCCTTCAGCTCTTTTAGCAATTTTGCTGCATATTCTCTACGGTCGCAAAACATTGTTCTTTTAATGTCTATAAATTTAAAAATTATTGCATTTTGCTGTTTGAAACAAATGAACATAGACAAACATAGTAAAAATTAAATAAGTATATTTGAATTTTTCGATGTGATATTGTTCATTTTAACTGATTTTAGTTTAACCAGAGATGAAAATACTGGGCCCCAAATTACAAAATACACCTGTCACTTGTCAAAATATTGTTTTGATAAGTAAACCTACATTGTAAATTAGTATCGGCAATTTGCCAATCACTGACTTGGAATAATAACCTCAATCCCGCTTAATGCTCCGTTCTCATGAAGGCACAATGTATAGAATCAACTGGTAAACATTCCAATATAAAAACAACCCCAAACATAAAAAAATCATCTCTTTCTTTTCTTTCGTCTTTGTATATCCGGAACTTATCAAGGTGACAAGCGATCGATTCATTACGTTATTGATTGTATGTGACAGTCAATAGTTTGGCATTGGACAGCACAGCGAGCAGAACGCAGAGTATACACAATAACAGTACACATACGCCACACGTGGTAGACTTCTTACAGAAGTCTGGAGTACTCCAAGCCAATCGATTACGAGGAATTAATGATAAGGTGTACACGTCATTTAAATTTACAATTCAGTAATTGAGAAGTTATTGACTAGATGAAATTGGTGGTAATGGAAATAAATGATGGACAGCTGGATTAACCACTCTGAAATCAAATAGTTACGTAGCACATTTTCAAATAAGAGGAGTAAAATCTTTTAAGAAATTATTGTAACGGTATCATTTATTTTTTATTATTTATAGGGGTTAAATATTTACATTGTTTTTTTCTTTATTTCAATTTTTATCACACTAGGACATATTTGTTATATACACTCTATACTCGAATTCAGAACTAGTTTTGAATATCAGAAAATTCCCTCGAATATTTCGACTTCAATGTATAGTATTTCTATAGTCATTTAAAAATATAACTATGTTTGAATTGGCGCCAAATTACACTGCCTGTGACGTCCAAGAAATACTAGCCAATGACAGACAGAACTGGAACGATAAAAATTTAAAAAATATTTAATATTTCTTATCTAATTATAAAAATATTTATGCCTACAGCAAAATGTTCTTCACAGAATGAAACTTTGGGAACACTAGCACAAAATTGTTTTCTACAAGCATATTTGAGTCTTCACAAAATATAAAAATTTGATGTGGCCAACACAATACCTCCAGTTTAATTTATTTTTACCTTCCGTCACCTTTAGGTAAGGAAGGTATTTGGTCAAAAAATTCAATGATGAGTTTTTAGTGAATAAGCATGTTTTAGGGTCCCTATAATACGATTTTACCATTTTTACTATGATGTCTGTATGTATGTGTGTGTGTGTGTATGTGACGAAAGTTTCGGATCGCATAATTTCAATACCACGATTCCAAAAATTAAATTTTTTTCGTATTCTTCAAGTTTACATCCAGAAGAACAACTGATTAGATTTTGGTTATAAATGGTGAACCGCAAGTAGCCTCATTTAAAAATTTAACAATTAAATTTGATTTATTGACATTTAATGTTATTATACCTTAAAGAATATATTATTCTCTATACGATTTGATTGCATTTTATACTTCATATTCAATAGATATAGAGAATGTTAAAGAAATTACATTTTATAAATCAGTCAGCTATGCTAAACATGGAAACTACTAATATATTCATATAATTCAAATTGACAGATGTCAGTATAAATAAAAAGTAAATTAATGTGGCAGAGATGAGGGTGTTGAAGTAGATGTTGGGGAAGACACGGAAAGATAGGTAAGGAAATATCTCTAGTGTTACAAGTTTCTAGAAAGATACAAGCGAAATTATTACATTGGTTTGAACATGTCATGAGGAGAAATGAAGAATATATTGGATGAAGAATGAATAGCTTAGTAGCAGAAGGTTGAAGAAACAGAGGAAGGCCAAAGATAAGATGGAAGGACTGTATGGCGGAAGACTTGAGAGAAAAGGGACTGAATGAAAACGACACGTAAAACAGAAATTAGTGGAAGAAGAAATAAAAAATAGCAACCCCTAACGAATGGGAAAAGCTAAAGAAGAATAAGATGTTAGTGGCAACATTACTTACATTGTATCTGGTGTAAATAATGCAGTGTAGCATGGTATAGGGCCAACACTGAACGGTAAGTAAAGTATATAAATTTAATAATTTATAAATTTATTTAAATAATAATAGATCGACCGGCATTCAGAGGGGGTTTGATAACATCAAAGAAATGCTTGATTACAATAAATACACAGTGTCAGTATTTTATTTTTCACATATTTGGTTTTACAATAATTACAATTATTTTACAAATATTATTAATGCATGTTAATACTAAATGTACAATTAGAACAATTATTAATAATAATGCCACTGGTTTGCGCGTTATTAGCATTATTCACAGAAAATGTTTCGGAAGTCAAAGAATTAATCTTTTGCCCTGCTATTCCACCGCCGTCGTGTAGAATTTTTTCGGCGAATTCTATTTTGTTCTGAAGAGAATCCTCCACCCACCATGTCTTTTTAACCCAAGAACATTCACTCCTTTATTAGCTAAAAGTGTTGCTGAAGTGCGCCGAAACGAGTGGCCAGTGTAACTATCCTGATTTTGCAAATTAAGATATTTCGCAATTTTTGACGGCCAACTCCCGATTGTACCTTTTTCCACAACAGTACATTTTCCTCTGCGATAGTTCAAAAATAAATTATCCGATTTCACGTTGCTTGATCGAAGTTTGATATATGTACGAAAAATGTCTAAGTAGTGTATTTTTCCATCTTGTTTGTTAATAACTGTAAATGTCCGTTGAATGTTAGTTTTTGTATTTGGTATTTTTACAATAATGAATCCTTCACGTTCTTCTATATCTTTGATAGTCATATTGTATAATTCTTCTCTCCTACATGCACCGGATACTCCTAATATCATTCCCACCTAAAAATACACAAAAAAATAATATAATTATTGCCCACATTTTACAAGTGATCTAAACATATCTTATGAATTAAAAATTCCTGGTCTGGTGCTTCATTCAAAAATTTTGTCATGTCTTCCTTAGTGAAATTACTAGATTTCTTAGGTCTATAGCCAACGATTTTTCTTTTAAGATAAGCAATAAGAATACGAAATTTTTAAATATCAATAAATTCATAAAGATAAATTGTGCTCTTTAACATTGAATACTCAGCCCATAAGCTTCCAGGTGCTTTAGTTGCTTAGATCTCTGAACCATATATGCTAGCATAACTTTTTCGTTTATACCAACATTCTTTGCAGTGCACCATTCTTTGAAAATTTTGTAAGTATTTTCATATCTCAGTTTGGATTTTTCTGGTATTACTGCCGAACATCCGATATTCCACGATTCTTCTATATTTAAATTCTCACTCTCAGAGTCACTCATTTTAATTATTTTTCTTTGTTGAATAGTTTAAATTAAGTTTAAATAACACCTTGACTTCTTGACATTCAAACGCATAAACAAACAATGAAACCATAACACAACAATAAAGTCATAGCATACTGTAAAGCTACATACTATATTCAGTTTCAATAATACTTATAATGAAAAAATCTGTTGTGGCCAGCACAATACCTCTCGCCATTTTCATTTTATGTTGCATAGGGCGCGAGCAGTTATGTAACTTTGTTGGCCTTGGCAAGCAAATATGGGGGCCCGTGTGAGAATGAGAGCTAGTAATATACATAGATGTCAAGTATCATAAGTTTTCATCCGAAACATTATGATTTTCCAAATCCATTGCTTGCTAAGGCCAACAAAGCCACATGACTGCTCGCGCCCTATACGTAACGAATTTAACATTTCTTGTATACACACAAATAATTGAAATTTTTTCTCTTCTTTCGTTCTATGAGAAATTTTATCGTACTATTCTAATATGTTCAAAATTCTTCAAATTAATTGATGGTATTAGCAGTATTTCTTAAGGATATATGTAATATTAACATACCTGTAATTTAAAAACATATTAAATTAATAATACAATAATATTAAATGTAGTCATACCTCCCAGAAAAATCTGACACTGATATTTTGCATTTATTTGTCAATTACAAAAATTTGAATATCGTAACTGTTTTTCGGGCAACGAGATGTATTACAACGGATTATTCTATATCATAATATACTATATCATCAAACCTATACGAGATATAATAAAAAATTTAAATGTGTCAGATTGAGAATTTAATTATCTTTAATATTTGTAGTAACAAATTTTCAAAAAATAATATTTAAATTTTTTTTTTAGAAACTACCACTTCCGGTTGTCCAATTGTTACCAGAACCTATTCAACTCTTCCCATTACTGTTAGATTGAGGAATCCGTAGTTATACAGGTCTTTAGTCTTATAGAATTTGAGAAATCGTGTCTCCAACAACCTCACACACACACACACACACACACACATCCACACACACACACACACACACACACACACACACACACACACACACACACACACACACACAGACATCATTGTAAAAATGTTAAAATCGAATTTTATGGACCTTAAATCGTGCTTATTCAATAAAATCTGGGTATGCGATTTTTAGTATGAATCCAATACCTCTCTTACCAAGAGGTAAAAAAATAAAAATGAAATAAAGAATAAAATTTTTAGCGAACTCCATCGCGCAAAAAATGTTATAAGAATCACGAACGTTAAGGAATTACCGATCTCAGACAAAATTGGGAACTTCGCTTTTCTCAGTCCCCAAACATTGTCTTCGATCGGTAAACTGTCCTTACCGTTCTTGATACTTAATATACTATTAATAAAAATATAATTGTAAATAACTAATAATACGAGCATAACGTGAAAAAGTTAATACAAATACAAAAGACATATCACCTGTCAACCTGCCAATAACGGTCAACATAGCTCATTATTTATGCAATTTCGCATGTATGATGGAAATGGTTTTCAAATGGATGATATTAAAGATGTTTTCAAATTTTATCAAAATAAAACTTAGATTCAAATTTGACTTTAAAATATTACTGCGTAAACCGCTTTCGTCAAGCACTGCATACCAACTGCATTCTGAACCAGATGAAGTATTTTTTTTAAACAAAAGCGCATCTAAGATGACTTCTGAAAGGTAAACAAAAAATCTCAATTTAATCGAAGTCGTAATTTTTATAGTTTTCGAGATAGTAGAGATAAACCCTGTATAAACACATTTTTCGCTGCTTTATATCTCGGAAATTATTGAAGAACAGGCCCACGTTCATTTAACTTTTTTTGCTCATTACTACTATATACCATTAAAAGTACTATAAGTCCTTAAAAATTTAATCCTTTTTTTAACACCCCGTATGTATAAGAAAAAAAATGAAAATAGTAGAGGACCTTATTACATATATGTTTGGAGGATAAAAAAGAAACAAGTACATAATACGTAAATTCAATGTTTACAATAATTATCACGTTCAATCAATAAATTACAAACAAACATTATTAATTGTAGTTTAATATTTTAACCTCTCAACAAAAGTAGTGTTCAATTCAACTTTTTTATCAGATTACCAACGTATAATTTCTGTTCGTCAAACTGATAATAAAATAACAAATGATTTCATATTTCCATCCCTCAAAATAAAATTACAGTGCAGACGAAACTAATTTGAGTGGGCCATGAAATTTTTACGGTTTCATTTACTATTCAAATACGTTTATCTTGTTTTATTACATATTAATTCTTAAAAATCAATATCGTCTACTAATCGTATCAATCAGTTTTGTAGTTGTTTTATTATTAGTCGACGGACGTTTATAGACGTTTTACGAGGCTTTTCAATTTACCGGGCAAGCATTCCATTTACATTGTAATCTAATCATCGACTGCTTCAGGATGTTTATTCAAGGCTTATTAGTTTAAATATGCTTAATTAAAGGATACAATTACCAATTCTTATTGAGAATATAATAAAAAAAAAAATCTTTTATTCAAGTTTGACGTTTTAAACTGTCATAACAACAACTATAAGCAACTGTATATTTGCTAGTGAATTAATAAAAAAATAAAGTCACTCTCTTAGAACTTTAAATCACTCTGCAACAAATAATGCATTTAAAATAACATCAAGCACGAAAATAAACCTTCCTGCAGTCTTCATTAGGCAGATCAACCGTTTTCATTATTTTCACGACACAAATAAAGCTTGTTTATAATTAAAAATAAACGACTTAACGGCTATCAACGGCAATTGTTACGCACAGCCTACTAATTTATTAGTTTTTTTTTGTCAAATGATTATAATAATTTTTCTTATTATTTCGTCAAAATTGAATAAAATATTGTATAAACCACGTGAGTTAAGAATGTTTATTTACTCAAAGAATTTAAACTACTCGCTCTGCGGACTTGTGGCTTAAACTTAAACCATTATCTTAACTCACTTGGTGTATAAATACCTATTATCCAACACCGACTCATAATATACTTGTTACTATGGTAATTTGAAATAAGTAATGTACAATGCAAAGCCGGAGGAGTACACCAAAAATGCAAAAAGGAATGAGAACAACTATAATTCTGAAAAACTTGAAAACATGTCTCATATAGATGACAAAGGAAAACTTGAAAATTAAGATAATCCGGGATATAGAATTCAACTAGATGTCTTTTAAATTCACATCCATTTTTATCAGAAATAATTGGAATGTTATAGGAAGAGTAATGACAACATCTTCACAGAATTCAAATACACGCATGTGGTAAGTGATAGAATACCACGTTAAAAAGTCACCCAACATATCCATTAGAAAAGTTGGGGAATCTACTGGACGTTATTTTTACCTTCCGCTACCCTTGGTAAGGGAGGTATAGGGATCGTGCTAAAAATCGCATATCGAGATTGTAAATGACCACGTTTTAAGGTCCCTAAAATCCAATTTTAACATTTTTACGATGATGTCTGTGTGTACGTGTGTGTGTGTGTGTGTGTGTGTGTGTGGATCCTATTTACGCTCTAACTCAAATGCTATCCTTCAAAAAATTTTGAAACCTTGTGTTTCTACCGTCCTCTTATATGGCACTTTACTGGAAGCTCAAAATAGTTTTTCTTCGAAAAATACCTTTAAATGTTATTTTTTCCAGAATTGTTGTTATAATTTTTTTTAAATTTTACACAGATTTGCGTTAATACTTTTTATATATATTTTATGGATGAATTTCAAAAACTATTTATAATTTCAATCCCGGAGCCTACGCTTTAAACACAACTCCATGGTTACACAGTTCAGATGTCAAATGTATGTTACTGACAGATGTATGCCACTGTCAACAAACTAAACATTTCAAATAATAACAGTAACGTTTTAAAAAGAAAATAGTAAATGGAACAATAATTAAATTGGAAAGAACTTAATACAGTTTCCAGCATATGTAAATATGTAGGAATATAGGTAAGATATTAAAAATGTATAATATATCATCAAGGCATATTACCCATTGCTGCGTGAGGCAATCTGTTTTGTATACATATGTTGATAATAATGATGACATATTTGTACCGTGCGGGCGTTTACCAGGCATCACTTCAGGCGAATCCGGGGAACCGGGTGGTTCGATTTCGACCGACGCCAAATATTTATCATATATGTATAATTTGCATTTCCCACCATTATATTTCATAAGTTAGCAAGTCAAGCGAGAAATTTGGCGCTTGGATTGCTTGCGAGAAAATCAAGCAAATGCTAGGCTAGCAAAGTCGCTTGTTTTTGATACGGTAAGGATTGAAAGAATAACGGAAATAACTCTAGTATTAGAAGTTTCTAGAAAGATACAAGAGAGACGATTACATTGGTTTGAACATACCACGAGAAGAGATAAAAAATATATAGGAAGAAGAATTGCTTAGTAATTGAAGAAGCAGAGGAAAACTAAGGATAAGATGGAAGGACAGTATTGCGAAAGACTTGAAAGAAAAGGAACTGAATAAGAACTACACGCAAAACAGAAATGAGTGGAAGAAGAAAATAAAAAATAGCGCCCCGTAACGAATGGGAAAAGCTAAAGAAGAAGAAGAAGATGTCAGTGTCAAGTGTAATTTGCAAGTTTGTTTATGAAATAAATGAAAATAATAAAATTTATGTATGTTAGGGATTACATGACTGGGTTATTATTTTTTTATATATTATTGGGAGAATTAAATAAACTTATAAAATACAACTAATTTGCGTTGGTGGTTATACAAACTTGTAAGACGATTGCTTTTTAGCAAACAGTCGATGATAAACCTTTGTCACGTGCGGTAGTTGCGATTGTGGTGAGTACTGTATAAATGCGAAAGGATATTACAAGTCGGCGTCTAGGGTGAGTAATTACTATTCTCTTTTAGTACGTGAGGACGATATTGATATTTGTCACTTTTATGTTATAAAATTAATGTACGACGAAATGCATTCACGATACGAGATCATGCGGATCTCTCGAGGTCATGCGGACCTAATGCGTTCACGATACGAGATCATGCGGATCTCTCGAAGTTATGCGGACCTAATGCGTTCACGATACGAGATCATGCGGATCTCTCGAAGTCATGCGGACCTAATGCGTTCACGATACGAGATCATGCGGATCTCTCGAGGTCATGCGGACCTAATGCGTTCACGATACGAGATCATGCAAATCTCTTGAGGTCATGCGGACCTAATGCGTTCACGATACGAGGTCATGCGGATCTCTCGAGGTCATGCAAACCTAATGCGTTCTCGATACGAGATCATGCGGATCTCTCGTGATCATGCGGACCTAATGCGTTCACGATACGAGATCATGCGGATCTCTCGAGGTCATGCGGACCTAATGCGTTCACGATACGAGATCATGCGGATCATTCGAGGTCATGCGGACCTAATGCGTTCACGATATGAGATCATGCGGATCTCTCGAGGTCATGCGGATCTCTCGAGGTCATACGGACTTGTTATGAATGCAATGGTAATCATATGGATCTCTAGTGACAGTGACGAGACCGTGCGGGTCTTAGATTTTCCTGAGTTATTATGTTATGCCCAATTATTAGTGATATCGAAGGCCGCGGCACCATTAACGGATGTTTGTGAGTGATGTAGTATGTAGTGCGTTCAAAAGTTGGGTTTGGTTGCAAGTTTGCGCAGTTCTTAACGTTACGCTTACATGTATGGAATTTATACATAATACACAGGATTGACGGAAGGTATTGTGCTGGCCACATCAGATTTCTTTATGTTTTATGTTTGTTGGCTAGTGTGGTCCGCGTCGTGTCCTGTCTAGGCCAGGCAGCTAGTGTGTGTCCAAATAACCTCTGATGAGTAGACTTGGCGTATCCAGGATCAATACTACGGGATAGTCAGCTCGGCCAGAGTGTCAAGTCAAGTCAAGACTCTTTTGGCGTGTAAGTACGTCTTAAAAAAGTTTCGTCATCTGTCACAATTATTGAGAAAATTTTGTGTCCGCCAGTGTAAAGAAGTAGATAATGACAACTATTATATTTTATTTATTTTATATGGGGTCTCGATGTCGCGTGCCTGAGTGTTTGATCTCGAATGTGAGGAACCGGGTTCGATCCCGACTGACGCCAAATATTAAATGTTACAAAACTGACCGAAATCTGTGACAAAGCAGATTGGCACATCCAACAATGGGTTTATTTATTTATTATATTTAATAAAGTAGTTAAATATCATTATATATATATATATATATATATATATATATATATATATATATATATATATATATATATATATATATATATTTGATATAATTCTTTTAAATTCAGCAATATTATGCCAAAAGTTATATTTCAATCCACACAATCGTATAATTAATTTTCAAGTGAAATATATTACAATAATAATTAAATCCGACATTATCAATATTTGATATGCAAATACTATATTTATGTGATAATTACTATTAATACATATTTTGCCCTATATTGCCATTAGTAGATTACTGAAATTTAATAAGCGTTATATGGGATTACATACCTATGCAACGAGAACGAACTATAAACAGCATTCAGTCTAGTTCGTAGAATAGACATTAAGGAGATTAATTAATAAATTCACTAGCAAATACACAGGATGTATAACGAGATTGCATAATTTGCGAAATCTCAAGAACAGACAAGATAAAGTTACTAATTGTAATTAAATTTCACGTATTATGTTATCATATATGTTAAGACAAGAGTTTTAATATTTACAGTATATTCTTGGTGTGTTTCAAGATATAACAGAATGACAACAGAAAGGACTTTATTTGATTTGTGTTTGAAAGATAGTGGAACAGTAGTTTAATTCTTTTATAAAAAGCTTCGACACTATTTTCTATACAATAAATAATAAAAGACGATGTAACACCTAAATTATTTACTTTAAATACTTAGAATTGAAACTACAACAAAAGCAGAAATGATCGTTAATAATTCTTGGTTTATATTGAACACGAATTAAATACCCATATTTAATAGAACTAAAGACCGAGCAATATGTAACACGTCGGTAAATGATAATAAATCTTTATAAGGTGGCTATATTTAGGTGTTATATCGTCTTTTGTTACTTGTTGTGGATGTAGATTTACCAAGACAATTATAAAAGACACAGGTTTCATACTTTTTTAAATACATAGTTTTTTGGCGTTCCACTAATTTTGCCAGTGTGTGATGTGTATACTTTGAACATATTTAAAATAAAATTCAAAAATATATGAATAATGTGTCTTATTCTCAATATTTCTACCGTGGCTCACTTATAACACAAAATATGAATTCAAAATTCAGAACAGAAAATCATTCATTCATTCATTATTATTTTCAGCTTTTATAAACTATGTAATCAGTATTTCAAATTTATATTACTAAATAAAATAAAACATGTGTGTACTCCAAAATTGTATATTATTATCCCAAATTATTCACTAACAGCAATCAGTTTATCAATATTGTCCATTTCCACTGATTGTTATGTGAAATATAAATTGCGCGACAGGTAAATTTTAGATAACATTATGAAAATTAAATTGTCATTTTCACTCCGCCTAAACGTTATTGATTACAATTTCACGTTTCGCTTAGTCACTTAGTCCATAACAATGCCTCACTCATTATATCTTCATTTGTTTATTAGTTGGAAAAACAAAAGAACAAGGCTCTCCCTGAGCGCTTGCTGGAATTTTGTTGAAAACATGGGACTGACAAATAATTTATTGTCGGGAGGGATATTACTGACGCATTTCACTAGTTATACATAACAAAAACACGGATTTCATTTTTAGAATTGCACCGGCGATTTCGCTTTGTTTTTGAAAATCAAGTCTTATAAATGTACATAAAATTATACTATTTCCTCCGGCCTTTGTATTGTGATATTTTTAGCTTCCGTCGCCAGGTAAGGATGGTGAGTTTTTAATGAATAAGCATGGTTTGGGGTCCATAGAATACGAATTTACTATTTTTACGATGTTGTATGTACCTATGTGAGCGTATGTGCGAAAGCGCGCGTGAGCATATGTGACGATCTTTTCGATAACTCCAATACTACAATTCCATAAATTATATTTTTTTCGTATTCCTCATTCTTACATCCAAATAAAGACTTGATTAGATTTTGGTTAAAACTGATCAACCGGAAGTACCTTAATTTGAAGCTCTTAACAGTTTTTCTTTAAAAAAACAGTTAAATATCATTTTTGACATTTTATGTTATAAATATTAAAAAATATTTTATTTTCTATACTGTTTGATTGCAACTTTCTTCATATTCAATATATTTAGAGATAAAATTTTATAGAGAAATTAATTTTCTTAATTCTTACAATCTTTGCTGCGTCACAATGGAAACAGTTTCATTAATCTAATATTGCTAATTGACGGACGTCAGTGTCAAACTTTCTGTGTGGAATTTGTATAAAATACATAGAAATGATGAAAGGTATTGTGCTGGCCACAACAGATTTTTTAAATTAAATTTATTCGTTTTTTTTCTTCTTTAAACTCATAGATGGGCTGAGCCCCATCTTACCCCCCCCCCCCTGCGGGCGGCTATGAACTCTCCAATGGCTTTTTTACCCGGAGGGGGCAAAGTGATTAAGTGCTCTTTGTTGTACCAAAGGAAAAATTCTAGAAAATCAACTTTTAATTTATTTTATTGTTCTCGTAGTATATGTGAATACTAGGAGTCTTATTGCCATTGCAATCATTTGTAGAAGGCGGACGTGTTTAATTGTGTAATTGTACAATTTCATTAAAACACGTATAACGACGAAATGTAGTAACGTGAATTGAAGTGGAAGGTGTAATAGAGGAAATATTAAGAAACTAGTCGTCATAAGGAATATTTTGGAAATAAAGGTAGGATAGAATTCACGTGTAACTGGTAAACCGTACTTCTAGACTAGAGGATCAGGATGATTAGCATTCTACTACACATATTTCGTTTAAAAATGAACAGGAGTGATAAATCAAAATTTGCAAGGACAGTATACTGTTTTTTTCTGAGATGCGGCAAATAAACCCACTGTTGATATACACGTCATCAATCGTAAGCGTATGGTTCAAATCGCCGGGGGAGGGGGGGGGGTTATAATTGATGTAAATAATTAAAATAAAGATAATAAAAATAACTAATAATTTAGGAATAAGAATATTATTAAATATTTAACTTGAATATTATTTATTTAAACAATATTTATATGACTATGTTTATATTACTATATTTATGTAACTATATTTTTATGTTCACCACTCGTATAGTATTTACTCATATCACCAACTGTTCATCTCACGATGCTTGTCTATAACAGAATGTCTTTCGCTGGCTTCCCTGGCGTGTTTACATATCCGGCGTCTTTCTAGAACATTCCATCGAATACAAAGGAATCAGTCAACCGTACGTAATTAAACAGGTCGAGACTGGTGCGTCACGATTACGTCATCGTTCGAGAAACATTCTACCAGCGACGGCGGTTGCATATGGGCTAGACTCAGCGGCATCGCGCGCTACATTGCCGCGTCCTAACACTGTTTCGTCCAGAAACAGTCCTTGATGACGAAATCTGCATGTATTACCCTTGGTGCAATTAAAAGTCTTGAAGAAGTGACAGTTTCTGTCCGTTAAGGTTAAAGCTGAAGACGAGTATTTCGACGCCGGTATAGCGGAAGAGGATCTCTAACATGTTCCTAACAATCCTCCAATCCAAAACATCTAGTCCGCAGACTAACTTTGATGCCGTTAGTTTCAGTATGTCATTCAGCACATTCGCACAGCGAGTTCCATATAATGCGATACGACGTCTTCTGGAATGAGCGTGGTTTTGTTACCAGGTAGTAGATGTACCGCTGTTGTTCTGTATTGCTATCCGTCAGTCGGTGAGTTTTTCCGCTGGATAGACGTTGGTTGACCAGTTCTTATAGTCTTCCATATTTCGTCTTAAAGACTGAAGCTATGAAGCGGGACATCCTTAAGGCTTCTGATACACAGTGGCCGAGAGAATAATCTGAAGATACGGTGAACAAGTCTCGATGTTCTTTTTTGGTTACGCTATACGGCGCCTTGTGACCACAGGAATACTTTTCCATGATGTCTTCAAATGTCGGTTTCTGAGCTACGATCCGACGAACCGTTGCTCTATTATGATCTTCATTGTTGACACCGGTGAAAAGGGCTAGCCGATTAAAGAGTACTACTCTCGGCTTCCGGGTAGGTGCTTTCCTGATACTATATATCACGTCGTTTATCCTTTTAACGACTTCATAAGGATCTTCCCAATTTTTTAGAGCTTTGGTGATAAACTACGTGGATTGTAAAGCCACACTAAATCCCCAGGTTGATATCCACCTTTTTCAGCCTTGATGTCATATTGGTCCTTCATTCGGCCGCTGACAACTTGAATGTTTGTGTGGACTTGTTCATGAATGTCATCCATTCTTCTCCGTAAGTCCGTAACATAATCTACCCCAGGTCTCCCCAGGTATTCTACCGAACACCAAGTCGCATGGTAAGCGCAGCTCACGCCTAAGATGTTTGGAAGAGTTTGCCCTGTTGTTTCATGCAAAGATGAACGATAAGCCATCAGGTACAGATGAAGATATCGGTCCCAGTCGCTTTGATGGTTGGAGACTACATTCGACAAATAATCGTTCTGTTCATTCGTTCAACAATGCCATCGGCGTAATGTAATGCAGTTATCTTCGTTTTATTGATTCCTAATAATTCACAAATATTTTGGAAAATGGTGGAGTCAAAACTTGTACCCTGGTCGGAGTGAAGTTCACTTGGTACCCCAAATCGGCATCTACATTCTTTGACTAAGGTTTCAGCGACCGTAGTGGCTTCCTGGTTGGGTAATGGATAGGCTTCAACCCATTTGGTGAAGTAGTCCATGACAACCACGATATATTTATTTCCGTCATCAGTCTCTGGAAATGGTCCGGCCACGTCAATCGCAATTTACTCAAATGGACTGCCAACGTTATATTGACGCATTGGAGCTCTTTGCCGTTTATGCGGACCGTTGCTTCCAGCGCAAACCACATATTTCTTGCACCAGTCTTATTTATTTTTATCACCAACTGTTCATCTCACAATCCTTGTCTATAACAGAATGTCTTTCGCTGGCTTGCCCAAAGGAATCAGTCGACCATATGCAATTAAGCAGGTCGAGACTGATGCGCCACAATTACGTCATCGTTCGAGAAATATTCTACCAGCGGCGGCGGACGCATACGGACTAGACTAAGTGGCGTCGCGCGCTACAACATAACCTGTATTGTGTCAATTTTTCTATTTATCAAAATTCGAAGTAGAAATAGTTATTTAGCAATAGTAATAAATATAAGGGATCAATGCCAGTGACCAAAATCATTTTAATCACCACATTATATGAATATTTCAAACCATTACTAATTCAAATATTTGAAAATGACATTCGTTATATTTTTTACTGTTGGTTGAATGGAGATAGCATATACCCTTCTGTGACATTTATGATAATGACATAGCGAACAAAAACTTAAATATGCCATGTGTGTATGACAAAGATGCTAGATAAAAGTTTAGTAATTCGGGCAACAGAAATTGACGACATGAGGATCAACTCGGGGAAACAGAGTGTATTTATATTATCTCCAAAATAGAAGTCGATGCGTCTTTATCAAATTTAGTCTTTTCAAGTATCCCTTAGTCAACAATTATTAACACGCCGCTGGAATACCTTTGACGGATTGATTTATTAATTAAAAATTAAACAAATTTGACATGTCCTACTAGGTACCATGACAGGTGCGGTAACAGCGCCGCCAATAGATTTTGTGGGTTCCAATTGTTAAAATCACCTAAAATAAAATTAAAAAAATCTATAAGAACATGTCTGGTCACTATTATTATATTATTTATTTTTGTCTTTGTGTGGTTGGTTATGAATTTATTTGTTAAATAAATGATAGCTTATTGACCTTCAAAAGTCCATTCAGTTAGTTTAGATTCTCCTAGATCTAGATAATAGATAAAATATATTGACCAAAAGTTCATTCACTCTAGTTTTTTTTTTTAATGATGGCCCAGTGTATATTTGACAAACTAACTACAGACAATAATTCACGTGTAGTATGTCATTAATCGAATAAAGTCATTACATTTATCTTGTTAAAAATTCGTCACGAACGTTAAGGTAAAGATTTAACAAAAAATTAATCAATGAACAAAACTGATATGGGAAAGAAGCAGTTACTATTTCGTTAACCTATAAAATAGAAGAAAACAAAACAATTCTTGGTAAACAGCGTCAAATAATGATATACATTAAATTAGACACGAGTTTTTTTATTTTATCGCCTACATATAAGTAACAGGGTTTAATGGTTCAGGTATGAAAAATCAATTGTGCATGAGTTTTCAAGGAATAAGCTCGATTTAATGCACCATTTTACTGTTTTTATAATGATATATTTGTATGGGACGAATATCTAGGTAACTACTACAATAATTTCAAAATTACATTATTGTACCATTTTTATATTTTACTTATTGGTGAAAATCAGGTGAAAAAATCTGTTAATAAGAGAGTCATGAGTCCCAAAGTGACGTCACGAATATGAATTTTCGTCTCAATCCGTTTTTTTCGTAGACCAAAATTTTCTTGAAGGGCATTATTATATCCAAATTGAATTTTTATATTTTGCGTTCGTAATAAAGTCATTACGAAACCCAATTGCATATCGAAAACCTTTTATTTCGCTATGGAATATTTTGTTTTAGAAGGTTGGTGCTAGATATCATTAACTTTAATTTTCAAACGTCATAAATCAAAAATAACATGAACTTATAAATAATTGAATAAATGTTAATCCAATGTTACCAACTACAAATTTTCCTAAATCAACTCGATGTTATATAGCAGTTTTTTTTAAATAATTTAGTATATAAAAGACGCAAAATATAAAAAAAATGTCATTACAAAAGTCGCCATGGTTTTTTTTTCTTTAAATTTTGACATGTCTTATAAAATTCTTTAATACCCTATCATAAAATAGTATAATAAAAGCGTTTTATAAGACTTTTTTTTCGCACGCCTCCAACTTTAGAAAACGACTCGCCAGGCGAGTTTTGTAAGGGACAAGTGCGGCAAAATGTCTTTAAAGAATCTGTTGTGACCATCACAATACCTCTCGCGCCCTTTCCATTGTGGTATATAAAGTATTGAATTTAACATTTCTTGTACACACAAAAAAATCTAATTACACCTAATCTTTATATGAACGTATTTCTATAATTTTAAATTCATTCTATAAGCAAGTTTTCTCCATTTGTTCTAAATGTATTTCTGAAGGGTTAATGTAATATACCTATAACTTTAAATATATAATTAATAATACAATAAGAAATATTAAATATCGTTCCCAGAAAAAGCATTCAGTCATATCTATGTATTTTTGATACTGACATTAGTGACATTTACCTGTCAATTACTGACATTTTAATTTCTCAAGTAGTTACCATGTTGATGTTTGGGCTGTGAGCAGGTTGTGAGATTTACTACAACAGATTGTCTTATAGATTATATATCTATATCTTTAAATCTATAGAAGGTATAATAAAAATTTAAATGTGTCGGATAGAGAATTTTATTTTTTAATATTTGTAATAACATAAATATTCAAACAATAATATTTAGAAGATTTTTGTTAAAATACTACTACTTCCGGTTGTCCAATTGTTACCAGAATCTATTCAACTCTTCCCATTACTGATTGAGGAATCCGTAGTTACACAGGTCTTTAATTTTATTGAATTTTGATAAATCGTACCTCCAACAACCTCACACACATCCACACACACACACACACATACACACACACACACAGACATCATCGTAAAAATGTTATTATCGGATTCTAGGGACCTTAAAACGTGCTTATTCACTAAAATCTGGATATGAGACTTTTAGCATGATTCCAATACCTCTTAGCGATAGGTAAAAATGAGTAATTTACACTATTTTATTCACAGTCATTATAGTAATACGACGATTCCTAATCTTTTAGAGGTTGGGAAATACGTCATTCCAGCTGCAATGACAATCCCATGAGTGGAGAATGACGATTACGTAGTGAGTGACACTATCATAGATCTCTATATTAAAGTAAACCAAACGAATTTTAATGGAGCTGTCAAAAATATTATTAAAATTAAAGGTTAGGTATATATATAACTCAATGATTATTTTGATAATTATCGATTTAAAGATGATGATTTTGACCTTTACGGTTGAAGTGTTAGTTGGTCCACTATTTTAAGAAGAAAAAATCTGATGTGGCCAGCACATAACCTCTCGCCGTATATTTTACCTGGCTGTATGCATAAAGCAAAGATTATTTTTATAAATACAAATAATATATTCATATAAATCTATGACGTATAAACTTCTTTATTATTCAATAATAGCATGTCTCAACATGAAGATATTTTACCATAAATTATGTTACAATAAATTACAAAGTAGAGTTTACCATATATAAATATTAGGCTGGTAACAGCAATTTTCAATTCGAACAACTTTGTTTACTTTCTCTTCATATTCTTCTAGTAAAAACATTAATTTTGGGCGGTCTAAAATGTATATATCTGGATTGTGCATCTATTCTTATATATCTTCTTTTACATTTTATTTTTTCCTACTTGTTATATCTAAATAACCTTAATTCCCTTTAATAAAGTGACGGATAGATTGCACTCCGATTTTGTCAATATTTACAACTTACTTGAGAAGAATTTGATAGCTTTTTCGCAATTCAAAGTTACTCTAGTCTACAGTACTGGTGTACATTGTCCCATAATGTTTGAAACAAATTTAAGTCCTTCAACCTAGACTTGTCATCTCCATAATAGTCACAGATCAAGAACTAAGGCATTCTCCAAGTACATTTTTAATTCATTACTCATTATTTCTGACACTGACATTTATCTGTCAGTTACAAATAATTTAAATTATCAACTATTTTTCATGGCATTCTTTCGGCTGTCAAATTTATTACAACAGATTATTTTATATATTATACTTCTTTTATCTCTAAATCTATGGAATATATAATAAAATATTTAAATGTATCAGATAGAGAATTTAATTTTCTTTAATATTACCACGAAACATTTTCAAAAAATAATATTTAGAAGATTTTTTTTCAAGAATCTTCTACTTCCGGTTGTCCAATTATTACCAAAACCTTTTCAGATCTTCCCATGAATGTCCAATTAGGAAATACGTTGTTAAACAAATTTTAAGTCTTATAGTTTTTGAGTAACCGTCCTTCCAACATCCCACACACACACACACATCCACACACACACACACACAGACATCATCGTAAAAATGTTAAAATCGGATTGTAGGGACCTTAAAACGTGCTTATTCAATAAAATCTGGATATGCGATTTTTAGCATGAATCCAATACCTCTCTTAGCGAGAGGTAAAAAAGCATACTTTAAAATCTGCTAAAGAATAAGTTTTCACTATTATTTTGTTTCAGGTAGAACAAAAAATTATGAATATTATTCATATTCTCATATGATCATCTGTTTATAAAAATCTACCTTAACAGTCAGTTACAATATGCATAAAATTATTGATTTCCCTGTCATTATGTCATTATTAAATTTCTTGTAAAGAATTCATGAATCATGATTCATCTGATGCATTGCGGCGTCTTCTGGTTACTTTAGGTTAAACTACACTCTAGTTACTAAAGCAAAGTAATGAGAATCCGTTTTGTCCAATTTCCGATAAAGGAAACATCAATTTCCGCAGTAAATTATTTAATTATGGTTAGTACGTCGCTGGAAAAGTTGCCCACCTTCAAGTATGAATCAATTACAATAGATGCTCGAGCATGATAAAATAGCACGGTGCTCTGCGAACAACAGATGAGAATAATGAAAAACTTGGAGAAAGTTTTTTTTCTGAATCTTTTCGAAAGGAATTATAATAGTACCTACTTAAGTGGTTATGTAGAAAATCCGCATTCTTCTTCTTCCTTGTCCTTAGCTCTACATCAGGATCGGCATTGTTACATTCCGATGCAAGACGCGACTGAAAAATAATGAATCGACGCGTCGCTTCACCCAGGGCCGGTCACAGGAAGGATGCATTGGGAGCAACTTCAAAGTCATCGGGCTCCGGGATACACAAATACCCCTGATAATCTGAGAAAGTAAAAAAAAATCTGGTTCAGTTCCTTTTCTCTCAAGTCTTCGGCAATGCAGTCCTTCCATCTTATCCCTGGTCTTCCTTTGTTTCTCTAACCTTCTATTACTAAGCTATTCATTCTTTTTCCAATATATTCTTCATCTCTCCTCATGACATGTTCAAACCAATGTAATCTTCTCTCTTGTATCTTTCTAGAAACTTCTAACATTAGAGTTATTTCCCTTATTCTTTCATTCCTTACCGTATCTTTCCGTGTCTTCCCCAACATCTATCTCAACTAGGAATGACGGCGGGTACCCGAACCTACCCGATAATAATGTACCCGGGTATAAAATTTCTTACCCGATTACCCGATATATACCCGCTGCCCGTTAATTACCCGTTACCCTTTAAATACCCTATACCCTATATAAAAGAAGAGCAAGACTGAGCGCAGATACATCATCTATGTTGATATTTGCTAATAGAAATATTAGTTATTTCTAATCTTAAGCTTAACTAAATTCGTATTATGTATAAAAAAGTTATTTTATTTTTTGTTACTATACCATAATGAATTTTATTTATGTTATGTTTTTAATGGCCAGTTTTGCAACAAGACTTAATTTTAAAATAGGTTTAAATAAAAAAATGCAAATCGAAATTTTAACCGCAATATATTATAATTCATTTGACATTTTATTCCGATGTAATATTGTCAGTTTAAGCCAAGTTTAATATTTAAGTTACGTTTGTGTACCAGCCATTATAGACACATTATTTTATTTGTATTACGTTCTTATTTAATAAATTTATATGTAAACAATAATAATGAATTTTATTAAAAAGTTAAACTACTATTATAAAGGGTAACTGCTAATTAACGAGTTATATGGGCTTAAAGGATACTGGTTAATTAAAGGGTATCGGGTAATTAAAGGGTATCGGGTAATTAAAGGATATCGGGTAATTAAAGGCTATCGGAATATTAAAGGGTATCGGGTAATAACGGGTAAAGGGTACTATCCGGGTAGTTGTTTCGAGTACCCGGGTACCAAAATTATCGGAATTCGTCATTCCTAATCTCAACATCCTCATCTCTGCCACATTTATTTACTTTTCATTGATACTGACTTCTGTCAATTTGAATTATCTGAATATATTAGCAGTTTCCATGGTTAGCATATCTGGCTGATTTATGAAATTTAATATCTTTATAAATCTTTCTGTCTCTAATGGACAGATGTAGACAGTATTTCGTAGACCTCCTAGAGGGAAAGGATACTCAAGATGAAGAACAACAAGAATGCCATCTCACACGAACAAAGGAAACAGAAATAACAGAAGAAGAAGAAATAAGCTTGAAGGAAATAATAGAAGCAATAAGAAAACCCAAAAGAGGAACTTAAAGATATAATGAATGAAGTGCTAAAAGGAATAACACCAACAGAATGGCAAATAGGTATTATAACACCAATATTTAAAAAAGGAGATAGCAGAGAGTGCCAGAACTATAGAGGAATTACCCTAATAAGCACAGTGGCCAAAATATATGCAAGAATCCTAGAGAGTAGATTAAGAACAGAGCTGGAAGAATCGTTAGAGAAACTCAATTTGGTTTTAGAGGAGTAAATGATGCGATATTCATACTAAGACAAATAGGGGAAAAGGCAATAAAAGAAGGGAGAAACGTACATGTGTGCTTCATTGATCTAGAGAAAGCGTTTGATAGAATCAATAGAGAAGACATATGGAAAACGCTAAGAAACAGGGGAATATCAAATACGTTAATAACAGGAATCCAGAGCCTATATTCAAAGACTAAGAGCTATGTATGAGTGAAACAAGAGACCTCCAATACATTTGAAACTACAGCAGGAGTAAGACAAGGATGCATTTTGAGCCCGTTTTTGTTTACACTAATCCTTGACGAAGGAATAAAAGAGACAAAGAAAGAAGTAAAGAAATACTACATAGGACATTGGAAATTGAGAAGAGTGGAAATAGCAGAACTATGCTATACAGATGACATGGTCATCATAGCAGACGATGAAAAAACGTTAACAAGGAATATAGAAATATATAATAAAGCGCTACAAAAATTAAACATGAAGATCAATAAAGAAAAAACGAAAACCATGATACTAGGAAGAAATGAACAACACCACACGATACAACTAAAAAATGAAAATCTACAGCAAGTCCAAAAATTTAAATACCTGGCGTCAATGATCTTAGAAGATGGAAGATTTGATGAAGAAATAAAAGAAAGAAGAACAACAGGACGCAAAGTTTTCAATAGCATCAAACACAACTTCTTAGGAAAGAAAGAAATACCGAAAGAGACCATAGTACAAATATTTAAGAAAGTAGTGATTCCTATACTCATACACGGACCTGAAACATGGACATTAACACAAAGACAAAAATAAAAAATTACGGCCATCGAAATGAGATTCTTGAGAAAAATATAGGGGAAAACAAGACTGGACAGAATTGAAAACATAACCTACAGACAAAACTTAAAAGTAAAATCAATAGAAGATAAGATAGCAGAAGGACAGCTGAGATGGTATGGTTAAGTAGAAAGGATGGGAGAGGAGATAACAGTTAAAAAGGTGTTTGAAGCAAAAATTGGAAGAAAGAAACTACGAGGACGACCAAGAAGAACGTGGCTAGAAGAAGTAAAGGATGCAGCGCAAAGAAGAGGTCTAACTTGGGAAGAAACGAAGACAGCAACACAAGATAGAGCAGAGTGGAAAGAAATATGGAGAAGACCAACGAACCAAAACTCAACCCCCTACCCCTCAAGCCGGGGGAACGCCTTACACCCGTGAGGGTAGAAAGGTGCAGGATTAAGTAAGTAAGTATAAATCTTTAATTCTATATCTACTGAATATGAAGTATATAATGCAATCAAATCGTATAGAGAATAAATATATTCTTTAAGTTATAATAACGTTAAATGCCAATGAATTATATTTAACTGCGTCTTTTTAAGAAAAACTATAAAATGAGAGTACTTCCAGTTGACAAATTATAACCAAAACCTAATAACCTCTTCTTCTGGATGTAAACTTACGGAATACGAAAAAGTCTAATTTTTGGAATCGTGGTATTGAAGTTATGCGATCCGAAACTTTCGTCACATACACTCAACCACATACATACACACACTCACACACACACACAAACACACAGATACACACACACACACAGACAGATACAAATACATACA
Source organism: Harpalus rufipes (assembly GCA_951394225.1). Taxonomy (NCBI): domain Eukaryota; kingdom Metazoa; phylum Arthropoda; class Insecta; order Coleoptera; family Carabidae; genus Harpalus; species Harpalus rufipes. Next base: position 39,705,686 of record OX596274.1, on the reverse strand, counting down.
TACACACACAAACACACAGAGACACACACACACAGACAGATACACATACATACACACATACATACAGACATCATCGTAAAATTGGTAAAATCGTATTATATGGACCCTAAACTGTGCTTATTCAGTAAAAACTGATCATTGAATTACCTAAAAGTGCCGGAAGGTATAAAACGTATATATGAGATTAGATTTACAATAGTTCGGTCGGCTTACCTTTTCAATAAATCATAAACCCTACACAAATTGTGAGAAATTTCTACAAAATACTTTCGACTACTTTACATATAAACTTAAAACTTTGAAAAATTGTGGACTAAACGACGGGTGATAATAGTTAGAAATTAGGTTTGAATTCTTTTAAGAAGTACTTTATGACATCCAAATGAATTTTATGACATACATATTAACCAAGGTAGGTTCATTCTAATTCCATTATAATTCATCAAGAAGCAAATAGTGAATTATTTTAAATTAGAACTGTCGCTTTTTACATTCGTGTGAAAAGGTGACAGGCTGTCGCTGATTGAAAAAGTAGCAGATAAACGCACAAATGTGAAAAAGAATATCTTTTTGAATGTCAAATTTAATTTATAATGTCACGGATGTGTAGGTGGGCATTATTCAATAGTAATTACCTAATTCTCTTACTCCCCACCCTGGTAGGAGTTTTGTTTATTTCTTTTGGGCATTCACTTTATGCACTAATTTAATGCTAATAGATTTTTAAAGTCAGTCTTACTCTAGCAATGATGATGATGTGTTTGGAGTGTATTAGAAGCGGCTTTTTGATTGGTCGTGCCCGGTAGAGCCTCTGGTCTTTGCTTCAAGACATAAGGAGAGAGCTATAAGGGTAACTATACTTATAGGAATGTGACCTATGTGTCCACGATTGCTAGCCTCGTGGGTTTTCGCTAGTAAGTAACGGCAGGGATGGTTTTCTCCTGGTTTTGTGACCATGCCTCTAAGGCCGAAGTACAGTCCATACGATTTAACTTGGCGACCCAAAAGAATGTAATTCAGTTCACTATTCCTAAGTTGCATTTTGTCAAATATTTACTTTTACTTCGATGCCGCACAGCTTCAGAAGTGAAATAGTGATTTTACAATGTTTTATTGCCTTACACAAAGAAAATTTCATCCTAATACACTCAAACTCGGGGTGTCAGGTACCTACTTTTCAACCCAAGAAGTTATATTTATACATAAGCGTTGGTGCATTTTTTTCTCAATAGCAATAGAAATTTTATTTTCTTAACTTTATTAATTTAAAAAATAATTAATTATAATGTGATTTATATAATAAATAATTCATCCCAATATTTGTAATATATTTTTTTGTATAAATAATTTCTTTTTTTTTGTAATATTCGTAATTTTATTAAACTTAATTTTTTTTCGGTACGCTTATGGATTTTATAACTTTCCCATTACCGCAGTGATAATGTGAATTGCCCCAACTCGCCAAGTTACATCGTATGGACTGTAAAGCCACTAGCGTGGATTAGAAACTGAGCAGAATTCGGGTTAGCGTAGCTCCCTATTCCCAGGGGTGGTAATGGCAAGGTTGGTGATGTCTCGGTGCTGGTATAAACCACACTGCTCAGGATGGTAGAGGCAGGTACAGTTAAGTATACGTACGCGTAAGACCTAGGCCACGCTGCTATTCAGTAGCAGATATGCGTTTTGCATAAGGTGACTTATTCCATTTTCCCTGTTCTGTTGGCGCTGTTGAATGCGTGTGTGTATGTTTGTGTGTGTGTGTGTTTGTGTGTGTGTGTGTGTGTGTGTGTGTGTGTCTGCGTAATGGCTCTTCATTAATTGGTAAATACTTAGGTAGTTCTCTTTATTACAGGGAGAATAGTTAGTTGAGGAGCGGCCTAGAATATAGGAGACCTACCATTGTTTTTATTATTATTATTATTATTATTATTATTATTATTATTATTATTATTATTTTGGGAAATATTGTATTAGTTAAATTAGTTTATTAAAACTCAGGGTACAGGTAATCATTTTGGTTTATTTCAGTCTCCTTACTAGATATTCGAAGTATCCTTTCCTTGCTTACGCAACATTATTTTATAATAATGTATAATTAATATAAAATAGTATAATTCAAAGACTCGTATTATAATAAGGATTACTGTAATACTTGTAAGTACAATTTTGACAAAAGTTAGTTACAAGTTAGGTTAAAGTTAAAATTTATATTTATTCTGTTATGAACCTACAACTAAATACCTTGAATTTTAATTTAGAAGAGTTCTTTACTGTTTATATTTTTTATAATAAAATATTCAATTTCAGTAATTAAAAAATCCCAAAAACCATTTGTATAAAATTGTTCAATATAATACTGTTTTTGACTTTGTCAGTCAGTTATACAAACTTCACTTTGTGAACGTTAAATAGGAAAAAATATTGTAACTGGATTGAGTTTTTGCCAACCCTGCAACCTGCACCATTTGCGTAGATTTTATAATTTGTTGAAAACATAGACCGGCTGAACTATTATGATCCTGGGCTCAGGTATAGACTGTGGGGACGGTAGTTTAATTAGTTTGACAGCTTTATAGTTTTTAAAACACTAGAAATTAATTTGACAGCTTTGATAGTTTTATATTTCGTAGAAATTAGTATGAAAACATGACAAAAGAAGATTGGTTGAGAGCTTATAAGAAGTGGAAGAAAAGTATGGTGAGGTGTATTATTGTTGATGGAAAGTACTTTAAACATATTTAAAATAAAATTATAAAAAATATGAACCATGTGTGTTTTATTCTCAGTAATTATTCTAGTTTAACCAATAGAAACTGCAACAATTTTTTATACATTGTTTCCTTTTTCGTCTACATTTTATTTTTCTTACATCCTTCTACATCCCCCGTTAAATTTATAGCTCCGAAATCCCCCCTCCCCTTCTCTTGACTTTAGTGACGTCATCAAGCATCGCGGCGCTGTGTGTACGCTACGCTAGGCGTCGCGTCCCAGTCAGCAGTTAGCTTCCGAGTGTACGATAGTGCGTGAGTTTGAACGTGAGCGTGATTAGAACCTGTGTTCTGTGCGTGAACTGCAATAAAGTCAAGTACTTTGTGTAGTGAAGTGAAGACTAGTGCACGACTGAGTATCGAGAATGAAAATGAAGGGATGAAAATAGAGACAGAAGATTTTAAGGTAGAAATAAATCATTTATACTAATGTTTAAATAATGGTTTTTCTGGGAAAAGGTGACTCATATTGGTTACTAAAAACTAGAAGTATGTACAGAGTGAATGATAATTATTTATTTACGTCTTGGAGGATTCTTAGAACTAATTACAAATAAAAGAAGTATTATGTATTTACTATTTGATTAACCGGGTCAAACATTTTTTACATGAAAACGTTTCAAGAGCCATGCCCAATGTTGTGTATATAGTTGAAATGTATAGAGCTAACGATGAAACTAATTTCATGAGCAAAGGTTTTTTAAGGAAACTAAAAATATTTTCATTCATATGTCCAAAGAAGGTTTGTAAATGTTTAGCATGTATTTAACCAAAATGGATAAAATATTATTAAAATAAGTTCCAGCTATCATTATTGATTAGCGCAAACCACTTTTTGTTGAATAACTTTGAAACAAAAATTATACAAATAGATTTCGTCGAAATTAAATGTTACACGAAATATAGTCGCAGAACGGGAATCTTCTAGTACGAAATTCAATATAAGCTAGGATTCTATGAAAATAGTAAGGACACAAAACATTCTATTTTGTATTTAATAACAAATTAAGCTTGTAAGGAAACATATGGGACTTATGAGTTAGAAAGTGGTTTATAATATAATTCGTATGTATAATACTTCCTTTCAGGGCTGGTCTTATTTGCCCCAACCCGAAGAAACCCACCCGGGTTTTAAAAAACCCACTTAAAAAACCAATAAAAAATCCAATAAAACAAAAATTAGCTGTTTATGTGTTTGCAAAATGATGGTGTTTTTCACACTAGACGTGAAGATGCCATGTGTAAAAAACACTGTTTTGCAACATATCACATACTAGGTTTTTCCAATTCCAATTTGGTTACTTTTTCGCATTAGTTTGAAAAGCTGGCAGATAAACGCACAAATACAAAAAGAATGTCATTTTGAATGTCAAATTTAATATATAATGTAATACAAATATATATATATATATATATATATATATATATATATATATATATATATATATATATATATATATATAAATCTCTGGGTCGGATTGTTTTAAAAACCTTGGGTTTTGCCAGCCCTGCTTCCTATGGATTATGGAATACATTTTGTTTTACTGTATTGTACTTTGTACTCCCGATATACTTACTTTTAATAAAGGGTGTTTCCATACTTATGGACCAAACATTAAGAGATGACAAAACAGAGAAAATGAAGTAAAAAAAAGTCTTAATCCGCAAAATCCAATTTTGAACTGTTTCCGAGATAAACCTGAAGATTATTTTACCACAGGGTATATCATTACCATAGTTACAGTATAAAATGTTTGACAGCAATGTATTAAAGCATTTATTATTTTATAAATAAACATAGGGAGATTAACATAGATAAAATAAATATTAAATTATGAATTAAAGAAACTAGAAATTATTTATTTATGTATATACACTCAAAACAATATTCAACTAGAGAGGAATTTTTATGTTAACAAATACTCAAAATTAACTGATGAACAATATGGATATTGACATTATTAGGTATTACTAAACTAATTTTTATTTTCAGGATAATTTACATTTAATTAATTATTAATTACTAAATTTATTTTGAGTAACTAAACTAAACATAACTAAACAAATAAACTAAATAGTTACATTTTAGTCAGCGTACTAGCGTCTAGTACGCGCTCAAACTCTTCCCCGAGACTACATGTCTTCCACTTGAGATCCTACGACAGACTACCCAAAAACAAAGCGTTACCTTCGTGCGAGACTTATCTTAGGGATGCAGGGTGAAAGCATATTGTCCTGTATCTCGCGCACGTATGCTGAATAATTTGAAGACTTAATTGCCAATAAATAAATGTCAAACGCCACTGACAGCTAGACTACACAGTCAGTTAATAGAATAATGATAATTATTTCTAAACATTTTTTGACTAACAAAGATAATAAAAATGAAACTATAATTTACAAAAATAAAATAAATAAATGTCATCACGGCATATTACCCATTGCTGGGTGTGCCAATCTGCTTTGTATACAGATATCGGTAATGATGAAATATTTGTACCGTGCGGGCTCTTACCAGGCGTCACCTCACGGGTACTCAATGATGGCGTGGATAGTGCACCACAGGGGTCAATTTTGTGCCATTAAAATGCGAAGTAATTTACAAAAGGTTTATAAAAAAATCTGTTGTGGCCAGCACAATACCTCTCGCCACTTCCTTTTTTTGGTTACATAAGTATAGGGCGCGAACAGTAATGTTACATTTTTGGGCTTCACAAGCAGATGTGTGGGCCCGTTTCACAATGATAATTAGTAATTATGTACATAGATGTCAAATGTTAGAATTTTTCATTAAAAATTTTAAGATTTTCTAAATTTACGTCAATTTATCACCAGGAGTTTAAAATTTACTTGTATGCCTTAGATATTTAACATTTAATTCTGCTCCACATGGAATTGGAAAATCACTAAATTTAGAATGAGAAATTTATACATAATTACTAGCTATCATTCTGACATGGGCCTCCATATCTGCTTGTCAAGGCCAACAAAATCATATGACTGCTCGCTCCCTATTGTATTTAACATTTCTTGTATACTCTACACCAAAAATTCTACTTACGCATATATCTATTCCATATATATTTAGATTGTTTAATTTTAAATTCATTTTTGATGAAGAAATTTTGTCCTCTTCTAATTTTTCGAAATGTTTCCAATTCTATTAATACATTAAGAAATAATATAATGTATGTACTTCCCAGAAAAACTCTTCAGTAATGTCTTCGGATTTCTGACACTGACATTTATCTGTCAGTTACAAAAAAAATAAATTTTCAACTATTTTCCATGGCCATTCAATTTATTATAACATATTATTTTACATATTATATTTCTTTTATCTCTAAATCTATAGAATATATTATAAAATATTTAAATGTATCAGAAAGAAAATTTATTTTTCTTTAATATTATCAAGAAAAAATTTCAAAAAATATTATTTAGAAGATTTTTTTTCAAGAATCTTCTACTTCCGGTTGTTCAATTGTTACCAAAACCTTTTCAAATCTTCCCATGAATGTCCGATTGGGAAATACGTAGTTAAACAAATTTAAAGTCTTATAGTTTTTGAGTAATCGTCCTTCCAACATCCTACATACATACACACACACACACACATACATCCACACACACACACACACACACACACACACACACACAGACATCATCGTAAAAATGTTAAAATCGGATTGTAGGGACCTTAAAACGTGCTTATTCAATAAAATCTGGATATGCGATTTTTAGCATGAATCCAATACCTCTCTTAGCGAGAGGTAAAAAGTTAGTTGCTTTGTACTCACCTTGTACAACGCAGATAAAAGAAATATATGTTCCATCACATCTCACAATTTTTGAAAAAATTGGCGTCCGTCTTTTTTTACCTCTCGCTAAGAGAGGTATTGGATTCATGCTAAAAATTGCATATCTAGATTTTATTGAATAAGCACGTTTTAAGGTCCCTACAATCCGATTTTAACATTTTTACGATGATGTCTGTCTGTGTGTGTGTGTGTGGATGTGTGTGTGTGTGTGTATGTGTGTGTGTGTGTGTATGTGTGTGTGTGTGTGTGTGTGTGTGTGTGTGTGTGTGTATGTGGGATGTTGGAAGGACGGTTACTCAAAAACTATAAGACTTTAATTTTGTTTAACTACGTATTTCCCAATCGGACAAGCTAAATATTTAATATTACATGTATCCTTCAAAAATACTGTCAATCCTGACAATGAATTGGAAACATTTCGAAAAATTAGAAGAGGACAAAATTTCTTCATAAAATGAATTTAAAATTAAAAAATCTAAATATAAAGAATAGATATATGCGTAAGTAGAATTTTTGGTGTAGAGTGTAGGTATACAAGAAAAAATGTTAAATACAATAGGGCGCGAACAGTCATGTGATTTTGTTGGCCTTGACAAGCAGATATGGGGGCCCATGTCAGAATGATAGCTATTATGTATATAGATGTCAAATATCATATTTTCTCATTCTAAATTTAGTGATTTTCCAATTCCATGTGGAGCAGAATTAAATGTTAAATATCTAAGGCATACAAGTAAATTTTAAACTCCTGGTGATAAATTAACTACGTAAATTTAGAAAATCTTGAAATTTTTAATGAAAAATTCTGACATTTGACATCTATGTACATAATTACTAATTATCATTCTGAAACGGGCCCACACATCTGCTTGTCAAGCCCAAAAATGTAACATTACTGTTCGCGCACTATACTTATGTAACCAAAAAAAGGAAGTGGCGAGAGGTATTGTGCTGGCCACAACAGATTTTTAATAGTGTTAAAGTGACAAATTCATACACGTTCCGATTTTTGGAAATCAGAAAGCTGAGTGGCAAGAAACGACTGACAACTTTTTTTAAATGCAGGTGATTATATTACCGCGTAGGTGCAATAGTGGCTCTGTTGGATTTTTTGATTGTTAACAGCAGCAATGTTCTTTTCGGTAGCAGCTGTAGAAGTATACCCTGCTTTTTTGTGCTAAACAGAATTCCTTTTTTGTTAAAAGTCCTTATATCAGCAGTAAATTGTAGTCAAATAAGGTGCTTTTTACGTATATCTATGTATTTATTTAATTCAGAACTCGATTCAGAATAATAACAACAAGCAAAGTACATATGTGCAGAATTTAAAACTTGAATTTTTTATTCGTATCTGTATACACAATGAACAGATGTTAGAAAATGATTTTTTTTATAGTCTATATTTACTGACATGGACAAAATTTTGTTCATTCAATTTGTCAATTTTTCTCCGATTTTTCGTTTTTCCCAGAAACAGTTGAAGATCAGATCTATGTTGATAAACCTTTTTTCTCATTTTGGTTAGTACTACATATATGACCCTAATTTTTTTCCCTTTCTTAACACCCTGTATAATCATATTTTTAGTATACTCCGTAACTTAACCACGACCGTGGTTATGGTTTTCTTATGGTTCACGTGATCATGTTAGGTTTCTGAAAGAGAAGTGGTAGTGATTCGGAATATCTTAATTAATTTGTGTCGGTAAAGCAGGGATCTTCTCGTTATATCGGTTGCAATTAGCGGATATAGAAAATTGATAGCTTGTTAACAGTTAAACAACAGTATATTCTGGAAAATGGAGGTCGGTAAATATTGGCATTTTATGGAAAATGTTTTCTTCTTATAAGTAATAACATAACTCTATTTGTCTATTTTATACTAACGTAAATATTATTCATATCAGTATATATTAATCATTTTCTATGTAATTTTCTGTAACCTGTTATCATATCATTTACTTGTTTTCGGTTGTACCTGTTTGAGTAGTAAATATTATTATCATTATTATTTCTATTTATTATATTATAAGAAATAGGAAAATGAGCACAACAATCGCAAAAAATTGTAGTCATTATGGTCGCGGCGAGGGTCACGAAAAAGTAACCAAAACTTTCAGGAACCACATTCCGAAATTGAACACCGATCTCGAAATTATGTTCTGGTTACATTACGAAACGTTTAAAAAGCACCTTGCTGATCGAGATTAAGCTGCGGGATATACTATCAGTTTCAAAGCAAACATCGAAGTAAACATACCATGGGTAGTCTGAAGTAAAATATAAATTATTTTTTCCTTTTGTTTTTCTTTGTGGCATTTCCAGTCTAATTTATTGTTAAAGACTCTTCGTACTTAAAGTAACCTATATTCAGATATTGAAATATTTATGCGTATTACGAGTATTGAATTTTTCGGCTCTCTAAAAAATGTACACGCAAAAAATCGAACAGCGTTTATTTACTAACATTTATTTAATAAACAAAACCTTTTAACCGATCAAGGGTTATCTTAGTTTCCACTATAATGGATAAGATAACAATCCTGTATGGAAATGAAATAAATTTATTTATATCCTTTGTAAATATTTAAACTGTTTTGAAATTCTCTTTGCAGGGACTAATATCAATTTTTTGTAGAGAATTTAATGAATTTTCCTCGATAAATCACTTATAATGTATATATAATTATTAAAGAGGTCATTTGGATACGATCCAATAAACTTTTTCCGACTCTGAAACTTTACCAAATTGTCTCTAATTTGCCAAGAAGCTTCACACAAGATTATTTTCTCAATATGTCTTTCACACATTCTTCGTTCTTTAGAGAGAGTATTTTAACCTGATCATTGAATGTTGGAAATAAACTCGCAAATAAATACACAATGTGGCTTTAAAGTTTTAGTACTTCCTTATAATTAAGACAAAAGCCCTTATCTCATTATAGTCACAATTTAATCTTCAAAATACATTCCTTTTAAATTTATTAGTAGTTTCCATGTTTAGCATAGCTGGCTGACTTATAAAATTTATTTTCTTTAAAATTCTTTAACTCTATTTCTATTGAATGAAGTATAAAATGCAATAAAATTGTATAGAGAATAATATATTCTTTAAGTTATAATGACGTTAAATGTCAATATATCAAATTTAACTGTTAAATCTTCAAATTAGGCTACTTCCGGATCACCAATTATAACCAAAATCTAATCACTTGTTCTTCTGGATGTAAACTTGAGGAATACGAAAAAATATAATTTTTGGATTCGTGGTATTGAAGTTATGCAATCCGAAACTTTCGTCACACACACACACATACACACACACACACACACACACACACACACACACACACACACACACACACATACATACAGACATCATTATAGAAATGGTAAAATCGTATTATAGGGACCCCAAAACATGCTTATTCACTAAAAACACATCATTGAATTTTTTGACCAAAGACAATACCTTCCTTACCTAAAAATGACGGAAGGTAAAAAAAAACACTGACTTCACGGGACTTCATAGACTACTAGACATAGGAATGTCTTGGGTCCACATCTCCGTGAAGTCCATCAATTTTTCACAAAAATATGTTTTCGATATTCTGTATTTCATATTTGAATCGTTCTCGGTTCTGAATTACTGTAAAACAAAAAACAGTTTTTGATTGATTTCTTCTAGAGAGTTTAACTCCAACCGTCTAACAATAGATTTTTTTGCTGAGAAGATATACGAGTAATTATACTATTTTCCGTCACAATATTTATTTACTTTTCGTGTAGGAAGCCATATTTATAATGAAAATAGTATTAAAAAGTCTTTAAAAATCCGCGTTCAAATAATCCAAAAGAACAGTATTAAACACAAAAAACATCTTCCTCTCTTTCACTCAACAGTCCTGTTGAAATTTTGATGAATCAGCTTCCAAACTTTCTTTGTTAAATAATTGAAGCACCTTTTAAAGTTTTCTTTTGATTAAGAGAAAAATCTTCCACGTGGAAACAAAATGGGGTATTCTACCACTTCAAAGAGATAGTAATCTTCAAAAATTATGAGGTAACATACATAAAATTAAGAATTTTATTAAAAAGAAAATTATTTTGTTGTAATATAAAAAGCTTAATTATTATTGTACACGCACGTCACTGGTCCGAATCGATTATTATTGTAAACTGATAAATTCAGGCGAACTAGATCTGCTATTCGTCGTTTTTTACCTCCCGCTACCCTTGGTAAGGGAAGTATAGGGATCGTGTTAAAAATCGCATATCGAGATTTTGGTAAATGACCACGTTTTAAGGTCCCTAGAATCCATTTTTAACATTTTCATGATGATGTCTCTGTGTATGTATGTATGTGTGTGTATGTGTGTGTGGATCCTGTATATGCTCTAACTCAAATAATATCGTTCAGAAAATTTTGAAACCTTGTATTTCTACCTTACTCTTATATGCAAATATCCCATTAGATTTTGGAGTAAATCAAATAACCGAAAATGGCACTTTACTTGAAGCTCAAAATAGTTTTTCATCGAAAAATACCTTTAAATGCTATTTTATCGAGATTTATGTTATATAAAAATTAAAGATCATTAAATTTTCTACAGGTTTGCATTAATACTTTTCTATATATTTTATGGATGAATTTATAAAACTTTCTATAATTTTAATCCCGGAGCCTACGTTTTAAACTCAATTTGTTCACATGGTTACAGAATTCAGATCTCAAATGTTTGTAACTGACAGATATATGTCACTGTCAACGAACTAATCATTTCAAATAATAATGTTAACGTTTTTAAAATATAAAAATTTATTTAGGCTTTTAGGTTCACATATATATTGAAATTGAAGTCAGTATAATTGGACGTTTCGGGTATAAAACCCACCCATCATCAGAAAATACAAATTCGTAAAAAATTAACATTGTGAAATAAATATTTTGAAACATAATTACAAATAGAAAGGAGGTTATTTCTAGGCTGGGATTGATGATGGAAATGAAACAATTTCTGGATGTCAGCCAAATTTATTGAAATTTCGTCTCTACAGTTTCGACCCCACTTGGGTCATCCTCAGGAGTGAAATTTTTTTTTTTAATTGTTATGAAGCTTCGTCTCTACAGTTTCGACCCCACTTGGGTCATCCTCAGGAGTGAAATTTTTTAATTGTTATGAAGCATGAAAAGTGTGCTTCATAACAATTAAAAAATTTCACTCCTGAGGATGACCCAAGTGGGGTCGAAACTGTAGAGACGAAATTTCAATAAATTTGGCTGACATCCAGAAATTGTTTCATTTCCATAATTACAAATGTCGTCTTTTATGATACAAGGTTATAGAAAAACAGTACCATTTTGCGGCGACTAAATGGAACAATAATTATATGGAAAGGAACGTAATACAATTTCCAGCATAAGTAAATATGTAAAAATATAGGTAAGGTAATAAAAACATATATCAGCACGGCATATTACCCATTGATGGATGAGTCAATCTGTTTTGTAGGCATATGTCGGTAATAATGATGACATATTTGTTCCGTGCAGGCGTTTACCAGGCGTCACTTCACGCGAATCTTGGGAACGGGCTCGGTTCCGACCGACGCCAAATATCTTTGAATTTGAAATGGCACAAAATTGATCCCTGTGGTGCACTCTCCACGCTAGTAATGAATATAGATAAGTAGATAAATAAATAAAATAACTTTATCATCACGCATTGCTGGGTCTGCCAATCTGCTTTGTACACAGATTTCTTCGGTAAAGATGATGTTATATTTGTACCTTGCGGGCGTTTACAAGTTGTCACCTCACTTATTGCTGGCGTGAAGATTGCACCACAGGGGTGATTTTTGTGCCATTTAAAATTCGAAATATTTGGCGTCGGGTATTTAATTTTAAGTATTTACATGAATAAAAATTAAATTAAACAGGAGGTATTGTGTTGGCCACATCAGATGTGGTAAGGGAGGTATAGGGATCGTGCTAAAAATCGCATATCGAGATTTTGGTAAATCCAATTTTAACATTTTTACGATGATGTCTGTGTGTATGTATGTGTGTGTGTGGATCCTCTTTACGCTCTAACTCAAATACTATCGTTCATAAAATTTTGAAACTTTGTCTACCTTACTCTTATATGGAAATATGCCATTAGATTTTGGTGTAAATCAGTTAATCGGAACATAATCCCGAAACACCTACTTTTATAATACAAAATATACATGTTGTTGACATACATCTACAAGTTAGAATTTCGTAATAACATTTATTTTTTTGAAATTCACCGCTTATTCATGGAAAATCAATTTTTGTTATTGAACTTGTTAGTATTTTATTATTTATTTAATTCGTGCTACATATAGCATTGAATTGTTACAGACAATTATTTACGTTATATTTTTATTGAGTGATACTACTTTACATAATATTTATACATTGTTCAAATTTTATCCAATTGAATTTCTTCTCTTCTCTTCTTCAGTGTTTTCGCCCATGGTTCCTCGTTGCCAGATTCACTTAGGACGTGGAACATACTGCCTGGGTAATTTTCTGCAATGGTAAAATAAGTGTATTTTATGTTCTGGGTCTTGGTTGCACAGTCTACAAACACGGTCTTCTTTCTTCTTCCAATATTTATTTTCATTCTCCTCGTTACCACATCTCAATCTTGCAATTAATTTTATTGATATGCCGGATTTGTCAGTTACGTACTGCGGCGTTGTTATTGGTCGAATGTTCCGATATATTTTGTTGCATTGGGAGTTATTAATTTTGATGTCTTGTTCTTGTTTTTGGTTTTCGTAGTCCCTTTCTGCTAACTCTTCATTAATGGTGATGGTTTCTTCCCGTTTTCGTTCTGCTTCTAATAGCGAGTATCCATTTCTTTCGTGGTATTTTATTTTCTGTACCTCCCAGTTGTTTAGTGGTTGACTTTTGTTATTTTTATTTATTGTTTTCTTTCAACATTTGTATAGTATCCTGTCGGGATCGGAGCTCCTAATTTTTGTTTCGAATTTTGTTGCTTTTAATCCTGTTTCTACATTCTACTCTAAGCTTTTTCCTATTTGTTTCTTCCAGAACAATATACTGTGGGGTATTCCTATCTAGTCCACTTCAGATATATTGTCTGTATTCTTTCAATTGTTTCTATTTCCCTCCAGCCCCAAATTTCTGTCCCATACGTTAGTATATTCTTGACAATATTATCGAAGAGCATTATTCTGATTTTGTAGTTATTTGTAAATTTTCTTTCCCCTAAGCTCCACACTTCTCTCATTCCGATTTTGGCTTTCTTTACCACATGCTCAATGTGTTTTTCTGGTTGTTATTGTGTGAGAAAACATAGCCTAAATATTTAATTTCTTTAACATGTTCTATTTTATGTCCTTTCCAACGCCAATTAGTTTCTTTCTCTCTTCCTCCCCCCTTTCAGAATTTTACTATTTTTGATTTTGCCACATTCAGACTCATTCTTTTCTTCTCAAGATATGTTAGTATGAACGGACTAACATTCAACATCTGCTAACAAATGTTAGCAAACTCTGTTAGCTAACAATACTCTTAGATTTTTATATATTATCAAAAAGACATATAAGCAAAATATGGTAGAATACCCCATTCCATGATAAAACACTACTTTTTTTGAACAAATAAATTGAATTGTTGACATTATCAAATTACTTAGGTTTAGAATATTAGACGATGTTATCATGGCATGAAACAATTGCTATTCGTGTGCGACGTTTTGAAAATAACCAATAGGGAACAAGAGAACGTGTATAAACATGAATTTACGAAGTTCCGTGTTTTGTAAATAACATTTAGAAAGAAACATTATTGTGAAAAATACATAGTATTATTGATACATCAATAGTTGTTTTATGTTATAATTATGACGATTAAATAGAAAAATAAATAATATATTGTTTTATGTGACATTAACATTGTTTTCAATGTTACTTAAATAATGAACTCATTAAACAGGATTTAGAAAATGCGTCAAATTCTTATCACATTTTCTAAATATATAAATAAATAAATTATCACGCCTTTTATTCATGATCTTGGGTACTATAGTACGATATTTCAGAAAAATATATTTTTCCAACCTCTTTTCATGAAACTGTACTTTATCTACTAAAATATCGTTGCGAAAATAACACATTAATTATGGTTTTACGCCGCTAATAAATAGTCACTAATATTTCATTCGTTTGCGTGTATAAACTTGTCTCTTTTGTTATTACTTACATTTTTAAAGAATTTTTTTCCATAAATCTTGTAAATTGCTGCTACAAAATGGCAAATAGCTAACATGTTCAAATATTACTATTTGACAGACGTCAAGTAAAATTTATATAGTACAAGTTTTAATATGTGGTCTCGTGACCGTGTGCCTAAATGTCTGGTCGCGAATCTGGGGACCCGGGTTCGATCCAGACCAACGCTAAAAATTATTTCTAATTTTAAATAGCGACAAAATTGACCCCTGTGGTACAATTTCCATGCCAGAAATTAGTGCCCGTGAGGTGAGGCTTGATAAGCGCCCGCACGATACAAATATTTCATTATTACCGATATCTGTGTACAACATTATACGAAAAACTTTCTTATTATACACGCTTACAGAAAATTGATGTAGGTGTTTTGAGACAATTTTATTAGGCACCACAGGAATTTTCGATCTTTTGTTTTTGAGCTACAAGCTAAAACTAGATTTTCGCTTATTTTGAAAATATCTCATTTAGATAATTTTATATTACATACAATACCGTCGTGTAATTGGATTTTTTTAAAAGTTAATAACTTTAAAGATATAAGATAAACGTAATAATAATAAATGGGAACGTATATTGAAAATAGTCTCATCTTTTTCCATATTTCATTAGCTTTTCAATGATGTATAAAAAGTATACATTCTTTTGTTTTAAATGTGAATAAAAGATTAATTATTAATGTATTGGGGTGATAATTAAAATTACTTTCAGATTAGTTAATTTATTTATTACATAGTTGACTTTAACACAATATCAAAAATTTGCTTTAAATATGTTTTCTGAACTATATCATTCATTAAGTTGTAAACCAATAAGATTGCGTGATTTTCCTTAGTTACCACGTATTACAGCGATCATTATTAAGTAACCATGGTGAACGAATATACGAACCTTTGCATATTCGAATATACCTACCTTCATATATTCACTTATAAGTGCGTTTGGTTATTTTGTTCTATGTACTCAGAACTGGCTATGTCATTTTTAATTATATTTACGGACATGATATTTTTCCTTCGAACACAGTATCGAGTATATAAATGAATCTGTAGTTAGAGTTTGAGGAGGAAAATCGAGCATTGTATGCTTTAAGTAGTCATTTAAAATTACACTGACAGCTTCAAGTGCACGAAAACAAATAATTGAACGCATCTATTATTTGACAGCAAGGCATTATTGAAATAAAAATTTGACAAGTAAACAAATAATTATTTGGATCACAAATCTAGAAACTGAACTGTTGCTAGTTTATTTGAAATACAAGCATTTATTTTGAAATACGAGCATTTCATTGTAATATTACATACTACTACAACTATATTTGAAAAGATAGGTTATGTAGCATACAGTTTGACGTTTCTGTCAAAATAAAATAGACCACAGGTCTACGTTAAATTTACTATGTATTTTTTAATTTATTTTTTATTCATGATATAGTCTACCTGTATACAACTCGACAATAGAAAATTCTCGACATACTCAACGAGTTGCCTATTGGAAATACCACTCGACCTTTGGTCTCGTGGTGTTTCCAGGCAACACGTTTCGTATAATCGAGAATTTTCAATCATCTTGTTGTATAATATATGAGTATATAACTTATAAAAATGAGTATAAATAAAGAAAATAACATTAGAAAGAAACACATGAAGATCTGTAATTGAGTTTCTTAATAGTTTTCATTTTTTTTTCACCCCAATAAATTAATTATTCATTTTTTATTCATGTTTGAAACAAAAGAATCTATACTTGTTATACATCGTTGAAAAGTTTATAAAATAATAAAAATGATGAGATTATTTTCATCATATGTTCCCATTTAAAAAATATCACGAGAATTATTAAGTTTAAAAAAAAAATACACACGGTATTTTACGTTAAAAATTATATAAAAATTATTTAAACATTTTTTCATTATTTCTCATAATAAGTGAAAAACCAGGTATTTTTGAAATAAGCAAAAATCAAGTTTTAGCTTGTAGGTCAGAAGCAAAACACGATAGAAAATTACTGTGGTGTCTATTAAAAATGTCTCAAAAAGTTAGACCATAAAGACTTACTACATCAATTTTCTGTAACATACGAGTAAGAATAAGAAAGTTTTTCATATAACAAACTCGAGTTTGTTCCAGGCTATACAAATTGGCTCACTCAGCATTGGATAATAGGATGGAGAATAGGATAATATGCCGTAATGTAACAAGATAAGAATTTTTATTTGTCTCCAAACGTAATAATTTATTCATCAATATTAATATTGTCATCAACGTTGGCTTCAAGCCTTTCAGTGATTTTGCCTATCTATTTTATGGTTACAAAATGTTATCCCTTCAACGTTTTCTTAATCTTTATTTCTTTTAAACATCGTTCACAAATGCTGTCTTGAATTTTTGTAAGGAAAATGCCTCGAGGGTAATTGTTGGAAAAATTTAATATACTACGTGAGTGATTTTATCCACTTGCGGAAATGAGCACATTGCTAAATGCCTCGTATGCTAAACTTCCCACTTGTGAATAATATATGTTGTTACGCAGTTGTTCCATAAATACTATTACACAGTATTTCGAACTAAATATAGAACGAGTAAATAAAGTCTAAATTGCATAGTATAAAGCTAAAAACGGTACATAAATGAGAATATAATGACATAACTAAAACATGGTCTGTATTTTGTAATAATTTGTTAATACATTCATTCATAATTTTATACATTTATGTATTGGAAATATTATCATTTTATAAATATTGATATTGATTTGATTTTTAAATATTTGGATATTACTATTATTTATTTTATAATTGAATAAATAATTCCCATTTTAAATTATACGCAATTATAAAATAAATATATAATATTTATCAAAAAGCAGTCGCCGGCTAACAAAATAAGTATGCGTCAACAAAAGTTGTTGGTGAAAAAAGTCATAAATCCTTTACGATAAATCGTACAATAAATCGCACATTTTTTCTTGAAAATATAAGCATTTTACATTTCACGATTTTTTAAATGGGAACATAATTGAAAATAGCCTCATCTTTTTCCTGATTTTTAAGCTTTTGAACGATGTATAACAAGTCTACATCCTTTTGTTTTAAACATAATAAAATGTGCCTTATTTAGTTATTGTGAATGAAAAAATTTAAAATTATTGAAAAACAGATGAAAAAAATCAATTATGGATCATCATTTGTTTATTTTGGTTCTGTCTATTAATTAAGTTCACAAAATTATTTTTATCGGCGTTATAGCTGACTTTAACACAATGTGGTTCACTATATGTTATATAAGTTAGAAAAATGAGTATAAATAAAGAAAATAGCATTAAAAATAAACAATTGATGATCAGTAATTGATTTTTTCATTTGTTTCTTAATAGTTTCCACTCTTTTCACCCAAATAAATTAATAATTCCTCTTTTATTCATGTTTGAAACAAAAGAATGTTGACTTCTTTTACATAGTTGAAAAGCTTATAAAACAAGAAAATCTGGTGTGACTAACACAATACCTCCCGCCATTTAATTTTTATTATTACTAATACATACCTATAGGGTCTCGTGCCCGCGTGTCTGAGTTGTCTGGTCGCGAATCTGGGAATCCGGATTCGATCCCGATCAACGCCAAATTCTAAATGGCACATAATTGACCATGGGTGACGCTTAGTAAACGCTATGGCACCATCATTACCGAAATCTGTGTACAAAGCAGATTAGCACACCCATCAGAAATGGGTAATATATCGTGATGATATATTTATTTATTTAAATACATACCTCCAAATTTACTAATCCTAAAAATTATGTATATTTAGTTCCGTTCCCTATAACTATTATTCTTTTTACAATTTTCTATTTAAAACGTTATTATTATTAATTAAATAAAAATAAATAAATATATCACGGCATATTACCCATTGCTTGGTGTTCTGTGGGTCCTGGTGACAAATTAACTACATAAATTTAGAAAATCTTGAAATTTTTAATGAGAAAATCTGACATTTGACATCTATGTACATAATTACTAATTATCATTCTGAAACGGGCCCCCACATCTGCTTGTCAAGGCCAACAATGTAACATGACTGTCCGCGCCCTATACTTATGTAACCAGAAAAAGGAAGTGGCGAGAGGTATTGTGCTGGCCACAACAGATTTTTTTTTACATTCATCGTACTTACACAGACACTTTTATAATTAAAAACGTATGAATTTGGCAGAGTGCACTGGCAAAAACTGACGATCTTAATAAGTGCAAGATAGTGCGCACTCAGTAAGGTTCAATTCACTCGAAAAGTATAAATGAAAACGCAAAACTCAGCTAGTGCGCACTGTTTATATAAATGGAAACGAGTACGCACGCAGTACAAAAAAGTTCACACTAAATATACGGGGTAAAATGTAAGTAAGTGTACAACGCTTAACTGTAGAACTGACACCATAGATAGTAAATCTGGCAATAATTTTTGTTTAACATGCTTTCTATAAGAACTAGCAGCCTTTAAAACTGGCCATTAGTATGAACATGATTAACGGTGATTAGCGGACATTTGACTAGCATTGTTTTATCCCTGTCAATTGTTTATTTATTATTTTAGAGAAAAATTAATTGCACACATCTTTTATTTGAAGTATTTTTTTCGATTCACAGAGATAAAACAATGCTAGTCAAATGCTTGCTAATCACCCTTAATCACTGTTCATACTAGCGGCCAAAGTATTTTCTGGAAAAATTGTCACAACTGTCATAAATGACATACAAGACCATTGGCGTTGTGGCATATTTCAGATTTCCATAATGAAAAAGTACATGTTTATCAACACTGATTATAAGTAATTAGACTAACAAATAAATAAAACAGATGAGTACAAATAATTCAAAATAAATTTTATTGTTGAAATATGTGGAAATCATACATGCATACCTACAAATAACGCATATTCAACTTTGTGGATTAGCATAAACCCAATATTGCAATATTAATAACATATTGGGATTTTCATTAATCAATTCCTAAATTCTTTCATCACGATCAACAGCGTTGGCATCAGGATTCCTGCCAAGATCCTAAGTGTTTTGCTGGAAGGTTCCAAATTCGCGTAGATGTTGATGAGTTCGGATAAAAACAGAGTGATGCGGTGTACGTCTATTTGGAAATAACTCTCTGTACCGTCTTGCAGCAGCACGATTATTTTGTAACGTCTAGCCATAATCCATATGCATGTCTATATACTCTTGATCGGTAAAGGTAAATAGCATTTTGAGAATATAAAAAAAAAAACCGAATATAAATTGTACGCCTAAGCAAAACACGTTTAATGTCAGTTGTGATAATTAACATTTACTGCAGAGAACTAAGGATGTCGAAAAATAATCGATTTCTTTAAAATAACCGATTATTTTTAATTTATAACCAATTTTAAAACATTGGTTTACAATTAAAAATAATTGATGAATTGATTTTATATTCTCGATTTTTTCCCGATTTTTTTTTTTTAACAATAAAGTTTTCTTATCATGTGAAATACCCATTGAGGTTTTCCGGCTACGCTACGACTCCACCCAAAATGTAGCCCGAAAAAGCCGAAGTAGGGTATCGGGTCAGAGTTTCAAAATTCTTTTTCAATTCGGTAGACGAAAGATATTAGCTGTGGGCAATACGCATAATCATTTTTAATGTATCATTTGACAGATGGTAACCTATCAGATGACTGAAGACCTGTGTTACTATCTCTATTTTACGACCACAAATTTTTATTTATGTTTTTGTAGTTCCATATTCAATAGGATATTTTCTCATATTTTTTAATTTTTACCTCTCGCTAAGAGAGGTATTGGATTCATGCTAAAAATCGCATATCCAGATTTTATTGAATAAGCACGATTTAAGGTCCATAGAATCCGCTTTTAACATTTTTACAATGATGTCTGTGTGTGTGTGTGTGTGTGTGTGTGTGTGTGTGTGTGAGGTTGTTGGAGACACGATTTCTCAAATTCTATAAGACTAAAGATCTTTTTGACTACGGATCCTCAATCTAACATTAATGGGAAGAGTTGAATAGGTTTTAGTACCAATTGGAAAACCGGAAGTAGTAGTATCTTAAAAAAAATTCTAAATATTATTTTTTTGAATTTTTTTATTATTAATATTAAAGAACGTAAAATTCTCTATTCGATACATTTTAAAATTTTATTATATCTCCTATAGGTTTGGAGATATAGTAAATAATAATATGAAATAATCTGTTGTAATAAATTTCAGAGCCTAAACAACTCTATAGTAACCATCAGATGTTTGTAAATGACAGAAAAATGTCATTGTCAAAAACCAACAGTAGTTCATAAACCTGTTTGGCAGCTCAATTCTAAAACTTGAACTTAAGTCTATTTTAACTGAACAGTCAGTGGATAAGAACCGATTCAGAATTTGCCATAGTACGAATATGGTTTTATTAGCTGAAAATAAATCTTAGATATTCTTTTTTGGCAACATAACAGTAAAACGTCAAATTAACTGACATTATTGAAGAATTTTTCGGAGATATTGGTAAGTTTATTATTTCTTGTGGTATAACAATAATAACAATTAAATATTTAAAATTATAGCTATATACATATACCCATCAGAAATCCCGTCAAGAAATTGGAAGAAATTCGAACATTTAGAAGTATAGGAGAAAACTTCCCCAAAAAATAAATTTTAAATTATAAAAATAATCTAAACATAAGAAGACATGAGAAATTTATAGGGCGCGAGTAGTCATATTACTTTGTTGGACTAGACAAACAAATAAGGGCCCGAGTTAGAATGACATCTAGTACTTATGTACATATATGTCAAATGTCAATTGGCCATCCAAAATTTCATGATATTCCAATTCCATGTGGTTTATTTTCCTCGACAAGTAAATTCCATATTCCTGGTGACAAAATAACCATGTGAAAAATTACGAATTTGACATTTATGTAAATAATTACTAACTGTCATTTTGACAAGGGCTTCCATATCTGCTTGTGTAGATCAAGTATGACTAACTACGTGAATTTAGAAAATCTTGAAATTTTTGATGAAAAATTCTGACATTTGACATCTATGTACATAATTACTAATTGTCATTTTGACATAACTCCCATATCTGCTTGTCAAGGCCAACAAAGTCACATGACTGCTCGCGCCCTATACTTATGTAACCAAAAACGGAAGTGGCGAGAGGTATTGTGCTGGCCACAACAGATTTTTTTTTTTGTTAAAGAACAGGTATATTTAAGAGTACCTGTACCCGAGTTAAAAATTCCTTTTAATAAGCGAGATATAAATTTTTAAAATTTGATTTTGTTGTGTCACGTGATAGTGACGTACTAGTTGTCCAGTACCAGCGGTGTTCAATCAGTGGTTCATGAGTTTTCGAGAAGGTGTTTAGTAAGTATTGAAAAACATTGCAAATAAAATATATTTAATTGTAAACTTATATACTACTACTAAAAAACCAAAGAAAAATATAAGAAAACTTTTCTAAATAATAGATTACATAATTTTTCTTGTACTACAAAAATATTTTGACATTCTCAAACTATATTCTTGGCGCTTTATAACATAATTTTATTGTCATTCTTATATGGTAATGTGCGCTCATGTAAGTAGCAATAATAATAATTGATTGTCCAACATTAATAATAATTTAATAATAAAAAAAGTTATTTTCTGTAAAAGAAAGTACGTCAAAAGTCTTTTCGTAGCATAGTTATTAAACTTTTGCTTCTTATGGGTGTTGGGTTCAAATCTACTATTTTTTTTTATTTTTCTTCATATTTATATAATATAATCCGATCAAATTGGTTATATTAAAATAGCAATAGGTATTCACGAACACCTGTACAAAGTTTTTCAGTTTAAATGGAAAGCAAATGTTCAAAATATTTTAATTTCCCATGTTAAACGCCTATGTAACGGATATAGAACGACACCCGTATGTCGATTTAGATACACAAATACATACTCGTATTTGTATGTAGTATTTAACAAATCTTTAATATTACACATTAATAAATTGACGTGTAATTCATTATTTTATCACAAGATGGCATAACGCTAAGACAGCTGTACACGAATACTCCCGATCTCCCGAACGATCCGAAGTAGACCCGAGCATGTGCGTCCTTAAGATGCGACCTCTTATCACATTTGAACATGGAGTAGGGATTTCAACTGGTATCCCATTGGTAGTACATCAGCAAAATTTAAAAGCTTTATATCTTTTGCACAACTAATCTAAAATATGTTTTCCTTCTTGTTTATCGATCAACTTTAATATTTTAAATAAATTTTTAATATTGGTGATCACGAGAGAATACCCTAATAAAGCCAAATTCTATTTTTTTTCTAGTTTTTATTTATTACCTTTTTACACATATCTGAAAAAAAAACGATTTAAAAAAATCGATTTATATTTACCGATTTAATCGATAAAGGCAAAAAAATAACCGATTATTAAAAATCGATTAAAAATTTTAAATACAGAAAATACATTAATTTTTTACTTTTTTTTAATTATGTTGCGATTGTTCAGCTTTGAAGGCTTCCAGTTCTTGTAGAAAGCAAGTTAACCAAAAATTATTGCCAGATTTACTATCTATGGGGTCAGTTCTACCATGGGTTAAGCGTTGTACATATACTTACATAACACTATATAAATGGAAAACGCTATTAGACACAAAATTAAAATGGCATTTGACATTTTTTATTTATTCTTTACACAAACTGTAACTATATAAATCAGTTTGTATTGTCTTTCGTCAAAAAAATCGGTGGTGAGTTTTAAATGAATAAGCACGTTTTAGGGTCCCTACAATACGATGTTACTATTTTCACGATGATGTCTATATGTATGTCTGTGCGTGTGTGTGTGACTATAATTTCGACCGCGATATCCCCAATACTAGAATTCTAAAAATTATAATTTTACGTATTCCTCTTCCTTACATCCATATGCAGATTTTGTTAGATTAGATTAGAATTAGTCCACCAGAAGTACCCTCAATTGCAACTTTTAACAGTTTTTCTTGAAGAAACACAGTTAAATATCATTTATTCACATTTAATCATTATAAATTTTAAAGAATATATTATTCTCTATACAATTTGATTGCATTTTATACTTCATATATGAAGTTAAAGAATTATAATGAAATTAAATTTTACAAATCAGCCAGCTATGCTATAACCATGGAAACAGCTACTATATTAAGAAAATTCTAACTAACAAATGTTAGTGTCAATGAAAAGAAAATTAATGTGGCAGAGATGAGAATGTTGAGATAGATGTTGGAGAAGACACGGAAAAATAGGGTAATGAATGAAAGGTAAGAGAAATGGTTTGAGTGATATAATTTCTAGAAAGATACAAGAAAGACGATTACATTGGTTTGAACATGTCATGAGGAAAGATAAAGAATATGTTGGAAGAAGAATGACTAGCTTAGTAATAGAAGGCAGAAGAAACTGAGGAAGACCAAAGATGGAAGGACTGTATTACGGAAGACTTGAGAGAAAAGGAACTGAATGAGGACGACACGCAAAATAGAAATGAGTAGAAGAAGAAAATAAAAAACAGCAACCCCTAACGAATGAGAAAAACTAAAGAAGATGAAGATGTCAGTGTCAGTGCAATTTACATAGTTTGTTTATGAAATAATTTTACTGGAATTTATACATAATACACAGGATTGACGGACGGTATTGTGCTGGCCACACCAGATTTTTTTTTACTTTTTCAGATTATCAGGGGCATTTGTGCATCCCGGAGCCCGACGACTTTGAAGTTGCTCCCGATGCGTCCTTCCTGTGACCGCCCCTGGGTGAAGCGACGCAATTTGCATTGTTTGTTTCTGAAATAATTTTACTGGAACCTTCCACTCTTATGACATAAGAAGGCACCTATTCCTATTGGATGCCTGAGCACAAGCAACCTTTCTTATTCATCGCGTGTAATCGCATGTTGCTCTATCTCCATCGCTTCTAAACAAAACATGATATGTGCTTTTGTGTTTGATATTAGAAGCTGTTTCCTTGGATGCAATGCCGTGAGTGCCTTTTGACGTCACCCTGTTTTTAATCATTTTAGTAATTAATAAGTTATTATTTATAGTAATTATTATAATTTTTTTAATAAATAATGTTTAAATAAGTATTATTAGGAATATATAATGTTATTTTGTACATACAAAAATCGTGCAACCACCCTATTAGAACATGAACAATGCATATTTATTATTAACTAAGTTCTCAGCTAATGTTATTCAAAATATTTCATAAAAAGCTACTTGCTTAAAATAAAACCAATAATCCATACAAAAATATACATATGAAAACATTCGTTTTGCATTTTTCCTTTTTTGTCACATGAATAATTCATCATTGATCAATTACCTTTATTTTTATTATTTAAGTTTTGAATCAATATATGTAAATTACTAGAACACCTAAAAAGTAGTTCAGAATTATTTATTGTGTATTTTATTTGCATCATAGCAATAGGTAAGAGCACTTTGACGGCGATAACACGTGGGTAATAGGGTCGTTCTATGAAACATTTAGTAGGAGTATTGAATTCTACCCACGTTCCGAAGTTGATGTTCATAACATTATAACCAACTTAGTGAGTAAATTTAAACTGTTGAGCTAGTTGGAAAACCAGTAGGTGCCTATACTGAAAATTTGTAAAATGGGATTACAGTGTTTTTTTTTTTTTATTTTGTCGCTGTTACCAATTAATTTTAGAGAAAAGTTGTAAAATTTGTTTAGAATTAAAAACAAATGTAAAGCCTGTCCGTTTCATGTTTTATTCGGTGTTTGCAATTAGTATTGGTTATGTGCTATAGCAACGTTAAGACATAGCAACCAAAACAACTTTCTTACAAAATAAGAATGAATCAGGCCTATTCTGTAACTTAGTGGTTAATTTTTAACAACTGGTTAAAATTTTTATCCAATAGCTATTGATTTGACAACTAAATCCAATTTTTAGTTATATATCAACGTACTTTATTGATTTTTTTTAAGCAGTTGTTAAAAATTAACCACTGAGTTACAAAGTAGGCCGGATTATCTAGTTATTAGATATGGGTAGCATTAATAAAACCTCTAAACCAAGAAAAAGTTGATTGATGTAACGGAAAAAGTTAGACTGCAAAACCATCAAATTTGTGAAGATTGTTGCTGCAAACATTTGAAATGTTCTATCAACGTTTCAAAACCGATTCGAAAACAACTTATACACGAATTCAAAAACTTTCGAAATTCTGCGATGAAGAACTACTCACTTCTGTGTACTCTAATATTCTTAAATTTGAATAAAAAAATAGATTTCGTAGTGAAATTGCTTTTTCAGGACATAACATTGAATTTAAAAATAATTATTTTTGGCTAGTAGATTCGGTAGTCAGATTGGTAAAACTCTGTTAGATTTCACATAAGGTGAAACTCGAACCATCTACGGGTATAATAATGTTAAGAAATAACCAAACTGAGTTTTGGACTAAAATGGAATACACTATCTTACTTCAAACACGTTCCATAAGGTTTCAAACTTTAAAATTCGCGTACTGAAAAAAAAACTTGTGATATTTATCTTTTTCTCCCTGGATCTTCATATAATGGCTCTATTCAACACAAAACTGTGTCTTACAATTTGTAAAAAAAAACTGACAAAAACACATTTTCGTTAGTTACTATAAATTTATACGTAACTAGCAACTTTAAGATTTAGTTGATTATTTATAAATTTGCAGACCTGTAGGATTTACATTCCGTCACCTATAGCTAAGGAAGGTATTGTCTTTGGTCAAAAAATTTGATGATGAGTTTTTAATAAATAAGCACGTTTTAGTGTCCATAAAATATGATTATACTATTTTTACGATGATACATATATATATATATATATATATATATATATATATATATATATATATATATATATACCGTGTGTCCCAAGCACACCTTGATATAGGCGTTTAACATGGAAAAACAGTTTTTTGTAAATAAAAAGTGTCCTACAGAAAATTAAGCCATACTATTCAATATGATAATAGTACATTACCTCCTGTATGTTATTTAATATTAATTACTTTATTATCATTGCATAAATTAAAGAAAATTATAGGTAAATGTCAATAAATATTTGTTTCAATATTTTATTATGTAATATAAAAACATTTTCAATTGTCATTATGGCTGAATGGTTAGCATGGCTGCCTGTGGAACGAAAGATCTTTTGAAGTTTCAGGTTCAAATCTCCATCAAGCTAAACTTTTGTTTTATTTTATTTATGTATTAATTACAAATTATAGTGAAGATATTAGGATATAATATGGATGAATTAGTTAAATAATTATATAAGTTCCTACCACGATATAAAAGTAATTTCAATGGAAGTAGTAACCGTCAAAAGCAAGATTTTAAACTATAGTCATTTAATAAGTGATATTACTTATTAAATGCTATAGCACACACTTTTTCTTTATAAATACAGTAAAAATACAAAACATACACATATTCATTGTGTCTCAATCATGTTTTATTAAAATCAAAAAAAAAATATTAAATTAAATCCATATTTTGATTATTGTAATCAATTTTTGTCATTGTTAAAAACAATTATTGTTATTTATAAAATTTTGTTATCCATTTCAATATCTATCTTCTATTTCCAATTACAATAATTTAAAAATAAGCTTTTTCTATAAAAAATATATAAAGTATTTTTTGTGTCTACAATGTGTTCATTGTTTGGTTTTTTGATTTGTTTATATCAAATATTCGTGAAAAAATGAATTTCTTAAACGCTGACGATAAAGTGAAAATTATAAAAATGTATTACAATTTGTAATTAATTCATAAATAAAAATAATAATAAAAAATTCAGCTTCATGGAGATTTGAACCCCAGCCTTCAAAAATCCTTCACTCCACAGGCAGTCATGCTATACATTGCAAATGTTTTTTATTACAGAATTAAATATTGAAGCAAATATTTATTGAGAGTTTTTTGTAATTTTCTTTAATTTATGCACTGATTATACAGTAATTAGCATTAAATAACGTACAAGAGGTAATGTATTATTACAATGTTCAACAGCATGGCTTAATTTTCTGCCGGACACTTTTTATTTGCAAAAAACTGTTTTGCCATGTTAAACGCCTATGTTAAGGTTTGCTTGGGACACACGGTATATACATATATGTGTGCGTGTATATGTGTGCGTCTACGTGTGTATGTGTGTGTTCATGTGCGTGTGGCGATTATTTCTTCCTGTATAACACCAATACTACAATTCAAAAAAATCTGATGTAACCAATACAATACCTCCCGCCATTTACCTATGGGGTATAAATTTTATATTACTTTATAAATTTATCCATAGATATAAAGAAGAAGTATTAAAGTAAACCTGTAGAAAATGGAATAATCTTTAAATTTTATAATAACAAATTGCGAAAAAAATACATCTAAAGGTATTTTTTGTAGAAAAACTATCTTGAGCTTCAAGTAAACTGCCATTTTCGGTTATCCGATTGCCACCAAAATCTAATGGCTTCTTTCCATAAGGTAGAAATACATGGTTCAAAACTTTGTGAAAGATAGTATTTGAGTTAGAGCGTAATGAGGATCCACACCCACACAAACACACACACACACATATACACATACACACAGACATCATCGTGAAAATGTTAAAAATGGATTCTAGGGACCTTAAAACGTGGTCATTTACCAAAATCTCGATATGCTATTTTTAACACGATCCCTATAGCATCCTTTGCAGGGGTAGCGGGACGTAAAAATTATAATTCTTTCGTATTCTCCTTTTGTACGTCCATATGAAGAGTTGATTAGGAAGTACCCTCATTTGAAGATTTTAACAGTTTTTCTTTTAAACACGCTGATAAATACCTTTTTCACATTTAACGTTATTATAAATATTGAAGAATATTTTATTCTCCATTCGAGTTGACTTCATTTTATACTGCATATTAAATGGATATAGAGTTAAAAAATTATAAAGAAATTAAATTTCATAAAGAAGCCAGCTATGCTATAACCATGGAAACAGCTTCTATATTAAAAAAATTCTGATTAAAAGATGTTAGTGTACAAAGCACATACAAATGACGGAAGGTAATATACTAAAAATATAGAACCGTTGTATGGAACTTTTTGTATGGAATAATACATAGAACTGATGGAAGGTAATGTGCTGACCACATCAGATTTTTTCACATTATGGCTACTAATCTACTTGTTAAATTTAATATTAAGAGAATACCCTTCATATATTTGAATTTCAAATTACATAAAAAAAATAAAAAAGTATATTAAAATTACCTAAGTTTCAAACAGCGATCTATCACTCTATGCCAAAATCCTTCCAGAATTTGACAAGGTTTCATTCATTCACTCACCTTATATGTGTTTGACGTTTTAAAAAGGGTTTCTATTGGCTTAGAAAATGTGATGGAGGTTTGAGATATGGACTTTACAATCCAAGTTATATTGTCAGAAAAAGAAGATATTCTTTATACTACACATCGGGAATTATGTGTTAAAGATAGTGCCAATTCAAAACCTAAAGATATGTTTTATGTTGTGGAAGAAATCGATAAAATGTAGCAAGAAGTTTATGACTTATTTAGTTTCTCTTTAAAATTGTATTATGGATTATTTTTAGAAATAAAAATGTTTTATCTATTCGTAATATAAATATTAAATGAGATTTTTTATCCATTAGTAAATACAATAAACATAGTTTTTTTTCTTAAAAGAATGAAGTTGGAAAAATCAAATGTGAGCCGCACATTCAAGGAAAAAATTATCATTTCGAAATCGTTTATTAATTACAGGGGCTCACAAAATTATTCGCACAGTTTACTTTTATCAGTAAAATGTAAAATAAAAAGGGTTTCCAAAAAAATAATTCATTAAATAATTAATCACAGTTTTTTTTCGATATTTCTGAATCAAATGAAAGTCAGGAAATTTAAAAAATGTTTAATTTATTTTGTATAATTGCGTTGAAAACAAATTATATACAAAAATTGAGACACAAAATTATTCGTACACCGGTACACCCACAGTTATAAAATTAATTAACATAATTTTTTGTATTTAGTAATGTATTATTGGTATTAATTAAAGCTTCCCAGAACTTAGGCATTCTCCAGTCAGATTCGTCAGGAGTTGCTAAATAGTAGGAAATGTTATTTTAAAGGGTCGCCTTCCTAGTTCCGACCATAAATTCCTAATAGGGTTGAAATCAGAAGACTCGGGAAGTATTTTCAGTTGTTTCGGTATGGTATAGAACAGCCATTTCTTAACAATAAGTGCTGTATGGTTGGAATTATTATCTTGCTGCAATATATAATCCACTTCCAGTTCCAAGTTTATCCACAGAAGATTGTAAATTTTCATTTAAAATTTATAAATAATTTTATTTATTCAATGTTTCATTAACAAAACATAAATTCATCAACCCGTCAGAAAGCATACAGCCCCAAACAATAATGTTTACATAGTCGGTTTTATCGTACCACACAAATTATTTGTATCTAGCTCAGTATTAGATTTTCTCCAAACTATAGGCTTACCATGTGATCCAAATGTATTAAATTTACTGTTTTCTGAGAAAAGAACTCTATTGCAAAATTTGGGGCATATTTTTCGCGAAGTCTAGCTAGATACAAATCATTTCTGTGGGATGATACAATACGACTATGTAAATATTATTGTTTGGGGCTGTATGCACTGACGAGTTGGGGAATTTATGTTTTATTAATGGAACTATGAATAAATATAATTTATTATCAATTTTAAAATAAAATTTGCAATCTTCTCCGGACAAAATTATTGTTAAGGAGTGGCTATTCTGCAACACACCGAAACAACGTAAAACATCTCCCTAGTCTTCTGCTTTCAACTCTATTAAGAATTTATGACCGAAACTAGATAGGCGATCCCTCAAAATAACATTTCCCACTATTTAGCAACTCCGGACGAATCTGATTAAAGAATGCGCAAAAATTCCACTTTCCATATCTTCAAATTTAATTACAATGCCTAGGATGTAATTAAAGCCAATGGTTACATCACTAAATATGGAAATTTAATATTATGTGTTAAATAATTTTATAACAGTAGGTGTACGAATAATTTTGTGTCTCAAGTTTTGTATATAACTTGATTTCAGTATAATTACGCCAGGTAAACCAGATATGATTAATATTTTTCATGAATTTCTTTTTGGAAACCCTTTTTACCTCTCGCTAATAGAGGTATTGGATTCATGTTAAAAATCGCATATCCAGATTTTATTGAATAAGCATGATTTAAGGTCCATAGAATCCGATTTTAACATTTTTACAATGATGTCTGTGTGTGTGTGTGTGTATGTGTGTGTTTGTGTGTTTGTGTTTGTGTGTGTGTGAGGTTGTAGAAGACACGATTTCTCAAATTCGATAAGACTAAAGACCTACAAATTCCTCAATCTAACATTAATGCGAAGAATTGAATAGGTTTTGGTACCAATTGGATAACCAGAAGTAGTAGTATCTTAAAAAAAAATTCTAAATATTAATAATTTGAATTTTTTTATTTTAGTATTAAAGAACCTAAAATTAATTAATTATTAAATGTTCTATATATCAATAAAAAAGTAATATATATAAAATAATCTGTTATAATAAATTTCAGAGCCTAAACAACCCTATAGTAACCATCAGATGTTTGTAAATGACAGAAAAATATCATTGTCAAAAGCCAACAGAAGTTCATAAACCTATTTGGGCGGTATTGTCAGCTCAATTCTAAAACTTGACCTTAAGTCTATTTTAACTAAACATATGACAGTGGATAAGAACCGATTCAGAATTTGTCATAGTACGAATATTATGTAGATTTTAGCTGAAAATAAATCTTAGATATCCTTTTTTGGCAACATAGTAGTAAAACGTCAAATTACGCTTTTACGTTAAATAAAGAATTTTAACTGACATTATTGAAGAATTTTTCTGTGATATTGGTAAGTTTACTATTTCTTGTAATATAACAATAATAACAATTAAATATTTAAAATTGTAGCTATATACATATACCCATTAAAAATCTCGTCAAGAAATTGGAAAAAATTCGAACATTTGGAAGTGTAGGAGAAAACTTCCGCAAAAAATAAATTTAAAATTATAAAAATAATCTAAACATAAAGAAAAGACATGAGATATGTATAGGGCGCGAGCAGTCATGTGACTTTGTTGGACTTGACAAGCAAATATGGGGGCCCGAGTTAAAATAACAGCTAGTAATTATGTACATATATGTCAAATGTCAATTTTCCATCCAAAATTTCATGATTTCAATTCCATGTGGTTTATTTTCCTCGACAAGTAAATTCCATATTCCTGGTGACAAATTAACCACGTGAAAAATTATGACATTTGACATATATGTAAATAATTACTAACTTTCATTTTGACAAGGGCCTCCATATTTGCTTGTCTACACCAAGTATGACAAACTAACTACGTGAATTTAGAAAATCTTGAAATTTTTGATGAAAAATTCTGACATTTGGCATCTATGTACAAAATTACTAATTGTCATTTGGCACGAACCCCCATATCTGTTTGTCAAGGCCAACAATGTCACGTGACTACTCGCGCCCTATAGGCGATGGGAAATAAGATCGCAGCGCCAAAGTGGAATCAATGTTAACGGGATAATTTGACATTTACTAATTGTATTTATGCATTAAGTGTATAATATTAACAGACATCACATATGTAAACGTAAATATTATAAGCATAATAGATAACACGTGTGTTTATACAATCAAGAAAATGTCACTTATATAATTTAACCTGGCAACTATAATTCCGCAAAATACCTCCAGATGTCATATTGCTTATTGTCCATCGCCTATACTTATGTAACCAAAAACGGAAGCGTCGAGGTATTGTGGTGACCACAACATATTTTTATTTTATTTTTAACTGACAAAAGTAAAGTGTATGAATAATTTTGTGAGCCACTGTATGCGACAGTTGCAATTTTTGTTTGTACGTACGCTAGAGTTATCGAGAATAAGTTGCATACATGGCAATTCGTAAATTTGATTCAATAATAATAATTGGGCGCTGAGGATATGATCCCATGACCTTTAGTTTACTAAGTAACAGCGATTAATATTAAGCTACGGCTGCCACATAAATGTGGATAATGCTTTCCTTAGCAACACATAAATTAATAATTCGTGTAATCAACTTTCTGGAAGAGATTAATCTAAACTCTCAAATAGTAATGATAAAGTTTTCGCCCACATTTCGATGTATTGACCTCATCAACCAAGGGATAAACCTATACCAAATTCTGGTCTATTAATCATTCTAAAATGTATTAATCATTTCATAACTTTTGCCTCAGATTATTTTTATTGATACATGTTACGTCGAGGAATATATTTCACTTCAGTAAAATAATTTTTAAGCTAGAATTAAATGTTAAAATGGTTTAATTTTAAAGTTTAATGATAATTACACAAAGCACTAGAGACGGATAAATTTATTACAACAAAAGCCATTAGCATTCAGGACAGTAGCTGCTACCTATTTGTATTTTCTAGGATAAAAGTTAATAATTATAATACTCATAATAAAATTACTATAAATACAACTTTTTTTCGATGCATTATGATTACTAAGTAATTACTACGATACATACTTAGTTTAGTAAGTTTGATTTTTTTATAATAATAATACTAATAATAATATGTTTATTCGTTTCAAGATTACATCTTATACGAAGATTGACAACATTTTAACATTAGCAAATTCATTATTAATACATGAAAAATAGAAAGAGAAATCCATAACAATTTATATAATATTTTGGAGCAATAAAGTGTATAAAAATTGACATTTTAACATCAGCAAATTCATTCTAAATACATGTAAAATAGAAAGAGAAATCCATGACAATTTATATAATTTATTATTTCACTCAAACAAATTATCGTATTTCATTTTCTATTTTTAATCCTGTTACACCAACAATGTTTAAATTTTAAGCTAGCTTAAACAAAAATCTGTTGTGACTATCATAATACCTCCCGCTTTAATTTTTATTAATTTAAATACACACGTACATATTTACTAATGCTGGAAACTATATTAAGTTCCTTTCCATATAACTATTGTTCTATTAACAATTTTCTTTTTAAAACGTGCTATTATTAATTTGAAATGAATATTTTTTGACAGAGCTTTTATCTGTCAGTTACGTACATTTTAGGTGAACTGCGTAACCAAGATGTGTTTAAAGCATAGACTCCAGGATTTAAATTATAGATTATTTTATAAATTTATCCATAAAATATATAGGAAAAGTATTAATGCAAACCTATAGAAAATTGAATAATCTTTAATTTTTATAGTAACGTAAATTGCGAAAAAATAACATTTAAAGGTATTTTTGGAGGGATAGCAATTTTGAGCTTCAAATAAAGTGTCATTTTCAGATATCCGATTTACACCAAAATCTAATGGCTTCTTCCTATATTAGAATTAGGTAGAAATACATGGTTTCAAAATTTTCTGAATGATAGTATTTGAGTTATAGCGCCCAGAGCATCCACACACACACATACACACACACACATATATATATATATATATATATATATATATATATATATATATACGCACACACACACAACACACACAAACACACCCACAAACATCGTGAAACTGTTAAAATCGGATTCTAGGGACCCTAAAATGCAGTCGTTTATCAAAATCTCGATATGCGATTATTAACACGATCCCTCCATTGCCAAGTGTAGCGGGGGGGTAAAAAATGCACATTGAAATTTTGACAGCAATGCACAATAATTCATTTGACATTACATTTCGATGCAGTATTATCAATTTAAGGAACGCTTAAAATTTAATCCATGTTGGTGAACCAGTCATAAATCACTTACGTATTCCCCTCTTTATCTTTGTAAAAATTTGAATAAAATACTGTTTGTAATCACCATCTTTCTGCTCTTCAAAATAACTCCAGGAAGTCTAGAATATTCCAGTCTCAAGTATCATGAATATGCATTGCAAGCGCAGTGTACCTCAGAGAGTTGAAGTAGTTACCGACCGCATTAATACAGCATCGCACAACTATCGTATTTACCTATATATGTAATTATTGACAAGATGTATTCAGCATTTTCAACAGTTTATGTCTGTCGTAGTAATATTGTTAGGTAAACTGCACACAAACATAATATTTGAAGTGTGATTTTGATAGAAAATGAATTGTTAATTGCAATAAACAAATTGACGATATACTATAAAATGAAAATGACTACTAATCTTATATTCGAACCTAGACTTATATTTTCAAGAAACAAATTGTAAAATCTACGCAAATGAGGAGAAATTTCTACAAATTTCTTTCGACTAGTTTAAAATATAGATTACAAAACCTGAATGTTATTCAAGTATTCCGCCATTTAATATTGGGTTACATCGCCTTTATTGTTAATACCACCTTTAATTCTGTTACATACTGTATCCACAAGGCCTGCACATTCTTCTCTTAGAGCAGTGATTCTTAAAGTGGGCGATAACGTCCCTTTTTGGGCGCTGGATAGATCCAAAAGAGCAATGGTGGCCATAGAGTTAACAGTAGATATTAAAGGGCAGTAAATGGGAGATGAAAGCTAAAAAGAGCAATAAGAAAACGCTCAAAAATTTAACCAACTAAAATATTTTTCAATATTTTTCCTCTTGAATGTACAAATATACAGGAAAGGATAATCGCATTAATTTTAAATTTTGAGTCCTAAAGTGATTTATTTCGAAACAAGATTTTAGGAATTAAAATATAACACGTAGCTTATTTTTTTATATTCAAAGTATCAACAAAAAACGTTAAAACCCTCCTCATTTACGAATATATATATAACCACCATACTTCAAAATAGAACCACTGTCTCTGGTTTCATAAGTGCTGCACATAGATGGAGTTCCTTATTATGAATATACATTTCATTTTATTTTTATCGCAGGAAATAATACTGGACTCTTCGGCGAACATGAAATCAAAAATTATTGTGGAAATGCAACATCGCCGTCGGACAATACTGATTTATCACTATTTACCGATGTATCAATTCCATTTTTTATTACTTGTCAAGATTTAGAGAAAAAAACATTATCTGATTTTTTTTAAGCCGATAAATTTATAATTTTGAACAAATAGAGGGAAAACAATAACATTCAAACCTCGTATTTTGTACAATGCATTAAGAATTTTTCGGTAGACGTGCTAAGAGATTTCTATGCAGTTTCATAGTACAGATGTGTGTAATCGTTTTATGCCAATCCTTTGAAATTATGTAGATTACAGTAAATTTTCTGAGGGGGCATTGAAAAAATATATATTCAGAAAGGGGGCGCTGAGAACAATATGTTTGAGAATCACTGTCTTAGAATATTAAGTTGTTATTCATTGTGCCAAAAATAAAAGGTCATCTACCGACGCCAAATATTTCGCATTTTAAATGGCACAGCATTGACCTCTGTGACAAATATGTCATCATCATTACCGAAATCTGTGTACAAAGCAGATTGGTACACCCAGCAATGGGTAATATGCCGTTATGATATATTTATTTATTTATTTTTATTCGATAGAAAATAAATGTAGACTAGAAGATCATTTGGCCCACAGTTTTAAGTCTATATTTAAAGTAGTCGAAAAAAAAATTGTAGAAATTTTTATCTAAATGACATTTTTCTAATATTTTTCGAGATATTCCAGTGAATTTTTTAAAATGGGTCACCCGGTATAATTGTTCCAGAGGTCCGAAGGAAAAATTGCATTCTCTCCTGGGTGTAAATAATACTATTTTCTCCATGACCGGGAGGTACAAAACGCTATTATTACAAGAATAAATAATTTCGAAATTTTATTGTATCCTCAATTGTGTCACGTTTAGTAGCCTTTGAATTATTGCAAGAGAACAGAAATTTGTTGGCTGTTGAATTACACGTGGCAGCAATAATTTGTGGACAGTTTGTAGAAAATTGCTTCCAATATTTGTAATTTATTTCAGAATCCTTCTTTTCAGTTCTATAGAACTGCAAGAAATGGTTGAAATCTATCAGTGCGACAGTTTTGAACTTGTTCCTCCGAAATCTAGAGAATTGTAGAGGAATAATGTCCACATTTCGTTTTTAGAGGAAAATTGGTTTATTTCTCTTTCAATTTTGATATCATAGAAATTAACTCAATCATGATTTTTTTATACAGGATAAAGATATGGAAAAATAAACTGAACAATTATGGAATGTGTACCTTAACCTACGAATAGCTAAAACATAGTTCTTGGAATGTGATGGTGAGAATTTAAACAAGCTTGTCAAATTTAAATACCTTGGGTCATATAACTGCTGTGACTGCGATATTACAGACGACGGACGAGCACAAGTGAACGCTGGATGGATGAATATGCTTCAGATGACTGGAGTACTTTGTGACCGCCGAATACTTGTTCGGTTAAAAGGCAAAATATTGAAATCTGTAGTGAGACATGTAGTTCTCTACGGTACAAAGGGTTGGCCATAGACTGAAAAACATGAGAAAAAGAGGTATGCGACGGACATGAGAATGTTTTCGTCGTACATTGATCTCTCACACGGCTTGATCATGTTAAGAACTCTGCTGTGCTGAAGATTACGGATAGTGCATCCATAGGAAACGAAATTTAGGAACCAGGAATGAGAAGAAACAAAGATTCCCTAGCAAAAAGTGGAATAAAAAAATAAGCAATGAGTTGTCTGCACAAACGAAGATATGATGTATGCATTCATTCTCTAGTACCCTATAGCGAGTAACGTGATTCTTCCAAGTAGTAAACATCAACGACAAATTAGGCCACTTTTTTGCCAATACTTGTTTTGTACACGATTTTCCATTGATATGAAAGTGGAGTCTCCGGAGAAGATGCGTACCTGTTAATGCAGGGCGACGCATCAGGCCTAGTTGGTACCTTGAAATGAGACAAACTGAGCAAATATGCGGACCCTACAGTAATACAGGAATAATTAAAAAGGAAGAAATGTACTAGAGGGGGGGGGTCGTAGGTTGATAATTTTTTGGCCTCAACATGTAGATGTCGTTAATCATCAAAATTATTTTGGCACTAAAATTGTTTATGCTTTGAAATGTTCCTCTGAAAAATTCAGTT
Organism: Harpalus rufipes; assembly: GCA_951394225.1. Taxonomy (NCBI): domain Eukaryota; kingdom Metazoa; phylum Arthropoda; class Insecta; order Coleoptera; family Carabidae; genus Harpalus; species Harpalus rufipes. Next base: position 39,667,520 of record OX596274.1, on the reverse strand, counting down.
ATTTTTGACTCTTAATTACTGTTTTAGGGTCATTTGTGTAAAGGCAATACGTCTGCGAATAGCGTTTCACGAGAGTCTTGCATTTTTCTTGTTCTTAGAGAAAATGCAAGACAAGAGTGTTGTATTTATTTGCAAGATAAGGCAAGAATCTGTCTTGCAAGAGAAATGCAAGAATAGCAAGATTTTCTAACATTTTCTTGCATTCTTGCACTCTTGCAATATTATACATATTATTCCGACCGACGGCAAAAATCACTTCGAATTTTAATGGAACTAAATTGACTAAATCACGCCAGCAATAAGCGCCCGTGAGGTGACGTCTTGTAAGCACGATACACATATTTCATCATTTCCGAAATCTGTATACAAAGCAGATTGTCACACTCAGTAATGGGTAATATGCCGTGATGATATATATATATATATATATATATATATATATATATATATATATATATATATATATATATATATATATATATATATATATATATATATGTATGTATGTATGTATGTATGTATGTATGTGTGTATGTATGTATGTATGTATGTATGTATGTATGTATGTATGTATGTATGTATGTATGTATGTATGTATGTATGTATGTATGTATGTATGTATGTATGTATGTATGTATGTATGTATGTATGTATGTATGTATGTATGTATGTATGTATGTATGTATGTATGTATGTATGTATGTATGTATGTATGTATGTATGTATGTATGTATGTATGTATGTATGTATGTATGTATGTATGTATGTATGTATGTATGTATGTATGTATGTATGTATGTATGTATGTATGTATGTATGTATGTATGTATGTATGTATGTATGTATGTATGTATGTATGTATGTATGTATGTATGTATGTATGTATGTATGTATGTATGTATGTATGTATGTATGTATGTATGTATGTATGTATGTGTATGTATGTGTGTGACGGTTATTTCTGATTCGATAACTTCAATACTATAATTCAAAAAAAATTTTTTTTCGTATTCCTTTTCCTTACATGCAGACGTGATTAGATTTTAGTTATAATTAGCCAAGTATCCTCTTTTGAACATTTTAACAGTTTTTCTTGAAAAAATATTATCATAAATATTAAAGAATACTTTATTCTTTATACGATTTGATAGGATTTTATGATTCATATTCAATGGATTTAGAGTTAAATGACTATAAAGAAATTAAATTTAAGAAATTCTGATTGACAAATGTCAGTATTAAGTGCAATTGATATACGAGCCTAATCTCATAATAATTCGGCTAGTTTACATTTTCAACAAATTATAAAATCTACACAATTGGTTAAAAAAATTACAAAATTCTTTCGGCTAATATAGAATTATAACTTTAAAAATTTGTGGGCCAAATGACTGGTTATAATAGTTCGACCAACATTTTAAGGGTCATCTTATAGTCCAGATTTGGCTTGTACCGCGACCGTTTACTTTTGGCGCAGTGAAAAACAACTTCGAACACTTCGGACCAAAAAATCTAGTCGAATAAACATTTCTAAGATGGAATTTTTTCCATCGAATTTTATTTTGCAGAGTTAGACATCAACTACTTGGATGGCTTAAAGTAATGATGGAAAATATGTATTGACCAAAAATAAAACTGAATTTAACCAAAAAAATACTTGTTTCTTTGTGAGGCTAAAAACTGTTTGTATAGACAATTAAAAAACATAATTACACGTATTTATATTGTCTAATTTTCTTAAGGATTACTGGCTTTATGGATTATTACTCTTTCATATTTTGCTTAAATTTTCGTTATGCAAACTTCTTCCGTAGCTCGTAGCATATCTTGTATCCCGAGTCTTAAAAGTAGATTAATATAAAGTAGCATCTTACAATCTCTATAATTATAAGAAAATTAATTACAATGAACAGATATAATAAAATTAACCTTGATTTTCTACTTGATCTTGACTTTAAGTAATTGAATTATACAAAAATTGGATCACAAATTCATTTTGACATATAGTCTTTATCGTATATTTTAAAAGAGAATTACTTTCAAATTGAATTTAAATTAAAGAAAACAAAAATATTGTTTAAGTATATTTTAATTTTGTTTGTATCATTAAACTATGTAAAGTATAATTTCTTTTATTAAATATTTACGAGTACTCTAGCTAATTATTAATAAATAATTCTTTGAAATACATATGAAGGAAATACCTTCTTAGTAACTATGGCTTATATTTTAATTATACAGTTTTCCAGTAATTATTTAAACTATAATTTTCTATATTTTATTTCTTACTATAAATATTTAGTATAATTTTTATAATACATACTAATTAATTTTATTTCAATTAAGTAAAAATATTATTTACAATTCTGACGCACACAGAATATAAATAGCAGGTAATTTCTTCATTTATAAGGTACTTGGTTGAAAACCATTTGTGCTAATTGCAACAGACATATAGAATACAAAATTAGATTAAATAATACTGTTGTATCTCCAAATAAATTTTATATTCGCTAACAAATCATACAAAAAAGTCACCGTAAGGCAATAGTTTCAATCTATTTTAGGACAAAATAGCAGTCTAACATATTTAAGTTCTTTTTTTATCCAAAATGAAAAGCATTATGTTACGTTATTATATATAAAAAATCTGATGTGGCCAGCACAATACCTTCCGTCAATCCTGTGTATTATGTACAAATTCCATTCATAAAATGTCTTGCAAAAGATTATAAATTTCCAGTAATATTATTTCATTCAAATGACACTTGACACTAACATTTTCTTTTTTAGCTTTTCCCATTCGTTAGGGGTCGCTAATTTTTATTTTTTTCTTCCATTCATGTCTATTTTGCAGGTCATCCTCATGTCAAAATTTTTCATTCAAAATTTATTTTTTTGGTATTTTATGATTCCTTTTCTCGGCAACTGAATTCCACACCCCTGATAATAAATATACCACATGAAATAAGAAAATCATGAAATTTTGAATGAAAAATTACGACATTTGTCAGTTATGGACGTAATTCATAGCTGTCATTTTGACACGGGTCCACATATCTGCTTGCCAAAGTCAGCAAAGTCACGTCACTGCACTCGCCCTACACATATTTTTTTTTGCAAAAGATCCTATATTTCCAGTTAAATTATTTCATAAACAAACTATTCGCATTGCACTTGACACTAACATCTTCTTCTTTAGTTTTTCCCATTCGTTAGGGGGTTGCTATTTTTTATTTTCTTCTTCCACTAATTTTTGTTTTGTTTGTCGTCCTCATTCAGTTCCTTTTCTCTCCTTTCATATTATATTTGGTCTTCCTATGTTTCTTCCAACTTATGTTATAAGCTATTCATTCTTCCAATATACTCATCTCTCCTCATGATATGTTCAAACCAATGTAATCGTCTCTCTTATATCTTTCTAGAAACGCCCAACACTAGAGTTATTTCCCTTATTCTTTCAACATTTACTTTTTATTGATATTGACATCTGTCAATTTGAATTACCTGAATATATTAGCAGTTTCCATGGTTAAGTTAGCACAGCTGGCTGATATATGAAATTTTATAATTATTACAATCTTTATAATTCTTTAACTCTATATCTGTTGAATATGAAATATAAAATGCAATCAAATCGTATAGAGAATAATATATTCTTTAAGTTATAATAAAATTTAACTGAGTTTTTCAAGAAAACTGTTAAAATCTTCCGGTTGACCAATTATAACCAAAATCTAATCAAGTCTGCATATGGTTGTACGGAAGAGGAATATGCAAGAATTGTAATTTTTGGAATTCTAGTATTGGAGATATCGTGCATGAAACTGCGGTCACATACACACACACACACACATACACACATACAGACATCATCGTAAAAATAGTAAAATCGTATTATAAAGACCCTAAAACGTGCTTATTCAATGAAAACTCAGCACCGAATTTTTTGACCAAAGACAATACCTGCCTTACCTAGAGGTGACGGAAGGTAAAAATCTGATGTAGCCAGCACATTACCTACCGTCAATCCTGTGCATTATGTAAAAATTCCATAAGGCGCGAGCAGTCATGTGACTTTGCTGACCTTGAAAGTCAGATATGGGGGCCCTTGTCAGAATGGCAGCTATTAATTATGTCCATAACTGACAAATGTCATAATTTTTCATTCAAAATTTTATTTTCGTCTTCATTCAGTTCCTTTTCTCTCGAGTCTTCCGCAATACAGTCCTTCCATCTTATCTTTGGTCTTCCTGTTTCTTTTAACTTCTACTACTAAGCTATTTATTCTTCTCCAAATACATTTTTCACTCTCCTCATGACATGTTCATACCAATGTAATCGTCTCTCTTGTATCTAAAGGGTACTAGGAAAGTTTTGCAATACAGCTTTATTTATATATTTTTTTCAAAATAATTTCCACCACATTCAATACATCTCTCCATCCTCCGAAACCAATCCTTAAACCAGGTCTGCCAAGTTTCATTTGGGAGTAAGGCACACTCGTTGTCCCAAGCCCTAAGAAGGTCCTCATCATTCGAAAACTCTTCCCTTACAGTTTCATTTTCACATGCGGGAACAGTGCAAAGTCGCAGGAGGCAAGGTCTGGACTGTATGGACGGTGCTCAAGCAGTTTCAGTCCTGTAATGGTCAAATATTCAGTGCAGGTTTTCGCCCGGTGAGCTGGAGCGTTGTCATGATGGAGGAACCAGGTGTCCATTCTTGAATTTGGTCGTAAGTTCTTCATAGATTCGATGACTTTGGGTCGGCACTGTTCAGTGTACCACTTAGCTGTGACTGTCTTCTGTGTGTCCAAAACGACACGCTCCACAATTCCATTCGATTTGAAAAATACAGCTATCATATTTTTCTTTACTGATAGAGATTTTCTGATAGCTACGGGTGTATCCTCATCACCAAAGACCCAAACTTTGGTTTGAGTCTTGTTTGGCACATCGTAATAGTACAACCAAGTCTCGTCACCTGTCACGATGTTGCTCACATACCGAGATTGTCCCTTATCAAACATTTTTAGCATCTCCCGGCATCATGTCACACATCGTGTCATCTGCTCTTCAGTCAGACTATGCGGCACCCAGAGACAACAAAGTTTCTTCACGTGCAAATGGTCATGCAGAATTGAACGAATTGCTGGTGCATTTAAGCCTAAGGTATCCTCAATCTGCTGGTAGGTCACGTGCCTGTCTTCGTCAAGCATTTTCCTGACAGCAGTAACATTTTCCTCCGTAACTGACGTTCGTGGCCTTCCCGCCCTCTCAGCGTCCTCCAGAGTAAAATTTCCCCTTTAGAATTCTCTGTACCATCTGAATATAGTCGTACGATGTGGACAAACATCACCTAGTGCAAGAGTCATTTCTTCTAAGCACTGGTCTACGTTTAAACTACGCGCGAAATTATACCGCAAAACTGCCCGTATTTCATTTCGTGACCACGATGCCATAGCAAGCACTTTATACTATCACAGCTAACGAAAATCTGAGCCCACCGACTTGGCGCAACGGTTACTGTGCAAGTGTGAACATGTCACAGCACGCACCAACAAGCATACTCCTGCGACACACGGTTGCGTCATATTGAAAAACTTTCCTAGTACCCTTTTATCTAGAAACTTCTATCACTCGAGCCATTTCCCGTATCCTTTAGTTACTTACCTGTCTTTCCGTGTCTTCCCCAACATCTATCTCCTCATCTCTGCCACATTCATTTTCTTTTAATTGACACTTAATATGTCAGTTAGAAATTTCTTAATATAGTAGCTGTTTCTATGGTTATAGCGTAGCTGGCTGATTTATAAAATTTAATTTCTTTAAAATTCTTTAACTCTATATCCATTGAATATGAAATATAAAATTCAATCAATTCATATAGATAAAAATATTTATAATAACATCAAATGTCAAAAAATTATACTTAACAGCGTTTTTTCAAGAAAATCTGTTAAAATGTGCTTATTTATTCAAAACCACCGAATTTTTTGATCAAAGACAATATCTTCCTTACCTAAAGATGACGGAAAGTAAAAATAAGCAAATAATATAGATATTTAATTTATTTTATGAGGTAAACGTTGCAAGTATTCATAATTTCATGACAAAAAAGTCTCGGGACAATAACCAAAATATTTAAATAATAAACCATTTATTTATGTTTATAAAGGTTTTTTACCAGTAACTAAGCAAAGAGCCATTGAATCAACCAAATTTTTGGTCACCGATGTCATGATATTCTATCATTCTTCATTCATTTATTGTTAAATTCTTTTTTGATTTAATTGGTTTAGATTTTTGTTTCTTTCAAGAATTTTCCGCACTTTCTAAATCTGGTTAGTCTGGAGACTGTGAGAGATGATTAAGCTCATTTTCGTTATTATACAAGAGCGATTCTCTTAAAAGAGGCAGATCGTTCTCATGAATGAAGTTAAAATTGTGTACTAACCCTATTTTTCATCACTTTCCTTTTTATTTGTTTTTAAAATATCAAGGTTGTCCTTGCTATTCATGATTGTTGCAATAATTAGTATTTTTTGTACTCCCGCTGACTAAATATACCACCAAAACATAATGTTGTTTTCTCCAAATGTGTTACCTTCTATCTACTCTGTATGTATTAAACATATTTACGTTACTAAAAAACCTAATAAAGGATTAAAAGTAAAATAATTAAGAATGATACAACCTTTTTTAGTTTAAATTCTGTTATATTTATTTAAATAACGACGTTTAGTTACCTGTTGCTAATGTTTTGTTATTTATTTATTTGTATTTGTTGATTTGTTGTTCATGTTCATTCCTGAAGAAGGCAATAGTTTATATTATTTAAATAAATATAACAGAATTTAAACTAAAAAAGGTTGTATCATTCTTATTAAAATATGAGTTCTGAAAGATTTTTTAATAATTTAAAATAATTAAGGCATTTACTAGTATCAGTGGTGACAGAATTATGTTTTAGGGGTACATTTAGTCAGCGGTAGCAGGAAAATTAACTACTAATGCACCAATTATGAATAGCAAAGGTTATCTCTATACTCTAAAAGCAAATTTAAAGCAAAGGGCCGAAAAGTAGGGCTTACCGGACAATTTAAATGCATGAGAACAATCCGACAAATAATTCGCATCTTGCGAAAGAATTGCTATTACAAGTTATCAAAAATAAACTTAATCATCCCCCACAGTCTCCAGGCTTTAACGACATTTAGGAAGTGCGGAAAATTCTTGACAGAAACAAGAATATAAATCAATAAAAAAATTAAATTAATTACAAGTAGAATGATAGAATAAAATACCATCGGGGACCAAAAATTTGGTAAATTCAATGGCTCGTCGCTTAGTTACTGGTGGAAAAACCAAAGGAACCCCATCAAAATATTATATTTCTTTATAAAACATAAATAAATGGTAATAAAAAAAAGTGTACAAAGTACAATTGCAACACTTGGTGAACTGCTCTAAATAATATTTAAATTACACTTGGCAAGTTTCACAAAATTTCAGTCTCTGAATCAACCTCTCGGTCATTTATCAGAGACTGGCTCACTTAACCAGAACCACAAACGCGTTTTGCTCTTATTGGAGCTCTTCAGTGTGGTGTACTGACGCTTCTTGCGAGGCACTGAGACCGGTTGAGCGGACGGGTGATAAACATCCCACAAAGATATTAAACCTGCAGAGGTCACTAACCACATGCAGAGCCATCTATCGAGAAAATCGCGAGCTTGGCTAGCAGAATAATTATAAAAAAAATCTGATGTGGACACCACACGACTTCCTTGTACGATTATTAAACTATACATATTTTTTTAATAAATAAATTACAAAATATTAATTTTAACTACAAAACAGTAAGATATACAGTATTGGACAAAATAAATCATACACCTAGTATTAATTTCAATTTCTCCTTGTATCTATTTAACCTTAGAAGAAAAAACATTGGTATATAAGAAAAATAAAGCTATTTTAAAATACTTCTATAATATATGTATGAAATGAAAAAATTGTTGCTGATTTTTTTTTTAATATTTTATTTTCCCAATAATAATACATTTTACCTTGGTCAAAATAAATCATACATTTAAAAAAAATGCAAATAAAGTATATTCAAAAAATCCTTAATATTTCTTATAGCTACTTCCAGTCATCTAGGCATACTTTTTACTTATTTTTTTCATATATTGCTGATCCATTTCCTCCCACGCCTGTTGAAGTGCTGCAAGGTATGATGTTTTGTTCGTCACATTTGATTTGTTAATATTTTGATCAAAATAATCCCATATATTTTCAATTGGGTTTAGATTCTGTTACTGTGGTGGCCATTCGAATAGTTTTTTTCGGTTCGACTTGAAAAAGGCAGCAGTTTTCTTTGCTGTATGTTTTGGATCATTGTCTTGCTGGAAGATAAAATTATTTTCTACGCCCAATTTTAAAACATATTCCTCCAAATTTTCGCACAAAATATTAATGTAATCTTCAGCCTTCATATTGCCTACAATTCTTAATAAATTACCCATGCCGGACCATGAAAAACACCCCCAAACCATTACATTACCGTCGCCGTGTGTTACCTTTGAATATATAATACATATAAGAATGGCAACGCATATGGCCTAGCAACATACTATATCTGTCTCTTTTTATTCACAAAATTATTATAGATAGCTAGTGACTCCTACCATAAAACTATGAACTACGGTAAATCGTGCTGACAGCATTGCCAGATACTATTTGTTAGAGGTATTCAATAATCATTAATTCAAAAATATTGTTTCATAATAACCAGATAATATATTTTGAATCTTCAATGTACATGTATACTTGTTTTACAGTAGCAAACTTAAAAACCTTTATAAAATTTTAACTTGCTGTTCTAGCTACGTGGCAATACTGTGCAACATCCACCTATTATGTATTTTTTGAACTAACTCAGAAATAATTCGTATAGGGAGGGATAGATGACACCTTCTCTCGAAATATTTAATCTAAATACATTACGTTACCATTCTTATATGTATTATATATTCAAAGGTGTTACTGTATTTTGAATATTGATTTCTTTTAGAGATTCATTCGATTTTCGCCACACCCTACACCGCCGTTTATGTCCAAATAATTCAAATTTACTTTCATCCGACCATACTATTGTTTTCCAAAAGTCTAAAGACATCGCTGCGTACTTCTTTGCGAACTCGAGTCGTTTCTTTTTATTTATTTTTTCTTATGAAGGAACGTTTTGAAGCTAAACAGTTTTTTAGCCCAGATTAACGAAGTCGACGACGCACTATTAACTACCAATAGTCAGGTCCATAAATTCTACAATATTTGGTGATGATAATCTTGGATTTTGTTTAACCATATTCTTACGATTGTTATCATTGCAAGGAGTTGTAGCCCGCTTTCGACCTTTACCACAAAAATTCGTCACAATTCCATGAATTTCGAAGTTCTTCCAAATATGCTGAACTACTCCAATGGAAATGAAATATTTTGCAGCAATTTTTCTAATAGATACTCCATTCTGTCCATCACGATTGACCAAGTTGCGAAAATCAATGAAAATTTGTCTTACTGACATTGTTTTAACGACTAATACTTACCCAGAGCACATTACCAGAAAGATAGATTCCAGAGTAGGTATTATTATAACATAAATTTCTGAATAATGAATGATAACAGAATAATTAAATAAATAGTTTTATAAAGTGTATGATTTATTCTGTCCAAGGCAAATTATTTTTTAAGGACAAGAAATAATATATTAAAATAATTTAACAATATTTTTATTCTATATTATATATTTAATTGAAGTACATTAAAATGCCTTTACATTTTTGTATGTATTAATAAATTTGCATATAATATAAAAAAAATACAACAGAAATTTGAAATTAATGTTAGGTATATGATTTATTTTGTCCAATACTGTATAGCGACCATAATCTAACCCGGTTCTTTTTAAAGAGAGTTTTGATTACAACAAAGAAATATTTGATTACAACAATGAATATGACTAATTTCACAATAAAAATATAATATTTGTTATTGTACGAATCATAAAATTGCACGTATTTAACGTAATTTGACATGAACTTTTTTATGTTTTTGTCCTAATCCATAGCAAGCTTTATTACAAAAACAAAATTTACATATCTCGCTTATACAAAGCGCTAATTTAATAATACTTGATGTGCTAGACGCAGAAATTAATTCTCTAAAACTTTTATTTGAAGCATTTATTTCTAAAATCAAAATAAAATCATTTTATTCAAGAAAAATTGTTAACAACTTCAAGTATTGTACCACTTCCGGTTAGCCTATTTGAACCAAAATCTATTATGTTATTCCAATTGACATAAAAGTTTTGTATACCAAATTTGAAAAGTTTTGGATTATCTTTTAAAACAATTTTTCATTAAAATCTATTATAGGCTTCATGTAAAGTGCCACTTCTGGAAATTGTGTAATAACCAGAAAGGGAGGTGCACAACTAGATGTTACAGCAGTCTTAAATACAAAATTTCAACTTTCAACGGTTTACCGTTTTTGAGTTATGCGAGATACGTACGTACGTACAGACGTCACGACGAAATTAGTCAAAATGGATTCAGGGATGATCAAAATGAATATTTCCTCTGAAATCTGAAAACCGAAATTTTTCGCGATTACAATACTTCCTTTACTTACGTACAAGGAAGTAAAAATTATGAAAACAACCTCTCGGTACATATACTCTATTTTAACTCTGTTTTAAATAGGCATATGATACTATCAACCAAGGAAAACTATACAAAATTTTAAATACTTTCAATATACCACAGAAAATAATTCGTCTAATTAAAATGACACAAAATATAAAGTAGTGGTGGATTACAATATATCTAACAGTTTTACTGTAACCAGAGGTTTAAGACAATGAGATCCATTATCACCAATTTTGTTCAACTTGGTTTTGGAATGGGTTATAAGGAAGAGTGCTCTACACATAAATGGAACAATATACGAATATAGACACCAGATTTTATTTTATGCAGATGATATAGCTATCATAACTCGTTCCAAAAGAGAAATTATTACATTTTTTAAACGTTTAGAAGAGCAAGCTTGGAAAGTAAGGCTAAAAGTAAATGAAGAAAAAACAAAGTACATGGTATTACGAGGAGGAAATAAAAATGATGAATGTTGTCTAAATATTAGTACAGAAAGAAATAGAACATATAAGTTTGAGGAAGTAGAAAAAATCATTTATTTAGGAGTTACATTTGGGAATGAGAACACAGAAGATCATGAAATTGAGAGTCGAATACCCAAAGGCTCTAAATTGCGTAGATTCAGTTGAAACAATAGGATAAGGAAAATATCCTAAGGTTTAAAACCGAAAATTTATAAAACAATAATTAGACCTACTGTAGTATATACGCGCGAGTTATGGGTTTTAAATAAAAAATAAATAAACTGGAAGTATGGGGAAGAAAAAAAAATAAGGAAAATTTTGGGCGGTGTTGGTAAATTGTGATTTAGAGGAACTAATAAAGAAGTGATGGACTTGTTTAATGAACCATGTATAATAGAAGTGATAAAGTGTCGAAGACTGAGATGGCTGGGCCATATAGGAAGACTACCAAGGGGCAGAGCAGCAAAGTCGGTGTTCGAAAGAGGGGCAGCTACCAGCAAGGGACGAGATAAACCAAGGACGACGAGGAAGAGTACAGTGTTAAAGGACATAGACGAACTTAAAATTGAAACTGGAAAAATGTGGCTCGAAATAGAACTGTAGATACTGTATCTTGAAAACGAAAAGAGATATCGACTTGCGGTTTGACAATGTGTAATCTACGTATTGAAAGCTATTTGTAAATCTATTGAAAGCAGATTTTTGAAAATTTTAAATTTTTTACCCAAATACTTATATGTATTTATTTTGTTTTGTGATATAGTATGCGAGATAGGTATTCTAGAGAATAAGAAGGACTAAATCAATCACAAAATCTTTTCTAGTATTCTGAATTATCCAAATTTATATTTTCGTATCAAATATATATTTTTGTTGTTTCGTCTTTCGTGCGCCGAATTATAAATGATTTCACCTCGCAATTTAATCTTCTTTGTTATATTGAGAAAAGAAACATTTCCTTTAATTTCGTGCTGACCTATCAACCTGTTTTCCCATTCGTTTTAATTGAAATTTCCTTTTATTATCTTTCATAAGCCTGCTAAATTTTGCTGACGTTATATTGGATAATGAATTCTTCTTTATGGTGTATGCAAATGTTGGCATATATTAATTTGTTTAATGCGCTTTTCCAGTATAGTTTGAAGAGGTTTTTTATTCAAAAATTAAATGAATATGTTCGCTTTATAAATAAAATGATAAGTTTGCTCGGACTAGGCCAATTATTTGAAATGATTGCATGGGCCACAAAAAGTCAGTAATTTATATTGATAGTGGATGCAGATTTTTTTTTTTAGTTAAATCTGATATATTCCGTTTTCATACATAAAATTTTATTGTATTTTTGTAGAATGAATTCAATTATTATTAAAAAATATTCAGCTGCTTCTATTTTTTTATTTGTAAGAGTTTGATATTAAAATATCATATTTATTTTTTCGAATTTTGAGTGAAACAAAAGTAACTCCTGTGGTGCACGGTATGAATATATCGTCATTACCGATATCTGTGTACAAAGCAGTTTGGAACACCCTACAATGGGTAATATGTCGTGATGATATATCATATTAGTATTATTTCTAGTGGCTTATTAAGTATACAATACTTTTTTTATTCGCAGTGCGTAAAGTCTGACTTTTAATAGCAATGCGTAAAATTCAACGCATTTCGTATAATAGTTCTTTATGCAACAAGAGTGTATAAACAAACTTTATGACATGTCATGTATTTCGTAACGAGGCATGCCGAGTCACGAAAATTATTAACCATAATTAAAAAAAATATTATAGCTTAACGAATAACAATCCATCACGGACTCACACGTGATCCTTAGTCTGTGACCAATCCATATTTGGAGTGTGACTGTCACTTTACAGGTCAATGATTTGGCGGTAATTTGAAAGTAGATTTCATTTCGTCAATGTTTTTGCATTAGTGTCAGTGTAGTTTTATTTTGTATTCATCATATCATCGCTTTATATCAATATTTTAGCAGGTGATGGGAAAGTACGATATGAAGAAATATTAAAATGATTGGTAACGTGGACCCATATAACTGCGACGAATCTATTTTTTGCTGAAATGTTGAATCATATATTTAATAAGAATGTTTATGCGGCGCAAGAGTATAATCTATAAAACACAAATACTGTAATACAACTTACAAACAATAAATATTAAATAAGTTCAAAGCAGCAGAAAAAATTAAACCAATAATAAACAAAGCACAATAACGGGCCTATTCTATAACAAAGTGGTTAATATATAACAACTGCTTAAAAAAATGTATCCGACAGATATGGATTTAACAACTAAAAATATATTTTTTGTTATATATCAACACACTCGATTCGTTCAATTTTTTAAACAAATAAATAAATAAATATTTCATCACGGCATATTACCCATTGCTGAGTGTGCCAATCTGCGTCGTACACAGATATCGGTAATGATGGAATATTTGTACCGTGTGGGCGCTTACCAGGCGTCACCTCACGGGCACTCATTGCTGGCGTGGAGAGTGCGTCACAGGGGTCAATTTTGTGTCATTAAAATGCGATGTAATTTTTGGCGTCGGTCGGGATCGAACCCGGGTCCCCAGATTCGCGACTAGACACTCAGGCACACGGCCATGAGACCCCATTTTTTAATAATTACAGAATAAGCCCGTAATAGTCAAAAATGCTACAAAACAAAAAACACAACAAAACTTCAGTGAATGAAAATAACCAACCTATTTTGTTGTACTCGTAGTTTGAATTCTAAGTATTTCGAGTAGAAAATTTTCTTTAATAAAATGGAAAATTATTATTTTAAATTAATAATTAATACTTTATAAACAATGGAAAACCTAGTTTAATTAAAAAACTAAATTTTCCGCTTTTTATAAATTATTAGTTATTACTTAAAAATATATATTTTTTTTTTAAATATTTTTCTACTCTAAATACTTAGAATTGAGAAGACAACAAATGCAGAAATGATTGTTAATCCTTGATCTATACCGAACACGAATTAAACACCCATATTTAATAAAACTAAATAACTATATTTAACACTTCGATAAATGATAATCAATATTTAGTGGGTGGCTATATTTAGATGTTATATCGTCATTTGTTATTTGTTGTAGATGTATAATTACCAACACAAATATGAAAAACAGAGGGATCATACTTTTTTTTAAATACATAGCTTTTGTTAGCGTTCCCCTAGTTTTGCCGGTTTGTGTATATACAAATTATATCCTTTGCAATCCATCCATACTTTCTATAATTCTAAAAATCAACATCCATGATTTCCTTTCTCCATATCTATTCACACTGAAGTGTCTGAATCCTGGCTGAGTATCAGCTTTAAAAATGCTGGAAATAGAAAATAGCGGTGAGGATATCCTCTTCGACATTTCTCCCGGCTTCTGTCCAGATTTCCTTAAAGAAATCCTCTAGGAATACGACCTGCGATGTAATACGGTGTCCGGTAAATCCCCGTCTGAGCCTGGAAGAATTATTCCAGAAGAACTAGGTACAAAGGGAATTCTGCGCACGTTAGCAATATTAATTTAGAAAAGAAACGAGTATGTTTTATTTATAGAGAGATAAATATAGTATCATATTTTCTAACCACGTTTCATAAAAATACGAAATATAGTTTTATATTTCACTGTAATAGATATTTATGTAATAAGTGAAAAAAGTTTATATTTCTTGCACAGCAAATGCAATGAATGTACTTTTTACAAGCGATGTATCTATTCTACACATGGTTCATATTTTTACAATTTTATTTTAAATATATTTAAAGTAGTTCCTTTCGACAATAATATTACACTACTCTTTCCTTCCACTGCTTAAAAGTTCTCAACCAATCTTCTTTTAGAACGCATTCAAACTAATTTCTGCGACTACCAACGCTGTCAATTTAATTTCTGATAACTTAAAAACTGCCAAATCTGTCAAACTAAGCGCTGGAGGACTTAAAAATTGTTAAATTAATTCAGGGATGGACTAACGTTACCGAATTGTAACGTTATTTGGTAGCATTATAAAAAATATACATTTGTTTAGAAAAAATATTGGAGTTAAACGGAGGTCAATAAAGAAATTTAGCATAGCGTTTTCCCGAAAGACGTGTACGCCAACGTCTTGCTTAGCAATATCGTTTTGTGATTTGTCGTACGTCATATTTTCAGACGTAATTTGCCCGCCAAGGGTAAAAGATGGACCTGTTTAACTTACGTCTGCTATAAACACAGATATTATTTTAAAACATCAGAAACTTTTTATTTTGCTCTCAGAACTGTGCAAAAATTCGACAATTTCCTGTTTTCCTCCTTTAATTGAGTAAAATGAACATGATTTACCAACGACGATGATTTGAGAATGTTAAGAAAAGTAGCAGCAATAAACTACAAAAATTTGTGTGATTGGAAAATCATTCAAAGTCATCGTAACCGCAATGGCGCCACAGGGCCTTTTTTGTTTGGGAGCTATCAGGGAACATAATAGAAAACCTTTTAAAACTGTTTGGTAAACATCAACTAGTTCTTCCATTAGTTTTTGATATCTTTACCAAATTACAATGAAAATGACAGATATATAAAAAAAGCTGTTATTTAAATGTCAAAATCAATGTACGTGTGACTAAAACGTTATGCAAAATCTGAACCTAATAATTTTGACACTATTATAAAAAGTATAAACCTTGGTAATAATTATGTTTCACTAGTAACAGAAAAGTAATTTCTCGGAATAGTAATGAGTCAATAATGATATGTTTATAGGCTAGTAGTGAAGAAAACATGTATTTTATTTTAGAATCAAAAACTTTTTATTCGCCCTAAAAAGCAGACGAAATTTGGCCCGACGGCCTATAAAGCTACCAGGCAACAGCTATTCACACATATCAAAATCGTGGTTTATGGATAAATGGCAGACCATACAACAAATTTGATAAATCACATTTTTTTGAACACCACCATTCGCAAAATTTTCATATCCTTTCGCGTATACCTCTTTCGACTTGCGTGGAACTAATTTGCCTTGTGCAGCCTCAGACTCATTCGATATTTTCTTGGAATAATCGACATCTGTCATTTTATTTTAACAATAAATTAAAATTGTTTATAACAAACAACATAGCAACACCAACAAATTAGGTTGAAACCACAACATACTTCAAATTCGCCAGCACAACGATAACGAATATACAAATACAAATATACATTGAATCCTTGAATTTCGCAAACCAAAATAAAATAAATCGTTATATATAGCACTCGGGAAAATTAAACACTTTAAACATTCCCACGTGCTATAATCTTTTAATCATGAAGAACTAATACAAATATTACACAAATAAAACTACATTTTATATATGTATCCATAAATTCATAATTATTAGAAACAAAAAAATGTATGAATGTACGTGCAGTATGCATTCCATTTCATAATAAGTTTAAATAGTTATGCAAATACATTACTTTAAACGCATCTTATAAATTATGAAGTAATTGAAACTTTTCATTGATGCAGCATGACATTTAAAACTTGGGCGTGCTGTTTACCAGTCGCCTAAGCTAACTTTAATTCCTAGTAACATGAAAAACAAATGTAAATCGATATCTTCAATAAATGCATTTCATTTTGTTATTTGTATCATTCTGACAAATTACTGAAATTTATTAAAAGTTGATTAGGAATTTCAGCAATTTTAGAATCCACGTAATAAATTTCCGGAATATTCAATTTGTGAAACATATTAAAAATATAAATATTTATGTGAAATATTGAAATATTTTGCGGTTATGAAATATGGAATCTATTCCGGATAAATATGAAAGTGGTTGAGAAATGTTTGAAAGAAATTTATTTTAACTTTCAGCATATTTCAATGCATATGAACGATGCTATTAATCTTCCTTTTCCGCGACCGGTTTCGTATTACACAAATCGTATTTCTTCACGGTGAAATATAGCAGACATTAATTAGATTGAATTTATGCTATCCATTATATCGTTCATTGAATATTCATAGATTTCATAGCAATCTAGATTCTGATTTTCAGACATAAATCTCCGAGACGTCAAAGTTATTAGTAATTTTGGGCGGGAACAGAACATAAAACAAAAATAGTCGTTATATTAGGTACAGCCATTTTTTTTAAAGATAACCGATCAAGGTCATCTGTATCATGGACGAATTAAAAAATTGGCATACACATTTGCAAATACCACAAGCGCGTGCCATAAGGATGGATATAACACGCTTGTCTTTCAAAATTTCATATTGTTTCGACTAAGTTGGGACATTCCATTTCAAAACTATGCTCGTTGTTGACAATACTTTCGCTGTAACGTAAGTTTATTTATTAGTTCAGATATCTTACATTGATTCATAGCCGTACGAATAACGTTATTTTCTATCAGTGTCACTGACACAAACATTGTATCCCAAATTTAGTTTTACATTTGCTAACAGTAGTATCTTATGTACCCTCATGAAAACTAAATAAACGACAATACTGAATTTTATAGAATGGGCGAAGCTAAAATCTTAATTCATACAATTCGTAGGAGAACTTTATCGGACATCTTTTAAAAAAATTACTGTAGTGTAATTATTGTAATTCTTTTTACGAGTATTATTCAGAATAAAACCCATGATTCATATTTTTTAGAATTTTATTTTAAATATGTTCATAGTCATTAACGCATAAACCTCCTTTATCAAAAATAAGCAGAGAGTGGTAGCATGAACAAGTTAGCGAGGAGTTGAGTAACTGTGTTTTAACTCTGTCAATCGATTATGGATAATTTACAGAAAAATTCTGATGTGGACACTACACGACTTCCTTGTACGATTATTAAACTATACATATTTTTTTAATAAATAAATTACAAAATATTAATTTTAACTTCAAAACAGTAAGATATATAGCGACCATAATCTAACCCGGTTCTTTTTAAAGATAGTTTTGATTACAACAAAGAAATACTTGATTACAACAATGAATATGACTAATTTCACAATAAAAATATAATATTTGTTATTGTACGAATCATAAAATTGCACGTATTTAACGTAATTTGACATGAACATTTTTTTTATGTTTTTGTCGTAATCCATAGCAAGCTTTATTACAAAAACAAAAAATGGCTAATTTAATAATACTTGATGTGCTAGACGCAGAAATTAATTCTCTAAAACTTGTATTTGAAGCATTTATTTCTAAAATCAAAATAAAATCATTTTATTCAAGAAAAACTGTTAACAACTTCAAGTAATGTACCACTTCCGGTTAGCCTATTTTAACCAAAATCTATTATGTTATTTCGATTGACATAAATGTCTTGTATACCAAATTTGAAAAGTTTTGGGTTATATTTTAAAACAGTTTTTCATCAAAATCTATTATAGGCTTCATGTAAAGTGCCACTTCTGGAAATTGTGTAATAACCAGAAAAGGAGGTGCACAACTAGATGTTATAGGAGTCCTAAAGACAAAATTTCAATTTTCTACGGCTTACCGTTTTTGAGTTATGCGATATAAGTACTTACGTACGTACAGACGTCACGACGAAATTAGTCAAAATGGATTCAGGGATGATCAAAATGGATATTTCCGCTGAAATCTGAAAACCAAAATTTTTTGCGATTACAATACTTCCTTTACTTACGTACAAGGAAGTAAAAAGAAGAAAAAAATATTCTAGTATGAAGTAATGTGTACACATATTAATGATATTTACAATTATTTCTAAGTAAATCGTTATTCCTTTTACAAAATATATAATTATTTGAAACAATTGTGTTTATTTTCATACCATACGTTGGCACTACTGAGAATGACCATGTTATGACATATAATTTTATATTCCGCATAAGGAATAAGAATTGACTTAGAAATAATAATAAATTCATTAATATATACGTTTATTTAATACTATCATATTTTTTCTTCTTTTTTAAAAAAATAAAAAACACCCAATAATTTCTACGAATTATATTTCATTTTCTGTCTAATCATTTTCACTATATCGATCAGTGCACTAATAAAATGGAATTTGAATTCAATGCGATTTTTGTGAAAAATAGATTCATAAAATTTACACAAAATTTGCTAACAATGGCGACTTGTGTTGGGAAACCACACATAAGAGGGAAATATCATATATAAAATGTGAAAATAATTTATTTTTTAAGTAAATCATTTCATCCGCCAGGTAAAGCAATCTCATCCGGAAGATTTTCGTTTCCATCTTTTTTTTGTACTTAAGAGTTGTATTTCCGTTTCTTCTTTCATACATAGGATGTTGACCGCGGCACCAAAACTAGACTCTAATATGTAAAATCATACTTTCGTAAAAAAGCTTGAAATAAATGTTATAGAGCATAAAATTCTACATTAAAAACAATAAACAAATTTAATTTTGCATGACTATAGCGATAGTCATGGAATTGGAACTAAAAATTAACAAATGTTAGCGATTTATTTGTCAAACTAGATTAATTTATTTTTATTATTACGTATTTGTAATTTGTATTAAAATGAAAAAATATTTATTTAAATTAGTATATAATTGTTTTTTCGAGCAGATATTGCAAATAATATCTAATAAAAATATATTTACCTAACTTGACAGGTTACAACATCAAACATTTGTTAATTTATCTGTTTCAATTCCATGGCTTCATGGCTATCGCTATTAATTTTAGGGGATGATTATCGATATTTTCATACCAAAATTATGCCGTTACAAAGCATGTAAAATTAATTTTGCTTATTGATTCAGATGCAGAAGTTCAAGCTCTACAATTTTTATTTGAAACATTTTTACGCAAAATAATTAGAGAAGCAGAATATTACGAAAATATGATTTATGTACAAATTTTCAAAATTTTATTGTAAAATATAAATAAATGACAATTTTTTTACCTCTCGCTAAGAGAGGTATTGGATTCATGCTAAAAATCGCATATCCAGATTTTATTGAATAAGCACGTTTTAAGGTCCCTACAATCCGATTTTAACATTTTTACGATGATGTCTGTGTGTGTGTGTGTGTGTGTGTGTGTGTGTGTGTGTGTGTGTGTGTGTGTGGATGTGTGTGTGTGGGATGTTGGAAGGACGGTTACTCAAAAACTATAAGACTTAAAATTTGTTTAACAACGTATTTCCCAATCGGACATTCATGGGAAGATCTGAAAAGGTTTTGGTAACAATTGGACAACCGGAAGTAGAAGATTCTTGAAAAAAAATCTTCTAAATATTATTTTTTGAAAATTTTTCTTGATAATATTAAAGAAAAATAAATTCTCTTTTTGATACATTTAAATATTTTTATACATATTTTATAGATTTAGAGATAAAAGGAATATAATATATAAAATAATGTTGTAATTAATTTTACAACCGAAAGGATGCCATGAAAAATAGTTGCAAATTTAAATTATTTGTAACTGACAGATAAATGTCAGTGTCAGAAATAATGAGTAATGAAAGAAAAATGTATTTGGAGAATCCCTTAATTCTTGATCTGTGACTATTATGGAGATGACAAGTCTAGGTTGAAGGACTTAAATTTGTTTCAAACATTATGGGACAATGTACACCAGTACTGTAGACTAGAGTAACTTTGAATTGCGAAAAAGCTATCAAATTCTTCTCAAGTAAGTTGTAAATATTGACAAAATTACACATCGATATAAGAATAATCGGAGTGCAATCTATCCGTGACTTTATTAAAGGGAATTAAGGTTATTTAGATATAACAAGTATGAAAAAAGAAAATGTAAAAGAAGATATATAAGAATAGATGCACAATCCAGATATATACATTTTAGACCGCCCAAAATTAATGTTTTTACTAGAAGAATATGAAGAGAAAGTAAACAAAGTTGTTCGAATTGAAAATTGCTGTTACCAACCTAATATTTATATATGGTAAACTCTACTTTGTAATTTATTGTAATATAATTTATGGTAAATATCTTTATGTTGAGACATGCTATTATTGAATAATAAAGAAGTTTATACGTCATAGATTTATATGAATATATTATTTGTATTTATAAAAATATTCTTTGCTTTATGCATACAGCTAGGTAAAATATACGGCGAGAGGTTATGTGCTGGCCACATCAGATTTTTTTGAATTGTAGGCAACTCTTCCTGACTTACCCTATAGTTAAGCTCAAAATAGTTTTATTCGATCAGCACTGTCATACTTTCGTTAATACATGATTTACAATTATTCCTCTCTGACCTTTCTCATTGTAGTAAACAACTATGACAAAAAACGTTTTGTTTGTCCGTTTGTTTGCAAATCCCGTCCGTTCGATCGCTTGCGTGGTGAGTATAAATATTAGCTGGCGTTGTTCAAAACGTGACAGTCCTGAGTCTGGGAATTCATGTGCGACAGATCAAATGCATTCTGCTTGTATTATTTACCCAGTTTATTTCGGGCTCCGAATAGCCTGACAACTGCTCACGTGGGATTAAAGGGGATGGAAACTAGTGCCTTTATGGCTAACAATATCCGGAGGACGGGGATAAATAGAGATAAATCCATATCATCAGACGGAATGAAATTGTAGATAATAGGGAGTACATAAATTGATTTCAAGAAAGCCTAGTCACTTTTTATTTAGGTTCTAAATTTGAAATTCTGAACAAAACGAATAGCTTAATTTTCTGTGGGTGTTATATTTCTTATCACGTACCTCAGAATTCAATTTACAAAGGAATATTGGAGTCTCATTTCAACCACTGTAGAAGAAGAACGTGTTTAATTGAACTCCGTTGTGATTGTGTTATTTTATTAAATCAGGACGAGGATCACGCTAGAATTGTTGAGAACAATGCCACTGATATTTTATTTCTCCTAACACATGTTTCTAACTATGTATACCCCAAAAATCTACAATAGGATATTTTAATCTGGGGACCGGAGTTCGATTCCGACTGACGCCAAAAAATTACATCGCATTTTAATGCCACAAAATTGACCCCTGTGGCGCACTCTCCACGCCAGCAATGAGTGCCCGTGAGGTGACGCCTGGTAAGCGCCCACACGGTACAAATATTCCATCATTACCGATATCTGTGTACGAAGCAGATTGGCACACCCAGCAATGGATAATATGCCGTGATGAAATATTTATTTTATTTTTATTTTTATATAATTATGCAGCGTGAAACTGAAAAATAGACCGCTCAAAATAACTTTTTTATTTATTATTATTTTCTAATTTTCTTGATATATTTGTAAACTAGGCCAAATACCATGATTTGTGAGCCCATAAGCCTAGTTTACAAATAAATCAAGAAAAAAAAAAAAATTGTAAATAAAAAAGTTATTTTGAGTAACCCGTTTTTCAGTGTCACTCTGTATAATATTGTAATATAATATGCTTGAGTCTGTCGCGAATTTGGGGACTCGGGTTTGATCTCGACTGACGCCAATATTATTTATAATTTTAAATGGCACAAAAGTGACCCCCTTGGTGCAATGTCAACTGCAGGAATGAATACCCGGGCCTAGTATACGCCCACACGGTACTAATATGTCATCATAAGTACCAAAATCTGTATACAGAGCAGACTGACACCCACAAAACAAAAAAAATCTTCATTCGCCCAAATTTAAATTGTTCGTCGTACAGTATATATTTTCCAAATTAATATTATCAATTATTTCAAAATTTTCCTCTCCCAACATATAGGTATAATAAATTTCATCACTACACTTCCATTTTACTATATTTTTATTTCAAATTTAAATTTTATTAGATAGCTAACAATTTATAAGGTACCTAATAACATTTGGATATTTAAATACGCCCAAAAAGATGGTTGTTATGTAGATAAAAATTATTAGGAAGTTATTAGGAGATTGATATACCAGCCCAAAATATGATCAAAGTATTTCCCACCAACAATAATGCACTTCAACATTTTTTCCTTTCATTTCTTGAAAGCTCCCAATCAATCTCCTTTAGAATGCTTTCAAAATAATTATGAATTGCACTATTGCACCATCAGTCTTTTCTTCCGGCGACAACATTCTACCCCGTTTAGCGGGTGTTCTATTACTTTTATAAACATATTTTTTATTTTACCAAAAACTAATGTACAAGCTGCATTATAGGTAGACGCATAACATAATTCTTGTCTTTCAAACTAGGGATGCGCAAAATATTAAAACATCGAGGTTATCATCGATTGATTAATCGAATTACAAAAATAGATGTAAAAATATCGAATCAAAGAAATCGATATTTTAAATATCGCTTTTACCTTTCGTCACCTTTGGGTAAAGAAGGTATTGTCTTTGATCAAAAAATTCAATAATGAGTTTTTAGTGAATAAGAACGTTTTAAGGTCCATATAATACGATTTTACCATTTTTACGTTGATGTCTTTATGTATGTATGTGTGTGTGTGTGTGTGTGCGTGTATGTGTGTGTGTGTGTGTGTGTCTGTGTGCGTGTGACGAAAGTTTCGGATCGCATAACTTCAATGCCACGATTCCAAAAGTTAAAATTTTTTCATATTTCTCAAGTTTACATCCAGAAGAACAAGTGATTAGATTTTTATACATGGTCAACCGGAAGCATCCTCATTTGAAGATTTTAACAGTTTTTCTTGAAAAAAACGCAGTTTAATATCATTTATTGACATTTAACGTTATTATAACTTGAAGAATATATTATTCTCTATACGATTTGATCGCATTTTATACTTCATATTCAATAGATATAGATTTAAAGAATTATAAAGATATTAAATTTCATAAATTAGCCAGATATGCTAACCATGGAAACTGCTAATATATTCAGATAATACAAATAGACAGATTTCAGTATCAGTAGGTGCGTTCAATGAAGTAAGCAGTTCAAGCAAATGCTAGGTAAGCAAACGAGACTTGTTGCTTAGTACACTGAAAGATTTGCTAGCTATATGACGAACTGATATTCACAAATGTCATCGAGAAAGTTATACAGTTGTCAAATATAACATGTGTATTTCTCATATCCCTTTTATTGGTCTGGAAAGTTATACAAAATGAATGTATAGATAGGTACAGTTATTTGCAGATAGTGAAATTAATTTTGAACATTTTTTAGGTCTAAGAATATATTTCAAATTTAATAATGTTATGAACATTCACAAAACTTTGACAGCCTTTTTGACATGTAATTGATATAAACACACTATAAAATGAGGTAGAAACAATAAAACTTAAATTAATGTATGTATAATTTGCATTTCCCGTCATTATATTTCATAAGTTAGCGACAAGCGAAAAATTTGGCGCTTGGTTTACTTGCGAGAAAATCAAGCAAATGCTAGGTTAGCAGTCGTACAACAAATATTACTTCCGATTGCTTGTTTTCCTGGGCTTATTGAACGCACTTAATGAAAAATAAATGAATGTGGCAGAGATGAGGATGTTGCGATAGATATTGGGAAAGCCACGAAAAGATACGGTAAGGAATGAAAAAATAAGGGAAATAACTCTAGTGCTAGAAGTTTCTAGAAAGATACAAGAGAGACGATTACATTGGTTTGAACATGTCATGAGGAGAGATTGAGAATATATTGGAAAAAGAATGAATAGTTTAGAAATAGAAGGTTGAAGAAACAGAGGAAGACCAAAGATAAGTTGGAAGGACTGTATTGCGGAAGACTTGAGAGATAAGGAACTGAATAAAAACGACAAGCAAAACAGAAAAGAGTAGAAGAAAAAAAAATAGCGACCCTAACGAATGGGAAAAGCTAAAGAAGAAGAAAAAGATGTCAGTGTCAAGTGCAATTTGCATAATTTGTTTATGAAATAATTTTACTAGAAATTTAGAATCTTTTGCAAGAAAAATTATGTATTGAATTTATACATAATACACAGGATTGACGGAAGGTATTGTGCTGGCCACATCAGATTTTTTTGAAAAAAAAAGTACTTATCTTCGACTTATTTATTCTTTAAACATGAAAATTTAAATAATAAAATCGGATAAATGTAATATAAATTACAATATGAAAATAATAATTATATACGAGGTCTGTTCAGAAAATAACCGAACATTTTGAATTACGTCCAACGGAGATATTTAGTGATATGCGGTTGGTATCATTGCGTTGCGCATAACCTCCTCTATAACAACATGTTCTTGGATTGTTGACCAGATGGTTTAGTTTTCGTGATATTGTTATTTGAGTGCAACATGTTTAAGTGCTAGTAGCGATTTTTGAAATGTGCGATTTTCTGGAGCAACGATACAACGTAAAATTTTGCGGGAAACTGGAGAAAACTTTCACAGAAACGTTTCAACCTTTGAAACAAGCTAACGGAACTGATGACTACCACGTTTAGATCTGGTGCGTGAAAATCGCCGATTGACTGTAAGAGAAATTGCAAAAGAGGTTAGAATCTCAACTGGGCCATGCCATGAAATTTTGACTAAAAAATTGAACATGCATCATGTTGCAGGCAAAATTTGTTCCTAGTTTGATGACCAAACAACAGAAAGAAAATCGAGTGAACGTTTGACGGCAACTCCTTGAACAAGCCAATGACGATGAAACATTCATGCAGAGGAACGTAACGGGAGACGAAAGCTGGGTTTACGTCATTTTCAGACTATTGATGACATCAGAGAAAATTCGTCACAGACTTTAAAGGCCATTTCAAATGAAGCTATCCAGGACTGCTTCGCGAAATGGAAACACCACTGAGAAAAGTGTGTGAATAGAATGAATGAGTAAAACAATAAAAATATAGGTAGATAACATACTATACAAAAATTAAAATAACTTCGAATCGCAACTATGTAAAAATAATAATTTTGACCGCTTTAGAAAATAGCCTTTCTGAGGGCACCGATGTAGTGACTACACTCAAATATTTTGTGGCTATTTTGGCCAAAGTGGGGTAAACGCCCTTCATGTTTTCCCACAGCATCAAATTTTCACAGAGGGCACTGAAGATATTGTGTTATTTCTGAAAATTTATCCGCATCATAGAAATATATATTTTTAAAAACATCGATAGAAAACATCGATGTCGACCGATGTTATCGAAAAAAAAATGGAGGTAAACATCGAACATCGAAAGCAAAATATCGATGTTTCCAAAACATCGATGTATCGTGCGCATCCCTATTTCAAACTCTAGTGAGTATTTTCGGAAAACATTTTTCAGTGTATTCTTTAGCTATAACTTCTTCTATTCATTCAATTTAATCCTAAACACTCAGCCCCCAATAAAAGAATGTAAGTACCCAGGTCCGCACTCAGTGACCGCTGGTTTTAAGCCTTAATTTATCAGTTTCACGCAATACAATGTGCTTCAAAATGATTATAACGAGTTTTAAATATGAAAATTATGTACAATCGATTTGTAAGTTTTTTATTCCAAATATAAAAATAATATTTCGTAAACGTAACATTTTAAAAATAAATAAATATCCATTACGAGGATTGCCTTTTATATTCCGGAATTAGAGAACAAAAACAAGTATTTATCATCGAAAATGGCTTTATTGTTTTACAAAATAATTACATGAAGAATCAATAGACTTTTGGATGCGTGTGAACTAATTTTTAAAGCACCTTTTCCACTCCGATTGAGGTATCTCCACAACATGCATTTTGAACGCATCAACCGCTTCTTCAGTTGTTGAAAAACGTTGACCTCGCAATTTGTTTTTGATGTCCGGGAATAAAAAGAAGTCATTGGGTGCCAAATCAGGACTATATGGCAGATGACTCATCAAATCGACGTTTTGAGCACTCAAAAAGTCGCTTGTTCGAGCCGATGTGTGAGAGCTCGCATTGTCGTGGTGGAGAATGATCCGTCTTCGGCGGTTGGTTTTCCTTATTTCTCCGAAGACTTGTAGCAAACAAATGGTTGTGTACCATTCGAAATGGACCGTTGTACGTTGCACCAATGGTACGTTTGAGACATGTCCTGTTTTTCCGAAAAAACAGGTGACCATTTTTTTGCTTCGAAGTGCTTCGAGCACGAACGACTTTTGTTGGGTTTGGCTCGCCTTGGAAGACCCATACAGTCGACTGCTGTTTACTTTCGGACTCATACGCGTAGATCCACGATTCGTCACCTGTTACGATGTCATACACATGTTTGGAAGCACCGCGATCAAATTTTTTGAGCTTTTCTTGCGACAAATTGACACGAGCTTGTTTTTGAGCGATTATCAAATTATATGGGATCCATCGCGAACAAATATTTTTTACGGCCAGGTGCTCATTCAATATTGAATGTATACTGGCCCACTAATGTCCAAAGATACGTCAATCTCACGATAAGTCACATGATGATCTTGCAGTATCAGTTCACGCACCGAATCAATGTTTTTAGGAACAATAACCGATTTTGGAAGGCCTTCACGAAATTCGTCCTTGAGCGCACTACGGCCACGATTGAATTCGGTAAACCATCGATAAATACTGGTCCTTGATGATGCTTCATCGCGAATTAAGTTAATCGATGCACTATTGTTGAGTTAATCCACGTCGAAAGTTGTAAAAAAATAATCGCACGAAAATGTTTACTGTAAACAACACAAATAGCGCTCGTACATCAAAACGTTCTGTGTACGTATACCGTCAAAAATGTCAAACTTTACGATAGAGACGTTAGTTGCCAAAATGCAGCACTAGGGTTGCTCAATCTCGAAATATAAAAGGCAACCTTCGTATTTTTGGTTATTGTCATATTTTAATAATAATAATAAATAACTTTATTGACAAACGTCAAAGGCGAGGTTTAGCCAAGGCTGTTCTACCACCTAACCAAAAGATTACACAGAAAAATATTACAAAAACAGTTACAAAAATAAAGGTTTAAAAAATTCTTACAATAATTTTAGTAATGTAGTATTACAAAGAATAAACTAAATCAATATATACTAAACTAATTATTAATTTAAGCAAAAATGTACATAAATATATAAAAGCTGTGGAAGATAAAACCATAAAGTTAAGCAAATTTAAAAATAGAAAAATTTGAACAATAGAAAAAAAAATTAAATTTAGGGCAAAAATAAGAGTAATTATTTTAAGGTACGGAGCACCTCTTTCACGCTATTTTTAAAAGAGTCATAAGAACATTCTCTAAGCTTATATGGTAACGAATTATAAAGTGTAGGAGCCAAATAAGAAAAAGAGTTTTTATATTTTACCTTATTAAAAGAAGGCACAGCGTATAACTCGTTGCCTCTTACTGTATTTAAGTTATTCTTAAATTTTTATTTATTAATTAAATATTGTGGATAACCCGTAGTTCTTATTTTGTGTATTAGACAGAGAAGTAGTGTTTTAAAACGGTTATTAATATAATCAATGTTCGCAACAGAACGGTAGTGTGAAATGTGATCATACTTTCTCACATTAAATACAAATCGCAAACAACTATTTTGTAAAAGGTTATTTCTAAAACTATTTTAAAAACAGATTGAAAATTATGATTTTTCAAAACAAAAATGTTGCAAATAACTGTAAAAAAGTTACAAGAAGAAAAATTGTACTTTATTAAAAATTGCAAATATATAGTTAAAAAAATTCGATTCAGTGGCGGCAAATAAAAATATGTATGTGCAAGAAGAACGAATTAAATAATTTCGATGAAGTTTGAAATAGAACACATAATTTTGAGTATTCATTACGACAACTTCAATGTCTGGAGGTCCGCAAAACTGAACATAAGTTCGTTTTTTGACTGACAGCTACTGACAGATTTGTCAACATAACCTATTAAAATTAATATTTTTTCATTTTCACAAAATTTCTATTTCTAATAAAATTTAATATGCACCTCGGTACTGAAGTTCCTTTTATCACCAATATGGTTTATTTCCCTCGACCCTACGGCCTCGACTACTAAATTCCACATTCGTGATAAAAAGTAAAACTTCAGTATCTTGTTACATAAATAACTATTGTAGTCAAATCTCGTTGAATAATGTTATAATCTTGAAAGTAATGTCGGACGACATTTCAAGGATAGGCATTTCAAAAGGGAAAGTTAAATAAACCCCTAAGGATTAAAGAGACATAGGAAATGTCTAACTTAGGAGAAATTTATTCCTGGTTTACCAAATCTACAATTTGTCATTCTGTTCCCAAACCAATTAACTTATATACCTATTTCAAATAACCAATACCTATACTATCAATGCTTACACATTTCATATGCTAATATCTTCATCCTGGTTAGTAATGTACCAAACTAAATGTAACTTCGTTAATGAATGTTGGGTTCCCGCGAAAATTATATTAATTTAAGAACTTCCGGATCCGGGAGCATCTTCATCCTTGATTGCTCACTTTCTCCTTCAAGGCTAATGTGATCCTGTGACGTAAAGCACAAATTACCGGGAAATTCCAAGTAGCTATGGAATTTCCTTAAGGCGCTTGACATTTGCAGCTGAAACTGGAGATATGTAAACTGAGGGTGGAATTCGTAGCTTTATCGTATGCATGTTCAGTTTTTTGAAGTACGTTTTTAATTTAATATAAAAGTTAGTGAATCTTTTTCTGCACGTTTTAGAGCCATAGAATTATAATTATGGTACTAATTTCATGTTAATATCAGAGTTTTACATGAAACAGAATTATAATGTAACCCGCCTTTATGAGGCGAATTTACAAATAATATTTAAAGTGGGCTGGAGGTACAATTTGTAGCAAAACCAAATTATTCGTAATAAAATAGTTACTTACTGCTGATTCTTCTTGATGATTCGCTCGTGGTATTCGCTTAAGGATTTGGAGTAATCAGGATATTGAGAAGGGAGTTTGCAATAATCCGGAATATATATATAAATATATACAAGGATTTATTAATACAAAGGTTGGTTATAAATGAGTGGAGCGAGTGTTCAATAGGACGAGCCCCTGGACTTCACTGTCTCCCTATCGTACAGTCGGCCCTTATATATTTACGTAAAGCTAAGTCAGCAAAGAAATTGACGTCCGATCCACTTATTTCTTAATAATACCAATAAATACTTATTCGGCAATTGCATACCTATTTCGAATACTTATTCAGCAATTGCATATTAATTTGGAAATACTCATGACGTTATTTATGTGCTGACTTTGGTTTACAATAAAATGACAATCCCTCCAGTCCACCATAGTAACAAATTAGAAAAAGTGTTATTTATATTGAAATTGAACCTTAAAACTACGTTGGGACTATCTCAGTTTAAAAATAGTCATTTAACTATGCACCAGGGGCGGCTCGTTAATAAGGCCGCGCGCTTCTTACCAGAAAAAGGTAACATTAACTTCTTATTTGATACTATAAATTAACAATATAATTTAATATAGTAAAACAAAAAGCGATTATACTATATCGCAACTAGTTAATAGTGAAACATAAAACATTTAAACAAGACACGAGATGTTCCACTCCTCTGAAGCCTTGGCCGCTCAGCGTATTGCGGCCTGCGTTACTATAACAACGTGACGCATTGTTTGTGTAGACTAACGCTATGTGGCCGCGCTTATTTTGCGGCTTCAGTTCATTTTTAAAATGAATACCTTGTTGTAGTGCATTGTTTTACGGTACAAAAAATCATAAATAAATTAACAGGGCGGTGAATAGTCTTATGCCCGATAGTATAAAGCGCAGTCAAATCTTACCCCGAACTGTAGTCAACTAAACTACGTTCATTATTTGAACTTAAGTTAAAATATTATGCCTAGTATAAAACATCCGAATATTACGTTCAGCTGAACTAAGTTTAAACCGACTCAGTCGGTAAGTTTACTATGTAACTAACTTCACAGATATTTGTGAAATATCACAAATAAAGTTGTATTATAAGAGGAGAGAGTGATGATGCCTGATAGAACATTATCCAGAAACTTTAGTGACGTTGAAAAAAAAATGTTGAAAATAATAGAGGATTATTTAAACATAAGTAATATAAAATAAAATAACGAAAAACGATGTAACCAACAACTCCACAAAATTAGCTGCGTGGTACGATATAACAAAAAAATTGTAGAAATAACTGTTACCGAATTATGTCACAAATAAAAATGTGCTACGAAAACATTAAGAAAAGAGAAAAAAACAAATTTAGCTGACGATAATTGTAAGCAGTAGACTTTTCAACTGAAACAAGATTACCAGGTACACTCTGAAATATTCCTCTTGTGAGATAGATACCTTAAAGCAATTAAAATTTGTAGCATTGAATTGATAGACTTATTTCGAAGTATGATTGTTTCTAATTGTGGACCTAATATTTCTACAAAATCTTAATTTAAATTCTGTTTCAAATGGATTGTTTCTATCTCGAAATAGGCGGGGAAGTTTAAAATGTATAACTTGACATTCCTCACTATATGAGCTCAATGAATCAAAATTTGATCTTTTAAATATTATTGTAAAGTAAATAAAATTGGATTTATCATATTTGCAAACGTCGGTTAAGAAATGAAGCAAAATCGATCGTTCAAATTAACCATCAGTTAAACTTGGGTTACGTAAAAAAAATGTGTATACTGCTCAACGCTAGTTCATAACAGTCAGTCACCTTCTGTAAACAAAGATCAGGAGTTGAACTATGTTTATCTACCATTAATGCCTAGACGGATTGGATGTACGTACAGACTATCATAATACACTAACTGCGGAGCCCTAGGGGAAGCTAGGCGTAGCCGAGTTTTCGCTAGTGTTTATACTATCGTCCATTAATGTTTTGTTAAAAACGAAATTTAAAAGACTTCCTTTGGAATATAAATTAAAAATTAAAAAATTAAGTAGGCTATGGACATTTAAAATTCACAAAAATTAGTGATAGTAAAGCCCGGAACAGAATATTTACTCGCCATTTTTCAATTTATAACTATAAAAGACAGAAGACTTGAATTTACTTTTAATACGTGATTTGTGATTAAATTTCTTCATCTACTTGCCCAAAAAAATATTCTTAATAAATACTAAAGCACTAGATTTATAGTAGAGGCAACGAATGCTCCCGAAGCTGTAAATTTGTGTTTAGTGCCGTGTTGAACACATTTTTTTTGCCCACTTTAGAATTAATATAAATTTAGTGATTATTTCTAATAACTATTTTGAAAGTTATTGCCATCAAATTATGTTGCTATGCATTTGTTGAACGGTCGCTTGTGTTTATTGAGCGGTTGCTACATAAATAGCAACAAAGGCAGTAAAAGTGACATTTTGTAGACTGTTAGCTTTAAAAAAATCGCACTATTAATTTCAATCGTCAAAAAAGCTCTTAGGGTCCTTAGCATCTACGTCACTATACTCTATTCCAAATTCTTACTACTTCCTAGAACTCTATAATCACCTTTTTGAAATACATAATTAATTTTCAAGTAAATGAATATATAGTTAATATCGAAACAGTGCAGGGTAAATCAAATAATACTTGTTTGGATTTATGATGTCACATAATATCAGGACTAACGGCAAGAAATACGAAGTCAAATGAAATAGCAAAATCTGTGTAGTGGGAGTTAGGAGCTGATCTATACTGAATTAAATGACAAATAGAAAATGTCTGGATATCAGTAAATCTTGTGTCAGACGGTCAATTTTTCTTTCATTTATATTTTCTAAATTTTGATTGATGACGTGACATCAGTTAGTTTAATCGTAGTTCCAGACGTTCAGTATTTTTACTATTATTTTTTATTTGTAGGTATATCTGTAAAGATTGCTTACTACATTATTAATTTTTATGGCCAGATGCATCATCATAATATAAATTTTAAGCATTCGTTAATTTCAAAATATTGCATCGAAATGAATTATTGTGTATTGCTATCAAAATTTCGATTTTTTACTTAAGAATCGCTTAAAATTTAAGCCTTGTTGGCGCACCTAGGCACTAGACTTTTTGTTTATAAATTTTTAATCAAATGGTGAATAAATTATTACAATTTGCCTTTCATGGTTAGTTATAAAAATAGCATTATAAAAAACATAACCTCATTTCTCGTACTTCTAAATATATATACGAGCCTCGTCACACATCAGTTGGCCCACCCGCTTTAATTTCATTTAATAACTAACGTAAATTATCGCCAATTAGCTAGTCACAAAAACAATGCGTCACGTTTTTATAGTAACGCAGGCCGCAATACGCTGAGCTACCAAGGCTTCAGAGCAGTAGCGCATCTCACGTCTAGTTTAAATGTTTTATGTTTAACAATTAATATTACAGACATTTTGTCGTTCTAATGACTCATTGCAAGATATGTTTTCTAAAAATTTTTTTACGTCTGTTAAAAAAGTATACTTTTTTTTCAATAAAATGTGTTTATAAAGTATATATTTTTTGACACAATAAAAGTGTGAGAAAAGTGCACTTTTTTAACGCAAACGGAGGAAATAATGAAACGCTATGGCACATTTTTTTCACACTCTTATTGTAGACATAAAAAAATACATACAACTACAGTAAAAATTGCCATATTTCGCGAATAGGAAAGTTTGACCGAACGAGCCGTAGGCGAGTTCGTCAAATACTTTTTACTTTTTACTCTTATTGCATAAATAACTATTATTATTTTATTGTAAAATGAAATAATATTTTTTAATAGTCTTACTAACAATTGACGAAAAACTGAAATAATGTTAAATGAATTTGTCATTTAATTGTGAGGTTTTATTAAATAAAATGTCCAATGGCCGGTTGCACCAATATTTAATTTAGAATTAAATAAATATTAAATTAAAATCAACATTATTATACGTATAAAATATGTATCTAAGTGTTGATTTTATTTTAAATCCTAATTAAAATTTTGGGTGCAACCGGCCGTACAAGAATTAGAGTAGTAATTTACAATAAAAAACGATGTTACTCAATGTTGATACATAATATGAAATTAATACATATATCGATTTGTGTTACTGTAATTTTTAATCTTTAGCTACAAATTTAATTTAAAATTACGTTATATTAAAAAAATCTTCATTTTAAATAAAAAGTAAATATGTATTTCATTATTATTACAAATTCTATTAGTTAAGTCATCATAAATGAATTTTTAACAAGTAGACCAACTGATGTGATACGGGGCTCCTATATGTAAATTTGAAAACAGAAACAAACTTAATTTACATTTTATCCGTTAGGATGAGTTGAATTGTTTAAACGAGTAACGTATGAGGAAAACATCAGCCTATAGGAAAAAAATGTAGATGGCAGGTCGAACGACAAAATGCGGGTAGATATGAGGGATCCGTACTAGTAAAATAGTAGTATCATTAATTTGGTGTTTTTACTTCAAAGTGTAAACATCAAAACGATTTACTGCAAAGTATCATTTATACTCAAAATAAACATTTATTTCACTACATCAACAAACGATAAGAAGTAATGATTTCCCTATTGTCTACGTTCACAAATCTCTCACCAGATGTCAGGTACATTGATTTTTTCTCGAATTAAGATTTGAAATAAAAAATAAAGTACACAAATGGTGTGAAAATATTACAAATGTCATGCTAGAATTATTGAAAATAAGACATACGGAAAATATTTTTTACAATTTTATTTTAAATTATATTCATAGTCATTCCTTCAACAATAATACACTTTACCATTCTTTCCTTCCACTTCTTAAAAGCTACCAGCCAATCTTTGGAACGCTTTCAAAATAATCATAAATCAGACGAAAAAGCTCTACGCCATAAATTTTATGTAACTTCGGCAACTTAATTTTAAATGACAGATAATTAACTGTTTAATACTGATATTGCAAATTTTGGTTTTTACGGCAAACCTGATTTTTTTTCAACAATTCTAGCGTAACTCGCGTCCCCGTATTTTACATGCGCACTGTAGTCTTTCAGGAAAAATATAAAATGTGGGAAGACTCTATTATAAACGTGAACATAAAAATTTGATGAAATTCTCGAATATTACTACGTCGTAACATTGAGCTTAACAGAATATATTGTGTTAAAAAAGTTAAAAGCTTTTTGTCTGGCATAAGCTGAAAAAGGTGCAAAGATTACTTCGCAAATTCCTCAATTTACAAGAAATACAAGTTGAATTTTAAAAGAAAATACTTTAAAAGTAAAATAAGAAATTTCATCTTCGTTTTTATGACATAATTTATTTTTGCTTCTTTTCTGTTGTATTAAATTTGAATTTCATATCCATGTATGTATTTACATTTATATTTCTCTGAAATGTTGTTTTGAATAAAATTTCTGGAAACACCATTATTTCTAGTTTACCATATACCTATTGTTTTAATATTAATTATAATGACACGTGGCATAGCATTGTGAATTAAATTCTATACGATATAGTTCGAATAAATCAAAATCACCGGCAAATCATTAAATTTATTTAATGATTGAAGTGTGTAACTTGCGTGAACATGCACCTGTACAGTAAAAGCAAGATGTATTATTAAATATGTTACAACTAAACTGTTGAATAATTCAACCTTAACTGATTTCTTTAAATACATATTATTGACTTATTGATTATTCTATTAAAACGAAAACCTTAACCTCCTGCACATAAATAAATTAATATTTTATTTACTTCTAGAGAAATTCAATATTCTAAGAGAAATACAATCTTGTGTACGTTATGAAATATATAAATATCAAATATATTATGCATTATCATAACACTTTCCGTATGCACTAAACAGCTGTCCCAAAAAGAATGTACAATTTAATTTTTGAATAAAACACAGTAACTTGAAAAATTAATCAGTATACAATGCGGTTATGTGTGGAAAACAATATCGAACAAATGTCCGCCAAGACTTTGTTGACCAATTCTCTTTTTACAAAAATTTTAATGACATTTTCGTATATTTCTGGCTCGATTCCCGCAATGACGCCCTCATTTTCGTGCTTTAACTCAGGAATCGTTTTCGGTTTGTGACGTGACTTCACGTGACCCCACAGAAAAAAGTCACACGGCGTTATGTCGCGCGATCTCGGTGCCCAATTCTGATATGCATGGCATGAGATAATATCACCCGGAAATTTCTCCTGCAACAATTCACGCATTTCCCGCGCAGTATGAAAGTTGGCGCCATCTTGCTGGAACCACATGTTTTCGAGATCCATCCCCTCCAATTGGGGCCAAAAAAACTCAATTATCTTGTTGTGATTACGAATGCCATTTACGTCACCGCATTACCTGCCGCCTTCTCGAAGAAGTAAGATCCAAATACAACGCTCGCCCACGTTGTTCGACAGTAAAGCGATTCATTTTCACTAACCGCAATGCCTCTAGATAACATCTGAGCAATTGTAGGCGTTGCTAACCGAAGGGACCGTATATAGCGCGCAATTTAAATTGTGTATTCTTAATGGGACACCCATATATAGTTTCTCCAAAATAGCATTGCTTTGGAAATCATCTCTTGAAGTAACAAAACATAATTTGTTAAAGGTAAATTTAGATAATCCAATGTATTACTCAAATTTTACAAGATGATTAAATATTGCGGAGATACGAAAAGCTCTGTATTATTGATGTCAAAAAAAAATATGAAAGATAAAAGTTTTGTCTTAAAAATTCAAATCAATCATAAGATTAAGTTTTATCTGTCAGACACGGATGAGTAATCGCGGATTATAAATTTTTTAAAAGTGGAAAAAATTGTGGTCTTTATATTTTATAACAGAACTGACTTGTTTAGGTTTTATTAGACAATAATGAGTTTTTTAATTTTATTGAATGGGGTATTCTACCATTGCAACGATATAGTAAATTTCATTAATTATAATCTAGCATACTTTAATCTAAGAATTTTAGTAAAATGAAAATGATTAAATATTACTTCGTTGTAATAAAAACGCAACGTCACTGACCTGAATCGATTATTATCGGAAAATTTCAAATGAATTCGGTCGATCTAGACCTGCTATTCGTAGTTTCTGTTTCTGACATATTTGAGAAACCAACCAAAAAAATAAACCCATGTATAAAGTGTATGAAATACTTACGAAAAGAATCTGATGTGGCCAACACAATACCTCCCGCCATTTAAGTTTTATTAATTTAAATACATACCTACATATTTACTAATACTACAAACTATATTAAGTTCCTCTCCATGTAACCACTGTTTTCAATTTTCTTTTTAAAACGTTACTATTATTAATTTGAAATGATTTTTTTTTTGACTGTGACATGTTACAAACATTTGAGCTGAACTGTGTAACCATAGAATTTGTTTAAAGCATAGGCTCCGGAATTTAAATTATATATTATTTTATAAATTCATCCATAAAATATATAGAAAAAGTATTAATGCAAACCTGTAAAAAATTTAATAGTCTTTAATTTTTATAACATAAATTGGGAAAAAATAACATTTAAAGGTATTTTTTGAAGAAAAGCTATTTTGAGCTTCAAGTAAAGTTCCATTTCTGGCTATGCGATATACACAAAAACCTAATGGTTTCTTTCCATATTAGAGTAGGTAGAAATACATGGTTTCAAAATTTTATGAATGACAGTGTTTGAGTTAGAGCGCCCAGAGAATCCACATTCACACACTTACACACCCACAGACATCATCGTGAAAATGTTAAAATCGGATTCTAGGGACCTTACAACGTGGTCTTTTACGAAAATCTCGATATGCGATTTTTAGCACGATCCCAACACCTCCTTTACCAAGAGTAGCGGAAAGTAAAAATAAAAACATTTTTTTGCCAATTGACAGTAAAAGTGCGATTTGTAGACAACTAACGGTCTGTAACATGTCACTTTTACTGCCTGGCAGTAAAAATACTTTTCTTCTACAAATCTACTAAAAGTAGGCTTTTTAATGTTTGTTTTTAGGATTATTAAAAATGTCATTTTATGACACCACTGTTAAAAAGTGACAGATAATTTTTTCTTTTAACACTAGTGTGAAAAGTGATTTACCTTGGTAATGACAAATGGATCAACAAATCGACATTTTTGGTATGTCAAAAAATTATTGGAAATACAAATTGAAAATTAAATAATGTTTGCAGAAAAAATAGTGTATGATACACGTGTTAAAAGTGATTTTTTCTACAGTCTACATAGAAAGTAACCATTTGCGCTCTCTTTTGTCAACGCAAAATGTCACTTTGCCGCTCTAGCGCGACAAAGTAGAAAAAACGCTCGCTGTCCAAATTCTAATTATACAATGTTGAGAAATGTCACTTATCTACATTCTTGATGGAAACGTTTAGTCAGGAACTAATGGCACTGTAGTGACACATTTACCACCTTTACAAATAAATCTGACATAACTGCTCTGTCGGTATATTACATAACAAAAAAAAAAAAATGCCGCACTATTGTGAAAATAAAATAGGGCATTCATTTACAAAAACGAAAGTATAAAATCTTTAGATTAGATTGAAGCAATAGGTCAAGAAGAATAGAAAATAACGGTAAATTAAAATTAACTATAAAAGATGTTTTTTCATTATATTAATCCTAATTAATTGAGTAGTAGTGTAAGTACAAAGTATACATTTTGTTTAATTTTTTTATGGTGGAGGACCCCACTGTGTCGACTGTAGAAAAAATCTTGTGTGTGTTTTGAGCGCAAATGGACATTGTCGATTTCGAGAGAATGCCGCGCTCCTGCGTCGCGCAGCAACAACTTCTCAATTGCCAATGTCCTATTTTGCGCTCTTAATACACAAATAGCTATTATTTGTTCACGCGTCGTGTTCCAAACTTCCTTCTCACAAAATAAAATGTAACTGTTAACAGTATATCATAGATAACTATACTGTTTATTTTTTGTATTGCAACGCTCAATAAACGCATAGCAACCGTTTAGTAAATGCATAACAACATAATTTGATGGCGATAACTTTCAAAATAGATATTACAAATTATCACTAAATTAATATTAATTTTAAAATCGCTAAAAAAATGTGTTCTATTCTGATATTTTAGTGCTTAGTTAAACAAATAACTATTTTAAAAATCGCATTATATTTGTCGTGAAATTTAAAAATTAATCTTATGTTAATTTCCTTTTTGTTTTCAGATAACTTCCTGTAATTTTGAACCAAATTACTGATATCCTAACTTGTAAACTTAAGATCATTTTAAATTTGGTCTTATGTAGCATAATGTGTTGCAATATCGTTGGAATTAGTTTAGGCTGGAAGTTTGATTCGTGGCTACGGGCAGTAAAAGTCTGGCGTATTGCATGTTTCGCTGCCTAATAGCAGGAACTTTGCGTTTTGCGTACAAATTCATGATTAAATAATCAGGAACCAGCGTCTGTCCCACCACGCAATGGATAAGATCGGAAAGAGGGTAAATTGTGGACCAAAAAAATTTACATGTACTTAATTTACATTAAAACATAAAAATTAAAAATTCATGACGGTAAAGTTAATCTGACAATATCAACACATTGCGGCTAACGAGTATTTTTTATATAAATAGAAACATAGTGAATATATTACAAGCCCATACTCATAATAATTATAAAACACACAAAAATGGTTAGAAATTTACACAAAAAAAATCAGCTAATTTAAATATATATACATATTCAGTTTTTGTATGTTTAAAATATATATTTTTAACTAGTCCAAAGAAATTTGGAGAAATTTCTTACCTTTTGCGTAGGTTTTATAATTTGTTTGTTGAAAACGTTAATCAGTCGCTAAACAACATTTTAATCACAATATGACAAGCTGTGGCTTCGATAGAATTCGACACGGTGTGAATATAGCAATCACTAACAGCTGATCCATTAAGCCTGGGCAGACGTTAGCTTATTTTCCATTTTTATTTCATCAGACATAGATGTCAGATGTCATTGTATAAAAATAAGTAACCTAAAATGTGAGGTAGAATAAGTATAGTGTATGACTCCATTAGCAAACTCTACTATTTGAGAATAAAATGAGCTTAACAATTATTACGGGTTAACGAATATCAATTAAGGTAACACTTTATAGAAGTACAGATCATTTTCAATTTAGGTAAAGTTTTGTATAAAAAAAATAAATAAAAGAAAATAGTGGGCTCTATTTGGTGACCCAAGTTCTTTAAGCATTTTTCATTTATTTTGGTCTATACTTCATGCTCTTAAACTTTCTGAACGATTTTAAACACCCTGTATAATATGATTGTAAAATGTAGTGTGGAGTGACATTTTTTTACGGTTAAATTTAATATTAGGCAAACTTTCTTAACTCCCAAAGAAATACGTTCTCCTTGCATGACTTTAAAATTTAATAAAAGTTTGGCCTTTAAGCTATTAATATATCACGAAACTTTTACTTACTATAACGCACATCTAAATTTTAAATTATTCCACGAATATTTTACATAGCTATCTACAAATAAATGGCGCCCTCATTAAAAATATATTTGCGTTATATTTTACGCTTGGTTATCTTGTCATTTTTATGATAGTTTATCATGTTCGCAGAATAAACGCGTGAAAATCAATAATGGTGGAATAAATTACGTCATATTTTAAGAGCAATTTTTAATTAATTCCAGGGTTCCAAGTACTTTCAATTATTCAATAACAACAACTTCTAATTTAGAAGGATCGTTATATTTCTCCGTAAAGCTCCAGGGGATACGATATTAAAAGTAGTTGAATCAAATTAATTTGTTGGGAAGGAAAGGCAAATAGTAAAAAAATAAATGTTAATTTGATACTTTAGGTTAGATAAGTAGCAAATTTCCAATTTAACTAACGCCTAGTGTCCTATTTACTGGACGCTAATGAAACTATCAATCTTTCGGAAGCAACACTTTATGCTCGTGACTTACACACTACAAGATTTAATAAAAAAATAACTCGGTTTCGATTGAGCCAAGTTTTTTTCTTGTCGGTACCACAGTCTTCCAAATGTATGTCAGGGTTCATTCTACTGACAAGGTACCATGGTAACTAATTCACTTTTAACACTGATGTAATATAAAAAACTTTAAAAAACCTACTTTTAATAGTGTTTGTATATAATATATTATTCAATGAGCCTGTAAAGTATGCTATTACTAATTAGAATGAAGTTTGCATCACGAGTAGAATATTTTTACTGACAAATGCAAAAAAAATTGATTTCATACACAAATCTTGTTATCGTTGTTGTAACAAAATTATGAAATTATTTGCATTTAACAGAATATCTTAACACCGACTATTCATCTACAGTTTAAGCTTGTGAAGAAAATAAAGGTATGAAAAATAACAAAACTATGTAATTTTGACTCTTCTGTGGAAAGAATTACTTACTAAAAATAATTTTGTTTGTACTTTTTGAAAGGTAGGTTATAAATTATTCAATTAGCAACATTAATGAGGGTCATTATTTGATAAAAATTGGTTAAAATATGGGTATATTATTTGACAGTGGATTAAATATTTTTTCCACAGTCAGTATACAAAGTAGGC
Organism: Harpalus rufipes; assembly: GCA_951394225.1. Taxonomy (NCBI): domain Eukaryota; kingdom Metazoa; phylum Arthropoda; class Insecta; order Coleoptera; family Carabidae; genus Harpalus; species Harpalus rufipes. The sequence continues at coordinate 39,625,909 of OX596274.1, read as the reverse complement.
ATTTGCCCTTACATTTGTCAACGCAAAATGTCAATCTCTCGTTCATGCACAAAAAAAAACTACAAAAACGCTCTGTTTGAATTTTTAACTCTAAATCAAATATTCATTGATAGGAACCAGTGACATCAAATAAACAATTTTCATTTTTTTTGTCCTGTAACAGATACATGCTAAAAACTTGTAAATAAAAATAGGTTTCTAAACAATGTAAAATTTAAATTATTGTGGCGACTATAAAAAAAAAATACTTTGTCGATTTCGAGAGAATTACGCGCTCTTACATCGCGCGTCAACAACCTGTCAATCGACAATCTACCATATTGCGCTATGAATACACAAGTAGCTGGTTTTTACTCCCGTGACTTAAAGTAATATGTAACCTAAATAGTCTGTTTCTGTATTTCTGCTGTCTTAATTTATAGTCCAAAAAAGTATAGTATGTTACTCGTTTTAAATCGAGTTTTAAATATAAACTTGTGTGAAATAAACCAATGTTACAGAAATCTTGTTACATAATATACTATAACAACTTAAAATTTTGAATTTATTATTTTACGCACAATAGCATTAAAATTGTTTGTTTACATCTTCGTTACCATAACGGAAACTTAAATATTACATCCTGCGGACGGTAAAGTAACACATGCGAGCGGTAAAGTAGAGCAAAAGCCAGGCGATTCAAGTGGACATGTATTTAAAAAATCAATTCAAAACACTTAATTTGATTGCAGTAGTGCGTAAAACGTTGTAAATACCTCTATGGGCAATTGCCCTCCCTCCTAGAAGTGGAATAAAAAAAATGATTGCTAACATTTTAGTATAAAATCAAAAACTACCGTCAGGTAAAGTAAATAAAAGTTTGTTCGCAAATACTATATCAAAATTTTCGTAATGGGTATTTGCCACATGTAGTAGTGTAACATGAGCCTTATTTTTGATTATTTAACGTACGCCCAAGCCTAATGAATTTTAAATGCGTCTCGCCTATACTCTGCACGATCTTAACTGCAGCACAGTACTTAGCTCCGTACTAGACTGCGATGCTGCGAAAAAACATCGATGTGATCGATCTGATGAGAAGATCGATTAATCGATCAGAATAATTACAGACATTTTATCGATCGATCGATCTGTTCGTTTAATCAATTTTTATTTATGATCAACGGATCAATTCAAAAATAAATCGATGTGACGACAACACGTGAAGGTTATGTATACGCATGCGAATATGAGCAGCGCCGTCGCTGAAACCCTGTTTGTAGTCTCGGGTCTGGATGAGGAAGGTTGAGAAAGGATTGCGCGAAAACATCGCTGTGCTCCATCTGATAAGAAGATCGATTGATCGATAAAACTAACAGGCTATATTTAATCGATCATAGATCTGATCGTTATTGATCACAGATGATCCATTTTGATCGATCAAAATTAAGGATCAAAAGACAATTTTGAAGATCGAACAGCCTTACTCCGTAACATATTTCATGCCCCCCCGAACCGTCGCCAGACTAAATTACCACCTTTCCAACATTAACTCTGGCTACGCCCCTGCATACCTCAGACATAAAGAAAATTACACCCACAAACTATAGAAAATTACCATACTTTCAAAACTGTTGTAGAGAAACAAAAAAATGTCTTCCGCTTTCCGCATAAATAAAAACAAAAACAAACTCCCCAATTATCACTTCGTCGTCTGCACTGCAATTATAAGAAAACACGAGTTCTGTTGCAGATAAGAAACAAAATATGTCTTTTTAAACGGTACCTTAAACGTGTTCTATTCGTAGTAATCAGGTACACTTTTCATATACGAAACTTTTCAAGTCACGCGACGAAACGAATAATATTCGCGTGCGATACGCCACTAAACCTCCACAGATAGATTTTTTAACTTTAATCTATAATTTCCATACACAAACAAAAGATTTGAGGTTTGAAAGGAAATATTTGCTGGATTAATTTGATGTTTGGGAACATCTTTAGGGAATCAGACAAAGAATAAGAAATGGATAGACTTTTGATGGATGAATATTTTAAAAAATGAACGGTCTTCTGAAGTAATAATAGTCATTATAGCGACTTGTATACTATACGTTATCTACAATACAAGGTGAGTCTGGTAAGACGCCCCGCCCCCCTTTAACTTTTTTATTATAAGAAATAGAAAAAAATATATATGTTTTTAAATATACTATTTGATGGCAGATATAGATATTTTTTACATAGTCAGGTTTATAAGATACCACTTTAAATTTTTATTTTTTAAATGGCATCCTAATTATTTTACTAAAATATAAAACCTTGTTTTTACTTCTCGCTTCATAAAGGACCACGTTTCAAGGTTGATAGAATTCGATTTTAACATTTTCACAATGATGTGTGTGGGTGTGTGTGTATGTGTGTGTATGTGTGTGTATGTGTGTATTTGTGTGTGTATATGTGTGTGTGTGTATGTGTGTGAGTGTGGATCTTCTGGTCACACTAGCTCAAATCAACCGCAGGATTTTGAAGCCTTGAATTTCGACCTTACTCTAATATGGAAAGAAGCCATTAGATTTTGGTGTAAATCGGATAACTGGAAATCGCACTCTTAAGTATTAAGTATTGCTCGATATAAATCCAAAATTTTAGCCAACTTGTCCTGTTCCGATCGGAGTTATTGAACTCCATAGTTGGAATATTTAAAGTGGCGAGTATAGGAAAGCTCTAAATCATCGACATAATTGCCTTTAGAATCCAGTTAAAGAAAATCTGATGTGGCCAGCACATAACCTCTCGCCGTATATTTTACCTGGCTGTATGCATAAAGCAAAGATTATTTTTATAAATACAAATAATATATTCATATAAATCTATGACGTATAAACTTCTTTATTATTAAATAATAGCATGTCTCAACATGAAGATATTTTACCATAAATTATGTTACAATAAATTACAAAGTAGAGTTTACCATATATAAATATTAGGCTGCTAACAGCAATTTTCAATTCGAACAACTTTGTTTACTTTCTCTTCATATTCTTCTAGTAAAAACATTAATTTTGGGCGGTCTAAAATGTATATATCTGGATTGTGCATCTATTCTTATATATCTTCTTTTACATTTTATTTTTTCATACTTGTTATATCTAAATAACCTTAATTCCCTTTAATAAAGTGACGGATAGATTGCACTCCGATTTTGTCAATATTTACAACATACTTGAGAAGAATTTGATAACTTTTTCGCAATTCAAAGTTACTCTAGTCTACAGTACTGGTGTACATTGTCCCATAATGTTTGAAACAAATTTAAGTCCTTCAACCTAGACTTGTCATCTCCATAATAGTCACAGATCAAGAACTAAGGGATTCTCCAAGTACATTTTTAATTCATTACTCATTATTTCTGACACTGACATTTATCTGTCAGTTACAAATAATTTAAATTATCAACTATTTTTCATGGCATTCTTTCGGCTGTCAAATTTATTACAACAGATTATTTTATATATTATACTTCTTTTATCTCTAAATCTATGGAATATATAATAAAATATTTAAATGTATCAGATAGAGAATTTAATTTTCTTTAATATTACCACGAAAAATTTTCAAAAAATAATATTTAGAAGATTTTTTTTCAAGAATCTTCTACTTCCGGTTGTCCAATTATTACCAAAACCTTTTCAGATCTTCCCATGAATGTCCGATTGGGAAATACGTTGTTAAACAAATTTTAAGTCTTATAGTTTTTGAGTAACCGTCCTTCCAACATCCCACACACACACATACACACACACACACACACACACACACACACATCCACACACACACACACACAGACATCATCGTAAAAATGTTAAAATCGGATTGTAGATACCTTAAAACGTGCTTATTCAATAAAATCTGGATATGCGATTTTTAGCATGAATGCAATACCTCTCTTAGCGAGAGGTAAAAAACATACAAACCCATTTGGTTTAAAAAATATAACAAATTCAAATTGGAAATTCATCAGATAACTATTTTCAATCTCTGAAATTTTCAGGCACATTATTGATAGCACTGGCGCCCACGTTTTGAAAAATATCCGCAATTATTTCTAACTTTGGGAATTTTTCTTTACCTTGTTAACTTCACGATGACAACCATTTGCTGTTGCAATACCCAGTAGAATAAACTTATTATGTAAATAGCCATCTGAATTGAAGCCGGCAGACACCTCTACATTGTTTGGCACGGAATCAATAGATGGCATTGCTCTCATGATCCAACTAGGATACCTTTATATACAGGGTATGGCCATGGGGCAAGGTCGCCGCCATAAGCGGGCCAATGTCAAACATACTTATTATTCATTTCCCTATTTATTTGTAAGAAATGTGATTTTATATTATATAGGAATATTAAATATTCACACTATGAATCTATAAAGGTAATAAAAATTCATTTATTTAAGAGATACACAATTATTATTATGACAGATTTAGAGGTTATGTAGAGCATAGTATAGGTTGTTATTATCACATCAGATTTAATAACTGTAGTTATTATTTGCATAATAAGTATATATTTTACACTTATCTTTTAAAAATATAGATGTTTGTTTAATATTGGTCATTTTTATGTGTTTTCAATATTGCCAGTCATCGTAGTCAGTATCTCAAGAAAATACACAAATAAATAAAATAAAAGTATTACTTACACTTTAAATAAACATTACAAGTATATTTAAATGTGTTTTGCAATCAAATAAAACAAATAACCACGAAAATACATAATAATTTGCGCAACAACAATGAATATGACAGTGGACCGCAAATGGCGGACGAAACGCGAGCCACGTCATTGCCATACCCTGAGTATATAGGTACCCTAGATCCAACTATCTTAAAATTAGATAATTATAGACATATCATATTCAAATGTCAATTTTTACCTCTCGCTAAGAGAGGTATTGGATTCATGCTAAAAATCGCATATCCAGATTTTATTGAATAAGCACGTTTTAAGGTCCCTACAATCCGATTTTAACATTTTTACGATGATGTCTGTGTGTGTGTGTGTGTGTGTGTGTGTGTGTGTGTGTGTGTGGATGTGTGTGTGTGGGATGTTGGAAGGACGGTTACTCAAAAACTATAAGACTTAAAATTTGTTTTACAACGTATTTCCCAATCGGACATTCATGGGAAGATCTGAAAAGGTTTTGGTAACAATTGGACAACCGGAAGTAGAAGATTCTTGAAAAAAAATCTTCTAAATATTATTTTTTGAAAATTTTTCTTGATAATATTAAAGAAAAATAAATTCTCTTTCTGATACATTTAAATATTTTTATACATATTTTATAGATTTAGAGATAAAAGGAATATAATATATAAAATAATGTTGTAATTAATTTTACAACCGAAAGGATGCCATGAAAAATAGTTGCAAATTTAAATTATTTGTAACTGACAGATAAATGTCAGTGTCAGAAATAATGAGTAATGAAAGAAAAATGTATTTGGAGAATCCCTTAATTCTTGATCTGTGACTATTATGGAGATGACAAGTCTAGGTTGAAGGACTTAAACTTGTTTCAAACATTATGGGACAATGTAAACCAGTACTGTAGACTAGAGTAACTTTGAATTGCGAAAAAGCTATCAAATTCTTCTCAAGTAAGTTGTAAATATTGACAAAATTACACATCGATATAAGAATAATCGGAGTGCAATCTATCCGTCACTTTATTAAAAGGAATTAGTGTTATTTAGATATAACAAGTATGAAAAAATAAAATGTAAAAGAAGATATAAAAGAATAGATGCACAATCCAGATATATACATTTTAGACCGCCCAAAATTAATGTTTTTACTAGAAGAATATGAAGAGAAAGTAAACAAAGTTGTTCGAATTGAAAATTGCTGTTACCAGCCTAATATTTATATATGGTAAACTCTACTTTGTAATTTATTGTAACATAATTTATGGTAAATATCTTTATGTTGAGACATGCTATTATTGAATAATAAAGAAGTTTATACGTCATAGATTTATATGAATATATTATTTGTATTTATAAAAATATTCTTTGCTTTATGCATACAGCCAGGTAAAATATACGGCGAGAGGTTATGTGCTGGCTACATCAGATTTTTTAGATATTTAATTCATTCCGTACATTTTGGCGACGACTATAGTTGTAGATAAAAATAGTTTCTAATGAAAGTTTTTTTTTTATTGAACATAAGAAAATAGATTGAGCGTGAAAAACAAATCATTTTAAGTTGTTATTTATCTGTCATTTGTCATTTGAAGTTAAGTTAGAACTTAGTTAATCAGTGCTTATATATATATATATATATATATATATATATATATATATATATATATATATATATATAATTTAGATTCCGGCACGATTTGTAACCTCACCCAGCCAGATAGTTTGTATCATTTTCTTATTGAGTGTCCAATTTTCTCCCCTTTTCGCCAAAGTTACTTAATGATATTCAATATTAATGAAATATCAAAATCAAACTTCCACACCATATTTCAAAATCCAAATAAAGACAATATCAATAATTTATTTTGTTATACAATAAATGCTATGAAATTAAGAAGATTTCCGAATATGTCGAAAACATCAATTTATTTGTTAATTATTATTACGTAGTTTAATTTATTATGTTTGTTTATATTGTAAATGACAGTACAAATCCTACTATGTAAAATAACCATTTATAATACTTTTTGTTATTTCATTTAAATTGTCTTAATAACAAAGATATCTGAATATTTTTATGTATTAAAACTATAGCTTCAATAGTTACAATTGTAATAATTATTTGAATAAGGCCCGGTTATTCCAAGTTTAGATAAAGTAGCAGTTTACTATCTATTAGATAAATTTATTCTACCGTCTTAACTAGAGAATAAGATTTTTGGGTTGCTCCATGATTTTTTATTCTCCGGATAGCTAATTGGCAGATTGCTATCAGAAAGATTAAAATTGTGTTAGGGTAGAGTTGTTTTTGAAAAGTTGGCAACTTGGTTGTAACAATTTTAATAGAAATTTGGTTACTTTTTCGCTTGTCTGTGTTTTGGTGCAGTTGTAGTTGAAACCACAGTTTGAACGTTTAGAAAAAAAAAGATAAATACGACTTACAAAAATGAGTGGTGAAAATTATAGATAAAGAGAAAGAACAGTTTATTTTACTACCGCGGAAATAACTAATTTAATTAAATTAGTCGACAAATATAAAAATATAATTGAGTCCAGGAAGACAAATTCCGTCTTTTGGAAAAAAAAAAACATCATCTGGAATCAATTAGAAATTGAATAAAAACTATCAACAACTGGCATATCGAAGATACAACATGACTCGTGATTCAGAAAAGCAAATGTAGACAAATAAGTATTTATTTCTCAAATTATGCTTTCTTTAAACCTATCTAATACATAAGAACAATATTTGGTCTTAAATTTTATCTAATACATAAAGAACTGTATTCTTTGACATTCGAAACCTCAGAAAATTCTGAATCATCCCATTTTTCAAAATTATTACATCTTTCTCGTACTGTATACT